>JAUPFN010000001.1:43292592-44502592 GCA_036924255.1 Apodemia mormo | reverse complement strand
CACACACACACACAGCGGCACTACTGGGCGCAGCTGCCCGCGCTGCTGTGCGCGCCCGCCAGCGTCACCGCGCCGCCCTGCTTCAACGGCTCGCACGTGGCCAGGTGACACACACATTTACAACAATCTAACAAAAACCGGCCAAGTGCGAGTCGGTCTCGCACACAAAGGGTTCCGTACCATCGTAGCAAAAAATTACGAAAAAAACACGTTTATTGAATGGAGACCCCCCGTAATATTATTATTTTTTATTTGTTGTTATAATGGCAACCTTAAAAATATACGAAACCTCAAAAAATGACTGCGACCCGATCCGAAAAAACATTAAAGTTCTTGCGCGGTCCGGTAAAAATTATACAGGTTGACTGGTAAAAGATTGCATGTACTGAAGGAGAGTGTTCAATACTCGATTCCGATACCAAATATGTATAAAATAGGTACTTAAATTAAGAAATAATTTTCCAATAAAAATGTTTAGTGCGGACAACCGCGTACAGCGCATGGAAGTTTGTTAATTATAAACAGAACAATAACGAATGTCAGTACGTCGTGCATTGACCATACTTTTGAATATTACTGCACTATTTTCGTCGAATTTTACTGTGTGATTAAGCAATGTCCTCCTTTTATTACATTTTTTAATTGTTATATGTTTATTAACGTACTAGCTGTTGCCCGCGACTTCGTTCGCGCGGACTTAGTTTACTCAGCACATTCCCTCCCCGTAGGTGATAGCGTGATAATATATAGCCTATATGTTGACCCGACCTGTTAGTAATATTCATGCAAAATTTGAAGTAAATCCATGCAGTACTTTTTGAGTTTATCCCGGACATACATTGACTTTCCTACGATTTTATTATATGTATATAGATTATTTAACATGTACAATATTTTATCAGTCAACATGTATAGACTATTTTATTCTCACAATTAAAACAAATCTCAGCTTTCAAGTTTAAATCCATAAACCCACATATCTTTACATACTCACATCATACATGTGAAATATACCTACAGTGTGTAGTACACACATACATACATATTATATCCGAAAACAAATGCAAATATGGCGCGTTTACACGTTTTCCGACACAGTAATTACATATCTATTTGTATTTGTGAAATCTTTTGATACCCTCGGAAAAAGATACAATATTAGAAAACTTATTAAATAATTAAAACAAAAGGACAGTATTCAACGAAATGCCACTTCCGTTGTAATTTTTTTTTCATAAAAAAATTTCAAGTTCCTTTCAAGATCCTCATTAAAAACTAGTGCCATTTACGTTCATAAAATATTTGCAAAAAAAAAACTTAACTGTCTACACGCGGCTGTTGATTCAATGTGGTGTTCTGTGTTTAAAATATTCTCTAAGTTTTTGGAAAATCGAAGAGTAAAAACGATATTCCATAGTATATTAATTTTTGTAAAAAGAATCATTTTAATACATTATTATAATTTCATCGACTGGTCAGGATTTCATGAAGTACTATGGTAATCTGGTGTTAACGTTCGTATCAGTCACCTGAAACTAACTTAAGCATTCCATCTCGCTCTCTGAGATCTCACCTTCTCTTTTATCCTTACTGCTTAGAAAGAGAGGGCGAGACTTTAAAGGACGTGAACAATGTTTTAGGTTTGGTTTCAAGTAGTTGTTAGAAGGTTTATAATTTATATCCAGATTTAATACAGGTTCATGGGTTCTTTGTTAGAAATCAGAAATCAGAAGCACACGTCAACATATTTTTTAAAACTACTACCGGATCGGAAACGCGGCCACACACTGAGAAAATCCGGCGGAAAAACTTAGCGGGCTTGTCTTTTTTCA
The DNA here is from genome assembly GCA_036924255.1 of Apodemia mormo. Classification (NCBI taxonomy): domain Eukaryota; kingdom Metazoa; phylum Arthropoda; class Insecta; order Lepidoptera; family Riodinidae; genus Apodemia; species Apodemia mormo. Next base: position 44,500,760 of record JAUPFN010000001.1, on the reverse strand, counting down.
TATCTATTTTTTTACAATATCACAATATTACAATATTACAAAAATATATAATATGAGATCGGTATGAGGAGCAATTAATCCCAGGCCTTTTGTCTTTTAAATAATTTAAGATTTTATAATATCCTAGTTATAAAAGTATATAGTGAGGTGGTATGTGTGTGTGTCAGCTACGGTCCGGCGGCGGCGGGCGAGGGCAGCGCGGCGCTGGCGTCCAACCCGGAGCTGCGCGGCGCCGCCCCGCCCGGCGCCGGGGCACCGCGCGCCTCGCAGGACCTGCTGCGCGCACTCACCGCCAAACTGCGGGACGCCTACAACGGCCTGGAGGTGCACTGGCGGGACACGCGTGAGTGCACACACATCTTAAACTTTTAACTCCTTTCTTTTCATATTATAGATAACGTTATCCCCCGGGTTGGCTCCTTTGAAGAATAGGCCAACTGCCGTTCTACCAGGCAAGTCGTAAAAGGCGACGAAGTGGCTACTAGATGGTAGAATTCTGCATTGTCTCGCCCGCGTCTAATACCACCGCCTTACCTATTCCTGCTACAATAGCGTCAGTGCTTGTCATTGTCGTGTTCCGGTTTGGAGGGTAAGGTAGCTGGTAAACTTATGCATGTGGCATTAGACCTCGCCACAAGATAATAACTCACCATTAACATCTTTGGTGTATATAAACGATTGTTGACCCTTTCCATCAGGAGACCCATCTGCTTGTTTGCTGTCTTATGACATTAAAAAAGATTAAAATATTATAAATTACCAACCAAAGAGTTCCACCTTTGTGCTAACATTTTTCCGTATCGACACCAGTCTGAACATAGGTTTGCAACGACTCACCTTAGAAAGAAACGAAACATAGATAAACTGGTTTGAATGTAGACTCGCGATATAGAAAGAGGAAAAAAATAGACTGGCTTGAGTTCGTGGATATAATTTATCTTAGTATTTGTTTTTATTATTTTATAACAGAAATATAAGATGCAAAAGGATCTAGATATCAGAAATCAGATATCAGAAATCAGAAGTACTTTATTCAATAAAACTTTTTACAAGTTATTTTGACGCGTCAACATTTTTTTAAACTACTACCGGATCGGAAACGCGGCCACACACTGAGAAGATCCGGCGGAAAAACTCAGCGGATAAAAGAAAGAACCAGATATTTTTATCGGAAAAGAATGGTGTTGCATAATGATCTGGACACAAGAGACAGTTGCAGTTGCTTTTATCGAAAAACAATAGGTACTTGTCACACAAACAACAATGCCATAATATACCTTCTGGCTTAAGACATAAGGTTGAAATTGGCGTGTACTATGACTTGTTTATAATGATGAGTGCGTATTTATTGATTATTCTAGACTACGGGAGAGGTCTTAAGAACATTTTCGAAGCTTACCTGGTATGTATACAGGCGTATTAACTCCAAGCAAGCTAGTTTTGTAAGGTGATTCGAAGTGATAATTCGGACGATATAGTTAAATGAAGTGATATAGCATTCAATCATTGCACAATGATTGAACGAAAGTTTGAGCGGGTCTAATTTTTATTGCACAATATTTTTCACTTCAGAGTTTGGAGCGGTCGCGTTCGGTCAGTTACCATGTTTAATATATGGTCGTGTCGTAAATTTAAGCAAAGTGGCGAGCAAAAATGCTATAAAAGATAAAGAACGGGAGTTTTTACTTGAGTGTATATAATTATATTGAGATTTATTTAACAAAATCACCAGCATGGTTGCCGCCAAAACTTCGTCGTCAGCCATGTTGCTCGCACGAAAATATTGATGAGACTGGTTTGTCAATTTTATTGAGTGAATTTATTGAACGTTTGGAATCAAGGGGGTATTCAATTTATTGCACAATAAAAGTATTGCGCAATATTATTGGATGTCTATGGGGCACCTAAGACCCTAAGCTGTTCACTACTACAGGAGTCCGCATATTTGATTTTTCGTCATTCTTATTTAACAAAGCTAAGACCAATATCTTAATATCTTTGCTGCTTTATCAGTTTTGGTATATATTCTTATTTCTTTTATGAAAAAAGGCAAAGGAGTTACATCCTTACAGCCATGGAGTATACAGTAATGTAATAAAAGTAATAGTAACTATGGAGTACTTATGCTGCAATTGTACCAAACCAACAGATTTCGATTAATTCTTCTGTGTTAGAATTGGATGGAAATATAATTGAATGAATGGTACCATTAGAATAAATGAAAGGTAGAATCCAAATTCTAGAAAACGGAAGTTTTTAATTATGATTTTTTGGCAATATTGCTGTTAGTTTTAATTATATTTTAAAGAGAATATTAATTCATACAACAGCTGAAGATTTACAAGCGGCCGCAGCATCAACTAATGACTTCGTACAAAGCGCCGGCTCTGGGTCAGGCTCCGGAGATGACTATGATGATGATGACCTGCCCGATGATGACGAGGACCGCAATGGTCATCGCTACTTCCCTGAAGGTAGGCGCAAACAGGATATAGTTTATGATTCTGGTTTATAGATGTTATAGTAGTGGAAACGAAAAGTTTGCCAATCATCTTTTATAGAAAGGCATAAATAGATATATTCTAAAATATAATCGCCTCTGTGGTCTAGTGACCAGGTGTCGGGGTTGACCACATGAGATCCCGGGTTCGATTCCGGGGTCGGGCAATTTAAAGTATGTTCAGTTTTTTGGTAAAAACAATGTTGCCCGGGTTTGGATAAGTGCCCGGTTGGCGATATGTTTGCCACCTATCACATTATGAAAGTAAGTATCTTCGGCTGATCGTGGGTGCAATTGTATCTTGCCTATCTCTTAGGGGATACGGATGCCCGTATCCCCTAAGAGATAGTATTCATGCGAAGATATTTTCTTTTTTTATCCCAAAATATTAAATCGGTCAAGCCGCTCCAGAGATTAGCCGGAACAAACAGACAGACAAACAGACAAAAATTGTAAAAAATGTTATTTTGGTATATGTACCGTGTATACACTCATATGCATTTAGTAAAAAGGGCTTATTTTAATATTACAAACATACACTCCAATTTTATTTATTTGTATAGATGAATGTGTTAGGTATGTTATTTAATAGAGATGCGCCGAATGTTCGGTATATTTTTTCATGTTCGTATTCGGCCGAATATTCGGTTGATTGGCCGAATAATTACCGAATATTTAAATAATAGTTAATATTTAAAAAAAGGTCATTTTTATACAGTAAGGTTAACTAATTACTAAATAAGTGTGGCTTATTCCGAAAGTTGTAATAAATATTATAAAAAAAATTAAACCACACAATGTACACTTCTGTCTTGTCACTTTCGTATTCATTAAAAAATCTCTACACATGCGATTTTTATGTCTACTCATCTTCAAAAACGCTCATTGATGTGATATAATAAACTTCAATCAAAGTCTGCAGTTCCGAGATAATTTTTAAACAATATGCGAAATACTCGTACATCGACTGAGCAGAGTGCTAAGTGAGAGTTTTTCTTGTCGCATTCGATCGTGAGCGCGTTTGGAGTTTACTAGGAATTTGTATGTGATTTGTACAACGCCACCTAGTGGTAAACGTGAGAAACCAGTTTACCACTAGGTGGCGCTGTACAAATCACATACAAATTCCTAGTAAACTCGGAACGCGCTCACGATCGAATGCGAAAAGAAAAACGCACACTTAGCACTCTGAGCTAGCCGTGTTTAGTGCTACCGCCGCCGTACTGACGTGTACAAACCTGTTTACCGCACAATGGCAACGGCAGAATGTCAGATGATCTATTCTTTAAAGGGGCTTCAACCAACACAGGCCAAAAGGTATTGGTAGATATGGAAAATAATTGTATATGATAAAAAAAATGATGTGGTGTCGCGGGACACCAGGTAGGAACGAACTTCCTTCGGCTAAACGGCACTACTCGCTTGTGTACGCGACTGTCGCGCCTGCGCACGTCTCATTTAACGCTTTTATTCCACGCATTTTTCTTACGGTTTTACTATCACATTTTTTTCAGTTCGGTCGCGCAGCAAAATCCCTATCCCCTCCAAGCCTGCCGTAAGGAACTTCGTTCCAATAATAATAAATAAATAAATATTCACGGAACGAATTCCACTTACTGATCTAACCCCAAAGTAATCAAATTATTCGCTTGTGTTATGGGTGTTAGTCAACGATACTATACATATATAAATACTGGAATAAATTTAATAAACACCCAAACTCGGAAATACAAACATTTATGCTCATCACACAAATACTTGTCCCCGTCGGGGATCGATGCCGAGCCCGATCACAAATATAGAAGGCCACGTCACGTCCTATCCGATCCTGACGATCCCATCTCTATTTACACTTCACAATTCACACGCACGCGCCAAAGTCGCCGCCGGCGGCGACTCGGCCCATTGTTTCGGCCCGCCAACACTCGAGACTCCGGTCAAGAGCCGTTGGCGAACCGAAATCCTGATGCCACTTACTCTCCCACCAATCGTCAAGATACTGCCCTAAGCCGAGGTTCGGTCTCAAAGGAGACCTTAGGGCGGGTTCTTAGCCCACCTAACTTAAATTCTGGCTGAGCACTTTGCTCGCCCCAAAAGCCCGGTTTCGCAGTAGAGGACCAACTGCTTAAGTTCATTTCGAAAAAAAAAAAACGATGCCGAGCCCCGTCGATTGCGTAGTCAGGGTCGCTAACCACTCGACCAACGAGGCGGTATGACGGAGAGTTGAGATGGCTCGCGAATACTTCTGTCTTGTATACATTTGTGTGCACATATGATGTCTGTTAATGCATCTTTGGGTGATTATTTTAAAACAACTATTAATTATTTAGTACTGAAACACCAGTAAATAAGTCTAGATTGTTCTAGACAAATCTACAACTTTTGGATTAGTCTGGAAATTTAGAGTGATCGAAAATATTCTTGATTTTTCTCAAAATTCCCAGAGTAGTTGGTAAAGCTTTATATTACTATTTTTTTTAAAACAAATTAAAAATATTTTTATTGATTCAAAAGTATTCTGGGTTGCCTTAGAAATTTAAACAGCTAGTGCAGGTATATTATTTTACCCTGTCAAGTACCCCACCAAAATATTCAATACAAGTAATTTGTATGGCAAAACAACGTTTGCCGGGTTAGCTAGTATGGTAATAATTGTTAAAACCACGAATTACATGGATACGCCTTTCAAGACAATTTATTAGTTTGTCAGTGTAGCTCGTAATTACACACAAAAATATAGAGTTTTATTACCGATGAAATAAAATAACTTCAAGGGTAATTTTTAAACCTTGTAAACTCATTCGGTGTGATAAAACAGTACGACATAATTTATTTCTATTTTTTCACAATATAATATATCTACGAATGTATGACATTTTTACAGTGATAGCAGCGTTTGCTCAAATGCGCGTCTGTTAGTATTCCCTGTGTTGGTCCCGGGCTCCTTTGAAGAATAGGCCAACTGCCGTTCTGCCAGGCAGGTCGTAAAAGGCGACTGAGTGGCTACGCGCGTCACTACTTACGCGTAGAGTTCTGCATCGGCTCGACCGGGTCTGGTACCACCGCCTTACCTATTCCTGCCGCAATAGCGTCAGTGCTAGTCACTGTCGTGTTCCGGTCTGGGGGGTAAGATAGGCGGTAAATCTATGCATGTGGCATTAGACCTCGCCACAAGATAGCAACGCACCATTAACATCTTTGGTGTCTATAGGCGATGGTTGTCTCTTTCCATCAGGACGCCCAACTGCTTGTTTGCTATCTTATGATATAAAAAATAATAAAAAAAACCATAAAAACCAGGTCTGTGGTTATAACAATACAAATATTAATTATTATAAAGGAACAGCTAAAGTGATGTTATTTCAACAGGTTCTGGAGACGACCGAACACCATATGTAGAGCCTACAGAACCGAATGTGGACATCAACTCACCACCGCCAGTGTCGCAAGAGCCAATGATACCCAGCGTCGTCGGCGGAGTCAACACCAACAACGTCCGACTCTTGGAAGAACCACCGGACTTGTCCGGACAAAACGTAGACGTTCAGAGCCGGAATATGGACGAACCCGGAGAGGATCCGGTCCGGGAAGAACCAGTCGCCGGATCGGCAGAGCGGCCTTCGTTACACAAAGCTCTGCTGACTTACGCCCTGCCCGTAGTGTGTGCGTGGTTCGGAACGATAGTCACTGATTTGTTTTAAACCGAACGTACGGTGACGTCACGCATTTAACGGTAATTTATTTTAGGGTAAAGTGCATAATTTATACACATATCAAATGATCTTATGTATAGAGATATGGGTAGCAATTTCCAGTTAAATTCTTACGCAGAACCGAATTTCAGATTTAGCCACCAAGAGATATTTATTATAAACTGATATGAAAAATAATTTCTGCAGCTTATTTGAAAGGTATTAAACTTTTGTCATGAATATGAAGTAAATTATAATGAATATGAAATTAATTACATTATTTATAATTAATACAGATGTCGTCGATTGGACAAATAAAAATGAAACGTAGGGTTAGGTAATAAGGTCTGTATTCCAGACCTAATTTTTTTTATTATAGTATAATCCATTATTTTAAACTTATGTTTATCTTAGATTTTTTTTAAATTTATAAGTTTATAAAAGTGAACTTATAAAATTATGAAATAAAATAAACTTATGAAATATGAACTTAAAAACCGTTTATCGAAGAATACGTTTTATATAAATCTGCAGTTCATTTTACTTACTTTTACTTATTTATTAATTTATTTTACTTAATATTTGTTTACATCACTTTAAATACATTTTACATATTTGTGTAATTGCAACAGCCATTAAATGATTTATTAGAAAATATATTATTATAAAGATTCCCCCTAAAGGAATCTTAAGCATTAGTTAATAATGTATAACACTTAAAACAATATAGATAAAATATGGAAATGGCTGTATGTTCTTAAGGTCGTTGCCAGTGATTTGGAAACGTCAACAAAATGTCGTTGGCTAAATCCGGTTCTGTCTCAAAAAATAAATATTATACATAATATAGTACATAGATGTTAAAAGTAATTTATTAAAAAATGTTGTGACGTTGCTAAACTAAGGTTGTTGGAATTAGCCTAGTCAGTGCGAGTGGGATCGCGGGAAAAGGCGAGCCACCATTTTGTGATACGGGACATCAAACGGAACAGACTCTCAACAAATTAACAGTAAAGTGTTATAACCCATATGTCGACGACATAGTGGTTGACAATAACGACGAATTGAATTTTTATACGTAATTATTTCCGCGCACGTCGCAAATATTAGATTTCTCAGCCAAATTGTGTATTTATTGTCTTTGTAAATATTTACGTGTAAATTATGATCGATTTAGATAGCGAATGTTTTATTATTACATAGGAAAATATATATCATCTTTATACAACGCGCAAACCGCGGTTTTTATGTATGTGTGCTATGTACAGACGTAGTAATACAACGACAAATATTGGGTGTTTTCAGAACAACTGCTAACCTAATCCATCTTAGTCAGACGCTCAGACCTGTCAGAGTAAACAAAATTTTATTCTGAGCACCTGAGTTTAGGCGGTTTTGGCCTGGATACACTTTCTATCTTTAACTGTTAAAAACTATAGAAAAACTACTTATCAGAATATACAATGGCGCCTTGATTTACAAAGTAAAATGGCGGCATTGGTATATGTCTTAATATCTGTTGCGATCTATAGAGTGTTCTGACAAAATCTTAGTTAAACATTCTGTCAATCTAACTTAGATTTCTGCGTTTAGCGGTTGTCAGGAACATAATTGTAATGAGTGACTAAAACAGTATCACAATTTTATGTCATTAATTAAAATCGGCGCACTGACGTAATCATGTCATTTTTTGTTTGGAATGCGTTTGTTTACATTTTAAGGCGCATTTGGAATAAGAAGAAATGGATAGATCTGTCCTACATAATATACTATTAAACATGGATAATAGTTGTAATTACTCCAAATAAGCAAGAAGTTGAGATCAGCTTTATACCCACACTGTAACCAACCTTACAGTAATAAAAAATAATAAATTTTTAAAAATTTGTTACGATTCCAATATCGCCAAATTCACTAATTAAAAGGATTATCATTTGGTGCAATATATAAACGCTTTTTAAATAATTTCCTTTTATCTTACATGTCTCTCGTTAAATTATAAACGCATTAGTCCACAATTTATTCTTCATTGCCTAAAATACTAGATAGCGATATTTTATTCGACAAAACTATGAACTTAATGGTAATTTCAACAACGTTGATATTTGTAAAACGAAAACTAAAAACAAGCATGACATTGCTTGTGACTAGAGATGGGTTAATACCGATATTTCTCAAGATTAGGTGATACTAATATATTCACTTTGAAATATTATAATATCTTAACTAATATGTCAGTATTAACTAATATTTCACTGTAATTTGGACCTTAAAGTAACAGTAATAAGATCTGATAATGATACGGCAGGAAAATATCTTAACTAATATTTCTCTGTAATTTGGACCTTAAAACAACAGTAATAAGATCTTATACTGATACGGCTGGAAAATATCTTAATTCTTAACTAATATATCAGTATTAACTAATATTTCACTGTAATTTGGACCTTAAAACAACAGTATATTGCAGGAAATACGTCTGTCTCATTCGTACGTACGACGCGGCGTGTCGTGAAAATATTAAAATATTTTCACGAATCCGACGGGCGCCAATTTAGTGAATCCGAACTATTCCGAAGACCGAATGATATTATCCGGTTCATTTTGGATAGCCGTTACAGTGATTAAGCAATTATGAAATATTAGCATATTACAGTTCGCCGGATTACTAATCCACGAATACTTTCAATATTACTAATATCTTAGCGAATACTAATATATCAGTCACACCATTACTTGTGACATGTGTACCATAATAGCTTAGCATTTCCACTTTTAGTATCTATTGTGTAACAAATACTGCAGGAAATTCTACAATATTTTGCCCTTGTTCTCATCTGTATATAGTCCACACACACACTCGTGTTCTTGTATGAAGATTCTAACATATATTTTTACTATAACTTACGTTTTGTATGTCCTAGCTAAGGATCACTTCTTGTTTTCATTAGCGATCTAATCTAGTTATATTTTATTAAAATATTTTCTTTTGTAAATAATCTCGGAGCAGTTGAATGTTTTACAGAGAACAAAATATTAAAAAAATGTAAATATAATAATATTTAGTCATGTAAAGTAAGTTAAGACTGATATTTTCTTTTGATATTTCTTTTTAAGTGCAATGCGATCATTCATAGATTTTTTAAACATTATGAAATGAAGTTTTTATTATTGACAAAATGCAATTGGATGTAATTGAATCGGTCATTTCGAAAAAGACACAATAACTTGTGTCTTTTTCAAAAACAAAAGTTTCCAGGAATAAAAAAACTGAATATCTTTTTTGCGATGAGTTTTATTCACCTAATCATTATGAGTTATTTGTTTATAATAGTAGTGGCAACAAAATGACGTTTCATCATATAACCTATATGTCATATCTTTTGATATATGTGCTTACAAAATATTTGTACATGTGCCCTTTTCGAAATGAATTAATAAAACGTAACATAGATGATCATGTTTATCAATGTTTATTCATGTATTTGTGTTCCAATGACAAAGGATTCATATAAGCATACTCATCAGATTCTGTTTATCTTTCAGTCGTTGGCCAAACATATAAGGCTTCGTAAAACAGTTTATTCTCATCGGGAATATACATATTCAGATTTTTCAAGTCCTCCATTTTTTATATTATTATAATTATCATTATTATTATTATTATAATAATCTGTATTATAATTATAATAATAATCTATTGTTTTTCGTTTTAAGCTGCGACTTGTTTATTATCATGATATTTCTTGCTTGGGTAAGCCGAGTGAGTCGAATGTTCAGTTCACTATGATTTACCGGTTTGTCGGGTGGTGAAATGAAGCTGTCACCTGTTATATACAGGGTAGAGTTGTGATGGTTAATATAACGCATAGCGTTATATAATAGCGCGCTATGTATACTCGACGTAAAGCGTAGAAAAATATAGTTTATAGTCTATAACGCGCTATCAGAAAATAGTTCATTTGAACAATGCACCACACCTCTAATACAGGTTGATGGGTAAACAATTGTACATGTTAAAAGACACGATAGTTAATGGTCATAAGTAAACAATAAAAATATATATTAATCTATGTTAATCACTACATAAGTTTTAAATCCTTGCTTTTAACAAACAAAGTACATAATTATTTTTTTGTCACTAAATATTTAATTTATGGTTTTCTATGGTGATCCCAAGAAACAGTCGATAATCGGTCATGTCGCTAATAATGCGGCTATTAGAATCTCTTTTTACAATCCAACGAACCGGTGAATCGAGGTGATTGGCGAGGCTGGTGTCTTATTACGATCGTTTCACTGCCTGCCCCACAAGGTAACCGGCATGATAATATATATTTTATAAATTATCTATAATATTATTATCTCAAATGATTGTATTGCACTTGCATTTCTCTTTTTACTCAGACTAAGATTAACTGACTGACATGTAGATAATTTGCTTTATTAATTTTATAACAAGGCGAATATTTTTAATCAGTTATATAAAGTGGCTTTTATATTTTATTGTATATACGTTTTATATTTTCAACATACATTTGGCTTTTACCATGATTATTTTACGGTAATCAATGAAATATTTATAAATTTGAGTATGACGTATATATTGTGATGAGGATATTTAAATCAGTGTAATGTTATAATAACACTGCTATAAATTGTCGTGGTGTAGGCTCTGATATTGTATGTTAAAGGAGCCATTAGAAATGACCAGCCTTACAGAAATAGAAAATATCGTCCCCGTAGTTGGAAAATTAAATAACTCTGTTTTTGTGGTTCTAAGATAAAGGCGATTTAGTATTTTTTTAGTTAATGTACATTTGTTAAAAAATGTGAGACAATTTTACTGTAGGTAATTTTATTTTCTGTGGACCTGATTATCTTTAACAAACTGAAATCTATCTTTAACTAACTAACACATTAAAAATCAAGTCCATATCGCCAAATTCGGACTTATATAATTTTCCCACTACGGGGACGATATGTTAACTTTAACACTAGTGTAAAAAATTAATGCAGTGGTATTACAAAAATATTGTAAGCTATTTACTTGCGCATGTTTTATTGAAAGGTGTGAAAATATTTTAGTTGATTAAGTACTATGTAAATGTTATGCGTTTGTGTGGGGCACTGGCTATTGGTCGGACGTGTGCGTGCTGTTCAGCTAACTGTCATTCGCTTAGCGAACTGTTTAGTGCTTACAAGCGAGACATTAATACATGCTGCTGTTTTATGTTATTCGATATAACGCAGCTGCAATACCGCCGGTATTGCGGATGTCCATGGGCGGCGGTGATCACTTACCATCAGGTGCACCATCTGCTCGTTTGCCCCCTTTACTATAAAAAAAAATCGCGTAAAAATTTTACCTCAACCATTTCGATACTTGAACATTTTCGCGTCGTTGACGCAATTTTTAACCCGCATACTCGATTCTCAATAAAAAAATTTTTAATAGGTTTTTTGAAATGAACCTATAAAAAAGAACTCAAAAGCCGACAATACATCTGCAAGACCAGTGGTGACTTCCATGGTGTCTATTCGTTGCATGATCTCTTACAATTAGCCTGTTCTTTGAAAAATGAAACCACTAAGATTATTTAACCCGCACAAACGCAATTCATATAGGCTTAAGTATTCTCACACGCTTCAAGTAAATAGTTTCTGCGTCGGTAATAGATTTACATTATTTTTGTGGTACAACTGAAATGGCTTGTTGGTAAGCCGGTATGTTAATATTTATTTTAAATGGAACCAGTGTATTTATGATGTATTTTACATGATATCAATGTGTATTTATAATCATTTGTTAATATTGAACGCACAATATTTATTGTATTATATCAATTGTAGTCCACAGTCCCCCTACAAAATTTTTTAATTGCTAAGAAGCGAAAAATTACCGATGTCCGTTTTTGAACAATTTTGGTGTATTTCTGTTACAATAAACTGATATTTTTGATGAACAGGCATTCTGATCAAAAAATGAGATTTCCTGTATAAATAATTTAGAATGTTCCTTAATAAACAAGCAAAACATAAAATGTTCAAGTTGTAATTAAAAAAAGTATGGGAGTCTGAGGGTTATGAGGTGTATCAGTTGAAAATAGGTTTTATAGTCGTCGTTATAGAGTATATAACAGTTTGTTTTTAATATTTATTTTAATTTTTTATTGCTACTCTCAATGTGTTTATTGTAGAAAATCGAATGTATAGCAGAAACAACACCGATTCAATTTTCAAAATCATGGTTGAGTATTAAGAAGTAAATTGAATTTAAACTTTATTATTGGAAATCGAAATGGTCATTTTTTAGAATATAAATTTAATGAGTAATACTATAATTTATATAGTATTACTCATCAAATATCAAAATAAACATTAACCATTTATGAAGCCAGATTAATCAGTTTTGTCCAGTCGCGTCGCTTTAATCCAGTTTACGTATTTCCAGCCTTAGCGTAAAAAAAAATTGTCGTTGTTTGAACCGAAGGTTATAAGACGCGATTTAATTAATTATTTTGCCTAACCCCATAACTTACCGATCGTCTAATCCGAAATAATATTATTTTTCTTAGAACCATGAAACTACCGGAAAGTAACTTCTTACCTACTTAAAAGTAGATAGTTTTTATAATTTTCAATCGTCGGATCTTTTTATTGCCAAAATTCAAAATTAGAATTGCAGATACAAGTTTGGGACCAAAAATTAAAATGTCAGCTTATAGTGCCATTAATTTCTTATTTACTAAGTACTAATCGCTTTTATTTAATAATTTAAACTAATTGAGTACATTTAGGTGCGTTATTTTATGTTTAAATTTTTACTCGCTAATTACAAATTGTAGCTTGTCTTGTAAAAAGTTGTTGAAATTTAAAATAAGGTGCCTATCAAGTCGACGTGATTTATCTGTTGCCAATCACAGTGACACGAACATTGCCTCGAAAATGTTAATAGTAGGTATGAGGCAAATGTGTTGCTGTCGTTTCGATGTTGTGTAGTTCTCCGATGTGAGCAGATTGTGGAGTATAGAAGTATTTAATCGAAGTTTCAAGTAACTACTAGAATGGCGCTGAACGTAGGATAAACCACGTTATGAACATTGCTGTTATAGATTGAGTGAAGTATACTGAACATAAGTATTTAACAGCGTTTGTAGCGTTGTTTTAACAGTTTAATGGAAGCGTATTTGGAAGCGCTTTTGCCGCTTCCTTTCTAAAAATACTTAAGTGATGGTATGTTGTCCTCTTTATTTCTGTACTCCATGGAGAAGTCCTTAATGAAGCTTTCTTGGCACTTGTCAGTTTCGTGGTAAGGATATCGATGTGTCATCTGTAGAGCAACTGACAGATGTCATAACTTAATTTTCTTGACAACGTCACTGTCACCGTGTATTTGCTATATTCATATTAGTTACGATTTAGGCATACTATTCAAGTCAAAATATTGTTTGTCTACTGTTCAGAATTAATTTTAAAAAATAAAGTCAAATTTTGAAATGTACTTTCGGCTACAACAGTAACTTAGCACTATTTCATACTTGACAACTGTTTATATTATGAAAAGCATAAAGTACAAGCGACAATATTTACAGTATAATTTGTAGCATTATTACGTTCGTGAAGAGAATGAATTACAATACACATATAGTAGCATGATTAAATTTTATACATGTAAAATTTTTATGTCAAAGCCAGTCATCAAAGAGTATAAAAGCTCGTTTGCTGTCTACTATTAAAACTATTTAAATAACGCGAGTTTATAATATTATTTAACCTCGCGTTTATTTATTTATTTAAATGTTGATGAATAGGCTCTTCTACCACTAGTCAGTACATACACAGGCATTTGGGCTTAAATACTTTTTATACACGCACAAGTAATTTTGTTGCAATCAACTTAATATAAACCATATCAATATTAAAAATCTATTCAAAAACTAGTGACTTTTGTAGTCGATTGTACATTTAATACGGTTTTAGCGTATCTGTTGACATTCGTTCCATAAAGGATTTTTGACAATCCTCCCGATTTACATAGAATTTCTGTAAAAACTACACCCACATCTTGCATGGAAGAAACTTACGCAATGGAAATGATAAATTTCTTGAACCGGCTAACTGAATCACAATAATAGCAATAGTATAAACTTGTCCAGGGCTTATATCCAAGGATTTAAAACGTTTATCGATATGTTTGCGCGATTCATGCTGCTTCGTGATTGGTTCGCCGCGTTTCATGCTGTTTCGGGATTGGTTCGCCAACTTGCGCTGGAAGACAACGTCATATCAAATACCATAACGTTAATTCACTACGAATTAACCAATTACGAAACAGCATGAAACGTGCAAACATATCAATATTATAATGTTTTAAATCCTTGATTATATCAATCGAATGTAAAATCGATTCTGTAACATCTGTGTCCATTTCTAGGTAGGTATAAGCAGTTTGTGGAGTTGGATCATTGACGTGTATAATATTACCACTATACACGTCAATGAATTGGATACATAAATATGTCAGGTGATCAATTGTACTATTGACGCTATTGCAACTTCTTGAAAAGTGTTTTAATAAATAATTAATCAGACATAAAGATTTTATTAATTGGTAAAAGAAACAGTTTAAATGTATTCAATCAAAATATGTATTCAAGGTAACATTTAGTCTAAATTTGAAGGAATTAACATGTTATTTACTGATACTCTAAGTTTAAAAAGCATGTACTATATTTAAATAAATTTGTGAATAGTTTTTCAAAATATTGTCTTTTACTTTATACCACAACGAACCAATAAACAGATTGTGGGTACGCAGAAACAATCATTAATAGTTTTTATTGTTATCGATATAAAATACATGTTGTAATATTTATTTTTTAATAATAGACACAAGACGCAAACAAGTAGATGTCCCTCCCGATGAAAAGTCCCGACCATCGCTATAATACCATAGACACTAAAAACGTAAACGCCAAATGGTAATCCATTCGACGGGTTGCCGCGTGCACAAAGGCAGCTACTTTAGCCCTTCAATCCAAAATATGTCAGTGATCACATTAAATCTCGGAAACTTTCCTGAAAAGCTGTAAAATTCATTCAGGTTTCGAATTCGTCATTCAATCGTACTGTTAGGATGTCCTGCGTTGTAGTCTTAAAAAAAAACAGTAGCAGTCGTGGGACTGCCGATAGAAGTGAAAACGGGACTATTAAGTTGAGAGTAATTAAAACTATATGCAAAACATAGCTATAGATATACTATTATCATTAGCATGTCGGTGACGCGAACCGAGGATTTTACCCTCTACCAAAACGCTCAACGCGCCTAAAGAAGTTTTCACTTCAAAAAACTATTTTACAAGACAACCACTTTTATTTGACTTTACTTTTTACACGTCACTTTTATTAAGCACTCAGATCGCACTATTATTTGTGCACGCGGTTATAGGGGGTTACGACGCGGATGCTACTATCCCTAGTCTCCTCACTGAAGGCCAGCCGGGGGGCAGAAACCAGGTCCGTTGCTGGGCAGCGATTTGACTAGTTCAAGTACTGACTGCCCGTGCATTGAAAATGCACGGCTTATATAGTAAAATAAAAGTTTGACTCAGCGATTTAGTATATAGCAAGGAATTAAGGGTTGTAAGAGTACGTCGAAATCATACGTCTATATCGGTGCTGTTAGCGCTTAACCGTCTCCGTAGGTTTTCAAATAATATCTCAATAATATCGCTGGAAATAACATAACTTGACCTAACTCCAGAGTAAGCAAATTCTTTGCTTGTGTAATGGGTGTTAATTAACGATACTAATACAAGAAATACATGTACAAATACAGAAATATGTTCAATAAACACCCAAACCCAGACATACAAACATTTATGCTCATCACACAGTTATTGCTTGTCCCTGTCGGGAATCGAACCCGTAAGCCATTCGTTCCGTAGTCATGTCGAATGGTAAAAAATTGTACATACTGAACGAAGGTGTGCAGTACTCGGTTCTGTTACCGAATATATAGAAAAAGGTAAGTAATCAAATGTTGACCTAATTATTAAATAAAATGTTAAGGACTCCCACGCATAGATATCGAAGGTCATTGTTTACAAAAAGCGAACGCGCGCGTATGTGCCCGCGCGATGACCGTGTTTTTATGTATGACATTTTTCCTCTCGGTTTGTTGCAAATAAAGGAAGTATTTTGGTGTAATGTGACGGAAGTGTGTAACAGCGGTATTTGAATCGGTTAATAATTGTTAGCACACATGTATAAGTAAAGAAAGTGGTCGTCCATAGTCACACGTTTGAAAATGAATTGCACTAACTATAGTGCAACGATATTTTACACGATAGTTCGTGCAAATATCGTTGCCGATATAAAGGCCATAGCTTTTATCGCGATATTTTTTAATTATCGCGATAAAAGCTGTACTAAAGCTTCGGCACACATTACTTCGGGACGATACAAGCAAGTGCGGCCCTAGCATAAATGCAGTGACCGAACGCTCCACACTGCACTCTTAAAAACACTAGAAGCGGTAGGTACGTAGCTCCGCCCTACCTACGCAGGGTTAAGGTCTGGCCAAGTTTTAAAATTAGGAACTAAATGTTGAAGTGAAAATGCGTTTTAATTATTACTGTAAAATGATTACAAGATAATATAAAAATATTGGTTTAAAAATACCCCAATAAATTAATAAATTGGATGCACCGAGTATTCTGAATGAACTCTGTAATGCTAACAGTGTGTAATTTTACATTTACCTATTATTATGATAGTAACTATTATGCAATTTGTCTCTCTAAGTACATTTCTCCCGATCACTTTCAATTTGGTTGAAGGCACTGAAATATTTTTGTTCAAATTTTCCGTAATTGAAGTGAAATTCTGAATTTTTTAAATTATTTTTTATTGCCTATATCGAACATATCGATTCTGATCAGCCTCTGAAAGTTTGGTCGGACCTTTAAAAGTAACTCTGTATATTATAGTGCGCGCGGAACTAGTTGGCCGCGCCATACGTAATACGTAATACGTAAGGCGCGGCCAACTAGTTCCGTGCGCACTATATACAGAAGCTGCTTACTAATTACACATGTTCCTGATGATCGGCAGTGGCGACTGATTTTCATCAGGTGGCTTATTGCTCGTATGTTAATTTTTATTATATATATATATATATATATATATATATATATATATATATATATATATATATATATATATATATATATATATATATATATATATATATAGTCTATCGATAATATTGTTATCGATCGTTTTTATTTGATATAGAGCTATATTATCGATAGCTCAGGACGGAGGCATATTTGTAAATGAGTGCAATACTATCGATAGTATTGTTACTCAGAAACAGTAAACTGCTGATAGTAAGGCCTCAATTACACTTTGATTCGTGCAAGTTCGAATGCTTAATGCAGGTGTTTATTATGAAGTAAAAAATACAGTGCGAGTGATTAGTAATCAGCGTAGCAAAAGTGAATAGACGCTGATTATTAATCACTTGCACTGATCAACGGCTGTCTTCGCGTAGTTTTTGCTTTATACTAAGTATCTTCATTAAACACTTGCACTTGCACTAATCAAAGTGTTATCGGGGTTTAACGATAATTTTGTTTGTCTTAGGCTCAAGTAAGTCGATCTAACGCTGGGACCACACTTGCGCCTATTGTCCTGAAGTTATATGCGCGCTAAGGCACAAGCAGTCCGGTACGTATGCGGAAATAGTCAATAAAAGCCAGTCACATCTGCATTTATCGTGTAATCGCACGAATCTTTGTGACGATTAGATGCAAGTGCAGCTCCAGCAAAGTAATGAAACGAAGATAAAAAGTCGTGGGTAACGTATAGTTGTCAATAAAGAATAGTATTTAGTAAACACGTAACACTTTATTATCAAAACTGTGACAGTATGTTTGTTCATAAGCAGTAGCCGGGTCCGCTGGGCGGCGCGGCGCGCACCCCGCGGCGCGCCAGGCGGCAGGCGTGCTCCTCCAGCCGGTGGTACGCCTCCGCCGGCACGCGCGCGTACTCCGCCCCCAGCGCGGGGCTCCACAGCCGCTCCGCTACTGCACTACTCCGAGGCCATACGCTAAATAATAAAAAACCTTTTAATTATTTTTTATTTTATAAGATAGCAAACAAGCAGATTGGTCTCCTGATGGAAAGAGTCACCCATCGCCAGACACCAAAAATGTTAATGGTGCGTTGCTATCTTGTGGCGAGGTCTTATGCCACATGCATAAGTTTACCGGCTACCTTACCCTCCAAACCGGAAAACGACAGTGACCAGCACTGGCGCTATTGCGGCAGGAATAGATAAGGCCGTGATACAAAAAAATGTTTTTTTATGTAAAAAAAAATCTCTCTTACCGACTTATGATATTTCTTGTGTCGACCATTTCTCCCCACATACACGCTTCGCCGCCTACTATATTCAGTAATAGTGTATCATTATGCATTGCATCTTGAACCATTTGCCGAGGGTCCGCCAAATAGAGGTCTGTCCATTTCAACATCAAATTGTCTAGATACCACGATGATGAAAATATAAGTTGATGACCTTTGGTTAATATCTGAAAAGAATTTAAATATGTATATGTATACATATACTAGTGGCCCGTTACATGCTACGCTAAGTATCGCCATTTATTGAATTCATTTGTTACAAAAAATGTGATAAATGAAGAACCGCTCTACCGATTTTGTGCAAACCTCACATAAACCATCTACTTAATAGTCCGAACAAAGTCTAAACATTTGGTTTGGATAGTTGAGCCCCTCCTTGAGTTATTAAAATTACAAAGAACAGTGGCTTTGATATGTATACACACACACAAACATACACCCTAACAAACATTTTCTTTTTCACACGCAAATCAACACACAATAACGCGCATATTCCCATACGCATATCTCCCTAGAACACGCAACACGCATCAAGATCAATGCCTAGTTTTCAATGTTTAGAATCACAGAAGTTTTTTTAAACGAGTAAAAATGTTTAAAAAGTATTACCCGATTCTCTTGCGTGGTAGGTACAATTTTCAATTCACGGTTTACCACAATTCACCAGTTTGTAGGTTGGTGAGGGAGAGTAGTGATACCCATCGCTAGATTTTACCAACTTGATACCTATGACATAAAGGATCCTTCCAAAATAGATGAACATATTTTAACACAGCGTTCGGTACGTCTAACCAAAGATATTCAGCCAAAAATAATGCGATTCAAAGGACAGCAAAACTTGATTTTTACGAACAAAATATTTTTTCTCGTAACGACTTACACCTTTTTGCATAAAATAATCCAATTTTAAAACAAGAATGAGTAGTAAGTGGTAAATAACTACAAAGTGGATTATTTTATGCAAAAAAGCGTAAATCGTTATGAGAAAAAAATGTTTTGGTTTCAAAAATCAAAAAGTTAGTCACTTGAATGACGTTTTTTTTCGGGTGGTTATCTTTGGTTAAATGTACTAAACGCTGTGTTAAAATATGTTCAGCTATTTTGAAAGAACCTTCTACCTACCACAATGCTTGTCACTGTCGTATTCTGGTTTGTAAGGTCATTATGCATGTGGCAAAATCTCCCGTCACACTGATGGCTACGTACCATTAACATCTTCGGTGTCTATCGTCTATCAGGAGAGACGTCTACTTGTTTGCTACATTATACATACATACTAGTTGTTATTCGCGACTTCGTTTGAATAACTCAAATTATTTTTTTCTCCTGATCAGTCGGTTTTGAGTTTATCATGTAATGAATAACTTACGAACAATCAAATTTTTCATCTTTAAGATTTTAGTGTTAATATAAAAAAGTATAATTACCTCAACCATCTCCTTTATCCATTGATTTTTCCAGACATGAATGAGTGTGTCATTTGAAAGCGGGACGCCCTCGTCATAAACTTCCTAAAATTAACAATATATTTATCTGACATTTTATTGAATAAGGGAATTCCACAAGAATCCATTTAAATACTTTAAGTACGCAAATGCGAGTTGGAAAAATATGGATTGTGTTTTGAGTCGCATAATTATTTAATCCCCCAGACATAATCAAGCAATCTTTAACGCTAAACAATATATAAAGCTTAAAAATATATCATCACGCTGGTGCCTTTGCGAGGTAAGCAGGGAGAATCGAACGTCAATTCCTGTTAACCATAATTCACTCGATTGTCAGTTGGCGGACGAGTGGTGATCCCTGTCGTAAAAACCGGCTTAAAATATTTATTATCTACTAGCTGTTGCCTGCGACTTCGTCCGCGCGGACTTAGTTAACTCCACACTGCTCCTCCCCTGTAGGTGATAGCATGATAATATGTAGCCTATATGTTGACCCGCCCTGTCAGTAATATTCATGCAAAATTTGAAGTAAATCCATGCAGTACTTTTTGAGTTTACCCCGGATATACATACAGACAAACAGACAAAAATTCTAAAAACTATATTTTTGGCTTCAATATCGACTGTAGATCACGCCCCAAGTATTCTTTTAAAAAAATATTCAATGTACAGTTTTGACTTTCTTACGATTTTATTATATGTATAGATATAGGGTATAAGTGATAAGCGGGACCGAAAGTTCCCATCCAAGGCACGAAGGTAGTAACACCCCACTTGCTTTGGCAAGTCGGGAAAAAGTATTATTGAGTTTCTTCGAGATCTGTCTCGAAAAAACCCGGATTAAACCCGAGTCCTCAAGTTCTGAGTCGTACAGGCTAACGTCTGAACCACGAAAGACGGGGCAGAAAGTTTAAACATATCCCAAATCACGCTATAACAATTATTTATTCTGTAATGATATATACAAGTTTCAAGGAGGCGACACACACGCGACTCCGTCGAGGACCCCCGTTTCGCCCATCGGCGAACCGAGCCCAAGGGCAAGGATCAGTCGACGGAAAAAACAATGCCACCTAGCCCTCTCATCGCAAATCACGACTCCACCCTAAGCCAAGTTACGGTCTCATAGGAGACACCTTAAGGTCGGAGGTCGTACACCCTCACAATTTTAAACTCTGGCTGAGCACTCTGCTCGCCCACGTGTCCGGTGAAGCTGTGAAGGCCCTTAAGGCCAGCAGCGATTCTGAGATTCCGAAAAAAAAACCGAGACAAATACATACACAGCACTACACCATAGAACACTAGAGACTAACAGAAGTCAATGTTACATACAAGTAATATTCGAGCATAGCACACATAGACACCTCTCACGGATGCGATATCTCGGACTGGTGCGGAACAAACTGCCCCGAACCACTCCTAGATACCGCGTCCGTGAGAGGCGTCTAGGTGTGCGTTGCTCCGAATATTACCTGTATGTAGGTACATTGACTTCTGTTAGTCTCCAGTATTCTGTGACTACACCGTCGTCGCCGGTCTCGGCGACACGCCGCCGTCTTCCACATTTAGCCTGAACGCCGTATCAAGCCGCGGATCGATCTCGCAGGAGACGGCCCTTGTATGGGCGTTAGTAGTCCAAATTTTAATTTAAACTCTGGCTGAGCACTCAGCTTGCGCCAAAAATCTAGTGTGGCAGTGAAGACCTGTAGGGACAACTATGTTAGATATTTCGAAAAAACAACGTTGCCTGGGATTGGATACGTGCCCGGTTGGTGATAGACTTGTCACTTATTGCATTTTGGGACTAAGTATCTTCGGTTAATCGTGGGTGCACTGTACCTCTGCCTACCTCTTCAGGGATGCGTGAAAATATTTTTTTTTGCCACCTATTAGTAGACATCGTGTTAGTGTCATGTATATTTTTCTCACCTTTCACGATATTTCTAGCTAGTACCTATAAGCCTTTCATGTATAAGACCTCTCTCCTTTCACGATATTTCTAGTGAGTCGATCTATTCTTCAAAGGTTCCCCCGTACTGACCGCTGATCCAGCAACTATCTTACCTGCCAAACAATGGGTCTTGTGTCCTTCGCCAGCAGTGGGATCACTTTCTCCATAAAAAGTCCGTGTAGTTCCGTAACGCTTACGTTGTGATTCTTCATATATTCTATAAGGGTAGGGTTGGACTCCCTGCAACATACAACCTCGTTAATTACATTACATAGGATAAGAAGATGGTTCTCCTGAAGAAAAGAGATGGAATCGCCTATACTGTATAGATACACGACAGTGACAAGCTTTGACGCTATTGCGGTAGGAATATAAAGCGGTGATACCAGACTTGGGCAAGTAAATACAGAACTTTACCACCTTGTTGAAACTACAATGGTAGTGACTCGCATAGCCAATTATTCGCCTCTTACAAATTGCCCGGCAGCACCGCAGTGGTCTATTCTTCAGAGGAAGCTCGGAACAACACGGGGAAAAAAATAAAACTGATTCCATAAATGTAAAATACTGAATGTCCAAACAACTAGGGAACGCTTCGCTATTAAATTGTTTGCTATTGGTTAGGGATTCCTGCTACGAAATGGCAGATCGTTGATTATAGGAACACGGTATTAGACGTCTTCACTGTTTATTCAAACAGTAACTCAATACAAAAAATGAATGAATAATATATTTTTAACAAAAAATGAAACCGACAAAAAGTTATTGTGTGACCAATGACTATACATTACATACATCACCGTCTGTTTTCATACATTTTTGGCGACTTTTCCCCCAAAAAATTATATAGATCCCTTTACCCTTGAATATACCCTTGGGGTATATTCTTTGGGGTTATTTCCTTGGGGTATATTCCAATAGCAGACGAGTTATTAAAATCGGACTACTCTGTAAAAAGTTATGCCTGATCTAACATAAAAATATATTAATAATCACTCCTAAAGACGCGTAAAATATGTTTGAACTCAAAATCGCCTGTGTTCTTTATAATTCAGTAGCGATGAACCGACAACGGGTTTTGTGGATCAGATATGACTAATCGGTTTTCGGGGTAATTATTATTAGATGAACTAGAAATATATATGCATTGATGTTGACGCGTATATATTTTTTCTCCTCCGTTTTGTCGCCGGTTGAATAGATGAAAGAATGTCATATGGGCGATTAATACAACAGATATACATTGCGAATGTGGATAGATGTAGGTACCGGGGGAGACCAAGATTGATGAACCATGATCAAATTGGTCTGGGGCTACAAGCGCGGAACGAACATTATAAAGTTGTAGTCACGGCCACAAAACACACGGCCGAAAATAAGCTAAGTGCGAGCCGGAAACTGACAACCCCCTAAATCCTAATAGATATACTGGATTTCCAAGGACGACAATCACAGATCTTTTTTGTGACTGTCCTCTTTTAATTGTGAAAAAGATCGAGTACCTCAGGATTTTTTAGATTATATCATATTACCTGTACAGACAATATATTAGGCTTTGGATATAGCATAAGCAAGTATATGGACATCAATTAAGATTGTGGGCATGCCTATCGTACCTACCCACAAGGCTGGATCTGCGCTTGGGGTGCTATCTGAATATGGCTTCAAGAGTCTTAGAAACCAGCATGTTTGTATGAAGAGAGTTATGAATGTGGTGGAAGCAAGGCAAGTCTGTCTAGATCGTGATGTGTGCCATCCAACTCTGTCTGCCTACCGTGTAAGGCATTTGGCGTGAATATACTCGTATGAACTCAAACTCAAAAATGCTTTATTTAAATAAACCTTCGACATTTTTAAAATTGCTACCGGATTGGAACGCGGCCATGTATGTAATTATTAGAGATGCCACGAATATTCGGTTATTATTCGGCCACTTTGATATTCGGTTGAATATTATTATATTAATAACTATTCGACCGAACACTGAATACCTAATCGTGCGAAAAAAAATGCACATAGTACTCATCATTCTTTCGACAAGCAGATTGGCAATGTTTTTAGCCATACAATCATTGACTTACAAATATAATACAATACAACAAGACATGAGTCGTGATACGATCATCTCGCTTACGAAAGAAATACGCCGCCGAATATTCGATATTTGGCCAAGGGCCTCGCCGGATATTCGGTATTCGGCAAAACCACTATTCGTAACATATCTAGTAATTATTTTCTTAATATTTTTTCCAGACATCCCCTCGCACCCTGCTGCCGACACCCTTGCAGAAAGGTAAATATTCTGTTCTTAACAGAAAAGTAGTTTGTGTAAATTGTTTTAGTAATATACCAGCTTACCAGCAGTCAAGAATAACTTCATCTCCCCCAATGTGAAAGTATTTATCAGGGAATAAAGTCTGTACTTCCTTGAAAAGGTCTTTTAACAATTTGTATGTGAAGTTCTTGATGGGGTTCATTGGGCCTAGTCCGATAAACTCATCATTCTCGTAGCATTCAGTCAAGATGTTGGGGTACGCGTTACCCCATGAACGGGTGTGACCTGAAATAATATACAACTATTTGTTTTAAGTGAAAATGAATTTCAACTTCCATAGCTTCGACTGGACACTATTTTTTCACTGTAATCGAAAATTTATTTTGATTTTCAGTTTGGAATATAATTAAAATATTTTAATTTAAATACAAAAGTATGTATTGGTACGTGTGTGCGCAAGTGTGTACCTGCGTATATTCGTACCTTTGTATGTGTGTGTGAGTGTATGTGTGTGTGTGTGTATGTGTGTGTGTGAGTATGTTTGTTGCCACTTCACGGTAAAACAGTGAAACATATTTAAATGAAATTCGGTGCATAATCTT
The DNA here is from genome assembly GCA_036924255.1 of Apodemia mormo. Lineage (NCBI taxonomy): Eukaryota > Metazoa > Arthropoda > Insecta > Lepidoptera > Riodinidae > Apodemia > Apodemia mormo. The sequence goes on along the minus strand of JAUPFN010000001.1, from coordinate 44,475,857 downwards.
GGTCCAAATTTGCAACTTTTTATCCTGGCATAATTAATACTTCCCGTACACTGAAAAAATAAAATTACATGTATAGATTGGCACGTGATATACGTGTGACAATAAAATTGAAGTGTCCGTCTGTGTTGAATAGTAATAAAAATATTTTCATGGGCGTACCGACAGGGGTCAGGGAGGGGCAGCTGCCCCCCCTGGATTTTTTTACCTCTCTACTAACTACCTACTGTTGTAGATAAAAATATAATAACATAAACATATAGTCTTAAAATGTTACGGTTGCCCCCCGTGGACTAGAACCTGAGTCTTAAAATGTTACGTTTGCCCCCCCGTGGACAGGAACCTGAGTCTTAAGATGTTACGGTTGCCCCCCCGTGGACAAAAACCTGAGTCTTAAGATGTTACGGTTGCCCCCCCGTGGACCAGAACCTGAGTCTTAAGATGTTACGTTTGCCCCCCCGTGGACAGGAACCTGAGTCTTAAGATGTTACGGTTGCCCCCCCGTGGACAAAAACCTGAGTCTTAAGATGTTACGGTTGCCCCCCCGTGGACCAGAACCTGAGTCTTAAGATGTTACGGTTGCCCCCCGTGGACCAGAGCCTGAGTCTTAAAATGTTACGGTTGCTCCCCCGTGGACCAGAACCTGAGTCTTAAAATGTTACGGTTGCCCCCCCTGGCCCAGGAGCTGTGTACGCCCATGAATATTTGTCTTGTGCCCTAAGTGTACCTATTAGACAAATGATAACATTGATATCTTACCGGGTACGTCAAATTCAGGTATGATGCGGATGCCGCGGTAACGAGCAAACTTCACCAGTCGTTGGATGTTCTCACGGGTGTAAATCATGGACTCGTCGTATGCGCCCTGCATACTGAAAATTATAACTATAGCTAGATAATGATTTTTTTCCCCGTGTTTGTCCCGGGCTCCTTTGAAGAATAGGCCAACTGCACTTCAGCCAGGCAGGTCGTAAAAGGCGACCGAGTGACTATCCGCGTCACTACCATCGTTACTACTAGATAGAGTTCTGCATTGGCTTGATCGGACCACCGCCTTACCTATTCCTGCCGCAATAGGGTCAGTGCTAGTCACTGTCGTGTTCCGGTTTGGAGGGTAAGGTAGCTGGTAAACTTATACGGCATTAGACCTCGCCACAAGATAGCAACGCACCATTAACATCTTTGGTGACTATAGGCGATATTTGACTCTTTCCATCAGGAGACCCATCTGCTTGTTTGCTATTTTATGATATATAAAAAAATATATTTCAATTCACTAGCCTAAATCAAGTCGAAACTATTATAAACTACCGGATATCATGTAATAAGTGTTAGGTTAGGTTAGTTTGTTAGTTAAAATTTTAAGTGATGACAAAATGTTTGAACATGGTTTATGAATTTAAACATATTTTCAGCTTTCTCTGATACAAGTATTAAGGTGTATAAATTTAACGATATGTCTTATGGCGAATTGAAATTTTTTAACTGGCAACACTGGCTTACTAGCAACGCACCATTAACATCTTTTGTGCCTATAAGCGATGGTTGGCTCTTACCATCAGGAGACTCATCTGCTTGTTTGCAAACTTATGATATAAAAAATACACCAAAATCAGCTACGAAAAATTAAAAAGAGCTATGTGTTAATTTCGATTATGGATATCGGTTTTGTGTAACTTAAATCTTTGGAGATTATAAATAAACAAAAAATATTTAAAAAAAAAACACTGTAAAAATTACATGAATAGATCCAACTCTAAAGCAAATAGTTTGCTTGTAATATGGGCATCAGTCAACGATACAAATACATATATAAATACATACATTATATCTTTGGAATCTTGCATCAAGTGTTCAACAATTTAAAGTGGGACCACAAGGGGATACCCTCTCAAACAACAGAATTTTCAAAATCGGTTCATTGACCGAGTTTTGAGGTAAGAAACTTAAAAACCGGCCAAGAGTGAGTCAGACACGCGCACGAAGGGGTCCCTACCATCATCTATGAAAACGGCAAAAATCACGTTTGTTTAATGGCAGCCCCCTTAAATATTTATTTTATTTTAATTATTTATTATAAATAAATAAATATCACTTGACAAATTACACGAATTGATCTGACCCGAAAGTAAGCAATTTGCTTGTAGTATGGATGCCAGTCAACGATACTAATACATAGAAATACATATATAAATACTCTAATATATTTAATATGCACCAAACCCAGAAATACAAACATCTGTGCTCACACAAATGCCTGTTCCTGCCGGGAATCGAACCCGGACCCCATTGATTGCGTAGTCAGGGTCGCTAACCACTCGACCAACGGGGCGGTATGAATATATAAATAAATATTCTGTAAATATTTCAAGCGTCTACCAGTTTTGTTATTATCGATCGATAAAAAATTTGTAAAAAAGTCACGCATGTTGTATGCTTCTCCCCTTAAGGCGAGGCTTCGCGACAAACGGGAAAAAACTGGTTTATTTAATCACGTTTTTTTGTATTGATTGTTAAATAATAATTTTACAAAAATTACACGATATATCTGACGGTATTATCTAAAGAATGTGCTAACTCATTACATGATAGAATGTACTTTACTCGATCATATAAAATTCCGAAAACAGGCTTAAAAAATCTCTAAAACAAATAATTTGTTAAAAATATTTCTAATCTTCCACATGACTTTTATATGGTGAAATTAGTTGTAAATACAAAAAAGAATGTGCTAAATTTTAGTTTTCAGCTGATGTCCTATATTTATTTATCCGAAAATTAACACGTTTCCCAGCGGTTTCAGAACATACCGCGCCACCCATTTTCTATAGAATTGACGCGCGTCGAAATACCTCGCCTTAAATATTTATTTTATTCGGTTTTAGTATTTGTTGTTGCAAACAGTGTGCATACATCATCTGTGAAAATTTCGATTGTCTTTTTATCACGGTTCGTAAGATCAGAAAGACAAACAGACAGACGGACTGACAGCGAAGTCTTAGTAATAGGGTTTCGTTTTGGGTACGGAACCCTAAAAAAATAGAGTCAAATTGATAATCTCTTCCTTTTGAGTTAAAAAAGTTAAGTTTTGTTAAATATTTACTATTTTCTTAAAATATATTTGCAAAAGTCCATTAAATAATGAAAAATACATACCTTAGATTCGGGAATTTCTCACTCTCGTAAGGGAAGCTCTGATCGTCGACAATATGCCAGTGCAATACGTTCATCTTGTTAATAGCCATGGCTTCTATCGTTATGATAATGTCGGAAACCGGAATGTAATGGCGGGAGGTGTCTATCAGGAGACCTCTATGGGCATATCTTGGGAAATCGTATATTTCAGTAACGTTTATGTAAGTTCCCTACAATAGAAATTAATTACAGTAATACCCCGGACTTACGCGATAGGTGGGACCGAGCGCTATCCGCGTAAGTCGAATTCGCGTAAGTCGGGGTACAATTTTGCATATACCTATAAAGTCATACAAAGTATGTTTAATTGGGACCGGAGACTATAATTTAGGAAATATAAAACAATAATTTAGGAAATAAATTTTAATTTAATTCTAGATAATATGACAAACTATATTAATAAAATGTATAAACACAATCTGAAGTTATTTTGATGTAGAAGGTTAAATCGCGAAGAAAATTAAATCGCGTAACTCCGAATTCGCGTAAGTCGAGGTAGCGTAAGTCGGGGTATTACTGTATTTACTTCAATACAGACACATGAGGTTCTAGGTTCGAATCATGAGTCGGGTAAATCGTCCTGAATAAGTTTTTCAATTTTTTTGTTGAATGGGCTGGATTGTGACTTTTATCGAAATCTTAATGGCACTTATGGTAAGTAGGTAGGTCACTTAGACCGGGAGCTGGCGACGAATTTTGAGAAGGTCCTTTTGGCAGATTGGAATTGCAAAAAAAATATAATTTCGTCAAATGGCAACACCAGGCCTGCGAGTCTGGCAGAGCATTTGTGGTTTTTTTATTTATTTATTTATTTTATTTAAAAAAGCATACATCATAATTATTTGCTAAACATCCTTAAACCTATAATTAGAGGTTTATGCGGATGTTGCACACTCCACATATAAATAGGTATAAGTTTAACACTACAGAATATATTACTAACAGTTATAATAATTATCTTAGCTTAAACATACTCAGTACCAATATTGCTCAGTACTTTAACGCTGCACACAAAATAAAACGGTAGATAGATATTTTGTTGTTTACACATATTTTCCGTGACGTGCATTACGTTTCTTGGGTCTGGGCGTTGCGTAGGGTTTAAATACAGGTTGCTCCTGTTGATAACGCGTTAAATTACTTTATTGAACTATATATTTTACTTTTTTTTTAATAAATTTATATATGTGTGTAATATTATTACATATACATTTTAAATTAATTTAAGCCTATATAACTTCGTATGTATGTATATGAAGTGTTTTTTTTAGTGAAAGGCTATAAAATGTGACGTACATTATTCGTAAATATGTTTGTTAATATGCGTTTTAGGTTTTTTTTTTTGTTATAAATATGTTTGTTAATATGCATTTTAGGTTTCTTTCGTTAGTTTTATTAATGCAATCTTTATTTAATTCTGTGTTAATTAATCTGGGCACAATATAATCTGTTGTTCTTTGCCCATAGAAATTATTAGCACGAGTAGTATTTAATTTTTTTAACGCAATTTGTCTTGTTGTTATATATCCTTTTTTTTGTTTTTCAATAAATTTAAAATAATTTTATTTTATCAGTAGCACGTTTAATTGATCTATAACTGGTAAAACTTTGCAATAATTAAATAGATAATCAGGGTCTTTCTTATAGTTAAGTTTGATTACACTTGGAACAATAATTTTTAATAGGCGTAGTTGCAATTGTGCTATTTTATCAATATAAGTTTTAAATGTTCGTCCATAGCTACCATCGACCACACAGCCCATAGACGCCTAATGTTCGATTTTCCGTAAATACATTCTGGCAACTAGCTGAGCTGAGCTGCAACATCGTGATTGGCTTACTCAAGGCCACAGTGATGTACAGAGAATCTGATTGGTCGACACTGATTGGGTATTGGTGCATGGACATTTACCTCGGAACTATAAGTCAGATGTGTTGACAGAACCATCCGCCTGTTATTAGGGGTCTATGGGTTGTGTGGTCGGTGATAGCTACTAAGCCCATATGATATAATGCTTCCAGCAAGAGCGTTATACATTTGCAGTTTTATGCAATAAGGTATACTGTTTTTAATTATACGGAATTTTGCCATTATGGCTCTTAACATACATAGTCTATGTGATACTTCCAGTTAAATCTTACATCTATTATAAGTCCTAGGTATTTATATTTATTGACTTGCTCAAGTGTTAAACATTCACAATGTTGTGATATTGATACAGTATATTATTATTTTACATATATTGATACAGTATAGTAGTTATTTCGCTACTGTGCAGTATACAGCAATTACAAAAAAAAAAATGAATTTTTGGCAGCTTGATTTTATTTCATCATTTAATTAGGTTTTTATAGAATTAAAAAAATAGATCATTTTGTCGGTTTTAAAATGTTCCCAGACACTTTCAAATACATTTTACAAAAGTTTCCAATTAATTTATTTAACATTTATTTAATTATTTAATATTTTGTTGTCAAATGCATAAGTCTACCGGCTACCTTATCCTCCAAATAGGAACATGACATTGGCAAGCACTGACGCTATTGTGACAAGAATATTTAAGGCGGTTGGATACCCGGGCGAGACGTTGCTGAACTCTATCGACTAATAGTCATGATGATAGTGACGCGTACAGCCAATCGGTCGCCTTTTACGACCTGCCTGGCAGAACAGCAGTTGGTTTATTCCTCAAAGGAGCGCGGGCCGGGCCAGATATTTATTTATTTATTTTATGTATTGTTGTGTACAATAAAACATTAAATAATTAAATAAACGTTAAATAAATTTATTGAAAACTTTTGTAAAATAAACTTTTGTAAATGTATTTGAAGATATCGGGGAACACTTTAGAACCAACAAAATGATCTGGGATATTTTTTTTTGAATTCTTAAAAAACCTAATTAAAAGATGAATTAAAAATCAAGTTGCCAAAAATATATTTTTTGGAATATTTTTTTTTGTAACTGTTAGACGTATACTGCGTAGTTGCGAGGTAACCGCAAACGCTCTGCCAGACTCGCAGGCCTGGTATCGCCATTTGCATTATGGCTGCTAGGTGGTAGAGTTCTGCATTGTCTCGCCCCTGGTATCGCCGCCTTAGTTTTCCCTGCCGCAATTACAGGGCTTAACACTGTAATATTCCAGTTTGGAGGGTAAGATAGCCGGTGAGCATATGCATGTAGCATAAAAATCCCGCCACAAGGATAGCAACGCACAATTAACATCTGTGGTGTCTATAGACGATGGTTGTCTCTTTCCAAAAGAAGAGCTATCTGATTGTTTGCTATCTTCGTCTTATAATATAAAAAATAAAAAGCTAGCAACACCAGAAAGACAATGACACCTCCACTCGGTTCACAGATAAGTTGGTGGATCTGACATGACCCAGTACGTCAAGGTTCGAATCAAAATAAACCACTAGGGTTATCAAACAACCTTATCTTTAATGCTAGCAAATATTTTTGGTATCGTTTAGTAGTATTAGTTTTGTAGGGTCCCGAAGTTGCCCATCACGCTAATGCGGACTAAGAATAGGGCTTTTATAGTTTCATACTATGAACATTTAAGCTATTCAACGTCAATGACAAATATATATCCGCACCACAAGTGCACCGCCTATAAAAACTTCCCTAAGTACATTTTATAAGTTCGTCGACTATTACTCAAAAACTTGTAAAGCCTTATAATCCGTGATAGTTTGCCTTTTAATTTCATTATATTTACTACAACCATGATTTTTTTCTTTCCCCCAAAACTAACCATTTAGCTTACAGGTGGGACACTTGACTATAACAAAAATTAGCACCTAAATTGTAGCCTAGCCTAGAAATATTAAACTTTTAATATTTTACAAACGAGTCTCTTAATCGAAAATAAATATCTGAAAATCTAAACGACAAGAAAGCATGGGATTATCTGCTCCTCGTATCAGCAATCTTTATTATTATTGTTACAATTACATATTTACAAATTAAGCATTATGAAATCTTACTTTAAAAATATACATGAAAAAAGACAAGCCCACAGAGTTTTTTCCGGTGGATCTTCTCAGTGTGTGGCCGCGTTTCCGATCCGGTAGTAGTTAAAAAATGTTGACGCCTCAAAATAAAAAGTTTTATTGAATAAAGTACACCTGATTTCTGATTCGCCTTGGCGTAATGCTCTAAGCAATTGCCTAATTTGCTTATGGGTTAAGATTTGAGCTTCATTTGTCAGCATGGTATCGCCTTTTTTCGTCGCCCTTGTCCTATTCTGGCGCTCTGATCCGCAATGTGTTAGAGCAAAACGATAGTGGAAATGCGATAGCACGCGGCGAAATCCTCGAGGCGAGAGCATTCCCGCTACTTTTCTCGCTCTAGCAAATGGCAATTCTGAGCAATAGAAAAGGAGAGGGTAATGGAAAAAGGCGATTGATTCCATGCTGACAAATGTGGTCCAAATCTGCGTCTAGACCTTTAGTAATGTAGAAAAAACTTTAGTAACGGTTGTGCTCGACTCAAATCTAACCTGAAACTTCTTAATCAGCCCTATAACCCGATAACGTATATAAGCCGTATAACTGGACGACAGGACACCTGACTACTGAAAGATAGAAACCGAGTATCAGCAAGTTAATAATAAAACTTACTTGTCGGTCGTCGGATAAGTACACTAAGTGTGCAAATGTCTCCAAACCTCTTAGGATTCCCCAAACTGATTCACTGCTTAAAGTCGAATTTGCTGATACGGTGAGGTTATCTGGAACAATATTTTAATAAGAATAAATAATATTTTTTTACAAAAAATAAACCGACGTAAAGTTATACGTGGTCATGCATTGAGTCTGTGAATGAATAAATAATCATCTGTGGTCGTCATGCATTAAGTCTGTGAATAAATAATTAATCATGTGTTTTCGTAGCCGTTTGGGTGGAATTTTTTTTAGAAAATTATATAAGGCAATTCTCGGGGTATATTCTATCCATTAAAATAAGAATAATCAAAATCGGATCACTCTTTAAATGTTATGGTGGTCATTCATTAAAATCAGTGAGTGTACAATCATTAATTCCTTTATTTCGTACCCATATGGTCGGAATTTAAAAAAAATCTCTCTCGGACTGGAATGGGTTCCAATGAAAAATGAGTTATTAAAATCGGAATACTCTTTAAAAAGTTTTGCATGGTCTAACATAAAAAAATATCCGCGTCGAATCGGAAACTTCCTCCGTTTTCGGTTGATAAGACGACTGCTTTTTCTTCAAGGAGAGTTCACCTACTTCCTCCAGCCCCTTTTTTCTTTTTTATATATTATAAGATAAGAAGCAGATAACTCTTCTGAAGGTGACAATCCTTGCCTATGACACTAAAAATGGTGCGTTGCAAACTGTGTGGCCAGATGTTATTGCCAATTGTATAAGTTTAACGGCTGCCATGCCCATGAAGTATTAGGTATAAGTAGGTGGAAATAGCACTCACATTAATCAATTGAAACAAATATTTACAAATAACTAAACAAATATTTACCCATCTCTATTTATACAGCAGTGTTAGAAAGAGAGGGTTAGACCTCAGAAGATGACAGCAGTATTTGAAATTTGGTTTCAAGTAAGTATTAGAAGTGTTGCCTCCAGATATTATAATACAGCTTCATGGCCATGCCCTCTAAACCGGACCAAGACATTGATGAGCAATGATGCTATTGCGGCAAGAATAGGTAAGGCGGTGGTAACATATATTCGGGAGTCGTTGAGACGTTGTGGAACTCTGCTGCTTAATATAGTCACGATGGGTGACACAAATAGCCAATCATTCGCCTTTTACGAACTGCCTAGTAAAAGGGCAGGTGGTATATTCTTGGCTCGGTACACGGAGTGATGATAAATAATAATTTTACTTCAATTCAAAATTCGGAATATTTAGCTGGATATCACCCACACCTAATTGACTTCCCACGAATGTCAAGTAAGAGTTTTGTTTTATCATTTGTTACACGAACCAGTAAAATTGGAATTCTCTATCGAAAGCGGTGATTTCTTAACTGTATACTGTCCAGATTTTAAAAGTAAGCATTGCTAGTATCGGATTAATCTTTGACCAAAGTAATTAACCTATAAGTAAGTTAAACATTTGCTTAGGGCATCACGTCTTGAAGTGCACTAGAAATAGCAACAAAAATAAATATTTACTAGTGTGATGTACTATGTACTATGTACAGTGGGGGGGAGGGGCAGCTGCCCCCCCCCCTAGAATTTATTTACCTCTCTACTAACTATCTACTATTGTAGATATTAAGATAAAAATAGTCTTAAAATGTTACGGTTGCCCCTCCCCCGGGCCCAGAACCTGGGTACGCCCATGAGACCAACTGCCCTTCTGCCAGGCAGGTCGTCAGCGACCGATTGGCTATACTTGTCACATGTTTACTAGGTGGTAGCATTATGCGACGTCTCACCCGAGTATTTGGTATCACCGCCTTACCTATGCCTGCCGCAATGGCGTCGATGTTTGTCATTGCCGTGTTCCAGTTTGCGGGTAAGGTAGCTGGTATACTTATACACGTGGCATTGCCATGTCGCCACATGGAGAGTAAGTAGTAAGTAGTAACACAACATTAACATCTTTGCTGTCTATAGGCTATGGTTTCTTTTTCAAAGGGGAGCCATCTGTTTGTTCGCTAATAATATTTGCTAATAATGTAGAAAAGAAAACACAAAATATATACGCTTCGGTTATCAAGCATTATGTTTAGTAGTATTTACAATATAACGCGGTCAAGTATTGCATGATAAAGTTACAGAAGTATTTTAAATAGACGATCAAGAGATAATAATACTTATGATAATACTTAGATATACATTATCGAACTTTCTAACTCTAGTTCAATTAGTCCCGTTGGTCAAGTGGTTAGTGACCCTGACTACGCAATCGACGGGGCTCGGGTTCGGTCCCCGACGGGGACAAGCATTTGTGTGATGAGCATATATGTTTGTATTTCCGGGTTCGGGTGTTTATTAAATATATTCCAGTATTTATATATGTATTTCTATGTATTAGTATCGTTGACTAACACCCATAACATAAGCAAATAATTTGCTGACTTTGGGGTTAGATCAATAAGTGTAATTTGTCCCGTGAATTTATATATATTTATATATTTATTTAATTAACATAGACAAAGGATAAGCGTTTATTTATCAACAAACAAATCAAAGTATTATCAATCGAGAATGTTCACGAACAAATAGTTTTTTGTCAAAAATAATTTAATTTAATAAAACAAAAGTGATCGCCTCTGTGGTCTAAAGATCCAGCGTTGGCGTTGACCACATGAGGTCTCGGGTTCGATTCCCGGGTCGGGCACAAAAAAAGTGTTCAGTTTTCTGAGAAACACAAAGTTGCCCGGGATTGGAAAGTGCCCGGTTGGCGATAGGCTTGCCACCTATCACATTTGTGGGACTCAAGTATCTTCGGCTAATCGTGGGTGCACTTGTTGTTCCCCTGCCAACCCCTTCGGGGATATGGGCGTGAAGATACAAAAGTGATTGTATTTGAACTTCTTTCAGTATTGAATGTTTAATCCACGGTAACTTCTGTCTGTCGTCGCTTTCACTATGCACAAACATAAATCACAGGACTATAGAAAATGCTGATTTGTAAGGCACCTTTCTGCATGCAGTTCGTTAAATGATGTCGAGGAGAACCCTCTAATGACATGCCTATAACAATAATTATTTAATTTTATAACAACTTCGTCCGAGTGGATTTTTTTTTAAATAAAAGTAGACTAAGTTACTCCTTATTACTTCAGCTATCTGCCAGTGAAAGTCCCGTTAAAATTGCTCCAACCGTTGCGGAGATTACCCGGAACAAACAAACAGACAGACAGACGGACAGACAGACAGTCAAAAATTGTAAAAAATGTTATTTTGGTATGTGTACCTACCGTGTATACTTTCATATTATGCATTTAGTAAGAAGCGTTTTAATGTTACAAACAGACTCCAATTTTATTTATTTGTATAGATGTATAGTGACGACTTGTTTGTGAAGAACAATACGGATTTCATTGCAGTCACCCCGTTGATGTACTTCTGGTCTAGGTCATCATTGGTTGACCGTTGAAGCCATCGAGAGCAAGAAGGAGATATTTCCAGTTAACTTAAAGTGCTGATCGACGGGCGAGCCTATGCCGCGGTCTTAATGGTCTAAGAGCCCTCGACACAAAACTTATGTCCAATTGCACTACATAAAACCGCGGTATTGTGATGATACACGGGCGAGCTTTACCGATGAGCCATAAGTCCGCGGTATAGGGTCTTATGGCTCGTCGGTAAAGTAAAAAAAATATATGCGGCACTTACGTGAAATAAGTTAAATATTAATGAATATTATCATGGTATGAAATAATAAAACCCCTCTTTTTACTCCGCATTATTGTGATGGGCAACTTCAGAACCCTACATTGCCAATTTTATTTGCAATTTTATAACTTTGTATTGTTATTTTTAAGTAGAAAATTAGAAAATGTTTTAAATCAAGTCGTCTTAAATTGGATTTTCATGACCGCATCAAACGGGACGCATTTTTTTAAATTACAAGAAACACGTGTTATATTTACACACTCAGAAGGCAATTATATATAAAGTATTTGAGCACAAATCGTTATATTAATAAATGTATGTATGCAATTATGAGACATGGTTAAATCATTTTCTTATCGGTTAAGCTGCAAAACAATCCTTCACTATTTATTTAATCCTTCATTTTATACAATAAAATATAATAAATACAGTAAAAGGAAAATTAAATATAAAATTAGTAACTATTAATATTTTTTTTTGATAAATTAGCATTAAATAGATAAAATCCATTCTCTATGGGGATAATTATTAATTACCCCTAGGCTCAGAACCGATTTAATGACTAATATATCTAACGATAACCCATTAACAAAATCTTTGAAGGACACCAAAAGCAGCAAATCGTCAAAATCACGGATTGATTTCTGTGGTCAAAATCATATGGGTTAAACTACATCTTTAAGAATAGTGGGAATGCGATAGCACGTGGCGGAATCCGAGGCAATAGCATTCCGGCGGGGTGATCACGTAACTCGCAATGCGAAATTATCGTGATTGTTTAGTTATTGCAAGACACATAACGGCCTTGTACATTAGTGGTGGTCGTTGCCGCTTGATTAGTTTTGATACTGTGACATTGCAAAAAGTCCATCTACTGACCAGCAAGCAATTGGCGACATTTTTAATGATTTTTTCATTACGTTTAAGAGTCATCGCTGATCGCTGGCGAATTGCAAACGTTAGATGATACGCCTACCGTTACCTTTTTCGCTTTGGCAAATGACACTTGGGAGCGACAGAAATAATAGGGCGTCGGAAAAAGCCGAATCTGTAATCCGTCTGACATGTCGACATTTCCGACAAAAAAGTTCGTAAACACCAAAAGAGCACCTTTGGGATACTCTTTAAATTTGAGAGTCAAAGAATTTTTTGAGGTTAATTCTAGTTTCATATTTTTAGATCAACGCAGCGCCAAAAATCAAGTAGAACTGCATTCTAAGCTCATTTTCGCCAGAATGGCTTTTACGACCTTTGTTGTCGGAAGCGTCGATTTTGTCCAACACTAAATCATTATTCTGAGGTAGTTAACCCAAATGCCTTAATTACACAGATATTAATGAATTCTTAAAACTTGATGAATATAATATAGAACTCAATACAGAATGTATTGACTTATTTGTTGGCGTCATTCGTGTCAACTATAGGTACAATATGTTAATGATAATTGAATAGGTATTAACCTATATCATTATTATAAATGTGAAAGTTTGGATGGATGTTTGTTACTTAATAACGCAAAAAATAAAAATTTTCTAAAATGTAAGTAGTCTAAGTTACTCCTTATTACGTCAGCTATCTGCCAGTGAGTCCCGTTAAAATCGGCCCAGCCGTTTCAGAGATTAGCCGAAACAAACAGATAGATAAACAGACAAAAATGGTAAAAATTGTTATTTTGGTATGTGCACCGTGTGTGGTCGCGTTTCCGATCCGGTAGTAGTTTTTAAAAAAAATATATTGACTTGTCAAAATAACTTGTAAAAAGTTTTATTGAAAAAAGTATTTCTGATTTCTAATTTCACCGCGCATACATCCATATGAATTTAGTAAAAAGCGCCAATTTGAATATTACAAACAGACACTCCAATTTTATTTATTTGTATGTATGTATGTATAGATAAATGCCCAAACCCAAAAATAAAAACGTCTATGCTCATCACGCAAATGATTGTCCCTGTCGGAAATTGTACGTCCCCCCCTTGTTAATCCGGGCTCCTTCGGAAAATGAACCTACTACCGTTTACCAGGCAGCCGATCGATTGGTTATTACGTGTCACTACCATTGTGACTACTAGGTGGTAGAGTTCCGCAACGTTTCGTCCGGGTATTTGGAACCACGGATTTTCATATTCCTGCCGCAATATCGTCAATGCTTGTCATTGTGGTATTCCAGTCTAGAGGGTAAGGTAGCCGGCAGTATTATGCATCCCACATGGCAAACAACGCACCATTAACATATTTGGTGTCTAGGAGATAGTTTCTCTATCTATCAGCAGATCTGTTTGTTTGTTATCTAATGATATAAAAAAACATGAGTCCCACCGATTGCGAGGTCGGATTTGATAACCACTCGACTAATAGGGATTTTATTAGTAAATAATTATTCATAGGCTTTAGTTACCAAAAATGTTGCCTTCAAACTGCAAAATCTGCAATTGAATATGTTGCGGCCATTGCAATAATGTAGTAGTAGTATCTTCACGCCCATATTCCCGAAGGGGTAGGCAGAGGTGCAACGAGTGCACCCACGATTAGCCGAAGATACTTGGTCCCACAAATGTGATAGGTGGCAAGCCTATCGCCAACCGGGCACTTTCCAATCCCGGGCAACTTTGTATTTCTGAAAAAACTGAAAAATCACTTTTTATGTGCCCGAGCCGGGAATCGAACCCGGGACCTCATGTGGTAAACGCCAACGCTGGACCACTAGACCACAGAGGCGACCATATGCAATAATGACCTAATATTAAATGGTCTCGTAGAACTAAGGTAAAGAGAAAGGCAGCTCAGCTTCTATTAGCTGCAAAATAATTAATGCCGATGAACCAGAACTTCTAATGACGTTTGGTTTCTTCTGTCTACCCTGCAAGAGAACTGTTGTGATGACTAATTAACTTACAACTTTCAATCATTCCCAAGTACGGGTATTCTTCACAAGGTTTGTTTAGTTCCACTATCAAATAGTTCATGGTTCCTCTGTAATTCTTATCGTTATGCCGGGATCTCCGATGTTGTATCCTCCTTCCTCGTAGATGATAGTTATTGCTATTCTTCACTATAGCAGAATATCGTTGTACCGCTTTCTCCAGAATGTCGCATGTTTCCTTATTTATCTACGACCAGAGTCACCTTGTTAACATTTATGAAAGGGAAAGTTTGTGAGATTTGATGTAGTTTTATTACCTACTCACACTCGTTATGCAAAACTTAATACCTAAAGGAAGGATGGTTGTAAATGTATATGTAAAAGCCATAGCGGCTGGATCCGTAGGACACTGGGATTTCGATTTCGAAAACCTTGTAGGTTTTGTTCCCAGCATGGTTCTTGAGCACTTGGCTAAGGAGTAGCATCCCTACTCCTTCCTCGTCCTTTGTGGACGGCAAATTAAACAGTACGGACGTTATATGTTATACAATTCACTTCTGTGCTAGACAGCACTCAAGCAACTATCTATATTGATAGAAGGACGTGGTACCAACCCCAGTTAGCCGTTGCAGAAGGACAACAGAAGAAATATCCGTAGAAGTTATCGTATAGTATCTTTTTTATCCTAATGTAGGTACATACCACGCTGAATGTAAACGTTAGTATTACCTCGAATTTTCACGTATATGTAAGTCAAATCATGTGCCTATTCCTTGACTTCTAGATGGTATATTTCTGCACTGTCTCATCAGGGCCTGGTACCACCGCCTTACATTTCCTACCGCAACAGCGTCCCAGTTTGAAGGGTAAGGTAACTGCTAAATTTATGCATGTAGCATTAAGACACCTCCACAAATATAGCAAAACACCATTAACGTCTTTGCGTTTAAAACTGTTTTAATATCTGACATACCTACCAGCAGTCCTTTTTTGATCAGCAATAGGATACAAAAACTATTAAAAACACCAGTAAATAAGCAAAAAGATAGCAACGCACCATTAACATCTTGTAACAATTTTTCTAGCGCGCTACATTATAGACTATATTATAACGTGTAACTAACTGAACACAGATCGTGCGAGCCGGCCGAGATAGCGCGTTATACAGCGAGCGATAACTGAGCGCTATAACGCTATAAACTATGTTATAACGTCTAGCGTCTACGGTCTAGCACGTTACTCGTTATATCGCGTAGTTCGTAATTTCGTAGGTTATAATTTTATAACTACAGCCTACGCTGGCCGCTAGGTATACAGCGTGGCGTTATGTTATAGCACCGAATGCGAATCTAAATAGCGAACGCGACACGTTGAGTACACACAGCGCGCTATAATTTTACGCTATGCATTATATTAACCACCATTGTCCATTAGGCCGAAGTCTAACAAGAATTGATGCTATTGCGGCAGAATAGATTAGGCGGTGGCATCTAAATCCGGGCGAGACGTTGCAAAACTCTATTAGGTCAGGATAGTAGTGTCACATATAGTCAATTGTTCGCCTATTACGAACTGCCTGGCAGAATATCAGTATATTCTTCCAAGCGGGCCCGGACAAACATTTTACAAAAAGTGTGCAGTAAACCTAAATTTTAAATCAAAAATTTAAAACAACCGGTTTTCTTTTCTTTAAATATTCAGACCACCATTCTGCTTCGTGTACATCATTTGCAGAGTAAAAACTGAAAAGAACTGAAGAGCTTTGAATGAGGATCCTAGGGAATCAGGTCAAAGCCACTCTTGCAAATTACAATATCTTTGAAAGAAGATTATCAAATTTGATATCGATCAGGCCTGTACAAGTTTTTTATTTTTTTTTATAACATGAGATAGCAAACAAGCAGATGGGTCTCCTGATGGAAAGAGTCAACCATCGCCTATAGATACCAAAGATGTTAATGGTGCGTTGCTATCTTGTGGCAAGGTCTAATGCCACATGCATAAGTTTACCGGCTACCTTATCCTTCAAACCGGAACACGACAGCGACTAGTACTGACGCTATAGCAGCAGGAATAGGTAAGGCGGTGGTACCAGACCCGGGCGAGACAATTCAGAACTCTACCACCTTGTAACCACGATGGTAGTGACTTGTATAACCAATCAGTCACTTTTTACGACCTGCCTGGCAGAACGGCAGTTGGGTTATTCTACAAAGAGCCTGGGATCAAAACAGGGATAAGTTGCTTAATTCCTTTCATTAAGTTGAAGAGTTGACGATCTTGAAACGACTGAACAGATTTTATGGAATCATAGCTGTTTAGAAAAATTTCGGCTGACAGAATTTTCGATTAAGAAACTGCAACGTTCGGTCGGTTCTGTGTATCCGTTTGGGAGCTACTATGCCACGTACGGACATACAAATACATAGATACATACGTTAAACTCATAGAACACTTATACCACAGTATAAGGATACACAGTGTGGAAACTAAGCCTAGTTGATAAAATAATTACCTACGCTCCGTTGAAGCAAAAGGGTTGTCACTTTTAATGTTTCGTGGTATTGTTTTTTTTTTTTAATTAAAATATTCTGTTCTGTAGTGATCAACTAATCCAATTGAAATAGCTAGTTTACACATAAAATTTAAATAGGCGTCTCATGGCATCGGTTAATCTCGATTTTTAAAAAGATCGTGGAAATAAACTTATACGTCACCACTCGTCTTGAGCGACACCCACTACTGACAGCACCGCGACAACCGCTTAGGGGTCTCGTCGATGCGCATTTTTGTGTGAGTGAGCCGTTTCGAACGTTTACAGGTAGTTTCCGTACTGCTTACATATTTATACTGTGCTTATACTCTCCAGTGGCATAGCTATCGCAGGGCCTGGTGGTGCAGTGCACCAGGGCCCCGGACCTCGGGGGGCCCTTTGCCCATTAACCTAAGCTTTGAAAAGAGCGGGTCAGCCAACTCGCCAGGTCCGATTCTTTATCTATGCACCGGGGCCCTTGCCCACTTAGCTACGCCACTGATACTCTCTAAAAGAGGTTAAACTTATAACAGCTTCTCGTTCTTGTATCGGGTTAAAAAAACGCTCTATAAAGCCCAATAATGTGAAAAAATCGTGCCTTTGGAAATCTAATGTTTTTCAATGGGCTGAATATTAATTTTAATAAAAAGGGTAGGTATTGATTTAGCGATATTCAAAATAAAAAAACTAAATCAACATAATTTTTCCCATTTAGAAGATATGATGCCATAAACAATCACACAGATGAAATGTAAATTTACAAGGCACCTCTTTTTATCTATTGAAAAAAATAAAAATAAAATAATATAACGTCTTTTCGTAGTAAAGAGCATAATATTAACATTGGCGTTAATTTTATTTATAACTAGCTGAAACCGCGACTTCGTCCGCGTGGATAAATTTCGAAAAAAGTAGCCTAACTTACTCCCTATTACATCAGCTATCTGCCAGTGAAAGTCCCGTCAGAATCGGTCCAGCCGTTCCAGAGATTAGCCGGAACAAACAGACAGACAGACAAAATTGTAAAAAATGATATTTTGGTGTATGTATCATGTATACATTCATATGCATTTAGTAAGAAGCGGTTATTTTAATATTACAAACAGACACTCCAATTTTATTTATTTGTATAGATTTTAAATTAAAGCCACAAATTAAAAATATTTTGCATGTAATCTTACATACAAGTTACATCTCACCCACTTCAGAAAGGTTTGGCGTGAAGATATACTCTATGTATTATAGGTTTTTTTAATTATTATGGATAATTTTTAGCATAGTTTTATTAAAGTCAATATCTTTCAATATACGCACAACCGATCAATACTTTCAACAATTTTAATGCAAAATGTAAATAATATAAAGAACTTACAATTATTTGAAATTGCGGCAGGTCGAATATAAAATATGAGTTTTCCTTATGTTGAAACTGGGGTTTTGGCCACACCTCGCCTTTGGTGGGTTTGTATTTAGGGCCAGGCTGAACGATGTCCATACATAACACAAAACATACACAAATACTGATAAACAAAATAAAATATTTCAACATTTTTAATCAGAAAATTATGTACTTATTCTAACAAACTTCATCGCGTAATGATCTCTGAACATTTATTAATAAATAAATAGTAAGGCCAGTGTTGCCAGTTGAAAATTTTCAATTCGCCATAACACATATCGTTAAAATACACCTTAATACTTGTACCAGAGAAAGCTGAAAAATGTTTAAATTCATAAAACATGTTTAAACATTTTATCATCACTTAAATTTTTTTTTAAATATAACTAACCTAACCTAACACTTATTACATGATATCCGGTAGTTTATAATAGTTTCGACTTGATTTAGGCTAGTGAATTGAAATTTTTTTTTTTAATATCATAAGATAGCAAACAAGCAGATGGGTCTCCTGATGGAAAGAATCAAACATCGTCTATAGACACCAAAGGTGTTAATGGTGCGTTGCTATCTTGTGGCGAGGTCTAATGCCACATACATAAGTTTACCGGCTACCTTACCCTCCAATCCGGAACACGACAGTGACAAGCACTGACGCTATTGCGCCAGGAATAGGTAAGGCGGTGGGTGGTACCAGACCCGGGCGAGACAATGCAGAACTCTACCACCTAGTAGCCACGATGATAGTGACTCGCATAGCCAATCGGTCGCCTTTTACGACCTGCCTGGCAGAACTGCAGTCGGTCTATTCTACAAAAGAGCCCGATACCAACCCGGGGAAAAAATAATGTTTAAAAAAAATGGATCTTAATGGTCTTGATTAATTAATTATCAATGGACAGCTTAAATTACTTGATAAATCGGGCTGCAAATTGACACACATATAGCTATTCTAATATAGGCATCCGCCAATAATGAGTTACTAGTGGGGTAAAATTGATTTTTTATATATCAGCAATAGCCCTTTTAATATTTTTAATTAAATACAAATTCAAATAAAAGCAACAAACAGCCCTTTTTTAAATTAAAAGTTACTAGTACTTTAGTGTCTTGAGTAACCTCAGTAATAATAGCAATTTAAAAGTTTAAACCAATTTCAAATATCAACTATACTTATATCTCAAAAACTAAACTAAACCGATTTTCAAGAAACTTGGACTGTTCCCTAAGTTCGAATATACCTATTATGATTCAGTTTTTAGTTCCCAAAAAATTCATGGACAAATATACAAATATATAAGTCATTCCATAATAGGTGAAAATATTTAAACACAGCATTCGGTACGTCTAACCAAAGATATCCAGCTAAAACAAACGTCATTCAAGGGTTTAAATCTTATTGATTTGTATGAAATTTTATTCGTACAAATCAAAAAGTTTTACACCCTTGAATGACATCTCTTTTTAGCTGGATATATTTGACTAGACGTACCAAAATAACGTACAAACAAATATTTTCACCTATTATGGAATTACCTTATATATACACTACGAAATTAAGTACACGTGCTTGGACGCTTAAACTGATCATTATACTCAAATATAATCCAATTCCAACAATATTACATAAATGTCAAATTAATAATCTGTGTTTCTTCGTCAGTTGAAAATAGATTAGTTATAAAGCACATAGGACCAAACGGTACAAACAGATGATAATTTAATAGATTAAAATCTCGCGTCACGATGTTTGTGGGCGCACTTGCCTGAAATGGCTTGAGCCACTTTTATAATTTTTTTGTATATTTGATAGGTATGAGAATGGGTCGTAAAGTATATTTTCTACCGCTAGGTGATTAAGGTGTCACTTTCCAGATATATTTTTTAATATTTTTTGCCTAAATGTTTTTTGACGTGACAACGTCTTATAATTCGATAGAGCTGGCTGCACGCACGAAAAAACATGACTCATGCGGCGTTACCTCGCTCTGAGGCGTTCCGTTTAAGGCTTGGAGTACAAGCGAGAGCTTAAGACGTTGTCACGTTCAACTATCGTCTGTAAACCAACTTTACAGACAACCGATTTTTTTCTTTAATTTGGCATCAAAAATACCTATTACCCCAAAAAAATTTTACATTGTTTTATAATTTAACGATAATATACCTAGTTTATGGGATATTTATGTATATAATATGGGAATATTTATGCAAGTATAGTTTACATTTGTGTCAGTTCAAAGTATATAATCTACAAAAACATTTTAGAAGTTAACGTGAATATTTTCGACTTACAAAACGTATTTACCGGACTCCGAACGTATTTACACGCTCATCGCACAAATGTTTTTTTTAATGTTACGTCACATTCAGCGAGAATCTCATGGGCTGGCAGTACTGATAGAAGCTATTATTTCAAACGCGGTAACAAGTAAAACATGTGATTATGCTCACTTGTATCAGCTATGCACCTATATTGATAAACTTTAAGTTGTACGCCAGTTACTACTAGCCATTATCAGCCCGCTTCGTTGACCGTAAATTCATTGACAATGAAAAGACAAACAAATATTATATAGCCAATAATCTATATATATCGGGGTATATTCTATCCAATAAAAGAATAATCAAAATCAGATCACTCTGTAAAAAGATATGCGTGGTCACGTTAAAATCAGTAAATGATCACCCCTTGTTTACATACCCCTATGGTTGAAATTTATTATATACCCCTATGGTTTAACGTTTGTTGTTATTATCATTTAATTATATTCACAATACGATCGCAGTGTCAGTCCTCCGTGGCTGCCTCGTAGACGCAGAACAACTTTATTCTGGACTCTCTGAAAATCAGAGCTGTGGCACAAATGCTGCAGTGTAGATTGAGTAGGGTTCCATTTTGATATCACATCACTTGCGACACTAAGGTAATAAAAGCATTACAAGCATTCGTTTTCTTTCTTGTGTTCTTGTTATACGTTACTGTAGGTACATATCTAATACCTTTAAAGTATATAGGGGGTTTCGGAGCGGTAAATCGATCTAGCCAGGAATTATTTTTAGAAAATGTCATTTTATTCGTGTTTTAAAGTCCCAATTAAAACTGAAAAATATGACTCTTCCTGACATCTATTGGCGAATAATAATACTATTTTTTGGATTGTAAGTTATTCCAGCAGGTGGCGATGTTAAGTAACACGAAGTCAATGAGTGTTTACTTTGAGGTTAGACTAAGAAAATCAATTGTTTATTTAGGGGTTTTTTGGGTCAAGGAATCGATTTATCAAGGTTCTAGGTCCAAGAAAAGCTCGGTTCCAAATATATGGGTATGTGAAAAACCGAGCAAAGCTCGGTCAACCAAATATTTTTTATATAAATTGCATTCCATTGTATTTTTTATAAGTTTATTTTAAGTGAATTGCTCACTTCTGTTCAATAGTATCGTAAGTTTATGTGTAAATTGATACCAAATAAATTAAAAAAAAAATTAAAAAAAAAACCTCGACGTATATATACAGTGTAATAATAAACCCTGTCCGATCCGCAAGAGCTATTTAGGTAGGTCAATGACATTATTAAAAAAATATAATTATTTTTATTAAAATAAAAAATATCGTATTTTAAACTACCACAATTTAGTGCTAAACTTGAGGAACTTCCCCTTAAATCAAGCAAATATACATGTACATAAACTTGAGTTTTTCGTGGGTTGTAAAGTTAGTGCGCTTACCGCCCCGCTGGTCGAGTGGTTAGCGACTCTGACTACGCAATCAATGGGGTCCGGGTTCGATTCCCGGCAGGGACAGGCATTTGTGTGATGAGCACAGATGTTTGTTATTAGTATAGTTGACTGGCACCTCACTGGCACTACAAGCATATAATTTGCTTACTTTGGGGTCAGATCAATTCGTGTATATTGTCCAGTGATATTTATTATTATTATTATTACACCGTAAAGTAAGCGAAGCCGGGCGGGTCGCTAGTCTCTACTAATATTATAAATGCGAATGTAGGTAAGTTTGTTACGCTTTCACGCGAAAACTATTTAACCGATAATCACGAAACTTTGTATACATATTCTTGCAGGTATTAGAAATAACATACGATACTTTTTATTTTTAAAAAAATACGAGCAAAGCCGCTGGTAAAAGTTAGTTAAAAATAAAATCAACTGTTATTATTCATTTATTCTTAAAATATATTTACAGTACAAAATAGTAATTTTATATAAACTTCAATAGCAGATCGACTGTCTGTCAAGTTTCATTTTTATTCATCTTCCGACTCCTCGCTGTCTTCCGTCTCGCTCTCAGAACCCGATTCATCTTCCGAGTCGGAGCCGAGCCAATCCGGCAATGATGGCTGTTCAATTATAGTTTTCCACTCATTGAGTTTGTGTAAATCTGCAAGATTAACAAATATGAACTTTATTTGCTACCCGTAACGTATATTTTTTAATCCTGCCATACTATGGGAATTAACAACGTAGGCGAGTGAGTGCACTAGTTCCGAGCTTAGACTGAGCTCTGCTACAGTGAAAAGGGTGCTTTTTATCGCATCTTATAAACAAAAAAAAAAGCAGATGTCTCTGTTGATGAAAAGAGAAACCGTCGTCTATAGACATCAAAGATGTTAATAGTGCGTTGCTATCCGTTTGGCAGAATGGTAATGTTACATTCACCTTACACTTCAAAACTAACACGACTTTCGCCGTGTTGGTCCCGGCCTCCTTTGAAGAATAGGCCAACTGCCGTTCTGCCAGGCAGGTCGTAAGAGGCGACCGATTGGCTATCGAGTCACTAACATCGTGGCTACTAGGTGGTAGAGTTCTGCATTGTCTCGCCCGGGTCTGGTACCACCGCCTTACCTATTCCTGCCGCAATAGCGTCAGTGTTTGTCACTGTCGTGTTCCGGTTTGGAGGGTAAGGTAGTCGGTAAAGTTATGCATGTGGCATTAGACCTCGCCACAAGATAGCAACGCACCATTAACATCTTTGGTGTCTATAGGCGATGGTTGACTCTTTCCATCAGGAGACCCATCTGCTTGTTTGCTATCTTATGATATAAAAAAACACGACAGTGACAAGCATTGACGCTATTGCGGCAGGAATAAGTGGCACCAAATACACGAGCGAACCGTTGCAAAACTCCACCATTTAATATTCACTATGGTAGTACACGTATCGAGAATCGTTCGCCTTTTACGAACTGCCCGGTATAATGGAAAATTATCTATTTGGAGCTTTCGCTATTACTTCGGAGACAACGGTATCTATTACTACTAGCGTTCGACCTGAGGTCGAAATTCGACCATAGACTAAAAAATAAAATCTCTTCTAAATTTGAAAACATAGTTTAGCCATTAACATTAACTATCATGTGGGTAGGAATGGGCGTACCCAGGTTCTGGGCCAGGAAGGGCGACCGTAACATTTTATGACTATATTTTTATCTACAACAGTCTATAGTTAACAGAGAGGTAAAAAAATTCCAGGGGGTTTCAGCAGCCCCTCCCTGCCCCCCCTCACCCCTCGGTACGCCCATGTGGGTAGGTAAAGTATTATGTATGTCAAATGGATATAGTGTGTTATATTTATTCATTTAATGTACTTCTAATGTATATTGAAAGATAG
The DNA here is from genome assembly GCA_036924255.1 of Apodemia mormo. Lineage (NCBI taxonomy): Eukaryota > Metazoa > Arthropoda > Insecta > Lepidoptera > Riodinidae > Apodemia > Apodemia mormo. The sequence continues at coordinate 44,451,896 of JAUPFN010000001.1, read as the reverse complement.
AAAGAAAGAAATTTTTTATTTGCCAGAATACGGGAGTTACAAGTTATTAAAACTGGATTAAGTTACCAACATATTCTACCATGATATGGTGTGCAAATATTTTAAAATTATAATTATTTATCATTAAACTAAAAATGTGAGTCGAATTTTTTACAATTACTACCGGACCGGAACGCGGCCACACACTGAGAAGATCCGGCGGAAGAAACTCAGCGGGCTTGTGTTTTTTTTTTCAATTATAGTTACATAATACAAATTACATACATTATTTCACATCACAACACTTATTTATATAATTTACAAAATTGATTTTTTGTTTAATTAAATGTTGACATTTTACAATGTTTAAAGACAGAAGAAAGATAATAGATAATTTGTAACATTTTAGTTAAGTTGTACAATTAATGTATATTTATCAACATGTTGTACCTTATGTGGTGCATAGATTACATTTTTTAATATACAATTTTATAAATCAACATACTTGTAATTTAAAAATTTAATTATATAAAAATACTAGCGACCTGCCCGCGGTCTCACCCGCGCAGCTTGTTCCCGTGGCAATATCGGAAAGGTTTATACACTTAAACCTTCCTTAAGAATCAATCTATCTACTAAAAAAACCGCATCAAAATCCGTTGCGTAGTTTTAAAGATTTAAGCATACATAGGGACATAAGGACATAGGGACAGACAGAGAAAGCGACTTTGTTTTATACTATGTAATGATTAGCTTTCTGTATTCCTGTCCTCTGTCTGTCCTGTCTCTGTCCTCTGTCTTGACTGTCCTCCGCAATGTAAACTTTAACCGCGCCAATTTTCAGTTAGCGTTATTGTCGTGAAAAGGGTGCAAGTTTATGCTTCACGTATTTATAAAGATTAACCGACCCTGACTACACAATCGACGAGGTTCGGGTTCGATCCCTGACGGGGACAAGCATTTATGTGATGAGCATATATGTTTGTATTTTCAGGTTTGGGTGTTTATTAAATATATTCTAGTATTTATATATGTATTTCTATGTATTAATATCGTTGACTAACACCCATAACACAAGCAAATAATTTGCTTAATTTGATGTTAGATCAGTAAGTGTAATAATTTGTCCCGTGAATATTTATTTATTTATCATTATTTTGGAATCTCATGTTGGTAAGGCAAACCGGGGCCCTTATATAAAGACGGAATTTACAGGGCCAAAATCTGATAACTCTGCACATTCTTCGCTTGATATTAATAACTTTTGATAACCAGATTTAAAATCGCAGTTCTAAAAGAGGCTGACAAAACAAACGCATAAATAAATATATGGTCTTATTTTGTCCAATCACAGAAGTGCGGACTGCGGACCGTCACTTACCGAAAATGTCTTATATGCATCATGTGACTTGCAATTTTAATCGTTAAAGCTATTAACTTAAAAGTTGAATTTTATAACGGACTAATAAAATTTTACGAGCTTTCGTCGGCGAGCGGATCATTAGTCCAAACTGAACCATAGCGAAGATAAATAAGGTTAATTATTGTTAAGATACTTTTATAACAATTTCATATTTTTGTGTTTCTGTATATCATTCTCTAGCCATTTTCTTGCGCTGAGTTTATAGCATTGACAACCCTCACTATTCTAATAATGTTTGATTTTTTGCACCAAATTAGTTCTGTCAATCTGAGACGCGGGGAAAAGAAAAAAGTGTTCCGATTGGCTAATTCAAAATTAGTGCTTTGTCACGCAAACACAGCTTTGACAAGAGAAAGATAAGGACTTGGCATTAATTTCCATAAACAATCAACATTATAAAATTGCATACTTTGCAACGCTGAACAAATAAAAATGGCTGTATCTCTGTCTAACACGTTAGAATTTTCATAATAGACAACGCTACAAAAATTTTGTCAGTTCTCTAATTTCAAATCACTTAAGAAAATTAACGTCACCTTTAACAGCCTGCGGCCAATACGCCATTACTAAAATACGCTGTCAATGTAGGTAAGTTAAAATGTAATGTCAAATAACCCTTTTTTTACAAAATATTGAATTGATTGGAGCGTTTATTTGTATTTTTTTATAATTATAGTGTGTACCTTAAAAGTAAAATAAAAACTAATTGTTAAAATATCATGCCCAATTGCAATATAACTTATCAATTGTTAGGTAGACAGTAAACAGCTGTTCATAAGTCCGCCATTTTTAGGGACGAAATGGCACGGTTTTCCCTCAGTTATTTCATATCTAGCAGTAGTTTCCTTCATCTAAGGTTTACAGCTTATTGGATAGGTCTGGGAATTCTTTCGGATTATTGCAAGATCTATTAGTCTGACGTGTTGACAGAATAACTGTTGTGTTATTACAGCTATTCTGTCAACACTATATATTACAGAATAACAGTAAACAGCTGTTCATAAGTCCGCCATTTTTAGGGACGAAATGGCACGGTTTTCCCTCAGTTATTTCATATCTAGCAGTAGTTTCCTTCATCTAAGGTTTACAGCTTATTGGATAGGTCTGGGAATTCTTTCGGATTATTGCAAGATATTAGTCTGACGTGTTGACAGAATAACTGTTGTGTTATTACGTCTCTAGTCTACTCAATTGTTTGTATGTAACTTGTTATTTTTGATCGGAGTAAATAACATTATCTGATGAGGTAATATTTGTTATTGTTTTGGCGATAGTGCTATAACAATCGACGTTTAACACAAACAAATAGTAATCCGATTGCCGTATCCATACGATACACATCACCGTGTCATCTACATACTAGCTATGAGCCCTTACTCTGCGGGGGAATAAATCTTTATACATGCATAGGTATCTTTACGCCAGATCACTTATGAGGTAGAATAGAATAGAATAAGCTTTTATCCATACTAATATTATAAATGCGAAAGTAACTCTGTCTGTCTGTCTGTTACGCTTTCACGGCCAAACCACTGAACCGATTTGGATAAAATTTGGTACAAATATAGTTTGAGACCCAAGAAAGGACATAGGATAGTTCTTACCCCGGAAATCCCACGGGAACTATGAGAGGTTTTATTTTAGAATTTTACCACGCGAACGAAGTCGCGGGCACAGCTAGTTCAAAATAAGTATTCTTATGATACATTTCTTGAACGTCAATCTTAAAAATAACATGTAATACAAGTAAACATAAAAGCTTGAGGAAAGTCAAAACTGTACATTGAATATTTTTTTAAAAGAATACTTGGAGCGTGATCTACAATCGATATCGAAGCCAAAAATATAGTTTTTAGAATTTTTGTCTGTTTGTCTATTTATCTGTTTGTCTGTATGTATGTCCGGGGTAAACTCAAAAAGTACTGCATGGATTTACTTCAAATTTTGTATGAATATTACTAACAGGTCGGGTCAACATAAAGGCTACATATTATCACGCTATCATCTACAGGGGAGAAGCAGTGCGGAGTAAATGAAGTCTGCGCGGACGAAGTCGCAGGCAACAGCTAGTCAGTAAATATAAATATATATACATTGTATATTCTAATCAAAATAACAATTTAAAAAAGAAATACAAATTAAAATAATTACTATAAATAATGACAATCATAATTTCAATTAAGGAAAATATGTCAAATTACACTAAATTACTAAAACGTAATATATGCCATTAATTATTTATCCTTTACAATATGAATATATAAATTTGACGCAGAAGTAAGATAACTCACAAAATTTTAATATCAAAATAAAATTAAGCAAACAATGATTTATGTTAACTAAACGTTGGTATTGTTGAAATATTTATGTCATAACTAGCCGTTGCCCGCAACTTCGTCCGCGCGGACTTCGTTTACTCCGCACAGCTCCTCCCCCGTAGGTAATAGCGTTATAATATGTAGCCTTTATGTTGACCCGACCTGTTAGTAATATTCATGCAAAATTTGAAGTAAATCCATGCAGTACTTTTTGAGTTTACCCCGGACATACATACAGACAAAAACAAAAATTCTAAAAACTATATTTTTGGCTTCGATATCGATTGTAGATCACGCCCCAAGTATTCTTTAAAAAACATTCAATGTACAGTTTTGACTTTCCTACGATTTTATTATATGTATAGATATGCTTTTTGCAAAGAACGTTTTTTATGTGCACTTTAAACTTTTTTGTAACACAACTGTAAAATCTTGTCAGGAATCTTATTACATATAGATACACAACAACCTATAAAAGAGAAAATGTAGACAGAGAGAACCGAGTCCTTGTAGATTTGCCTTTCTTTCTCCATTTATTCCTGTGTTGGTCCGGGCCTCCTTTGAAGAATAAGACCATTATTTGTTTTGCCAGGCAGTTCCTAAGAGGCGAGCGATCGACTATGCGATTGCGTTATCTTTTGTATCAGTAGAGCTTGTTTACAATTATATATAAAATGAATATGGAGGAAGCAGAACAAATTCTAAGAAATGTATAGATTGTATTTAAAAAAATCTGAGGCAGTGTATGAAAACATTGTATAAATTTACCAGCATAGATTTATTATAGTGACATCTACTGGGTTTATAGTACACTATTTAACGAAACAATATCTGGTTGACCGAGCTTTGCTCGGTTTTTCACATACCCATATCTTGGGAACCGAGCTTTTCTTGGACCTGGAACTTGATAAATCGATTCCTTGACTCGAAAAACCCCTAATTTGTGACTTTCATGAAAATCGTTGGAGCCGATTCTGAGATTCCAATTATATTATAATATATATAAATATATATATACAAGAATTGCTCATTTAAAGGTATTAGATAATTAGTAACAACATGCTAATGTTTATGGGATATACAGACTGACTGGTGAGTTACCTTCGATAATTCTGGAGAGTACTCAGTACTCGATTCTCGTTAAAATGAAATAATAAAATTAGGTGTTTAATTTTTGACCAGTATTTCTCTAAAAATAAGTGAAATATGGATATTATACTCTCTAAGCACGCCGCGCTGTTTGTTTTGTACCTACGTATGTTTTGTGTTGATAGCGCGCTGCGCGACACATGCGTCCGCGCGATGTACAAATATGGCGCAGGTAAATATAGGATTCTCGGTGTACTGTTTATTAAGTTTACTAAGAAGTATTTTAATATATGATCGCCAACTTTCACGTCCTTAAATATTGAAGGTAACTCACCAGTCAGTCTGTATAGTTAAATATATTCCTTAAACATTAGCATGTTGATGACGCTGACGTGAAATTTTTCCCAACCAAAAATCTTCTAATCTATACATATAATAAAATCGTAGGAAAGTCAAAATTGTACATTGAATATTTTTTTTTAAAATACTTGGGGCGTGATCTACGATCGATATCGAAGCCAAAAATATAGTTTTTAGAATTTTTGTCTGTTTGTCTGTATGTATGTCCGGAGTAAACTCAAAAAGTACTGTATGAATTTACTTCAAATTTTGCATGAATATTACTAATAGGTCGGGTCAACATATAGGCTACATATTATCACGCTATCACCTAAGGGGGAGGAGCAGTGCGGAGTAAACGAAGTCCGCGCGGAGGAAGTCGTGGGCAACTGCTAGTGTGATTGATATAAATAAGTTTTCATTTTAATAAATAACATCACATACCTAAACTATACATATCCTTCAAGTAGAACTGTTTCTCATCTTTCTCGAGCACCCCGCCGAACACGTACAGCACGCCCCGGGACACCGCCAGCGCCGCCGACATGCGGGGCCCCGCGCCCCCGCGCGCCCCCGGGGCCCCGCCCGCACCGGGGGCCCCGCCGGGGGGCGCGGGGGCCGGGCTAGCGCCCGCCGCTCCGCCCAGCTTCATCGTGAACACTTCATCTGACACAACTGACAACAAAACTGTGTTATAGAACACCACCAACCACACAGCCTATTAACGCCTAATAACATACGAATGGCTCGTTCTGATTGACTTCTCAATAAGTGCCGACCAATCAGATCCTCTGTACAACACTATCTTTCACGGTGGTCTTGAGTTAGCCAATCACGGCGTTGCAACCCCGTTTCGTTTCACCTCAGCTAGTTGCTAGAAATGCATTCAATACGGAAAATCAAATATTAGGCGTCTGTGGGCTGTGTGGTCGGTGTAAGACACTAACACTACCAAACAAATTGGTGCAGAAGTCAATCTACATACAAAGGGAGCTCGAGCAACGCACACATAGACACCTCTCACGGACGCGATATCTCAGAATGGTTGGGAATAGTGCAAGCACGAGTGCCACCCGCTTGAGACACGCAGCGATCTTTTTGTCGTAGAAATTTTATAATAGGTTTTTATATAAGTTAACTTTTAATAGGTATACCACAGATTAATTACGCCTTTCAAGACAATTTTCTAGTTTGTCTGTGAAGCTTACAATTACATACAGAAATGCAGAGTTATACTACTTACCGATGAAATAAAATCATTTCAAAGGTAATTTTTAAACCTTGTCATCTCATTCGGTACGATAAAACAGTACAATTATTTCTATTTTTTTCAAAATATAACCTAAAATATGACATTTTTGACAGTAATAGGAGCGTCTGTTCATATATCCGCGGCGACACGTTTCCTTCCCAATGACGCGTCTATTAGTATTCATGTGGTCTATGGTATAAACAATAACATTAAAAATTTTTAGTTATTATTGGTTCACAATTCCATTCTTCCTGTTTCTTGATTGACAACCACAATTTGATCACAATCACAATTTGACAACCCTAGCGCAACCGCCGAGCGTAGGTATGAAAAGTTAAGTACATACATGAGATTGACTTCTGTCCCTATTTGTTTTGTGCTAAAACTCTTTTTAGCACAAAACAATTACACTTATTAAGGATCAAGTACACTACTCCAGGCCGCGTCGCAAACATCCGCCTAGATCATTTCCATACATTTTTTATGAACTATCTAGGCCGAGCGGGGTGTGGTAGGTCGCATTGTACTCAACAAAATCCACCTCCAAAAAATTCACCCCGCTTGAAATTAAACACAAAGATGATAATTTGGAATAGGTTATAGAATTCTTCTTATTCAGGAAAAATAAATTTTTCCCGTGGATTAAATAAAAACATTTATAATGCCGCGGCCTGCAGGGTGCAGCTAGTAAATAGATAATATCTATATCAATATCAATGTTAATCTATACAAACATTATAAAATTGTAGAGTTTGTTTGTTTGTTTGTTTGGTTGTGCGCGGTAATCTTGAAAACTACTGAACTGATTTGAATAATTCTTTTTGAGTTGGATAGCTGTCTATCGAGGAAGGTTATAGGCTATATAGCATCATGCTACGGCCAGTAGGAGCGGAGTAAAGCAAGTCCGCGCGGACGAAGTCGCGGGCAACAGCTAGTAATATTATAAAGACGAAAGTTTGGATGTATGGACGGATGTTGATTACTCAATTACGCAAAAACCGCTAAACGGATTTGAATGAAATTTGGCACACAGGTAGATGATGAGCTGGAATAGCACAAATTTTGTAATGCAGCGGGCTAATATTAGTACTGGCACTATTAGTACTGAAATATATTCAATAAACACCCAAACAAATTATGTATTATCCAAACTCACATTATAAATATTGTCTGTCTGTTACGCTTTCACGGCCAAACACTGAACCGATTTTGATGAAGTTTTTCAAGGAGATAGTTGAAAAGGCGTCAAACATACGGCCTATGTGTCACTCGTATGGCCTTTTTTCAAAAATTAAAACCTAAGTGAATGAAATATTATATGAAATTTCTTGCATTGATGACATGTTAATTTACTTGCAGATGAAGTTACGCGATATAGCTAGTATTTAATAAAGACACAACACTTGTCCCGATCACGAATCGAACCTGCGTTCCATCGGTTGCGTGGTAAGGGTCGCTTGACGCTTACTACACGACCGACGGGACGATTATCAAGAGACAATCAGTAAAAATGCAAAGATACCTGTAACAGTTTCTTCAGCAGGTTGTTCCACCTTCTCCCCAGGCCCGGGCCTGGTGTCCGCGCGATCGGCCCGCAGCACCACGGGGTACCAGCGACACGTCTCCAGGTCTAACACTTGGAGCTCATCACTCATTTCACCCAGGATGTCTTCTTCCGTTTCTTCCATATCCTGAAATTAAGCTGTACATGCAAAACTAACTCACTGACAGGTTTTTTAATATTGTTACGTACTTCGGGTTCGTAATTGTAAGAAAACACAACTTATATTAAACCGTGTATTTACAATACAAATACACACAACACAACACAATGTAATACTTAAATACTCTGAATAACATTAGTCACTCGCTGTACTAACGCTAAACTTAACCGATTACACAATAGAACACTTCTTCGCACTGGTCACTTTCAAGTATCGCTCTCGATCGCTTTACAAAACTGCCCTGTATTTGCCAACACATCTCTATTTATACCCAGGGTAAAGTTCTACCTGGATCCAGAAAAATCTATATGTATCGGGAAACAATGAATCATTTCTTATCACTTCTTATTGTAAACAAGTTATGACTCATAAATCCTAGTACACGCTACTTTCAACCATATGCCATATACCACAAAGTCCATTATGGCATAGCTTAGGTCAACCATTTGTTTGTCAATAGGAGTAGCTATCTCTTTCTTTTATTTCTAGATATCTCCAGCGTTCCAACTCTACACGTTTCTAGATTATTCGTAACAATATGTACATCTCTTTAAACCATTAGACTAGGTCAGCTGAAGTTTTGTTAGCTAATATGTCTAAGGTGCCCCATAGACCTACAATAATATTGCGCAATACGTATTACGTATTGTGTAATATTATTAACGGTTTAGGGTTGATATTGAAGATTGAACGAAAGTTTGAGCGGGTTTAATTTTTATTGAGAAATATTTTTTTTTGCATTCTGTAGACTTAATATTGCACAATATTTTTCACTTTAGAGTTTGGAGCGGTCGCGTTCGGTCAGTCACGGTGTTTAGTGTATGGTCGTGTCGTAAATTTAAGCAAAATGGCGAGCAAGAGTGCTACAAAAGATAAAGAACGGGAGTTTTTACTTGAGTGTATAGAATTGTATAGAGATTTATGTAACAAAATCACCAGCATAGTTACCGCCAAAACTTCGTCGTCAGACATGTTGCTTGCACGAAAATTTTGATCAGACTAATTTGGTCATTATATTGAGTGAATTTATTGAACGTTTGGAATCAAGGAGATATTATTACACACTAAAAGTATTGCGCAACATTATTGTACGTCTATGAGGCACCTAAGGCACGCGTTTAGAAAATCTCACCCTCATTTAACCGGATCTTTTTGAATATATTGCCTCCTTTCCAGGCAATTCCTAAAAGGCAGATTATTGGCCTAAGGTATATCCTTTGTAACTGCTAAATCGTAGAGTTTTGCAACTTGCCTGGGTACCACTGCCTTAACTTTTCCTGCCGCAATAGCTCTGTGTTCCTGTTTTGAAGATATGTAGATGGTAAGCCTATGCACGTTGCATTACACTTTTTTTTACTCATTCAATTAAACTCAGTCACAGAGACGGTGGCGGACTCTTCGTGGCTCGTGAAATCTAAGTTATATGCGCAGAGACTGTTGCAAACTTTAATGCGCATACCTAGTCGAGTGCCGCGGTAGAAGCACGGAACTACTTACAAGCTTATAGACATATGTGTATGTGTGTGTGTGTGTGTGTAAGTGTGCAAGGCGTTCCTGTCTTACTCCCATACAGGACAATACGACGGGGCCAGATATGGGCCATGCTTGGCGCAATGCTGTCTATCTCTGGCCCATGCTTGTAAACCCGCTTTGGCCCAGCCTTGGTAGAAGTAGACTCGGTAAGATCCAAGAGCGTCTAGCGAATGAGTCTTTTGAGCAGAGAGCTATTAGAGTTGTTCTCATTATTGAGCGAACTAGCGAACTAGCGACTAGCGAGAGAACTACTAGCGAACGAGTCTGCCGAGCAGAAGGCTCATAGAATTGGTCTCATTGAGGAGCGTTTAGCTAAGGAGTCCGCCGAGCAGAGAGCTCGTGGATTAGTAGTGATACGAAACCGTACAGCAATTGAGTCTGCTCAGCCACGTGAGAACCGCCTAGCGGTAGCGCGTCAGACGTCACAAAGACTTCGTCGTTCAATTACTGAGCGTAATTTTATAAGCACCATAAATCAATTTGCTGAAGTACCATGTACAATCTGTAAGAAATTATTATATCCAAAACAACAGACGTCATTAGTTAAAGCACGTCTTGATTTTTTTTTTTGCTCGACTACCATAAAAAAAAGAAAAGTTCCTTCTCAGGCCTACTGGAACAACATGGAAGTTATATCTTTACCTCTTGAACTGACCGACTTTACAGACGTAGAACAAATACTTTTGTTAAGAGTAGTTCCTTTTACAACTAGTTTCCACCCGCACCAAAGTGCTCGTCAACACGAATCAAACGAGCCCAAACTCGATAGAGTTGTGTTATTTAATTGCTGAGCTCCTATGGTCACCTTCTGGCTTCATCATCGAACCCTGCAGGATCCTAGTTAGCACCAAGCACCAAAGTGCTCGTCAACACTAATCAAATGAGCCCAAATTCGATAGAGTTGTGTCATTTAATTGCTGAGCTCCTATGACCATCTTCTAGCTACATCATCGGACCCTGCAGGATCCTAGTCACCACCAAGCACCAAAGTGCTCGTCAACATGAATCAAATGAGGCCAAACTCAATAGTCTTGTTATTAACCGATTTTTAACCATTTAATTATTAAGTTCCTGTGGTCACCTTCCGATTCAGATTCATCAGATCAACTCCATGTCATAATAAGGTTTCATTGTCATTCAATTAACATACGTATACAAAATTTCAGCTCAATCGGTAACCGGGAAGTGGATCAAATTTACTAGCGAGATTTGATTTCAGACATCGAGATAGGTACAATAAATAAAAAATGCTCATAAAACAAAAACTACTGGGCCTACCTGAATCAAATTTTTATGGGACCAATTCGAAACTATTCCGCATCAAACAAAAAAGAATCACGTAATTCGGTTCAGAAACCTCGGAGAAATCGGTGTACATACATAAAAAAAATATATCAGCCTAATTGAGAACCTCCTCCTTTTTTTGAAGTCGGTTAAAAATGGAATAATTTTATCAAATTAGTGTATTGTCATCGGTCCTCGATAAATCTACAAAGTTTGAACGAAATCTGGCCGTTTAAAGTTGGTCAAAATCGCGCCCAAAGAAGTCGGTTACAAACAAACATACAAACATACAGGTGAAGTTAATAAAAAGCGTGTAACAAAAATGGACTTTATTGGTTTTTGGACATTAAACAAATAAAATCCATCGGACTTTACTCGACATCGACTCGGTTTACGGACGATACTTTTACTTGATAAAGTCATAAGAAAATAAGATTCTGCCTCCCTATCGCTTGTTCCGCACTTTCGCTTGCATGCTCAGCTCAGGCGAAACGTGACAATGAGGCATGCTTTTTCGTGCATGCAGCCTGCGTTTATCGATTTTAAAGACAATATTTATTAATTAAATCACTTGTACTTTTTCACAATAAGGAAATTACAATTAATTTCCAACCGGTTTCGCTTACACAAGCATCCTCAGGGTATTTACAGTTACTAACTCCTAATATTGTGGAACAGTATAATTGATTTAATTAATAAATATGTTATTAAAATGGATTTTCATAAAGTGCCGACGATGAAAAGTGTAAATTTTAAAGACGTTATCACGTCAAAACTGTGTAAAAAGAGTCTTATGAAATCTCACATTATTTAGCAGACAAAAAAGCCTAGGGTTAATTGCTACTCATTCCAATCTCATATTTATTGTAATATGAAATAGTTCTTGTGATCTTGTAAAGCATTTATTACAAAAACAGTCAAAAAAGACAAGCCCACTGAGTTTCTCCCGCCGGATCTTCTCAGTGTGTGGCCGCGTTCCGATTGGGTAATAAATTTAAAAATGTTGACTTGTAAAAAGCAGGCACAAAAAGGTTTATTTAAATAAAATATATTTTGTTTTTGATTGAATGTACGACTCACAGAGACGCCGCCGAACACGTATCCGCGGTTGGTGCTGGCGTTGGCGGCGGCGGCCTGGCCCGCGCGCGCGGCGCTGCCCCCGCCCACGGCGCGCCACGCCCAGCCGGCACCCTTGCTGCTCAGCTTGAACATGTCCGTGTGCGTGTGCGTGCGCTCCGAGCGACCCTCCCGCACGCGGGAGAACCCACCGTACACCACTATCTGCAATATTATACATGTTATACTCAAGGGCGGATCCAGAGGAGAGGAGGAGGGGGGGGTCATGACCCCATGACCCCCCCTAGGCAGGGGTTTAGGTATGTATTTATTATTGCACACAAACAAGGATTAGTGCCTATCTTGATTGAATCTCAAATATGTGACCCCACTGACCTGAAGTCTGGATCCGGCCTTGGTTATACTGGCCATGAAGCCTTATTAATAATAAGTTATTATATCTGGCGACAACACTTCTAATACCTACTTAAAACTAAATCCATACTAATATTATAAATGCGAAAGTGTGTTTGTCCGTCTTTCACGGAAAAACGGAGCGACGAGTTGACGTGACTTTACGTGGAGTTAGTTGAAGGAATGGAGAGTGACATAGGCTACGTTTTGTCTCTTTCTAACCCCCCACTTCTCTAAAATGTTAGAGTCAAGTGTCCCTCCCCCTTCTGTAAGCTAAACGATTGGTTTTGGGATGGGAAATAAACCTTATTGTAGTAAATATAATTAAGTTAAAAGGAAAATTTTCACAGATTAGAAGGCTTTACAAGTTTTTGAGTACTTATAAAGTAACATATAAAATGTACTTAGAGAAGTTTTTACAGACGATGAACCCCTGTGGTGCGGATATATATTTGTCATTGAAGTTGAATAGCTTAAATGTTCATAATATGGAACTATACAAGCCCTCTTCTTAGTCCGCATTAGTATGATGGGCAACTTCGGGACCTAACATTGTGCGTGGCCCGACACGCACTTTACATTTGTAATACGAATATTGTAAGTATTTATTTCAATGGAATTCCCCCATTGAACCACCCTAATCATTTAACAGTACAAAAAACAGTAAAACCACAATCAATACCAAAAATGTTTGAAGATAAGGTTGTTTGATAACACATGGAGTTTAATTTGATTCGAACATTGACGTGAGATCCACCAACTTATCTGTGGACTGAGTGGGGGAGTCATAGGTTTTATTTTTTATAAGGATATTGGTTAAACATAGAGCATAAGCAAATTCATTTAAGAGTTCTTAGAGTTCTTAAATGCAAGAGAAAATTCTTAGGAATAGGCGAATCCTGAACAAACCTGCACATGTAAACCAAAGTTGTCCACTTACCGCATCATTCCCGACCGGTAACATAATACAAGCAGATCTAGGGCTGGGTCCTCTCCCACTGGCAGTCAGTTTTGTCCACTGACGAGTGTCCAAGCAAAATGTGTACAGGTCATCAAAATACCGACATTCCCTTCCATCGTCACAGTAGCCCCCGAATATGAAGAGCTTTCGCCCCAATAGTACCATTCGGTGTCCTGATCTTGGGGATGGACCATTCGGTGCCACTACCTACAACACATACATAATAAATAAATAAAAACGTTCAACGCGAAGTGTAGTGTAGTTGTAAAAGTTAAATTACTTATAGAAGGTCGGCAAACATTTTGCTTTATTTTCTGTAGTATCTTAAAATACCAATTACAAATTAAAATCTTAATTTAATCTTTTTTTAAATATAAATGTGTAATAAATTTAAATTAATAAAATTTTGTTTTGTTCTAACTGCCTTTTCCACAAGAGAACCAGCATTATGGAATATATTTCTTAATTATTTGTCCTTTTCAGTCACATAATTATGGAAAAATATAAAGTATGATGTCGTAGTGAGAAGTTGGAAAGAAAAAAGCAAATCACCTTAGATTTACTTGTGGATTGAAGTCCGTCTGAAAAGCATTGTAATTTCAACTTTATAGAGTTTACTTCTGTAGTGCTTCTATTGTTACTAAAATGTAATGAGTATTTGCTTTGACTTTATTAGAAATATTTGACATCGAAAGACACATATGACCAAAGTCGGATGTCGCGATTTTACTGTACATAAATTACATCTATATTACTATTATAAATGCGAAATTTTGGATGTTTGGAGGGATGGATGTTTGGGTGGATGGATGTTGGATGTTTGGGTAGATGGATGCTTAGATAGGCGGATGTTTGGATGGATGGATGTTTGTTACTTAATTAAGGAAAAACCTACTGAACGGATTTGAATGAAATTTGCCGCACAGGTAGATGATGACCTGGAATAGCACAGGTTACTTTTTATCCCGGAAAAATTAGGTGACCTCGTGGGATTCACCAAAACCTTTAATAATGCAGTGGGCTGCATGCTGCAGCTGTTTTATTAGAAACTAGCTGTTGTCCACGACTTCGTCCGCGCGGACTTCGTTGAATCCGCACTCCTCCTCCCCCGTAGGTGATAGCGTGATAATATGTAGCTTATATGTTGACCCGACTTTTATTAATATTCATACAAAATTTGAAGTAACTCCATGCAGTACTTTTTGACGTTACCCAGGACATACATACAGACAGACAAAAATTCTAACAACTATATTTTTGGCTTCAATATCGATTGTAGATCACGCCCCAAGTATTCTTTTAAAAAAATATTCAATGTACTGTTTTGACTTTCCTACGATTTTATTATATGTATAGATCAGATTAAAAAAAAAAAGAAAATTTCATCCTTACCTTCTCCCATTTTTTCTCAGCAAGTGAGAAACACCAGAGATCTTTGTAGTGATAGAATTGTGTCTCAGTGGGGCTAGTGAACTCACCTCCAAAAACCCACAGTTCACCTCTGGAAATAAAACCTATGTGTATGACTTAAAAATAAATAATTTTGCCTAAAATATAGGAACAAGAAGGCAGTTGTGATTAAAATATGAATGGCATATGCAAGGCAATGAAATAGCATTATACTATCCAACTATAAGCATTACTACTTATGTACAGAAGGTATAATTTTTTTTTTTTTTTATATCATAAGATAGCAAACAAGCAGATGGGTCTCCTGATGGAAAGAGTCAACCATCGCCTATAGACACCAAAGATGTTAATGGTGCGTTGCTATATTGTGGCGAGGTCTAATGCCACATGAATAAGTTTAATACATACATACATACAATATACAACATAATACTATTAATTTACAGAAGACATAATTATAGAAATAATGTACATAATTACATTAATTTAATGCTGAGTAGTTCCCATGATCCTATATCACAACTGCTTATAAAAGGGATGGAGCTTGAATTTGCTAAGGGCGATTGGGAAAAATGTACTTTACTAAACTGTCTGTTCATTAATTAAATAAAGTAAACTTTGGCATTTGGCATTTTGTTCCTCCCACATGGATAGTATTGCACCATGTTTGTAGGCGGTGGTTGTATCTTTACATCAGAAAAACTATCAGCTCGATTGTTATCCTAAGATAATGCACAAATAAAATGCCAGTAAGATGTTTGATGCAGCAGATATCTAAAGCTATATAGTTTACCATCAAAAGAACCATTTGTCACTCTTATTGTTACGGATCATACCCCTACTACTCATACCACATGACCTGTTTTTACAATTTTTTAACCCCTTTTGGTGAACACCTGTAGTATGTGTTGAAACCCCCCCTTCCCGTCCAGTTTTCACATAGTAATTCAGAAGGATGGTCTGTTACGTTTTTAAAAAAGCAGTTTTTACCCAGATCTACTGCTCGGTATACTGACAGTTTTTAATCAGCTGACGTCCTGGCAGATGCGGGTCGGTGCTGCCACTTGTGAGTGTAAAAGTGCCATCTATACATATAATAAAATCGTAGGAAAATCAAACCTGTACATTGAATATTTTTTTAAAACAATACTTAGGGCGTGATCTTCGATCGATATCGAAGCCAAAAATATAGTTTTTAGAATTTTTGTCTGATTGTCTGTATGTATGTCCAGGGTAAACACAAAAAGTACTGCACGGATTTACTTCAATTTTTGTATGAATATTACTAATAGGTCGGGTCAACATATAGGCTACATATTATCACGCTATCACCTATGGGGGAAGGGCAGTGCAGAGTAAACGCTCTAAAACTCCGCGCGGACGAAATCGCTGGCAACAGCTAGTATTAGAATAAAGTTCGAAAAATCGAGAGATTTTTCCAGAGATTATTGACTATGTGATGAAAACCTAAGACCACTTCCCCACCCCTGTGAATTTGTGTGGTATTTTTAAAGACCTCCACCGCCTCTGTATGGATATGTTCCCTAAGCTAACTGTGCTAAATTATGTAAATAATAATAAAGAGAATTACTTGTTAGCTGAGGTGGCCACTGCTTGATGAGCACTTCGCGGTGGGGGAGCACCTGGTGCCTTTACCTGTCTCCAAGTATTGTTCACTGGATTAAAGAATAATAATTCATTGTAAACTTCTGTCTGAAACAAATCAATAAATTAGTCTAAATACCATTTAGAATCTTGTCTGCACCTACATCTCATGGGCGAAATTTATAACTGTCTGAAAAATATAACTACCCATAGATTATGGAATGCAATTTTTTTTTAAATCTAGCTGCCAATAATGTAAAGTATGTTTTGTTTCTCTTTTTAAATATGTTATTTTAAACATAAAGCTATTTCGAACTGTAATCTAAAAAATAAGGGGAAGGTTGTCATTTTGTTGGAATCTTTTTTATGTATGTTTACTGATTGCTCAAAGATGCCTGAGCAGATTAACTACATTCTTTTGATAAGTATAAGGGTAAAAGTCTAATTTAAATTTAGTTAAGATCTGATTGAGGGTTACAGAGATAAGTTGTGACCGTTTTACTGCACTTAAATTATAAACAATCTGTTTAATTTTTTAACAATTATATACACAGCTAATTCTCTTTATTCATTTAAAGAAAAAATAAATATATTAAGGGTGGCTTGCACCAAAATGCTTTAATGCATTTAGTCCCTTAAACACGTTTAGCAAATGTCAAAACGCCTTAAATGCTTTCAGTTTAAACTTATTTAGTGACTTAAAATGATGGAAGAGATTCTGCCTTTCGGGCCGAGCACGTGTGTTTTTTTTTATTGCCGTAATTTTGAATAGTTTTGAGTAATTACAAGTATATTAGTGTTGCATTTTGTTTCGTGCTGTCTGTGTTTTTCGTGTCTATAAAGGTTTGTGCATAAGCTATTAGTAAAAGTTAAGAATGGAAGTAGAAAAACCACCTGATCCTCCCGACCCTCCTGATCCTGTAACATCAGAAATAGATAACTCGTTCGATTATCCATCTGTGTTGACTGCGCCTTTGGCTCAATATAACGAGTTAGAATCTAACATAAATAGGAAAAGATCTAGAGAGGCAGAAGAAAATGTACCATCTAAGGTTCCTCGGACTGTCATAGGTAGACAATTTTACTCCGTTC
Organism: Apodemia mormo; assembly: GCA_036924255.1. NCBI lineage: Eukaryota > Metazoa > Arthropoda > Insecta > Lepidoptera > Riodinidae > Apodemia > Apodemia mormo. The sequence continues at coordinate 44,434,417 of JAUPFN010000001.1, read as the reverse complement.
AAGATAAGCCCCCATACCTTGTTCATGTTGTGAAAAAGGAGACAGACCCTTCAGCTGGCACTTCTTTACATCCAGTTAAATTCGGCCAATTTTTGATAAAAAATAACATCCAAAATATTTTGCAAGGCGGAGTAAAAAAAATTGGGCGTAATCGCATCTCAGTGGAATTTAAAACCCCTGACGATGCCAACGCCTTCCTTACTAATTCAATTTTAATTAAAAATAATTATGAAGTTTCAATTCCATCTTTTAATGTTACCCGCATGGGAGTAGTAAGAGAGGTGCCAGTTGACTGGACTGACTCCGAAGTTATAGAAAATATTAAGGTACCAGCAGGGTGTGGGCCAATCCTAAAAGTGCGTAGGATCAACCGAAAAGTGGTAACAGATAAAGGTACAGAGTGGAGACCAACTCAGACAGTAGTTGTAACATTCGATGGACAAGTGCTACCTAAAAGAGTTTTTTGTTGCTATTCATCCTTAATAGTAGAACCATACCAGTATCCCACCATACAATGTTACAATTGCTGCCGTTTTGGACATACCAAACAACAATGCCGCTCAAAGCCTCGTTGCCTACGCTGTGGTCAAGGCCATAGTAATGAAGGTTGCCAAATTCCAGAGGAACAAGCATCATGTATACATTGCTCTGGCAATCACTTCGCCACCAGCAAGGGTTGCCCGGAGCTGGGTAGACAGAAGTCAATTAAACTAGCTATGACTGAAAAGTTTATATCATACGCAGAAGCAAGTAAGCTCTTTCCACCCGTAACACGTAGTTATGCTGCCGTTACAAAACAAAGTCAACCGAACCAAATTCTTAGTAACATACCCTCTCCACAAAATCATCTAAAGTCACCACAACCTCAGACACCATTATCATCATCTCAACGTAGCTATAGGAAAACTGTATTCCTTAAATCTAAAGGGCGTACCCTGACAGTTCCAGGATACAACCAAGAAGCTCACAAGCTAGCAACCAAGGATTACTCATTCTTCCCATCACAAAATGGATGTGCTTTGACAGACACAACCAATGCAGACTTCACTGACAAAGACAATACTGACTCTGACCAGACTAATATAGAAATAGAATCAAACTTAAGAAACACCTTTGCCCAAATCATAGCAACCTTTATAGCCTCATCTCAAACTTTACCAGACCACGTTGCAAATAACATGATTTCATTAATAAAAAGCATCCAATATGGATCCGGTAATACTTCAGTGGAATATTAGAAGTATTACCAACAAAAAACATGAATTAACTTACATCTGTAACAAACTCAGGCCGGCTGTGTGCTGCATAGCCGAGACCTGGTTAAAACCAAATTTTAATTTTCACCTACAGTTCTATCATTGTCTTAGAAGTGATAGAACTGATGGTTATGGTGGCAGCGCTCTCTTTGTTCATAGGAGAGCTCTGTACTCTACTCTTCCAGTGCCTACTATAAATGAAAATGTAAATATGGTAATTGCCAGGGTAGAAAACATTACCTACATTTCCATCTATATCGCCCGCCCAGATACTACATGTATCACCCAACTCAAATCTGTTTTCCAAAATTTAGAAAAGCCTTTTATTATTATGGGGGATTTCAACTGTCACCATTTTAGATGGGGTTCAGATCATTGTGATAACTTAGGGGATAACCTTGTAGACATAATAGATGACTTAAATCTATGCATCCTTAATGATGGCCGGTCTACACGTTTAGTGGGCCCTGCACAAAACAAAAGCTGTGTTGACTTAACCATATGCTCTTCAGATATTGCATCGCTTCTGTATTGGGATAGACTCAATTCAACACATGGTAGTGACCACTACCCAATTATCTTAAAAATGCCACAATTTAACATACCTGACAGACAGACAGCTCCAATTTTAAAATATAAATTACCAAAGAATATGGAGGACTGGACTTGCTATGTAGAGAAGCTAGAAAACAAAATTGATATTATAAAAAGTTCAGAAAATAACCAAAGCCTAGAGGACAGCTATAGATCATTTGTCAATGCCATGGAATCCGTTGCAAGTGAATGCTTCCCACTTAAAAACTCAGCTAGAAGTAAAATTCCCTCTCCCCCTTGGTGGGACCAGGACTGCACCGCAGCTATCAGGGAACGCAAAAATGCAGAGAGAAGATTTAATGAAAACATGAATTTAGAGAACCTAATTGAATACCGTAAAATCTTAGCAAAAACTAAAAGATTCCTGCGGAAAAAAAAGGCACAAGGATGGAAACAATTCTGTTCTTCTTTGGCTCCATCCACCCCTCCTGTAGTTGTATGGAGAAGTATAAATAAATTCAGGTCAAACTTCTCACCAAGATCTCACTCTCCCATTTCAAAAGAGATAGGCCTTAAATTTATCAATAAACTGGCTCCCCCTTATGTTCCATCTAGGGAGGATATTGAATTTCCTATTCCTCTGGCTTTTTCAACATCTGATCCCCTGGAAGCCCCTTTCTCTCTAGGAGAATTAACTACAATTTTATCCCAGCTTCACGACTCCACTCCAGGGATAGACGGTATACCTTACTCTTTTCTCTGCCGTTCAGGTCCGAAATGTCAAGAATATTTCTTAGATCTTGTTAACCATATATTTGAATATGGCAATATTCCATATTCTTGGCGAACTCAATTAGTCATTCCAATTCTTAAACCCGGTAAAAGCCCAGATGACCCAAACAACTTTCGCCCAATTGCTCTGTCATCTACGCTACTAAAAATTTTAGAACACCTTCTTAATAATAGGTTGGAATGGTTTGTCGAAAGCCAAAACATTCTACCAAACAGCCAATTTGGATTTCGTAAAGGACGTAGCACGATGGACAGTGTAGCAATATTAGTTACAGATATTAGGATAGCTTTAAGCAATGATACCTCAGTAGTAGCAGCTTTTTTGGATGTAGGCTCTGCCTACGATAATGTACTGTTTTCCATTCTCAGGCAAAAATTGCAAGAGCTGAGAATACCTGGCAAGATAGTGCACTGTATATGTAGTCTACTTAAAACTAGAGAAGTTATCCTTAATATACCAGGGGAAAATGCCGAATCTAGACTGACATGGAAGGGTCTTCCACAGGGATCGGTGTTAAGTCCTTTATTATATAGTATCTACACATTCAATCTAAATACATGTCTAAATAATAACTGTGCCCTACTACAATATGCAGATGATCTGGCTCTGTATGTCTCAGATCCATCTATTACTAATGCTGCTTCTTCCTTGAATATATCTTTAAATTCCCTTTCAGAATGGCTTTCAGAACATGGACTTAGCTTATCTCCAAGCAAAAGTTCCATAGTTGTTTTCACTAGGAAGAAAGTTACACCCGCAATATCTATTACAGTCCAGGGTCAAGAGATAATGGTTCAGGATAATACAAAGTTTTTAGGTGTAGTTTTAGATAAAAAATTAAATGGCACGCACCATATAAACCATATTTTAAAGAAATGTGAGAGAGCTTTCCCCATTATAAAGGCGGTAGCAGGTGTATGGTGGGGAGCTCATCCATATACTATGAAACTGCTGTATAATGCCCTGATTAGAAGTATCATGGATTATGGAACATTCCTTTTTCCCCCATGCAATAAAACAGCCTTGCATAAAATTGATTTAATGCAATCAAAATGCCTCAGAGCCATCTCGGGATGTATGAAATCTACTCCAATTAACGCTCTTCAGGTGGAATGTTCAGAACCCCCCCTTAACTTGCGACGACAGTATCTGGCTGACAGATTCTTTTCAAAAATACTTCGTGTAACTTCTCATCCATTAATTCTCAAAATTCAAACACTCTATAATATTTGTAATGCCCAGGGTATTTCTTACTGGAACAATAGAGAAACCCCTTTAGTGATTAACAGCTACAGCAAGATTAGAAACTTAAATGGAAGTATAGTCCAGTCTACTAAACTCCCAATTTTTTCATTCCCATATGAGGTGGTAATATTTAAGCCCAACATCTATTTCAATCTTGGTATACCTAAAAACTCCCCACTAGCAAATACTTATTTCAATGCTGAAATTGAGGAGAGGTGGCCAGATTGGCATAAATTCTTTACAGATGCATCCAAGTTATCACCATCTGGATGCACTGGAGTAGGGATATATTACCAAAATTCTAAAATTTGCTTGCAATTTCAATCCCCCCCAGAATCATCTGTCTTTACAGGAGAATGTATTGCTATATTAGAAGCATGCAAATATGTGGTATCTCACAACATATTTAAAGCAGTAATTTTTACAGACTCTCTCAGTGCTCTTCACTCATTAATTCAAAATCCCTTTAAAAACAAATTGCACTCAAAAATAGTTTTGGAAATTAAATATACTATATACTCTTGCTATAGGAATAATAAAACTATCCATCTTGTCTGGATTCCAAGTCACTCAGGCATTGTGGGAAATGAGTTTGCAGATTCCCTGGCAAAGCATTCGGTTACAAACCCTGTTGACAGGCTCCATTATTTAGAGATTTATTTACTGCATGGGAACGCAGGTGGAGGGAAAGTAGTGTATGTAAAGGCATACATTATGCTTCCATCCAACCAACAGTCAAAAGTAAGCCCTGGTTTTATAAATATAAAAATGCACCCAAAACCATTGTCTCTGTAATCTGTAGGCTTAGGTTGGGACACTGCTGTACACCTGTATTTTTGAACAAAATTAGAGTCAGAGATAACTCCCTTTGTGAATGTGGCATGGACGAAGGTACCTTGGAGCACATTTTTTTCTCATGTACAAAAAACAACGCCACCTTTTTATTATATGACAAGTTACACAAATTAAATATACCTTTACCCATAAACTTCCCTTCATTATTAACCCATTTATCCCATGATTTGCTAAAACTTTTAATTAAATTCATTGGAAAGAACAGAATCAAGTTGTGAAACTTATGTTTTATTTCTTAATGGCTTATCACCAAAAACCGTCTATGTTCTATTTAGTATATTATCTTAACATGTATTTATCTATCTGTGTTTGTTGTTACAGTTGTGAACTAACCCCAGCAACTACTAAGTACAGTTGAAGCAACGGGAACGCGCGAATGTAATACTAGATACTGGCAGAATCATCTTCAGTAGAAAAGATGGGCATTGCCATGGAAAAGCATTGAATTGAATTGACTTAAAATGATTTAAGAATTTTGGTGCAAGCCACCCTTAATGTCATAAAATTAATCTATTTCTATTTTCTCTATGTACCTCAAAGAGATTAGATTATTAAACCTACTTTATAATATTATTTCCTAATACATACATAAAAATAATCTGCATACTTTTTGTAGCAAAGCAGATATTTAAAAATATTTTAAGACTAGCTGTTGCCAGCGACTTCATCCGTGCGGAGTTTGTTTACCTTTTTTAACTTTATGTATAATGTAATTCCAAGTATGGTCGCAGTTTGACTAATATGTTGACTACAATGTATAGAACAACTCAGCAGCTCTAATTACTGAGAAGAACAATAATTTTGCATGCACATTAAACAAACTTTAAGCAAAATAAAACATGTTGGGTTTCACCACACATCCGCTAAGACCCCAGGTTTAACTATTTAGTATGTTTTTTCCTTACCTGTTGGCCATTATGGTACTCTCCACCAAACATAATAAGCTCATTATTAATAGGGTGAGGGGTCAAAGTAACATAAGCCCTAGAACTGGGTGGTCCAGTTAATGTTTTCTCCGATGCCGCTGCACGTTTAGCCTCCTCCTTTTCAATTTCTGCTATGACTTTTGCTATATCTTCCTGAAATAAAGAAATATATTCTATATATAACTGAGTCATTATCTTGTGGTTAGCCTATTTGAGAAAGCCTATGACGAAGTTAGTGACATACATCTTTTGATAAATTTCCTACACCGAGAATGTTATAATATTATATTGTCTATAATGAAATTTCATTACTTGACTATCATAAATCACTTGTCAATAGGCATGGAACGTTTCATAAATAGTTTGCGACATATCATATGATATGATTTGTCGCAAATCGCATATACTATGTCTCTTCATTTGGTTTGTGATATGTCGCACTCAATGATATCTCGTCGTTCGTAAATATTTGGAGTATCATCATATTGACATCGACATACATCATGCTCTTTGCATATTGTGTATAGTGTGCCGTGTTATGATAACGAAGAGCAAAGTTCTCATAGGGAGTATTTTAAAAATATACTTTAAAGTAAGTGCATTAAAGTATTAATTTCCTTGGAATGATTTGTCGCAGATCTAAAAATCATTTGTTTGTTGACTTACATGAATTAAGTCAACATTACTTCATAATAATGATTTTTGATGACAAGTCTTGATTCGAGCATGACATTCGAATTGCAAAGTATTGTGATTTGTGTACTTTGCGATTTGTTGTGATTTATATAGAAAGTAATTATTTATTGTAATAATTTTTAGTAAACATTTAGATTTTTCTTTAGTAAGTAGGTACATGTATAGCGTTAGAATAAATAAGACCAAAATAAACACAATGAGTGGACTTTGATGGAATCATTATGAAAAAATCCCAGAAAAAACAATGGCTCAATGTATATTATTTCCAGTACACATCCAAAACTTCCAGTACACATCTAAAAAGACATTTGAGTTTTAAACATTTGCCTACAAGTGCCTACAAAAATTTTTTAAATTCCAATTTAAACAGAGAAAATTTTGAAGTACCTATTTTTGGGCTAAATTGAATACTAAATTCATATCTATTTTTTGGGCTATTTTTATGTACCTATTTTTGGGCTAAATTGAATACTAAATTCATATCATAATATCAAACTTTTGTTTGAGATATACATATTAACTTCTTAGAATGCCTGCCTTGAGATATAGGAGTAGCCAATTCGGCTCAGATCATGAGGTTCAGGGTTTGATACCCGGGTGGGGCAAAAATGTTAAGCATTAAACCAGTGAATTGTTGTGAACCATAATGTTTATTGTTTGACTTTCAAATCACATTGCCTACTGCCACACAAGGGAGGTAGAATAGGATAGTTGTTATATTTATTTTTATGCTAGCTGTGCCCCCTAGCTTCTTGTATTTTAAAAATGATTTTGTCAAATCTCATTGGAATAATGTATTTTCATAAGATAAAAAGTGTTCTACGTCCAATTCTAGGTCCTAATCTACGGAAGAATCGGTCACTTTGAATTACTAAACAAATATGATTTCCACGCGGTCGAATTAAGTACCTACTTATTATATTAAAGTAAATAGAATATTTTATTACATAAATTAAAAAAAAACACTAATAATGTATTTAAAACCACACCGACATGGGATTCTTCGTATATATTTCATAAATTGCTGAACCGAAATAAAAAACTAACCTCTCCCAAATTTGCTAGTTCTTTTTTAAGTTTATTTGCTAATTTCTTTTCAGTTTTAGCAGCGGTTTTAACTGCACCACTGACTTTGTTTTTATTTTTCTTTTTCCCCATTTTTAAAAGAACTTTTGAATCAAAGTATTATAATTATACATTTAAATAAACATGTAAGTATAAATAATAATGCTATTTACAAAATACAAAACTTTGCAATTTGCTTGTCTTGTCAATTTTTTTGTCAAATCACAAATGTCAACGTGACAACTGATAGTTAATGGGCGTGCTCCCAATTCCTATACGTGTTCCTAAACGTATGTCTAAGCTCAGACTTCTAACAAAATTGACAGATAGCTTAACTGTAATTTTCCAGGATAGATACTCTATATATAGCAGATGGTAAGTGATCACCACCAATACCGTCTTTACCATAAGGGCACTCGGGCCAGTGCCCAGGGCACCCATCCTCAGAGGGCCTCGGAGGACCGACAATTTCTCTCACATTAAATATCAAAATACCATGGTCGGGCGCATTATACTTTTCTCGTTGCACGAACATCAATCATTTTCAGATTTATTCAAATCAATGCATTTATGTGAATAATTTGATTCGAACACCATTATACCTTACCATTTTAGTTTATAATCAAAAGTCTATGTCTATTTTCAAGTTACTTATTTGATTTTTTATTCAGTTATTCCAAAAGGGCCCCGAATTCTTGTGTGCCTAAGGGCCCCAGCATAGTCCAAGACGGCCTTGATCACCACCGACCATTGACAGCTGCAACACCAGAGGCTCTGCAGCTTGCGATGCCGGTCTTTGAATGAAGAACGAGAAAGCTCTTTTCTAGAAGGTGCCTAAGCTATATCCGTTTTCAAACACTCCCGCCGATAACTTGATTCAAATGCCGTGAGAGTTGCACATCGAGGTGACGATGGTGGCACTTTTAATATGACGTAATGTTCAATGATGGAATTCAGCGGCAGGAATCTAATCTGAACAATTCGTCGCAACACTATCCATGATAAATACGATAAAAGATGTAGAGTGAACCTACATCTTTGCATAATATCGAAGAATCAAATTGATTAGACATAGTCTGGTCTTCAACGATTCGAACCGCTTTACACTTAAATATCCTTTAAATCAAAAGGACGAAGCTGATACTGTAGAGCTCCGGCTGAGCGTTGAGAACACAAACCAAGTGAGATCGATTTTGCGTTATTTAAAGTTACAAGCGCCCTACTGAGCACATTGTACTTTTTGAAGGAATTTTTACCTAATATCCCGGAACTTTATTTGATAATATGTCAACGCCTAGAATTCCAATACTGGCTAAGGGTATCAAGAGTTTTCTAAAACGAGGTGATACGATAAAGGCAAATTTTTTAGCGATAAACGTGCACAACTGTGTCTTTTTAGGGTTAAATTTGATCAAGTTTATTTGATCCCATTTCGAGATTTTGGTAAGCTGATTCTCGATTTCAGACACCAGTTGATTCCAGTTTTGATGAGAAATACCACTGTGGCTGGAGTATAAAGTACCGTACTGTCATCTGTTAGTAATGAATGTTAATAATAATTCGCAACATTTCTAGGCATACAACGACTAATATGTTTTAGGTATACATTTATCACTTTTAAGTTTACATCTACCTTGTTTTTTATATCATTATATTACTTAGATGAAGGAAACTACTACTAGATATGAAATAACCAAGGGAAAGCCGTGTCATTTCTTCCCTAACAATGGCGGAATTAAGAACAGCTGTTTACTGTCTACGTTAGACATGTGCAAAACAGTGCATCATGAAGTGATGTGATATGTCATTACATTTCGTGCCGAGTAATATTACATTGCACCATCACTTCAAACATGACGCATGATGTTGTGATTTTATGAAATAGCGCCATGCGATAGCACACCGTCGCTCGTTCTAATGTAGATAATGCAATATTCTAGTGTAATATGACATGTTATTGAAATAGTAACATAGCAGCGATATGAGCAATACGATTTTGTCCGCCTGACAATATGATCATTTATAATTATTACATGAAAGAAATGAAATGAGCAACAGTGTGATTTACTCACTATGATTTATATATATAAATTATACAAAGTTGATTTTTCTTCATACTGATACCCTAAACCAACAAGGTGTAATAAAAGTAGTCAAGGACACATTCATATTTGCGTATTTAAATATCAACTTTATTACAGTTTCGCACATTTAGTTTTACAGTCCATCCGTATCTATACACTCATATATTGATCGCAGTCACCATCACTATCACACTTTTTTTTTATGTCATAAGATAGCAAACAAGCAGATGGGTCTCCTGATGGAAAGAGTCAACCATCGCCTATAGACACCAAAGATGTTAATGGTGCGTTGCTATCTTGTGGCGAGGTATAATGCCACATGCATAAGTTTACCGGCTACCTTACCCTCCAAACCGGAACACGACAGCGACAAGCACTGATGCTATTGCGGCAGGAATAGGTAAGGCGGTGGTACCAGACCTAGACAATGCAGAACTCTACCACCTAGTAGCCACGATGGTAGTGATTCGATAGCCAATCGGTCGCCTTTTACGACCTGCCTGGCAGAACGGCAGTTGGCCTATTCTATTTCTACTAATAAAGACGCGTCCTTGACCACGTTAGTAAACAAACTAAAAAATATCGCAATATTTGCATTGCAATTTGAAATGAAAGGACAATTGAGTATTTAGGTACGACGGTATAACGGGAGGTTGACGGTGGTGTTAAGGAAATATAAACTACTAATGCAAACATTGTTTCATTGGTCGTTTTCATTTTAAACAACAATAATCCGAAACACACAAACAGAACATTTAAAAATATACCAAACTGCGTTACAATAAATTTTATTTTGCTACAAAAAAAGAGTATTTACGTCCTTTTGTAGTCTATTCAAAATAGACTAATCTATTTGTGCAATAGTGAAACTATGATCTTAATAGTTTCGCTATTCTACAATAGATGGCAGTATTGATTTTTCCGTAGTTTTCAGTTGGTCATATTTGAGTAGAGAACTTTCTAGAACGATATACGTAATGACTGCCATTACGTATACCTTTATAGAAAAATTAGGTCAACCTAAAATGAACTTTATATGTAAGGTGTATGGCTGATTTTAGCTTGACTTTTTATTATATCATTAGAGATTATATTAAATCAGGAATTTTATTAAAATAAAATGAAAATTGTACTTTCGGATGATATGAAATATCTCCATTTTTAATCATCTGTATTCTACTATCATTTCTGCATTCAAGGATGGCACAATACGGCATAATTCAGTGTATAATAGATTTCCGCACGACGACTATCTCCTAAAGATATGGTAAGTATCACTAAGGCAATTTAGAGTAACAGCGCATAATAGTGATACACGCGGCACGCCCACTCTTCACTTCCACTTGTTTTTTTTTTCATGGGTAATGCCATATGCATAACTTCCAGCTACCTTATCCTCCAAACTGGAACACGATAATGACAAGCAATGAAACTCTTACTACAGGAATCGCAATGGTAGTGAAGTGCTAAAGTGACGTATATAGCAAATCGTTTGTTATACATAATATACCTTTTACGAACTGCCTGGTAGAATAGCAGATGGTCTATTCTTTAAAGGGAATGACTTGGACCAACACGGGGTGATTATACAATGGCGCAATATACAAAGACTAAGTAATGACAGTAATAGTAGCGATCTGGAAATTTATGGACTTTATATTTTGATATATAATTTATATATTTTTCATATATTTAAAATATATAATTTTTATATTTTAAAATATATTTTTTATATATTTTTTTTTCATGGGGGTTGTGTGGTTCTGATAAGAGTGAATTTAGAGAGTAAACAGATGGTTTATTACAAATGTATTGTTGTAGAAGGATTGATGAATAGATTTTGAAGTATATAGCTTTTTAAAATTAGAATTAAAATTTTGAACAAATATATTTTGTATGCTAAGAGATAAAAATATAATAATAAACATTAAAAAAGAAATCTGGTTCTTTGAATTAAAAAAATCCATAAGTATAATTTAGATGAAAAATATAAAATATTTGTAACGTGATTGGTCAAATATATCATAAGCATGAAAATATATATAATTCTATACTAACAGTTAGTTGCGCACTTGCGATTGATAATTGCAATTAATAAAATAAAAAACCCAAAAGACTGCATATCTTTATATATTGTGTACATTGATTCCACTATTGTTCAGATTTTTCATCGTAATTTTGTGGAAATATTTTAATGCGTAGATACTTTATAGGCTGACGAATTACAGTCAAATGCTCTTTTCGGACAAGATTCGTTAGATTTAATAACATATACTTCAATAGATTTCTTCAGATTTGGCTTACGTGACTTATGTCAGGACACGTTTGTTTATAAATAACATCGTACCCTGATAGCCACCTTACCTATAACTTACTGTCAATCTACATCCGCAATTTGAAGCAAACTTGACGGAAAGAGTTGGCAAAGCGAGCGATTACCTATTAGTTACCTATAACTACAAATCTAAAAAAAACTATTTTTTCAGCGTATCAAAAATTAGTCATAAACATCTTGACAGTATTACATATTTATACACTATATATTTTCAGTATTTTTGAATCGCTTGTCCTATTTTTCTTTGTTAGCCACCGGAAATCCCAGAAATTCGCTAACGAGATTATCAGAATTACCTAACAAGTATTTTAATTATAACTCAAAGTAGGAAATTTCGTTTGACGTCAAGTTAGTGTTATCAGGAGGTATATCGGTCTTTATAATTTGCCTATAACTTCCGTTAATTAGCCTAAAACCCAATAATATTCGATAACAAACCTCAAACTAGGGATGTACGATTCCAAAAAAAAATCGATCTTGAGAATCGCGACAAATATTTTATTATTTGTTATAAATATTTTATTGACAGATATGAGTAGAGTGATTTTCATTTTGATAATATCTTAAAAAGCACCCCACGCTTTTTTTAAAATAAAATATATTTTTTTTATTCACACTATTATTAATTTATATTTATTGAAATTTTCAACACTATTCTTAATTTAAATTTATTAAAATTTATTTTCTATTTTTTGCTTTGATTTTCTATAAAAAGCGTGCTTTTAGTTTTTTTTAAACTATTATTTATTTTTTACTTTTTAGTTTGGTTTATTCATAAAAGCGTGATTTTTTAGTTTTTTAAAACTATTATTTGTTTTGTAAAATTAAAATTCTCCTTAGTATTCAAAAATTTGTCAATATTGGAGAAATCGGCTAAAGATAATTATTGGAAATTAAAATTAACATCAAGTCCTGTCTTATCGACTGTAGGAATAATTATAAAAAATTAAAATTAAGTTTCTTACCTTATCGACTATAGATGAAAATTATATAAAATAACAAAAATCATATTTTGCAAATTAAAAAATGGAATAATTTTATCAAACATACAAACATACAAAAGTACAAACGTACAAACATACATATAGGTGAAGCTAATAAAAAGTTTGTAAAAATTATATGTCTCAATTTTAGAATCAAATTTGTAAATTACTTAAAAAATACTTTCTTTGAAAATTCGGGAAAATTGAAAAATCGGGAAAATTAAAGTTATAAATAAGAGAAAAAAATCTATTAAACACTGCGTAGATCATTTAAAGATTAAAAAAATTCAATACAATCGAACGACAATCTGAAATTCGAAAATACGGTTATTTTGTAGCTTCTCTTTACATGCTATTTTTTAAAAATTTTGTCAATTTTTCAATTCTAAGATCATATTCCAGCTATGAAAATGCACTTGCAAGTCATTAACAATTGTGTTTAATAGATTTTTTTCCCATATTTATAACTGTAATTTTTCCGATTTTTTTTTTGGTATTTTTAGATTTTTTTTTAATTTTTAGCGCGCGCATAAAAATTTCTAGTAGAAATTTATTTCGATGTCGATGGTTCATTATTCTACATCGACCATCGATGTTTCGATTCCAAAAAAAATCGACCAAAAAAAATGATGTTTCCCGGAAAAAACATCGATAGTCGAAACATCGATGTATATCGGCCATCCCTATTTGACTACTTTAGTTATCAATTAACAGGAAAAAACCAATTTATTTTGCGCATTATTAATACATTTTATGGTCCGTTCTCAGAGTTCAAGTTATCGCTGTTTTCGATATAATAAATTTATTAATATATTTTCCGTATTACATAGCTATTTTAAATATTAAATAAGCAAAGGAAAGTTTTGAGTTGATGAAAACCCAAATAATTTAGTTTAGTTTTGATTCAAAATGATACTACTCCACTATCAGTAGAAAACAATAAAGCCCTTGAGTTTACAGAATGTTTTGCGTGACAAAAACAATTTTTTTTTAATTATCAATTTTTTGGGTTCCAATTTCTAAATTTCGACATTGAAGAGAGCCCTGGATGGTGGTATTGAAGTGTTTCGATGTATTTTGCATTCCCAAATTCCAAGTAGTTTTTATATCTATAAAGTGTCTTGGGAGAATCTTAGCTCAGAATGCTGACTATCTAGCTTAGATATTTAAATTAGAAAGTTTCATTAAAAGTACCCATTGGCAAAAACATAATTGTCTGTAGTCAGCTCAAGGAAGTTATATTCTACCCGGAATGCTTACACAAGCTTCAAAATCGTTCCGAAGAGTACCACGACATGAGTGGAGTGTGTCTCTTTCTACTAAATAAAGCGCCAATCGCCATATATAAGTGCGGCCATGCGTAGTTTGTAAATAACTACTAAGTAATTCTACTAATTTGAGAAACAGTTTTTGCATTGCATAAGTAATTACGTAATAATTAAAATAAGCACATTTTAGAACTAACTGTGTTAATTACAATACATTTTATGCTAATTTATTTATCAACGTGTATGAATAAAAAGGATTTAATGATTACTGAATATGTAAAAATCTACCATCTAGATAGTTTTATTTATACTGGCAATTGCAAGAAAGGGACAACATCCACTCATGTCATTGTCTTGCTCAGACCGTTTTCCCCCTCTGTTAAGTAAGAAACATGATATTTGTTAAGTAAGAAACAAATATCAACTTTATGAGTAACGAAATAAAGTACATTTTTATTTTTTAAATATTGCTTTGTAACAATTCCAGTTATAGTATATTATAAGTTCCTTGAGTCAGCTCAAGTACGTGTACTATTATATATTCTGTGGCTCAGGCAGTGATGCCAATTTAGCGACTTTGTCGCTAGATCTAGCGACATTTCGTCTTCTACAGCGGCTCAAATTATGTATCTAGCGACAAAAAAATCTAGCTACTATTCTAACGACTTCTAGAGTTCAAATAAAAAAATAAATAGATATTTTAACCTCCATAAAATATGGCAAGATCCCAGCCCAGAAATCTATGTTCTGTATATTCAGAACTTCGTTCCGAAATCGGATATCATTCTGACAAGTCTATCTTTATCCCACTTGTAGCCTTTGAATGAGACAAATTCTAGTAATAAAAAATATAAAAAAAGCTTCATTCATTTCATGAAAAACGACAATTTCATAGGTAAAAGCTTATTATTTATCTAATTTCGGAACGCTACCATAAATTCTTATAGCCCAGCCACACTGTTGGAAACAAGCTTCAACACGGGTGACCTTGGTAGAGTTCAGATGAATTTTAATTGCAAACAAGTATTTACACTGTAAACCGCAGGTGGAGACCCATGTGGAGGGCTTGTTTCCAACAGTGTGCAGCTCGGCTTTTATGCTAAGTCGGGATTCCCCCAATGCTGTACTTGTGTAAAGAGTAGGGGAATCTTTACGATAAATTTTTGGGGAATGTTTACGACATTGTATATTTGAGACTTGAGTGCTCTGCCGAACACTCAGTTTTATGCAAGGATTTAAAACGTTATAATTTTGATATATTTGTGTCGTTGTGAGTGGTATATGACATTGTGACGTTGTCTTTTAACGCTAGGTGGCGAACCAATTACGAAACAGCATGAAACGCAGCAAACCAATCATGAAACAGCAAAAATATCGAAATAATAACGTTGTGAATCCTTGGTAATTTTTGGGACCATTTAGCGACTTCTAGCGACTTTTGACTGTTGTCCGTAGCTAGCGACATCTAGCGACTTTTCAAGCTTACGCTAACGACTTTTTAACATTTAGAGTTGGCACAAGGAAGTTATATTCTAGGAATGTTCACACGCGCTTCAAAATCGTTCCGAAGAGTACCACGATATGGGTGGAGTGTGTCTCTTTCTACTAAATAAAGTGCCAATCGCCATATATAAGTGCGGCCATGCTTTGTTTGCAAATTACTACTAAGTAATTCTACTAATTTGAGAAACAGTTTTTGTATTGCATAATTAATTACGTAATAATTAAAATAAGCACATTTTAGAACTCACTGTGTTAATTACAATACATTTTATGCTAATTTATTTATCGACGTGTATGAATAAAAAGGATTTAACGATTACCGAATGTGTAAAAATCTACCATCTAGATAGTTTTATTTACACTGGCAATTGCAAGAAAGGGACAACATCCACTCTTGTCGTTGTCTTGCTCAGAACGATTTTCCCCTCTGTTATGTAAGAAACAAATGTCAACTTTATTTGTTACGTAATAAAGTACATTTTTATTTTTCAAATATTGCTTCGTAACAATTCCAGTTATAGTATATAAGTTCCTTGAGTTGGCAACAGTGGGCTCAGGCATGCCGTTCCTACTTCGGAACTATCGGCAATTTTTAATTTTTGCATTGAATTAAGCACCATCTAAGAATCATAGCTAAGTTCTAAAATGGAAACATTGTAACTTAAATCGCCCTAGGTGGCGCAGTAACAATGCGATTTCTGCTTTACCCAAAGAGTATGTGGCTTTACCGATAAAGCTAGTAGTGAGACCATATCAATTGCCAGTTACTTTTAAGTGGCAGTTTTTTGTTATTTACAAAAACATAATTTATATATAAAATTATTAATTAACATAATAATTAATTAAATACTACAGGAAAAAAATAAATAGGCTATGGAATGTTTATTATGTATGTTTATGTTATCAGTCATTTTAAAAACGTATTTTTTCCTGAGCGTTAATTGGTAATTGAAAACAAAAAATGGCAACTTTGAATTTTAGCCAGTGTTTGTAGAAATCAGCGTAACCACTTTTAGTAGATTTCTACTTTTTAGTAGATTTGAAGCAAATGAGGCGTTAATGTAGTATGATAAGATGTCACAGTAGAATTTAGTAGATGTATTTACTTTTAATTCGCTATCAAAGAATATTACGCTCAAAACCAAGCATCCATGTCCAGAAAGTTTAATGTTACAGTCGGCAACACACGAAAGTGATTTGGACTAATCAACGTTATTGTATATATATATATATCAAATTGAACTTTATTTTCAAATACATTA
This sequence comes from Apodemia mormo, assembly GCA_036924255.1. NCBI lineage: Eukaryota > Metazoa > Arthropoda > Insecta > Lepidoptera > Riodinidae > Apodemia > Apodemia mormo. The sequence goes on along the minus strand of JAUPFN010000001.1, from coordinate 44,417,612 downwards.
AGAGTATTTTTATAAAATAGGTCTTTCTACTTAGATCATTTTTAACTTGCCCCTATAGTGATACACATTACACATTAGACAACACAGTTTTATTTAGTCGTTTTCGTTCATTTGTACTGTTTGCTTTCGCGAAATCATACGTTTTTGTAATTTAAAATACGATCGAAAAGATATGATCAAACCTATCGTGCAGATTACCAAATACCAAAACAAAAGACTAAATCACATTATGGGATCCGATTAGGTATTTACTGTACCTAATCGGATCCCATAATGTGATTTAGTCTTTTGTTTTGGTATTTGGTAATCTGCATGATAGGTTTGATCGTATCTTTTCGATCGTATTTTAAATTACAAAAACGTATGATTTCGCGAAAGCAAACAGAACAAATGAACGAAAACGACTAAATAAAACTGTGTTGTCTAATGTGTAATGTGTATCACAAATGCGTAATTAGACACGGATTTTAAATAATAAATGTACTTATTAATTTGTTATATAGAAGTGAAAGTTGGGTAAATCAGGGCATGAAAGGAGAACTAACTTGGTCGACATTAGATTATTACGAAAAATATATGGTGATACATTTGCGAAACGCGTTTTCAAGCCCGCTTATTTACACGTGGTGTGAAACGTGAAGCGTCTTATGACGAAAACAATTGTATAGGAATGTACTAAGCATGCTCGTTGCTAGAAGCGTCGCCGTTCGCACCGCGCGATAATTCGTGGACGCGAATTTATCTCCTGCGGCCGCCATCGCAACTGAGATTCGTAGCCAGTTGCGAAAAATGAATAAATAATCCTGATACGTAACCAGTTGCCAAAAAAGATAGTATATTCCTGTTACACAACTATTACCGATCACTTTAACAGTTTTTTTTAGTAGAAGTGTATAAGCTACAGAAAGGAGGGTGCAAATTGAATACACATCATCAATCTAGATGTGTTATTAAATTTTCTTTATTATATTTTTAATTTGAATGGATTTATTATATTTTTAATTTGAATGGTTTTCTGAATTTATTGCGTAGTATATGCAAGTTTGTATTTATTCACATCGTATTTTCTTGTGTTGTATATAATATGTGTATGCATAGATGTACATAAATCATGTATTTCTTCTAGTATACTCATTCATGATTATTAATTGTATTGTAATAATTACTAGTATAACATTACTTTTACAGTTTCGCACCCGGTTATAGAAAAATAAAAGATATCGTGCAAACATAATATAAAGACTATTTTTTTATAAAATAGGTCTTTCAACTTAGATCAATTTTATATTGTTACTATAGCAATAGACATTAGACGACATAGTTTTATTTAATCGTTTTCGTTCATTTGTGTTGTTTGCTTTCTCGAAATCATACGTTTTTGTAATTTAAATGAAAAGAAGGTACACTCAAACCTATCGTATAGGGTGAGAAATAACTCATTATTTTCAAAAATGGTAATTATAGAGTATATATATAAACTGGTATGGATGTTTATCATAAATGATTGATTATATGTAGGGTTCATTAACAAATCAACAAATCGTATCTACCCAATTCGGCTTAAATATTATTCTAAAAATAATTGCTTTTGAAAAATGCATACCTAGAAGAATTTAGTAGATTTTAGCAGTGTTTTTGGTAGATTCCCTCATCAAATGGTGGTCGCGTTGGTAGAATTACGCCATTATTAAAACTTAAAAGTTAATTTAAAATTTCGTAAATGAGAATTTAATTACTGCTAATTACTATTCTTTTGTTTAATATTGTGTTCTAAAGATCGCATTTAAGCTTTACTTATCGTTAGCTTCATTTAATTATAAGTGTTATTATTAATTGTTAAATTTAAGCAAATTAACAATATAGGTAGGTATGAAAGACGTTTTTGACTTCGATTTATTTTATCATGGAGTGAAAAAAAGTGGTTGCCGGTTGGCGAAGATATTGCTGTTATTTTGGATGCAACTCCAAAGGTATCTGCAATATATTTGTCTGTGTGTAGGAAAGATGCGCAGGATTTATCGTAAATTTCAACCTTATTTAACACCCCTTTTTTGTTGAACCATTGGATGGAGGGGGTAAGGGACACCAACTTTTGTTAAGGTCGCTTTGCTCTGAGCTCATTCCCCACGGAGTTGCAGGATGAAAACCAAGATCCATTACAAAGGCGTCAGAAGATTGCATTAGAAACGGGCCGCACGAATTTGGGGTTGAGGGGTGGCGGGGGAATGAAGAGCTTGGGGACTCCCTTCCAGTAAAACTCCGCCCTAAGGAAATGCTTATAAAAAATGTTATAGGCTAAAAACTAGCCAAACTTAACCTCAAAATGTATGCAAATACTTCAAGTATTAATCTTAAATTATTTTGCACCATTTTTGTTGCTTGCCCATGGTGAAAGAAAAAAGAGGTGTTATATAGGGTCGAAAATTTCCATTTGAAATTTTTCTAAGTTGCAGATGCCTTTGTAATGGATTTCAGTTTTCATCTCCAACTCTACGGTGAATGAGCTCAGAGCGAAGTTACCTTGACAAAAGTTAGTGGCCCTTAACCTCTCAATCAATTGGTGCAACAAAAAAGTGGTGTTATATAGGGTTGAAATTTACCATCTAAATTTTTCTAAGTCCTGCGCACACTTTCTTACATACTGACCTCTTACAGTTTGTGTGTTCGTGTTTGGAAACCAGAGCTTTTCAATAGAAGTGGCAATTGGAAAGCTACTTTAATCCGTCAGCATCTCAATTATTAAAGGTGACAACAATATTATTTAAAAATTATGGGTGAGTATTGTGTGGGAAACTTTTTACATTTTATTAGTTATCCTTTTCTTTCAGCATATCTGAAATAGTGCATTATTTTAAAAATATATTGAAAAAAGCCAAGTCAATGTGTACTTGAAAAAAATTTGTATAGGAGAAATCTCTCACAAAGAAAGAACTTATTAAATTTAAAAATACTAAATTAATTTCATCAATTAGATGCCCTTCCTTACTACTCTTTGTTTTGCATATTAAAATGTACAAAGCAGTTGGCATGCAGAATGCATAAATGTTATCTTACCCAAATCTTATATGAGAGACCGTTGCTTGCCAGAAATGGTCTTTTATATAGGGTTCCTTTGGTTGAATGCTTGATTTGCTTAATTTTATCTATGTTTCTAATAGTCATGTAACATATTCACCAACTAATCACTTCTTGTTAAAAATTTTGTGTTACTTTTAAATAATTTCTGGTTTTAAACTTAATCTTTTTGGGCTGGTTTTTATATTGTAATAATGAGTTATTATATATTAAGCAAATCTTACTCAGCTTGAATTTCTTTGCTAAGAATGTTTTGTGTTTAATAAAATTAGTTTATAATACTTTTTCAAATATTTTATGAAAATTAAAATATTGTACTAAATTTCAATAAGTTATGGATTTATGTATATGGAAATTTGAAAATGAAGTAGATATTATGGCTACTACTAGAGTTTATTTTAAAACCATAAAATATTTATACTATTTTTTTTATATTATAAGATAGCAAACAAGCAGATGGGTCTCCTGATGGAAAGAGTCAACCATCGCCTATAGACACCAAAGATGTTAATGGTGCGTTGCTATCTTGTAGCGAGGTCTAATGCCACATGCTTATGTTTACCGGCTATCTTACCCTCCAAACCGAAACACGACAGTGACCAGCACTGACGCTAAAAATAAAAAAATAAAATTTAAAGCCATAAAATATTTATAATAAAAAAACTAAGATACCAGTTATGTCTAGATTTTTACCTTTACCTTTGTATTATTGTGGTACTTACTAAATTTAACATTTAGAGAATTAACCAACTGCCGTTCAGCCAGGCAGGTAGTAAAAGGCGATCGATTGGGTATGCGGGTCACTACCATCGTGACTACTAGGTGGTAGAGTTCTGCATTGTCTCGCCCGGGTCTGGTACCACCGCCTTACCTATTCCTGCCGCAATAGTGTCAGTGCTTGCCACCTTCGTGTTCCGGTTTGAAGGGTAAGGTAGCCGGTAAACTTATGCATGTGGCATTAGTACCTCGCCACTAGATAGCAACGCACCATTAACACCTTTGGAGTCTATAGGCGATGGTTGACTCTTTCCATCAGGAGACCCATCTGGTTGTTTGCTATCTTATGATATAAAAAAAAATTAAACAAACATTAAAAGGAATGCTTAGTTTCAGAGAACACCTAATTGGTACAAAAATTTGCAAATATAATAAAAAGTCCATTGCGCTTTTATCATTAAAATAATACCTTGCAAAAATTATAACGAATTGAATTTTTTTAGGACTATCTTATGATATATAAAAAAAATTAAAGACACATTAAAAGGAAAGCTTAGTTTCAGAGAACATCTAATTGTTACAACAATTTGCAAATATAATAAAAAGTCCATTCATTGTGCTTTTATCATTAAAATAATACCTTGCAAGAATTATAACGAATTGAATTTTTTTTAGGATAATTACCCAATTTTCCAAATCTAACTACACAAGCGGAACAATTTGAAAAGTGGAAGTCAGTGGTTCTAAATGAAGTTGATACTAATAAATCAACAAATTAAATTTATAAAATTTCAAGCTGTGTAATAACCATTTAAAAAAATACTTTATTCTTAATAAAAGAGTTACTTAAAATTGAGTACCTACACTGAACTTAGGTAATGTTACAATTATTTAATTATTATCTACTATAGGTACATATAAAAAGTTAATTTTAAATATTTTTTGTGTTTTTAAACTCGCTTAGTACCACACTGACTAGGATTTAGTCTCTGGATTAGTTGTGAACCAATTTTATAGAAAAAGATCAGCAAAAGCAAAGTTTACATTATATATAATATAGTTGAATTAAAGTAAGATAAACAAATGACTGTGGCATTACATTAGTCACACGGTTGTCAATGGACCATTTATGTCCGAAAGGTCAGGTATCAGGTGATAGTTTTATTTTATATTCTTTACATCAGCATTTTGTTTGTTTGCTATCCTCTGTATACTTCTACTTTAATATTGTAAAAAAGTAATATTTGGTTATTTGTAAACAACCAATTTTAAACATTCGTGAACCCTCATAAAGCCACATCATCACTGAGTTCATCATCACAGAGGCTTTTTTACACGACTTAGTAAAAGGAAGTAAAATGTGTGGGTTACGTAAACGAAGTCGCGGAAAACAGCTAATAATATATAAAAATAGTATATAGTTATAATACTATTGTTTTATAAAATATTATACACTTAAAATGCTAATTTTATATAAGTATACAGTCACTACTCGATGAGAGGCACTTGCCGCCATGTTTAATCAGATTTTTAATGATTTCTTAAACTATGATGAACTTTAAATAGAAATATTAATCCTTCTCTATGATTCCAGGTCCTAAATAAAAAAAAAAAAAAAATTAATAAGAATCATTTTTCATCAACTGAAAGCAGCTGAAACAAAAATGCCTAGACTGTCGCAAATTAAAGAAAATTTAAAAACCAAATGCAAAATATCATATTCTAAAATGTACTTAAATATGGTTAATGAATTGCCAGAGATGGCAACAACTTTCATAAATTTACAAATGAAAAAACAAAGAAAGCCTAAGGGGCAGAGATACATTTTGAATGAAAAAAAATATGTCATAATCCATACTAAAGCAAAGCCCTAAGGCATACAAATTTTTACGGAGCATATTTGAGTTACCATCCCGAAGCACTTTGCAGAAATTATTGAGTTTTGTGAATATACAGCCAGGCTTTAATGAAAACATATTTAAAACTCAAACGAATCAGTAAAGGGCTTATCAGTAGAGAAACGGCTTTGTATATTAATGTTCGGCAAGCTAGCCCTTTTACCAGACGTATATTATAATTTACAGGAGAAATTTCAGGTTTTTCAGACAATGAAACAATAATGGCACAACTTGCTGATCATGCTCTTGCTTTTATGATCAAAGGCATAAGAGCCAAATACAAGCAACCCGTAATGTTTACGTTTTGTCAACGCACAACAAATAAGTATATTGTAATAAAAAACATAATTATTAAATTAAACTCAACAGGGTTGAAGAGAGGGTTGATGCGATACCAAATTAAAATATTTAAGAGAAGGGAAAGAATACAAAACAACTACAATTAAGGTTGATTCTGTAAAATTTTTCCCTCTCTATGACACTGCATTTACTAAAAGGGATCAGAAACAACTCGCTCACAAAATCTTTAAAATTTACTCAAGATGACATTGAGAAAATAGCAAAATGGGAGCATATTGAATTATTATTGAAGGAGGACGATGGAGAACATGAAATTTGAATTTGTAACAAATTAACTGAGGCACATGTATTCCGTGATAAAATTCCCAAAATGAAAGTTAAATATGCTGCGCAAGTATTTAGTCAACGACTTTCGTCCACAGTAGGCTCCTTAGCAAGTACGTATTTCACTCCTTTGTATAAATTATTTTACTTAAAAAATGAATCGTCTTTTGCCAAGCTGTTCGTGCAGAACAAGCAAAGGTCAACAATATCAACACCAATATGAATACTGGTGGTTAAGTTTTGCGGAGGCTGACGGGCTTGATATCAATCACCTTGACTACTACTTTTTGTTGTTTAAAAGTTTTGTAACACTTGATCAGTATTTTTTCGCTTTATACTTATACTAGCTGACACGGCAAACGTTGTTTTGCCATACAAATTACTTGTATTAAATGTGTGTACTTGTAAAAGTGGGGTACTTGAGAGGGGATTAATTGAGATAAAAATTATCCTACCTCTTAACCAATAGTAAATATTTGGACCAAACAGTAAATATCTACAAAATTTTACTGAAATCGTTTTAGTAGTTTAGGAATCCTATAGCGGACAAAAAACGTGATACGTAATTTGTAGTATATATTAACATTATGTATCATGTTTTTTGTTCGCTATGGATTTTTAAACTACTGAACCGTTTTCAATGAAATTTAGTAGATATCTACAAAATTTCATTGAAATCGGTTGTCCGTCCATCACCAAGCTGTATATAATGAGATAATAGTTACTTAAACATTATAAAAATTCACAGATGAAGTATTTCTGTTGCCGCTATAACAACGAATAATAATAAAACTGGCCAAGTGTGAGTCGGACGCGCGTATGGAAGGTTCCGTACCAACATCTTCAAAAAATATGAAAAAAAAACACGTTGATAGATATTGCATGGGAACACCCCCTTAATATTTTATTTTTATTTTTAGTACTAGCTGACCCGGCAAACGTACTGCCTTTATAACCACTCTTTTTTTTCTATATTTTTCACCTTTTAAACCTTCCCTGGACTTCAACAAATAATTCAAAACCAAAATTAGCCAAAACTCCCTAAAAATCTCACTGAAAACATCTCGCTAAAACTCGAGAACGGCTGAACTGATTTGGCAATTTTGGTTTTGAATTAATTGTTGAAATCCAGGGAAGGTCTAAAAGGTGAGAAAATATAGAAATCTATATATATAAAAATCAATTGATGTTCGTTAGTCTCGCTAAAATTCGAGAACGGCTGAAACGATTTGACTAATTTTGGTTTTGAATTAATTGTTGAATTCGAGGGAAGACTTAAAAGGTGAGAAATTATAGTAATCTATATAATATATATAAATCAATTGCAAACTCGAGAACGGCTGAATTCATTGTTGAAGGTTTAAAAGGTGAGGAAATATAGAAAGAAATAAGAGTAGTTAAAAAGGCAGAACAACAACAATTTCAGCTTTCTAGCTGTCACGGTTTATGAGATGCAGCCTGGTGACAGACAGACAGCGGAGGCTTTACCTTTTAGGTACGGAACCCTAAAAACAGAATAAAATAAATATTTAAGGGAGGCTATTACAACAAACGTAATTTATAGCGGTTTTTTCTCGATCTTATGAACAATAACTGGTAGAGATGAAATATTCACAGATTAAACACAATTTAGTTATTAGGTTATTCACTTCAAAACTAATTAAATTATAATAAAGAAAAATATTTTAGAGGGTTTCTATTCTACAAACAACAACAACAAACACCTACTTCTTGTACACAGGGGTACAAAGTTTTCGCTTTTAATATTAATATATAGATTTGTGATTAAGATATAAAAACAGCCGAAAATTATATTTGAAAGTAGACTTAACAAGCCTTGCGATTATAAAGATAGTGTACACTTTCGGAGATCGTCCCACAAAGATTGTCAAAATATTGCAGAGGCTGACAGATAAGTCACGCGTTTTAGGTATTTCGACATAGACAGGCGTTTATTTGAAATGGGTGATCTGAAGATAATGTGGGTTGAAATTTAACGAACTTCAGTTTTAGACAGTGGGCCCACGAACATTTTTTTTTTATTATTTATTATATTGTAAGATAGCAAACAAGCAGATGGGTCTTCTGATGGAAAGAGTCATCCATCGCCTAGACACCAAAACTGTTAATGGTGCATTGCTATCTTGTGACGAGGTCTAAAGCTACATGCATAAGTTTAGCGGCTACCTTACCCTGCAGCCTGCAGATTGCGGCAGGAATAGGTCAGGCAGGAATAGGTCAGGCAGGAATAGGTCAGGCAGGAATAGGCCAGGCGTGGTACTTGACCCGGGCGAGACAATGCAGAATTCTACCACCTAGTAGTCACGATAGTAGTCACTCGTAAAGCCAATCGGTCGCCTTTTATGACCTGCCTGGCAGAACAACAGTTGGCCTATTCTTCAAAGGAGCCCGGGACCAACACGGGGAAGCCCGGGAGCAACACGGGGAAGCCCACGACCAACACGGGGACACAATTTTTTTTAATTAATAACAAGTTGAATGTTTGTGAACTTCATTTTGGTGAGAAGCCCATCTTCTCTATCTTCGAAAAATCTCGAAACGGGTAACTAATAAATATTGATAAAAAAGAAAACTTTAGAGTGTTGGACTAAGAAAAAAATCTATTTCACGTATAGGACAAAGTAACCCTTGAATTATTATAATAATTAACGAGCTGTTTTGGGAAAATCAGTTTGTTTTTAAATTGATTAATATATGATTAATAATATCAATAAATTTAAAACTCTCATAAATCCAAATCTTTAGAGAGGAGGGCTCGTCAGAAAAACCGTCCAATGTGTAAGACGAAATTTTTATTAATTGTTATTAATTAATATTTTTTCTTTACCAAATTAAAATGTTCGAAGCCCCCTAACTTTATTAAATACTGGATTTGAGATCGTCTCGTCAAAACGAAGCCGTTCACAAAATTCAGCTTGTTATTAATAAATAAAAAAATTGAAAATAACCGATTTTAATATAGGAAATTATCAGTTTGGCCTGTTTTTTATATCATACTAGCGGCCCGCCCCGGCTTCGCACGGGTATAAAATATACAGTCTATGTCACTCAGTAAAAAAAAAATGATTAAAATCGATGCAGTAGTTTTGATTTACTCATTTCTGCCTGTGGCCCGCAAACAATTCCCCTTTCCCTATACCATGAAGATTTCCTGCTATCTTTGGAACATCTAAATTCATATAGGTACTACATTTTTAGTTTTTACATTTTTACCTATTTCTTTTATTTTTACAATTAATATATTACAGAATGTCTTTATATACAACGTTCAGAGCTTTCTTGTCATTAGACAATACGAACATGTTTTCTTTACAGATTACTCTTGAAAGAGCGACATATAGTTGGCTATGTGAAAAACAGTCAACGCTCAAATCTAAGCCTGTAACGTTGAAGGTTTGATGCGACTTATTAAGGCGAGTCATCGGGACAAACGGGAAAAAATGTCTAAATGGTTGACCCTACTGGCCATCCCTGAAACTTCTCACTAAATAAAGGTATTTTAAGCTCAAAAGAGTAAAAAATATAAGCATAGATTTTTCAGTTCAATCATCTATTTTGTTTAAAAAGAGCATCGATTTTAGTCATTTTTTTTACCCGTGCGATGCCGGGGCGGGCCGCTCGTTACATGATAGAATATACCTACTTTTTACTTGATCATATTGATTACTTGATTGATTTACTTAATCATATAAAATTCCGAAAACAGGCTAAAAAAATCTCTAAAACAAATAATTTGTTAATACTATTTCTAATCGTTTGCATGATTTTTATATGGTGATATTTATTATTTAGTTAAAAAAAATGTACTAAATTTCGGTTTTCAGCTGAAGTCCTATAATTTTTTACTTATCCAAAAATTAACGCGTTTCCCAGCGGTTTCAGAACATATTGCGCGCGCGCTTCCGACCGGCCGGTAACCCCGTAATCGCTATGCCACTGCATTTTAAATCTGTAATATCTTCGAAAATATTCATTTAAATTACATGCTGTAAACGGCCATATTAATCTATATTAAATCAACAATATATTTAAGGCATTTAATTGGATAAGGATTAGTACTGTATTGCTTAAAATTGCTTCGAAAAAAGCCATTATTTCTCGTAAAAAGTAAATGACAAAAAAATGCTATTGTGGGTTATCCATAAGAGATAGACATATACAATCGCGGAGTTTTTTGTAGACCTTTTCAAGGTATATAAATGCTTAGTACATTGTTTTGATAAATCTCATAGGGTTTAGCCAGCGTTTGCAATGTAAGCGGAAAAAAATATAATGATTTACGACATGACATCAGAAAACTCAAAAATTGCAGTATTACTCTACAATACCCTTTCGCCGTGTTGGTCCCGGCCTCCTTTGTAGAATAGGCCAACTGCCGTTCTGCCAGGCAGGTCGTAAAAGGCGACCGATTGGCTATCGAGTCACTACCATCGTGGCTACTAGGTGGTAGAGTTCTGCATTGTCTCGGGTCTGGTACCACCGCCTTACCTATTCCTGCCGCAATAGCGTCAGCGCTTGTCGCTGTCGTGTTCCGGTTTGGAGGGTAAGGTAGCCGGTAAACTTATGCATGTGGCATTAGACCTCGCCACAAGATAGCAACGCACCATTAACATCTTTGGTGTCGATGGTTGACTCTTTCCATCAGGAGACCCATCTGCTTGTTTGCTATCTTATGATATAAAAAAAAATATATATATATTGAATGTTATTATACGTACAAACCTTCCTCTTGAATCACTCTATTAAAAAAACCGCATCATAATCCGTTGCGTAGTTTTAAAGATTTAAGCATACATAGGGACATAGGGACAGACAGAGAAAGCGACTTTGTTTTATACTATGTAGTGATTACAAACAATTTTACATTTACAAAATTATTTACGTGTTTCGAATTATGTTTATAATGACATTATTTAAATATATATGCGACGGCCCCATTGGTCGAGTGGTTTTCGACCCTGACTAAAAAATCGACGGGGCTTGGGTTTGATCCCCGACAAGGACAAGCATTTATGTGATGAGCATATATGTTTGTATTTCCAGGTTTGGGTGTTTATTAAATATATTCTAGTATTTATTTATGTATTTCTATGTATTGTTTGACTAACACACATAACACAAGCAAATAATTTGCTTACTTTGGTGTTAGTAAGTGTTATTTGTCCAATGAATATTTATTTATTTAATATCATGTACACTTATATGTAGTGTGATATGGACACTAATATTATTATTATATCTATGAATATGATTGTTAATTGGTCTTTAATAAATTAGCCCTGTTTTTTAAAACAAATATTTTTTTGTTGACATATCACTAATTTCACACTTGACAAGTGTGATTCCATTCTTATTTGGAACGCATAGTACATGTTGATATTTAATTATGTTTCTTAAACTCATTTATTGTGCATGTTCTACTATTAAGTTCCAATTGTCAAAATATTACTTATTTATTAAAATTGTTGTAGGTAATATCTTTAAATGCATGAATTTTGTTTTATATAATTAGAAAACAAACAAGATGGCTCTCCCGATGGAAGAAGAAACCATCGCCTATAGACACCAAAGATGTTAATTGTGCGTTGCTATCCGTGTGGTGCAATGGCAATGCCACATTCTAAGTCTAGCGGCTACCTTACCCTTCAAACCAGGTCAATCGGTCGCTTTTTACGACCTGCCTGGCAGAACGGCTGTTGGTTTATTTTTGAAAGGAGCCCGGACCAACACGAGGGATAGTGGTGAAATGTATGGAAATCCACGGTTATCCTTTCATGTTATTGGCATAAAAAATTACATTCCGATGAAATTAGGTATAATATAAGAGATTAGAGATCAATGGCATAACAGAATTGGTTTACAAATTTCTAATTATTTTTTACATCTTTCAGAGGTTGTCAAATTCAAAATCCAGTAATCTACATACAAATACATGAAGCATAAACTTTACCCCTCTTTACGAAAATTGTGGCTGAGGAACATGAAATATGGAACAGTTGAAGTTTATTTGAAGAAGAAGTGCATAAAATTCATAGTTTAATATAATAAGCGTTAAAATTAACATAATTATAAAGAAAACATACACGCACTACTATGCGTTTGAGACACACAAGTATATACAAATTTGTTTATAGTTAGTGTTTTGATAAACTTGAAGGTTTTATTGTTTAGTTTGTGGTCAAATAGTCATAGTCATATTTTGTATAATAGATGTTTGAGATTCAACTTTAATAGGATTATCATTGAATTTTAACGAGAAGGCGATTTCTAGTTTTTATATCATGAATATAAATATTCCTCTGACAAATTACACGAATTAATTTAACCCCAAAATAAGCAAATTATTAATTGGGATATGGATGGTAGTCAACGATACTAATACATAGATATACATATATAGATAATAAACACCCAAACCTAGAAATACAAACATTTATGCTCATCACACAAATGTTCGTCCCTGTCGGGAATCAAACCCGAGCCCCGTCGATGCGTAGTGAGTATCACTAGAGCAGCCTAAAATAATAAACAAGCACAAGACACTCCTGTTTGTCAAGAGAAACCAGATTTATAGACATCAACTTTATAAATGGTGTTTGCCATCCTCGTAGTGGGATGGTAACACCACTTGCAAATGTTACCCTTAAATAACTTACCCTTCAAACCAGAACACGACTGTAAAGCACTGACGTTATCGTGACAAGAATAGATAAGGCGATCGTTTCAGCTGATTACGGCAGAAATGGCACTGCGGTGGTACCAAACACGGGAGTGACGTTGCTTTGCGGAACGTATTCTTTTATTAGACACATTAGACTCATTAATTAGAAAATTGCTAGAAATCAGAAATCGGAAGAACTTTATTCAATAAAACTTTTTACAAGTTATTTTGACACGTCAACACTCTTCAAAACTACCACCGGATCGGAACGCGGCCACACACTGAGAAGATCCGGCGGAAGAAACTCAGCGGACTTGTCTTTTTTTCATATAATTTTTTATTCATACACAATATTACATAATTACAAAACATATATATGAGATTGATATGAGGAGCAATTAATCCCATGCTTGTTTGTCTTCCAAATAATCTGAGATTTTATAATACTCTTTTTTACACAGTTTTGTTTTAACACAATTTTTAAATTTATTGACTGGTCTCTCTTATAGTTTCGGGAAGTTTAGTGTAAAAGCGTATACATTGCCCCATAAAAGAGTTACTTGTTCTGTGGAGACGAGATGCATGCACAACAAGATTGTTTTTGTTCCTTGTATTAAGTGAGTGTACGTCACAATTTTTTTAAACAAGCAAATATTTTTACGAACTTACATCAAGTTCTCAAATATATATTGGAATATAACAGTTAGGATATTAATTTCTTTGAATTTTTCTCTCAGGTAAACACTGGGGCTAAGATTGTAAATTGCCCTAATAGTTCTTTTCTGCAATACAAATATAGTATTTATTTCAGCAGAATTTCCCCAGAGAAGAACCCCATATGACATAATGCTGTGAAAGTAACTAAAGTATACAATTCTTGCTGTGTCGACATCAGTTAACTGTCTCATTTTTTTAACTGCTTAAACTGCCGAACTAAGTTTATTTGCTAAATTATTAATGTGCGGTTCTCATTGTAATTTCTTATCTAAAATAATACCTAAAAACGCAGTGGAATCCACCAGATCCAGTTTGTTATCCAGCTAATAAATAGATTTAATTTTGACACAGATGTCTGTGGAGAAAATTTCTATGCATACAGCATAGTAAAACAACGTAATTTTTATTTTATGTTTAACTAATAGAAAGACTGATCTTATTGAATAAATATTGTTTTGGTGTTAACATAATACATAATATATGAACCTTTTTTGTAAGTTAGGAAACCTTAAGTTAAATTATAAGCTATGGTGTATTTTTATGGCAATGTATTTGTGTTAATATAATATATAACGGCAACTTGGTCACAATAATGAAAATTACATTACATTACAATTGGATGTGAAGAAAAGTATAATAATATTGATAAAAATGAAATAACCATAACTGATGATGGTGTATTAAAACGAGTAGTTTGTATATCTTAAATGTTCTTTTGACAAGAGATGAACATTATATTTTAGACCAAATGTATTGGCGCAGTTGATTGTAGAGGTTACAAGAATCTCATGTAATTGCAATGGAGTAAACCAACATATTTTATAGGGATTTCATTTATTCTATTTAAAGAGTGCTCTGTATATTATTTTGAAGAGGTAATATTTGTTTGTTGGTAAGGGATAAATTTAATAACTACTGGACAGATTTTATAATTTATTTCACGAATGTAAACATTATCACTGAATAGTATAGGCAATTTTTTACTCAGCTTGGTAAAAGGAAGTAATGTGTGTGGGTTACGGGAATAAAGTCACAAGTATGAAGTGACAGTATGACATGTTTTAGCAATAACAATACATTTTTAACCTTTTTCAATAACTTTTAGTAGTTTTTAGTTCTACTATTCTGCTATGTTTATTTAGGCGAAGTTGTTTTTGTTAATTAGATAACATTGGGCAGAATAATGAAAAATGATTGTACCATTGAACGTGATAAAAGTTGTACCTACTGATATTTGAAACTAGTACAGTGGTAGTAGTAGTAGTAGTAGGGTTAAAAGTAGTGGATTAGTTTGTACGTTTTGAATGAACTTTAACACGAATTAAAAATATTATAATTGACAGAATGTAACAACGATTACATTGGCTTTAGTTTGGCACATTTGATTATAGACAAGTAGGCGTGAGTAGCTCTTTACAGAAATGACTTATGGAATAGTTTCTTTAAAGTGATACAGTGTATCAAATTAAGCATAGTAAGAACTTTCGTATCATTTGGAACATTTGCAACATTGGATCAGGCACAGCTCTCGCGACTCATATATGACTATTATGAAATTTTCGTATGACAAAGTAAGATAATTTTTTAAGCTTACAATTTAATTTGTGTCGCATGTCTTCGTCATTGTTATTCACTTAGTTGGTAAACATTTTATTTTATGATAGATATTAAACAACACATTTTTTATATTAATAATAAATAATATAAATAATTACTGAACTAACTGTTAGTCCTAAACCTAAAAAGAATGAGGAGAAATCAATATGCTTTGAAATAAATATTATACCTAGTATTTAATTAATTCTAATTGTCATGTAATATGATAATTGATAAAAAAACCTGATTTTTGTAACAGCAATTTCGATCATTTATATTTACGCGTCAATTAGTCTTCAGAATTAGAGATTCGATGTTCCAAACGATACGTTTTACTGATACATATTTCATGACTGGTCCAGATACTAATGTTCCAATCCTATCTGAGATACACTTTAACCATCTGTATAGACAAGGGTCCAATGATCCTATGCAAGTGCAGCGGAGCAAAGTAATCTAATCGTTATTAGTATTTAAATGATAGAATTCTTTT
Source organism: Apodemia mormo (assembly GCA_036924255.1). Lineage (NCBI taxonomy): Eukaryota > Metazoa > Arthropoda > Insecta > Lepidoptera > Riodinidae > Apodemia > Apodemia mormo. The sequence continues at coordinate 44,401,810 of JAUPFN010000001.1, read as the reverse complement.
ATCAAATCAAATTTTAGCAATAACATATTAAATTTTTGTCATTTGCATTAGTTTTTAGTTAAATCTCAATTATTATATAATGCAAAATTAATTATGTTTAGAAGACGAAATTGATTATTATACAACTTAATGTGATGTAACATAAAATACTGGTATTTCAAGGAAGGAAAATAACCAAAATGTATGATTACGGTATTAAAACAAGTAGAATAGTTTGTATATCTTGAATGTAAACTATATCAGGATTGGAAAATATATCACTGATGTAAAATGGTAGGTTTTGTGGGAGTGACAGAGTGAATGAACCATGTACAAAACCGAGAGTTGGACCTGTCAATTACGCCAAGTAAAATTTCAATAAGATTGTGAAAGAATGCAGATACAAAGGAAAAGCAGGACTTATGGTATCATCAATTTAATTTGGATGTGTGTTGTCAATTGTCTCAGCAACCGGTTGGATTTCTCGTATTCTAGCCAGAATGTGTATATAACTTACTTGGTAAATTAAGATATTATTTAGGTTTTGGATTTCCTTGTCTCCTACGTTTTAGTAATATACATTACTAAAACGTAGGAGATATATATTATAATATAGTTTTAGGTCTTGTCATTCTAAGTAAAATTATAAAATGTATCTTTAATACCTTCCATATATTTTAAAGGACCCTTTTTTGTTTCTGCAAAACAGTGATAAATATCTAATTGTAAAGTACATATTTTTCCAATTATTTATTATGTATTACTACGGTAAGATTTATATTACTATGTTTTTCTAAGTTTTACTAAACTAAGGTATCTTATTAAGACCATGTGAAATATTCTATATGGAAATATATTGAAAAGAGAAAAACTGTTATGAATTAAAACATAATTATTTATTTATTTATTTACTTTTATGCACTAAAATTGTACAATGGTTAAATTTAATACCATAAAGGCATTCTCTGCCTGTCAACCAGCAAGTTATTATTATTAGATACGGTTTTGTATAAATAAATTAAAAATGTATATAATAATTGACTTTTATTTCTATACTTTTCCATTTATTGAAAATATTAAAATCGTGAGGGGCCCTATATTCATATTCTTTATTTAGGCTCCATCTTTATTTTTTGGGTGTGAACTAAATGCCTCCATAGTACAATACTAAAAGTAGAGTGAACTATCTATTTATACATAAGTAATCTGTGGGCTCAGGCCTCCGGTGGTTGTCATTTCACATTTGACAGTATTTGACAGTTTTCTTATAATCTCAGCTGTGAATATCTTAAATCTTAATTTTTAAAGTTTTCTAAAGATGACTATGAGATTAACGTTATAGTTTATACTGACAATAATAAATTACAATTTTTCAATAGATTTAAAGCAACAGAAGCTATGAGCACTCCGAGTTCGTCGGTAAGTATTTTTGTCAAATCCATTGTTGTTTGTTCTTGAAAATTACAAGAAAAGAAACTACAATAGCAAATATGTGTCAACAATTCAGAACATTAATAAACATTGAAACGATGAATTGTCTAGTGTTTACTACATACAGTATATAACACATATGTATTTTAAGAACTTATATTGGCTGTAAATTTTAGTTCATAAGTAGCTGTAATTACAAGCAAATTGCTAATTACCTTTAAATTGCTTTGGTTTTAGTTAATAAAGTATAAAAATTAATGAATGACTATTACTTCCAGCAACCGAGTGCCTCAGTACAAGAATTTAAAATAAGAGTGCCCAAGAATGTGAAAAAGAAGTATCATGTGATGAGATTTAACGCAACACTGAATGTGGACTTTGCAAAATGGAATCATGTGAAAATGGAACGAGAAAATAATATTAAGGAATTTAAAGGAATGGAGGAAGATATGCCAAAGTATTATTAATTTTATTATTATATTATACTAACCATGATTTTTAGTGACTAAGATGTCTTACAAACTGCGCATAACATGAAGAAGATTAAGAAGACATGGTCATATTGGCACCAAGTCTCTTCAAGTGCAAGATAATGTTGGTGCAATTGGTCATTAGTCCCACAATGTAATAGGTGGCAAGCCTATTGCCAACCAGACACGTTACCAATCTGGGGCAACATTGTTTTTATCAAAAAACTGAAAAAAAACCACATTTTTTTAATTTCTCGATCTGGGAATCTAAACCGGGACCTCATGAGTTGTACACCATCCACTAGACTATAGAGGCGATAATTATATCAAACTTCTAATAAATAAAAATAAACAGTAACTTGTATTGGCATAATTATGAATATTTTACAAATAATCAGGGCCAAATTTAAGGGAGGGCATACAGGGCCCCAGGGTTTAAACAATGAGGGTAGTACTCCCTCATAGACAATAGAGATTTGTATCATACACAATAGAGATTTGTATTTTATATAATGTTTGATGGATCAGCTTTCTCTTTTCCAAAATATTATATCCATATCTGTTCACTTCAACTCGTAAGACATTGTTATACTATTGCTTCATGATATGACATATAGGCATGGAATATATCGCTAAGTTCACCATTATTCTGAGAAATACGATTTACAAGAAAATCACTCTTTTGTTGCCCCCAGAGCTTCCAGACTTCTTAATCTGGCCTTGCAAATAAATACTCAATAAATAATGTTCTATTATATTTCTTTGAAATTTAACAATAATTAATACTTTTGCCATTTTTAAAAATTAATGTTTATACAAAGATGTGATAAAATCGCCTCTGTGGTCTAGTGGTCCAGCGTTGGCGTTGACCACATGAGGTCCCGGGTTCGATTCCCGGGTCGGGCACATTAAAAAAAAGTGTTTTTTCAGTTTTCTGAGAAACATAAAGTTGCCCGGGATTGGAAAGTGCCCGGTTGGCGATAGGCTTGCCACCTATCACATTTGTGGGACCAAGTATCTTCGGCTAATCGTGGGTGCACTTGTTGTACCTCTGCCTACCCCTTCGGGGATATGGGCGTGAAGATACTTTTTTTTTCTTTTTTTTTTTTTTTGATAAAATCACTATGCTTTTATCGCGGGCCTTGAGCGTGGAGACCGAATCCAGAAATTCCGTAACGAAAAAACCTAACACCCCCCACTCCAACCGGCACAGCGGTGATACTTTTTAGTTTTCCCATCCATTGATAAATACCGGAACTTTTAAGGACTTTTCGAAATATCACGCTTGTCTAGTTCAGCAACCCGCCTTTAGGTGGCATTGGTTGTATTGGAAAACTACCATAATCAGCTGTTTGTGAGAAAGTATATAGGTGTATAGGTATTTATCATATACGTACAACAGTGAATATTTGTACTCGTATAATTTGTACACAAAGTGTTTTAAATATGAATATTTTTTATCAGTCACCACGCTCAAAGTGTAACTTGAATTAATATCAAAGAAAAAAAAACAAAGAAAAAAAATACTGCATAAATAAAATAAATATATAATTGTAATTGCATAAGTTGATAAAAAATGCTATGCAATAGCTTTACCGCGGCAGTCTCCGAGTGCCACACGTCTTTTTATTTTATTTACCTTTAAAATATATGTTATTTTATAGTTATCTAAATTTTTCAAAGTACCTGTACTTAAGTAGGTTTTGAACTCATTTTTGGAAAAGGTTTATGAATTTTCATAAGAAATGATGCCTTACTTATTATTGCCTGGTGGTTTTGCCTGGTCCCCTTACTAGATAATTTTAAATATTACCATACTAAAATAAAAATGTAATGTTGAACTGTAGACATAAAAAATTCACTACATCAAATTCTATGTAAATTGAAAAATATTCCAATTATTTGAATATGTCTGATACAATGAAAGTTTTAATATAACTTTAAATAGAGTAGAATTAAATAGAAAGGTATTTAGTATGCGAATCTTATTTTTACATATTCATTTATTTAATATGCCACATAGCTTTATTTTGTTAAGTTTGGATAAATTTGGTTCAATAATACAGATTTGGTGCTGGTTCAGAATATGGTCGAGACATGCGTGAAGAGGCACGTAGAAAGAAATTTGGGATCATATCACGAAAATACAAACCAGAAGATCAACCATGGATATTAAAAGTTGGTGGTAAATCTGGTAAAAAGTAAGTAGAAATTGAAGAACTAATTTTTACTACTCCTACTTAGAGTAAAACATTTATTTTGTATTTAAGGATTTTAAGGGTTTAAAGCATAGAAAAGCAAAAAAGCTAAGTCTCATCCATCATCAAAGAAGTTAGAACATAATAGAATATATAATCATTCAAAATATGTATATAAAATTTATATCTAAACTATTAAAGATTATTGACGATTATAATAGTTTTTATGAAAACAATGAAAAAATGTATATCAATACAGAAAATACAGATAAGTTTAATATATGTATATATATATATATATATATATATATATATATATATATATATATATATATATATATATATATATATACAGTGTGGCGGTGACCATATAACAATAAGTGAGAATTAAGGTAGTACTAGTTAGTACTAGTATTTTTAGTCTATCAAATCAGTCCTGATATCGAAATTAAAAAAACAAAAATTTCGAACAAAATTAATGACACGAAAATATAATAAAGATAAAACATCCTTTGACTTACCTATCACCAGGACGGCAACGCCGCACGCGCGGCTTGGCGGCTGGCGCCTCATGTTATTATTATTATTTTTACGTGTGACATAATATTTAGGCGCCTTTTTAAACCACACTCATCCTCAATAATTATTTTGATAAATTATTATTATTAATCACAATCATTTTGTACAATAAGTAATTACGTAGCTATAGAATTATTTTTGCGTATATTGTAAGAATAAAGACCGTATCAATCTAGGATTCGTGCCACATATTGGCTAAAAGTAAAGAAGAAAAAACAAAAATGTTGTTCACTTCACACTAATAATAATAGTTACCTAACGTGTCTTATCACAAAATAGCACTAATTAGCACAAACATCATGGCCATGGCCGGCCATCACAATAAAAATTAAGCGTCTACTTTCGCACAATTTAACTCGTATTTTACCACAATAAAAATTGAAATGAAGCGTCTACTTTCGCATAATTTATAAGTCTAGAATAATAAAAGAAAAAAATAAAAACTCAGTACATGACAAGTAATAACGTAATATCAATTACCACGGCAAAATCTTTGATCGTACTAAACAATAACATTAAACAATAATGACCGTGACCTACGTATCGTAGGTACGTGACACGTGTAATCAACGGCTTTCATCAAGAAGGCGCAAAATGCGCTTTTTTGTATCAGTACACACTGTGTATGCACTCAAGATAAAGCGACTTTTCGCTTTCTTTTCAAATTCTCCTAATGACAAGATTGGGTTGTTATTGGTCAGTTGTAAAGGATAAAAAATTAAAATAACCAATGAATGCAAGGATTTTCTGCTAGTATTGCGAGTTGGCAACTTACTTATAAGAGTTCTTTCAAACCATATAGGGTGAACGGGTCACGTACAGCCATTGACCTCTATATATTTCTATGCGTACAGCTGATAATCTACATCATGTTCGCAAAATTAGAAATGAAAACTAAAAAATTGTCCTGTGGCTAAACCAGTGGATGTATTTATCAGATTTTTTGTATTCAGGCTGAGAACATTATTACATATACTAAGTTTAATTAATTGGTGTATCGTCACCGCCACACTGTATATATATATATATATATATATATATATATATATATATATATATATATATATATATATATATATATATATATATATATATATATATATATATATATATATATATATATATATATATATATATATATATATATATATATATATATATATATATATATATATATATGTTAATATCTGCATGCTAGGGACGTAAATCCTTAGGTAACATCACTTAAAAATGTCTTCTAAATTTTTTCCTTTAAATGATATACTATATTTTACAGGTTCAAAGGAATTCGTGAAGGAGGTGTATCGGAGAATGCTGCATATTACGTTTTTACACATGCCGCTGACAATGCCATTGATGCATATCCCTTACAAGAATGGTAAGTTTGAAATCTGAACTTTTAATGAGTTTTAGTCAGCAGGCCAGTCAGAGTAGGTCATTTCTTGTAACAAATATTGCATATGCATGGGTGTTGCGTAATTTGGTCACAGCTGAAGTACAACAATGTTTGATTTATAGATCATTACCAACTCTAATATTGATAGCGACATGAACATTTTCACGAAAATGTAATTTACTAATGAAAAATAGATTCTATTTAGTTAATAATTAAATTAATATTTTTTTTAGTAAATATTTGTAAATTACTGGGAGTTAATTGAAGGAGACAGAAATATATCCTGTATCCATGGGCGTACCGAGGGGGCGGCAGGGAGGGGCAGCTGCCCCCCCTGGAATTTGTTTACCTCTCTACTAAATATCTACTGTTGTAGTATAATAACATAAAAATATAGTCTTAAAATGTTACGGTTGCCCCCCCCCCCTCCCCCTGGCCCAGAACCTGAGTCTTAAAATGTTACGGCTACGCCCCCCTGGTCCAGAACCTGCGTACGCCCATGCCTGTATCTATATAGACTTTCTTAAGGAATCGGAAGAGTTTGTAGTACATAGGGTACTATTCGATGTACTTACCTCAAAGTTATAGCAAAAATATTTTGGCGATTTGGCTAGAAGAAATTGAATTATTCTACTTTTAGAGCTTCATCAGGATGCATCTATCACTCAATCTACCAAATACTCAATCTTTTTCCAGCAGGAAAGTGATTTATTTGTTTTCCATTTAGTGATAAATATGGAAAAGTCTGTTATCTTAGTGCATGTCGATTATATCATAGAAATCCAGGACGAAACTAGATACATTTTAATCAATTTTTTTTTGTAAAACTGTCTTTATACATATGCTACTATTTTTTGCAGGTATAATTTTCAACCTATACAAAGGTATAAGGCTTTGTCGGCTGAAGAGGCAGAACAAGAGTTTGGAAGGTTCGTATTTTAGAATTTTAAAAATCTTTTGCTGTTGCATGTAAAAGTTAACCTAACGCTTTAAGCGTATAGCTTACAAAAAGATATTAACAATATTTTGCTATTGATATTGCGGGAATGTAAGGCCATGCCATATACGTAAGTAGTTATCTTACCCTCCTGGAACTGGAAAATTATAGTTACAAGCATAGCCGCTATTGTAATCGGAAAAGGTAAAGTGGTTGTACTAAACCTGGGTGCTTAGAACAGATATTTCAAGTAGTAGGAAAGGGGTCACCACTGTAAGGCCATGATCTTGATACAAGAACGGCATTGTAGTTGTTCACAGCATAACTGACTTGGAAAATGATGCCATAAAAGCCCTATATGGAACCGTTTTAATATATAAATTTCTGTGTTCTAAATATTACCTAAAATAAATCAACATGCATTTAATTTTTTTGTGCCATGTTTTTTGGTGAACTCTAAGAAAAAATATCTTTCTTAGAGTTCACCAAATCTTTAACAGGACTAATTTTGTTCCGTTCCTTTCTAATAATCTTGTTAAGATTGCAATAACTTAGAAAAAAGAAACAAACTCTGTCTGCGTTTTGTGTTCTTAATTATTACCTGAAATAAAGCAACATGCATTTAATTTTTTTTGTACCTAATATTTTGGTGAACTCTGAGAAAAAAATATCTTCTTTGACAGAAATAATTGTGTTACGTTTCTTTTTAATTATCTTGTTAAAATTGCAATAACTTAAAAAAAATTGAAGAAAAAGATACATAAATACCGTTACACATATCCAAGAGACAGAGATGGAGGTGCTATATACTCATGATTAAAAAACCGTATTAAGATCCATGGTGACCAACTTATCGACAAAACGGGCACATATCCAACTTCGGACAAGTTATGTTTTCCAGAAAATAAAAACTTATTTGAAAAAATCGTCTGACCTAGGACGGCTTCGAATTCTCATCTGTTTATACTGAAGCCGGTACCAATAGACCATTGTCTATACTAATATAATAAAGAGGAATGTTTGTTTATTTGCTACAATTTAACCCAAAAACTGCTCCGCTGATTTTAAAAATTCTTTCACCATTAAAAAGCTACACTATCCATAAGTGACATAAGTTATTGAGTTTTTTTTTTGGGTTTTTGGGTTATTGGGACATATTATGGTATTAGGTATATTTTTTTTGGATTTTTGGGTTATTGAGATGTATGATTTTGGGTCCCCCGAACGAAGTTGCGAGTAACAGCTGGTAGCGAATAAAAGTTAAAAGTAATTCAGACAATGTAAATGGCAATAACTTAAAAGTACCACCGCCTTATCTACTCCTGCCGCAATAGCGTCGGTGCTTACCGATGTCGCATTCCATAGCTGCTAGATTAATGTATGTTGTATAGGTACCACCTTGCCATTTGGATAGAAACGCACCATTAACATCTTTGGTGTGTATTGGCGATGCTTATTTCTTTCCATCAGGAGAATTATCTAGTTGTTTGCCATATTGTAAAAGAAGTCCCTTAGGAGGCAGAACGAAGAGATGTATTTTAATTCTTGCCCCACAGACGGAACAAAGTAATGAACTATTTCTCGTTGATGTTCCGCAAGCGTATGCGCGGTGATGACGCTGCTGAGGATGCAGATGACCCTGACGAGAAGAAAACCAAAGGAGGCAAGGCTAAAAAAGGTTTGAAGTAATTATTCATATTGGAAACATACTGCTATTGCTCATAATATTTAATGTGAAGTCATTATTCATATTGGAAACATACTGCTATTGCTCATGTTTGATCTTGAAAATTCTACAAAGAAAAAAACTAATACGACTGGATTTGAACCAGTGATCTTCCCCGCAATTCACGTAACAAAACCTTAATCACATTAACAAAATACAACAGCTCATCGAGCAACGATGCGGCATAAAGTGATTACAAGCAGACACTCCAATTTTATTTATTTGTATAGATTTTATAATGCACCAAAAACCTCTAAAATAATTTTGCTACTATTTATTACGTGTACTCATATTATAGAACCTAGAAATAGACACTTCTCATTGCATAGCAAGGCATATTGTTCTAATTTCCTAATTAATTTGCTTCCTAGGTATTACGAGATAGTTACCTCCGTGTTAGTATGGGTTCTGGGCATTGATATAAAAAGGGAAGATACGTTATCTAGTCACAGCGCCTGGTCCTACAAAACTAGGTCGGTGGACTCAGTGACATCACGTGCGGGACCTCATATTTTCCGACTGTTTTTACCATTAAACACGCATCAAAATACTTCTTGTATATTCAGCCAGTGTTATAATCACTCAAGGAAAAGAAATAAGACACACGGGATTAATTTCATTCGTAAGTACGGTTAAAACAACATTTGTTTGAAAATAAGATTAAATTGTTGTTTAGTTCGCCATGTTTGCGAGAGTGAGATAGTGCAATACAAAAGTGAGCGAGAGAAACGTAGTTTGCTACGTTCGTCGCATTACTTTGCGTTCAATTGATCGAGCTTAGGTTTAACAATTGAGATATTAGAGCGTAACATATCTTCCCTTTTTATATCAATGGTTCTGGGGCATTTTAGAAGAATGGATCAACTGCTTACTGCAGTGTTGCCCGGGAGTTGGTACCACCGCCTTAACTTTTCCTATTTATATTTGGAAGGTAGCCAGTAAACTTACATATTTGGCATTTCATCCCTACCTATATATCCCTACAGGGATAGTAACACATTTATAGACAGTAGTTGCCCCTTTCCATCAGCTTGTAGGCTATTTTTTGTAGTATCTGTAGGCATACGAGCAAGTGGGCCACCTGATAGAAAGCAGTACCATTGCTCACGAACATTTGCAGTACAAATGCCAGCTTCTAAACATTTGATTGGCCCTCTTACACATTCCAATATCAAAGCTACACGGAAAAACTGTGTGAACTAAGCTGTTCCAAAGTTTGCCTGTTCGTATAAAGAAGGTACCGGAAAATTGAACAGTCGTGGATGACCAAACCTATGATAAATAAACGCTGAAATTGTTTTTATTTCAGATCTCAAAATATCGGAGATGGATGAATGGATAGATTCTGACGACGATTCTTCAGACTCAGAGGGTGGTGAAAAGGACAAGGAAAAGGAAGATAGCGACGATGGAAATAAAAAGAAGAAAAATAAAAAAGGTAAGTTTGACCGAAGTTTCTTTAATGCGTTTGGGGAAAACAATTACAAGCGAAAAGTGTCCAACCCATATTTTTATAACACGTACATTAAACTATCCGAACCAAATGATTCCATTAAGCACACATGTTACAATAGGCTAGTTTCGACTAGAAATGAGTAGGATATAATAATTTCTAATGAATAATTATGATATGGAGATAACAAAAGATAAGGTTAAATATTTTTAGGATGTAATTTCGGCAAAAATAGACGTTAAGTCACGTGACAGGAAAACCAAATCCTGACGTATGACGTCACACCGTGATAGAACGTCATTGTTTTTGACATTGTCACAAAAACCACAGTGAGACAATGATGTCATTCAAGGCGCGAGACAGTCTAAAGCGTTTTGCTCAACATGAATTAACATTGCGAAATTACATCATGGGCATAGTTGCCTAAATTCATAACAAAATGCGCTGCGTGAGGATCTGAAGTGTTGACAACGATTTATGTGCGGATGGCCGTATATCACTGTATGACCAACATGTGCCGGTAAATTCAACACCTATCTGAAAATATACTTGGGAAAGGAAAAAGGGGACGTTAAAGATCGCCTAGAATGAGTACCCCCAATTATAGCGAGCACGATCGGAGAGATATCCACGGACACCATCTGACACATGTTTAAGGTTTGCAGATTCCCGGTATGAACTCATTTTTTTATGTGACAATTTTGTGAAGCAGTTTATGACTATGAACTTTAAACTCTTACCATAATTCTAGTTCGTAACCTATTGTAAAAGGCAAATCTAACTTAGAGACCAATATATACCATCCATCCAAGTCAGCCTTTCTCATTTCACCTCCTGCCTTATTGTGCGATTTTGCTTTTCAGATCCTGAACTTATTTATTTTTTTGATAAGTGATTACCCCATCAGCCCGCCTCGCGATTAAAAGTTCCAACCTCTCTTTGCTATCTGGCTACATGGAGGGAGTCTGTGTGACGCATCTGGGTGTGGCGCTCGTTACACATAAATAACAACTAGAATCCACCAGGTATCGAACCATCGTACCCGTTATACAGACCATTATTATCTTCCTTATATAAATACATTGACATCTCGTCAGGCTAACACAACTATTATTTTTTTATATTTGTATTACAAGGATTCGCTTTTCTAATTTATATTTTTAATACATTTTTCTAATCTATATTTTTAATACAATTTTACATTTTTCTCTAATAAATAATTGTAATACAATGAACGTATATATTTTATTAGTATGAAATAAAAATGTATCTTTGTAGCAGCGGTAGGTAAAAAGAAGAAGAAAGTAGAAGATGAAGCATTTGAAGAAAGTGACGATGGAGACGAAGAAGGGAGGGAGAGGGATTACATATCGGACTCTTCTGACAGGTATTTACGGTGTTTCTCGCATTGATCCGCCTTATAGATTATCTCTTTTTCTCGCCATTGAAGACATATATTTTTACTGTAGCTAGCTTAGCTGCACACTTCATCCGACTTACACCCCAAAAGAGATAATCAGACCACCACATGAACAAAATTTATCCTGGTTTCACTGTTTTAAATCATTAAAGGCGTGTTAAAAGTTCAGATAATGGGTGGATGGTTTTAAAATAACAATATTACTTTCCTTTTTCCCCGTGTTGGTCCTGGGCTCCTTTAAAAATTAGGCTAACTACCGTTCTGCCAGGCAGGTCGTAAAAGGCGACTGATTGGTCACTATTTAGGGGGTAAAAGGGTTATATTGTTGCCTCAGGTTTAGGGCTTTAGGCGCGTGTGTGTGGTCGGTTTGACTTCTTGTTCGGTTGCCGCGGTTAGGGAATTTATAGAGTTTATAGTTCAAGTTTTATAGTTTATATTCTGTATTATGGCACACACAAATTACAAGTTACCTAGAGTGATGTATATCGCGTGAGGGCGCGCGGACGAGTGCCGTCACATATAAAGTTGCGCCTGCGTCAGCACATTCCAAATGTCTCCCCACTACTAGGTGGTAGAGTTTTGCATTTGCTCGCCCGGTTCTGGTACCACCGTGTTATCTATTCCTGCCGCAATAGCGTCAGTGCTAGTCACTGTCGTTTGCCGGTTTGGAGGGTAAAGTAGCCGGTAAACTTGAGGCATTAGACCCACAAGATAGTAACGCACCATTAACATCTTTGGTGTCTATAGACGATGGGTGACTCTTTCCATAAGAAAAAAAAGGAAAAAAAAAATTTACTACTTTTTACGGAAAATACTAAAAAAAAATTCAACAGTGGCTGCAGTTAAAAAAGTCACCTTCGTCTTAAGTGTAGGCGATGCACTATTTACTGGTTTGTCATGGTGCCAATGGTTTAACTTGGTTAACTTCTTCCCTTTGGTATCAATTACGTTAATGGCAGTAAATTGATTTTTGAAAAGTTGTATATTTTAGAAACGCTGATTGAATTTGATCTTTCGAATGAAATTCAACTCAATTTTTGAGATCTAAAATATTGCTTTAGTTAAATAATCGATAGGTTGAAAAATTTCGTAGCAATGTCAAAAAACATTTTGTTTTCAATTGTTTTCATCATTGATAATCCTAAACAAATTGACCGATTTTGATCCAATTAACGGTATTTGACGCAGTTTTTAAAGAAAAAAAGCAAAAGGTAGGATTTTTAAGTCCATCGGTGTATTAGCCTGAAAATTATTTTAAAAATATAAAGAACTTACATTCACTTAGTCTCCTCTATAATATTTTGTTTAATAATATTTCACCCGAATATCTACGAGAGCGCTTTCTATATCCCTTTGTCGAGAGTTTTCTATATCCCTTTGACTCTGATCGTAGATCTCAAGTCAGGGGTATATTAAAGTTCCCTTCGGAAACTTCGAATTGCTACAGTCATGTTAAAAAAATACTGTTTCGCCAAAATTATTTTTGGGGTTTTTTCAAAATTTCTCAAAATCTCCTGACTGACTTGGTTCAAATTTTCAAGTCTAAGTTGAGCAGAATCCAATCGAATGCCAGTGCCAAAAAGCGTTTCGATAGGTCCAGCCGTTCAAAAGTTATGAGATGTTGACATACACACATATACACATACACACACATACATACATACAGACATACAGACATACTAACGTCATCGCGAATATAGTCGGAAAAGCTTCCTAGGACCTCAAAACGTGGGGATCAGGTGAAATCTCGATTTTCGAAAATCGGGGCAAATTCAGTAACTTCCTATCTACGTACATTACGTACTACGTAGCGGGAAGTTAAAAATATATTGTAACAACTTAATGTATGACATTCGAAACATTAACCATGTGAAGTTAGGGTGTGCAACTTCAGATTTTTCTTAAATGTACTCTTCAAAGCTGGTACTCTGATATTAGCTGGAAAAGCATTCCACAAGCTTATTCTATATAATTAATTAATAGTTCTGTTTAAAGTCACACGTTGAAACTTAAAACCGGTAGGCTTTAATTAATATATTGAAACCAGTACAAGGGTGGTGGATTTTGTAATGAATAATGTGAAATTATATATTTTCAGTGAATCCGACCACGAAACCAAAGCGAACAAGGAATTGAAAGGAGTCGCGGAAGAGGATGCCCTTAGGTAACTAGATTTATACAGAGTAGTATATATACTTAAGATTTTACACCACAACACTTACAGAAATTAATACACAGCAAAAAGTAAAATAAAAAATAAATAAAATAAATAATAAGATAAATATTGTTGGACAAATTACACAAATTGATCTAATCTCAAAGTAAGCAAATTATTTGCTTGTGTTGTGGTTGTTAGTCAACGAAACTCACACATAGAAATACATATACTAATACTGTAACATACATAATATACATCCAAACTCAGAAAAAAATATCTATATTTAACACAAATGTTTTTCTCTGTCGGTAGTCGAACCCGAGCCCCCTCGATTTGTAGTTAGGTTCGCTAACTACGCGACCAATGGGGCAGTAATAAAATATAATAACACAAAACAAAAACAAAAAAGGATGGGCTTGTTTCAAAGAATGAATCGGATATAATGTATTTTCTAATGATTAATTATAATATAAAGATAACAAAAAACTAAAATATTGGTTATAAAAAATAAAGATTATTAACATTTTTAAGATATAAATTCAGCAAAAATAGACATTAAGTCGCGTGACAGTGCACGCAAATCTGGAAGCGTTACGTCACGCCGTGGTAAAACGTCATCTTGATGTCATTTTTATTGAAACTACAAATTATGTAATGTAAATATTACCACGGTGTGATGTCATTGTGACGCCTTGATAGTTCAGAGCATTTTCATTATAGATTGTAATTCCAATTTTTATTATAAATGTACATTATTTAACAAAAATAAATAGCTTTTTGGTTAATATACCTAATAAGTTAAATTGCTAAAAAGTTTTCAACTAGCGTATTGAGGCGCGAAGTTTCATGATTTTTCTGCTTCATGAGTTTTCTGCTTCGCATTCGCAAACAAGCATTGATATAAAAAACCCTAGATCCACAGTCCCGAACAAAAATGACACTCATAAGTGTCCCTAATTTCTTTTAAGTAGTTATAGATATGGCAAAAACATATGTCTTTGCATATCCAACCTTAAGTGCAAGACTTATAGTTGTTTTTACAAAGCAATGTACGAAAATAAATAAAATTGACAGTGACGCGGCCGAGGCGATTCTATTTGAAATGAGTGCACAATTTAAAATTGTGCGCTCGTTTTTGGAGGACGTTTTTGACACACTGATTGTGTATCTTGGGTTTTTTATATCAATGCAAACAAGTACAAAACTCATTTTCTTTCTCTTTAGGGAAAGTTGTACCGGAACATGTTTTGTTCGGCTTGCCTACTCTATGTATAACACTTCTATAGATGAGTGAACCCCTATCGCCTCATCTACCAATTTTCGTACCGACGGGAGAATATCTGGAATGTAAGGCGGGGCTTCTCTTAGGGTGAGCTAAGAGAAACCCCACCTTACATTCCAGAGATGCGTCAAGTTAATGTGACCGCGTTGTACATATAAATTAAAATTGGTGGTCATTGTCCAGAAACATGCTACAGTATGTTTGCGTTAAGAATAGCATAGCACATTTCACGCATCACGGGTTATATCACTCGTTATAACATAATTCACGTTACTAAGTGTCAGTATGGTCATGGTCAGCATTTTTGTTACCGATACGCGCGTAGAAAATTTGGTTAGTTTTCTGTTATTGTTATATTGTTTTTGGACGTTATTGTTACGTTTTGCGCCAAATGACGTCATCAACGGCATGCGTCAAGTTAATAAGACCGCGATGTATGTATTTAATCACCAAGCTGTACATAATAACTTGTATGTACTCTCGCCATATAGTCTAGTCGAGAAGTTGAGTTCTTGCGAATAATAGTTCAAGTTTCTTAAAAATATGGTCGATGGTTTAAACGATCCGGAATGACATCGAAAAAAAGACGTGTATCGATTTTTTTTTGGAAAAATATGCAATAGTTATTAACAAAAATCTGTAAAAAAATAGCCGACCAGTTTTTTGCCAAAATCTCGAAGTCTTCTTCTTCTTTTCGTGGGCGGGTCTCCGCAACTCGACGACTAGCACCTTTTTTTGCGTGTGGTTAGAATGGTTCTACTCTTGCCATCCCAACTCCTCCAGGAAGCCTAGCAATCTCAAAGGCATTCCGGATCGTTTAAGCCATTAATTATATTTTTAAGAAACTTGTAATTATTATTCGCAGGAACTCAACATTTCGACTAGACTAATATAACATTTCTATTTAGCGTCTTGTAAAAGTTAAATATGCATTGATCACCAGAAAATTGTTAACATCAGACGAAGACAGCGAGGAGGAACAGAAGCAGGAATCGGAGCAAGAGGACGAGCCCACCAAAGAGGGAGAAGAGCGAGCCAGCAAACTAACCAAGAAGAAGAAGAAACCCGAGGATAAGAAAGGTGATGAAAGTTTTATATATTATAAGATAAGATAGCACATAAACAGACGACGCTCCTGGTTGAATTTGACAACAATCGCCTATAACACCAAATACGTTAATGGTGCGTTGCTATTCGTATGGCGGGGTGGTGATGCCAGATGTATTAGCTTATCGACTACTACGATCAATCGTCTATAACACCAAGTATGTTAATGGTGTGTTGCTATCCGTATGGCGGGGTGATGATGCCAGATGTATTAGCTTATCGACTACTAGGATCCTATTCGTAGTTGGCTGACGTAGTACGTACGTATATCTATATATTATTGTTACGTACTTCGCGTTCGTAATTGTAAGAAAACACCACTTATATTAAATCCGTGTATTAACAATACAAATACACAAAACAACACAATGTAATACTCAAATACTCTGATTAACACTAATCACTCACTGTACTAACACCGACTACACAATAAAACACTTCTCGCTTCGCACGGGTTGCTTCAAGTATCGCTCTCGATCGCTTTATAAAAATTGCCCTGTATTTGTCAACGCATCTCTATTTATACCCGAGGTAAAAAGTTCGACAACATTCGTGAATGTTCGTCAATCATCTCATACATAATAACAATTATTGTAAACAACTTATGATAAACAACCCAGCCCTATTGCACGTTATTTTCAACCTTATGCCCCATACCACAAAGTCCATTATGACATAGCTTCGAATAACGGTCAACTATTTGTTTGTCAATAGGAGTAGCTATCTATTTCTTTTATTTCTAGATCTCTCCAGCGTTCCAACTCTTCACGTTTCTAGATTATTCGTAACATTATTATTATATTAATATGCGAAGCAAAAAACCTAATTTTTTTAACAAATACGCGAATAGTAGAGTATGAAATTTGACATAGTTAATATTTATATTGTGAAGGAGTTCGAAAACCTCATTTTTATATACTAGCTTTGACCGCGACTTCGTCGGCTTGGAAAGATTTCTAAAATAAAAGGGTTTTACCCGCATAATTCCCATTCCCGTGGAATATCCGTGATAAAAACTATCATATGTCCTTTCTCGAGTTTGAAACTATCTTTGTACCATATTTCATCCAAATCGGTTCAATGGTTTAGGCGTGAAGAAGAGACATACAGACAGGCAGAGTTACTTATATATAAAATATATCGCTAGGACCAATCATATAAAAAATATTGAAACTTTAATTTGATTGACTTCTATCATATTTAAGTGTTACCATTGTATTAAACTTTAATTACATTTACATTTAAACAGCAATAAATTTACATATAATAATTTTCATTTTAATTATCAAATAAAAATTCTCCCTGTTTTTGTACTAAAGAATAGCTTAAAGATAATTTCTTTTTTGTTATTTGAAGTATCTAAAAAGTGTTTTGGCAAAATCTTAGCTCAGAATTTTGTCAATCTAACTTAGATTACTGAGATTAGCAGTTGTACTAGACACACAATGACAAGATAAATACCTAAACACAGACTATTAAGAATTACGCTAACCTTGCCTAAATTCAAACTTTATTTATCTACTATTCCCTAAGTTTAAAAAATATTTATTAAATGTGGATAAGTTAAGGGGTTGTTGAATCTTACGGAATATATTAAACTTTAAGGTAATAACTATAAAAACGATGTATGAAGTCTCGCCCTTGTTCTTTCGTAAGTTTATATATTATGTTTGTATATTTGTTCACGAATTTCTTGGAAACTAGAAGCTATAAGGAGATAATTCTTTTTGCTTTAAACCAGGTGTATTTCAACTTTGAAAACTAAGTTTTGGCAAAATCGAGAATATATAAAGAGTATAGTTCATACTTGAAGTCGATTTAATTTACAAGTTACTATTTTATATTATAACTAGCTGTTGCATACGACTTCGTCCGCGCGGACTTCGTTTACTCCGCACAGCCCCTACCGCTTAGGAGATAGCGTAATAATATGTAGCCTATACGTTGACCCGACCTATAAGTAATATTCATGCAAAATTTGAAGTAAATCCATACAGTATTTTTTGAGTTTACACCAGACATACATACAAAGCAACAGACAAAAATTCTAAAAACTATGTTTTTGGCTTCGATATCGATTGTAGATCACGCCCCAAGTATTCTTTTAAAAAAATATTCAATGTACAGTTTTGACTTTCTTACGATTTTATTATATGCATAGATAATATTTCTGATATTAATCTGGGAAACATTATAATTGAGTCTATTATATGAAAATATTGTTCACAGATTCGAGCACAGAGTTCAGTTCAGACTCTGACACAGACCCAGAGATGAGCAATAAGAAGCCCAAGAAAGTGAAGAACGGTGCTAGCGACAAGAGTTCAGGTATTGTACTTGATATTAGCTGACGTTCACGGAACTTCATTTTATTTTAAGGTGTACAATAAAGTTAAACGATTAGATAAAAGATAAAAAAATAAAAAGTATCACTTGTATTGAATGTGAGGGTACACTCGATTTTACTATTGTGACTGAAATACAAATTCTTTCACAAAGCGAAGAGACATCCCAAGATCCAAGACATCCCAATTCAGTCGATTCATGATGATAAAAGTTCATATAGGTGAACAAAAATGTTAAAACGTAGGTATCTGCATCCACTGTAAATACTCTGACTTTGGAACATGCGAGCGCGCGAAATAATATTTGCGTTGATCCTGTTAAATACTCAAGGTCGTTTGCAGCTGTAATCGCCTTAATACAATATTATTTTATTAATACACTTGTACTTCTTGACTTCCCGCTACGTATGTAGATAAAAAAGTTACTGGGATGGTCAACCGTTTACATATTTTTCACAATATGATTATTTTAAAAAAGTACAAGTGTATTAATTGATTAATATTGTATTGAGATCAATTTAAAAAAAATACTGTATGTCCGTACAGGCCCACAGTGCGTGCGCTTCTGGACGGCCATTGTGTGGACGGTTTGTTTGCGTATTTGCTTATTTGACTCTTTGATGTGCCGCAAGAAATCGATAATTGCACAGTAACGCATATTTGGAATTGGCCGTATTTGTTAAATAGGCAAATGAGGTCAACACTTTGGCAAATAAGCTGTCTACACCAAGGAACTTATATAAGTGAACTGGAATTAGTACGAAGTTATATTTAAAAAATAAAAATGTACTTTATTTCGTTTCCAATAAAGTTGATATTTGTTTCTTACTTAACAAAGGGGAAAATGTTCTGAGCGAGACAACGACAACGGTGGATGTTGTTCCTTTCTTGTAATTACCAGTATAAATAAAAATATCTGATGGTAGATTTTTATATATTCGGTAACCGTTATATCTTT
Organism: Apodemia mormo; assembly: GCA_036924255.1. NCBI lineage: Eukaryota > Metazoa > Arthropoda > Insecta > Lepidoptera > Riodinidae > Apodemia > Apodemia mormo. Next base: position 44,382,371 of record JAUPFN010000001.1, on the reverse strand, counting down.
TTTATTCATACACGTTGATAGATAAATTAGCATAAAAACTATTGTAATTAACACATTACGATCTAAAATGTACTTATTTTAATTATTACGTAATTATTTATGCAGTGCAAAAACTGTTTTCTCAAATTAGTAGAATTAGTTGAATTAGTAATTTGTAAACTACGCACGGCTACACTTATATATATGGCGCTTTACTTAGTAGAAAGAAAGAGACACCTACCAATTTTGTTGTACTCTTCGGAACGATTTAGGAGCGCACGTGAACATTCCAGATAGTATGTAACTTCCTTGGTCCATACATGGTATTTGTTTGCCACATACGGCAAATACATAAATATAAACAGCCTTGTGAAGTGCCATCATTACACGCTGTGTATTTATAACGTTAGTTGATAGCGGGTTTGTATGCAGGCGCGGCGGCGGGTGCGGGCGCGGGAGCGGGTGCGGGTGCGGGTGTGGGTGCGGGTGCGGGTGCGGGCGGGGGAGTGGGCGCGGGGGCGGGGGCGGAGGCGACGGGCGCGGCGGCGGCGGTGGCGGCCGCCAACGCGGCCAACGCCGCGCCGCCACCGCACAAGAAACAGAAGCTGGACGCCGCATACACGTCAGTACACACCGCACACCACACACCACACACCACACACCACACACCACACACCGCATACCACACACCACACGCTACTACTGCTGGCCCACCGACCACACAGACAAAGAAAAGGTCTTATATTAAATTTTCATATTTATAGATCGTAGTCCCGGGTACATTTTTATTTTTGATTAATAGCAAGCTGAATTTTTGTGAACAGCTTCGTTTGAACGGGACTCCCATCTTATCTATCTTCGAAAAATCGCGAATCGGGTTAAAGTAAAAAAGTAATTATTGTTAATATTTTTTCTTCACCAAATCAACATGTTCGATACCCGCTAACTTTATTAGTTATCTGATTTGAGATTTTTCGAAGAAAAAATGATGGGCGTCTGGTCAAAACGAAGCTCTTTATAAAAATTCAGCTTGTTATTAACCAAAAAAAACTGGGACCACGATCTACTAGGTCTGGTGGCGAATATACAATTTATGACGACATTTTTGTGTCATGAATTAATTCAAATCACCAAAGCAAAAATAAAAAAAATAAAAAATACTAAAACTATGCATCACTCAAACTATTGCCCCGATTATCATCTATCGAAAGTAAATATGAAATTAATGGGGCTAGGGTTCGTCCTAGCCCCATTGACTTCATATTTATTTTTAATAGTACGCTTGGCTAACGTCTTAGCATGTTGCTGACGCGAATCCATGTAATTTTCCCCTGCCAGATATCATCTAAGGCGGCTAAAGAAATTTTCAATTCAAAAATTTAATCTATCCTACAGCGAGTGCGGGGTGACTGAAGAAGCGGTCCGAAGGTACCTCGCGCGTAAACCAATGACTACCACGGAGTTATTGACCAAGTTTAAGTCAAAACGCACCGGCGTCAGCAGCGAGCGACTCGTGGAGACCATGACGCAAATACTGAAGAGGATCAACCCAGTCAAACAGAACATCAACGGGAAAATGTATCTGAGCATAAAGCAGACGTGATTTTATACTTGTAAATAAATTGTTTATCAAGCATTGTTTTATTTTTACTATGCACAGTACAAGACGCAAAACTAATACTTTTTGTGCAAGCCTGAAACTTTTTATTTTGTAGAAAGTTTTTTTTTATAATCATTAGATAGCTAACAAACGGATGGATCTCCTGAAGGAAAGAGTCCCCTATAGACACCAAAGATGTAAATGTTGGGTTGCTATTTTGTGACGAGGTCTAATGCCACATGCATAAGTTTACCGGCTACCTTACCCTCCAAACCGGAACACGACAGTGACAAGCACAGTAGGTAAGGCGGTGGTACCAGACCCGGGCGAGACAATGCAGAACTCTACCACCTAGTAGCCACGATGGTAGTGGCCAATCGGTCGCCTTTTACGATCTGCCTGGTAGAACGACAGTTGGCCTATTCTCCAAAGGAGCCCGGGACCGACACGGGGAAAAATCTTATCTTCGAAAAATATTGATAATAATATATTTTTTTAACTTTAATCGCTCTATTATTTGATGAAAAAACACGAAAAAACTTTATCCTACAATTCGACGGTTTTTCTGACGAGTCACTCTAAAGATTCAGAATGATGAGATTTTTAAATCGATATTATTATTATTCAATTTAAAAACAACCTAATTTTCTCATAATAGCTTGTTTATTATTATTATTGTTCAAGGGTAACTTTGCACTATACGTAAAGTGGAGACTTGTCTTAGTCCGACACTAAATTTTTTACATACCTTTATTACACGATTCGAGATTTTTCGAAGAAAAAAAAGACCGGCATCTCGTCAAAACAAAGCTGTTTAGCTGTGAATAGCTTCGTTTTGACGAGATGCCCGTCAACACAAAAAACAGCTAGTTATTAATCCAAAAAAAATTACTGCCTCTAATACCAAAATATTGTATTCTAGCTTTCATTTATGGAAAACGGACAGGAGACTCACCTGATGGCAAGTGATTACCCCACCCATAGACAACTACATTACCAGGCGTATGGCAGTTGCATTGCCGGTCTTTTAACAATGAGAAAGCTCCTTGAAAGTCTCTAAGCCGTATCCGTTCGGAAAAACCCCAACCGATAGTTTCCACAGGGAGTACAGGGAAAAGTTAGTTGAACCCAGGCACAAGGTTCAAGAATCTAGTTTATTAAAAACTAGCGACCTGCCCCTGGTTTCACCCGCGTAGCTTTTGTTCCCGTGGGAATATCGGAAAGGTTAATATACTAAAACCTTCCTCAAGAATCAATCTATCTTTTAAAAAAACCGCATCAAAATCCGTTGCGTAGCTTTAAAGATTTAAGCATACATAGGGACATAGGAACAGACAGAGAAAGCGACTTTGTTTTATATTATGTAGTGATAAACGATTTATAATTTTGGAAAGCTGTATATTTTAAATATGCCGATTGATTTTAATATAGAAAAAAACACTTGTAGCATTTTTCGTCAACGATAACTACCGAACGGATAAATCTATTTTGATATACTTATTATTATTTGCATCAAAATCGATTTACGAAAGGTCCTCAAAAAACTGAAGAAACATTTTTTATTACCACAGAAATCTAAATAATTAAACTTTGCTGTATTATTTAGATTTCTGTGTTTGTCACTAATGTGGCGGGGTTGAAATGACACAAAAGTTTGTCGGATACCATGTCCTCTTATTGGGAACATTGTCCTCTAAATGGGATAAAAAGTAATGACAGGCTTTGACGCCATCGCGGCAGGGATAGGCAAGATTGTGGTACCATATAAATTTTTAACTTGCCGTGATATAGTTGTCACTGTGGTAATGATATGTTTAGCTAATAATTTGCCATTAAAAAGTATCTGACAAGATGACAAAGGACCTTTATAAGGGGCATGACTTGGAGACCATGGTGTTACTCACACGCTGTGGAAACAACGTTGCATTTTATGTTTATAAAATTAAATAAATGCGAGGGAATAAAATCGTTACATAAGATTTGCAATCATATTATTTTGTCTAAATCCATAGATCGATTCAACCAGCATTGGAGTTTTAATTTGTATTTAGTTCAGCATTTTAATACCGGTTTTCATTAAGAACAAATTACGAAACTAATAGTCCACGGGATTGTTTCTTTTTGTTAACCTACTACAGTACTCCCCACGTTAGGCTACAGAATTCGGATACAATAAACGACAGTTAGTTGTAAAAACATGTATTACTGTTTGTAAAAAAATTGTGTATAAATTTAAAAGGGAAGAAAATACATTTGTCTAGACGACGCGACAAGCTGGGGTTATTTTTGCTATTAATCGATCGGCTCGTCTCGAATTTTTGCCACAAGGCAGCCACTCATGAAGTTTCAAGTAGGGTTGTTGAGGAAGTGATTATGAGGAAGAGGAATTGTCATGCGCAAATTTAGAGGTTGCGGATGAGGAAGAGGATATTTTTTGAGGAAGAGGAAGCGGAAGAGGAAGAGGATGATAGGAAATTATAAAAACCTATATATTAATTTTTTTTATTTTTATTATTAATTATAAGTATAAATAGAAATTATAAATAATAAAGTGGAGGTTTTGGGTTGGCAAAAGCCACTGTCCTGTCTGTACATAACTAGGTAAATACATACACAAAAATTAATTAAAAGGGCATTTTACAGTGGACCGAACTATGAACCTAAACCATTCTCAAAACACTCCTATAAAGAATCATCCAAATCAGTCCAGCAGTTAAGGAGAGTTCAGTAACATACACAATACACACACACACACACACACACACACACACACACAAAATATATGAGTGAACGATACAATTTTATTTAGGAATTGAAATGAAAATAAGAATGCAGTCTTTATTTCTTTATTAATTACTTAAGTCGAATATTATTAATCATATTTATAGGAAGTTTAATTTTTATAAAAAATAATTTGATGTAATATAAAATAAAATAATAAAAAAAAAAAAATGAAATTCCTCATAAATTCCTCTTAAATTTTGAGGAAGCGATAGCGGAAGAGGATTTTTTTATTTTTATTTATGAGGATGCGATAACGGCTGAGGAACCCAAAATATTGCGGAACTTCCACATTATGAGGAAGCGGAAGAGGAATCCTCAGCAACCCTAGTTTCAAGTATGTATTGACAATTTAACAAAAACGGTGCTGTCCCGCAGTCAATAACGTTATTTTCGGTCAGTAATACCATTATATAATCAAAACTCCCAACAGCTAGTAAACCTTGAGATTTCGTTTACTAAAATAACATTTGTTGAACATATTATATAAATACTTGATAGTATTGTATTAAATTTTGAATTTTATGTGAAGTTAGATATATATTTGTATTGTATCGGTATAGAGTGTATCGTATATATTAGATACTTACATACTTATCACATGGAGGTTTTGTCATATGGTGATTTTGATAATTAATTTTGATTCAAGAGACAAAAATGGCCAGTGAGACAAGTGAATTGAATCATGTTGAAAATATTAAGGTTTGGAGATTTTTTAATAAACAATGCATAAAATATGTAGGTATGGTATGGTATCACACAATATACCCAACAGTGACTTGGGTATATTGTGTGATGCATTTTATACCATAAGGATATTAAACAATGAGATGGTTCTCCACAGTGGTTTTCCTAATGGAAAGAGACAACCATTGCTTATAGCCACCAAGGATGTTAATGGTGCCTTTTGCTATCCATATGGCGGGGTGTTAATGCGCCATGCATAAGTATAATGGCTTTCTTACCCTCCAAACCGAAACATGTCAGTGACAACTTACAAGATTTGACGGAATTGCGGCCAGAATATGTAAGGCTGTGGTAAGTGAGTTTGGCGAGATGATGAGACTAGCTAGTAGGTGGTATATATGTATAGTTAATGGTTCCCCTTTTACGAACTTCCTGGCGGAATGACAGATGGTCTAATCTTCAAAGGAGGCATGGACCTGTTTAGAGGTTATAATTTATTGAAATTAACTATTTATTAAGAAAACATAATACCTTTGATATTTAAGATAATGATGTGACTAATGGGGCCCCAATGACTTATGGTTGCCGTTTTCAATATAGACGCATTATATCGTGGGTTGAAATACCGGGTCGAGCAATTTGTTCTAAAATGTAAGTAAGCTGCTGAACTTGTCTATTGGCTTAATTTTGGATGTGTAGTCCTCAGTGTATTATATCTAGTGTAACTCCTTAAAAATGCTGTAGAGTCGACGAATTACATTAGGGCCATCCATAAATTCCGTCACACGAATTTCATGATTTTTTGACCCCTCCCCCGTGCTGTACAGTTGATCACATTTGTATGACCCCCCTCCTACCTAGTGTGATGTCACATTTTACCATTTTGCATTGGAATAATGATCTCATTCAATTATTTTTTATCTATAAAGGTCGCTTTTTAAATTTGATGTTGTAATACTTAGATATAAAATATTATATTTTGAAAAATTGTGATGTCACAAAATTTGAGACCCCTCCCTACCCCTTGTCACACAATGTCACATTTCGTCGACCCCCTCCTTCTCTCTTAACGCGTGACGTAATTTATGGATGGCCCCTTAAGCGAAAGTTTGATAAACTTTATTTTTCACCATTTGATACCATTTTTAACCGACTGTATAAAAGGATCAGGTTCTCAATTCGGCCGGTATATATTTTTTTATGTATGTACACCGATTTCTCCGAGGTTTCTGAACCGATTTACGTGATTCTTTTTTTTATTTGATGCGGAATAGTTTAATAGCGAATTGGTCCCATAAAAATTTGATTCAAGTAGGTCCAGTAGTTTTTATTTTATGAGTATTTGATTATCTATTTTACCTATCTCGATGTCTGAAATCAAATCTCGCAAGTAAATTTAATCCACTTCCCGGTTACCGATTGAGCTGAAATTTTGTATACGTACATACGTATACAAAATTTCAGCTAAATAAATATATATCATAAATTGGATGACAATGAAAACTTATTATGATATAAAGCTGATCTGATGATAATCGAAAGGTGACCACAGGAACTCAGTAATTAAATAGTTAAAAATCGGTTAGTGACAAGACTCTATCGAGTTTAGGTTCGTTTGATTCATGTTGACGAGCACTTTTGTGCTTGGAGGTAACTAGGATCCTGCAGGGTCCGATGATGAAGCCAGAAGGTGGCCATAGGAGCTCAGTAATTAAATGACAGAATTCTATTGAGTTTGAGCTCGTTTGATTCATGTCGACGAGCACTTTGATGCTTGGTGGTAACTAGGATCCTGCAGGGTCCGATTACGAAGCCAGAAGGTGGCCATAGGAGCTCAGTAATTAAATGACACAACTCTATCGAATTTGGGCTCGTTTGATTCGAGTTGATGAGCACTTTGGTGCGGGTGGTAACTAGTTATAAAAAGAAATACTCTTTACAAAAGCCTTTGTTCTACGTCTGTCAAGTCGGTCAGTTTAAGAGGTAATTTTTATAGTAGTCGAGCAACGATAGCTCCTCCAGAATGAAATCAAAACGTGCTGTGACTAACGACGTCTGTTGTTTTGGATATAACAATTTCTTACAGATTGTATATGGTACTTCAGCATATTGATTTATGGTGGTTATAAAATTACGCTCAGTCATTGAACGAAGTTTGTGACGTCTGACGCGCTGCCGCTAGCCGATCCCACGTTGCTGGAGTAGACTCGGTTGCTGTACGGTTTCATATCACTTCTAATCCATGAGGTCTCTGCTCGGCGGACCCCTTAGCTAAACGCTCCTTAATGAGACCAATTCCATGAGTCTTCTGCTCCGCAGACTTGTTCGCTAGGCGCTCATTAATGAGACCAAGTCTATTAGCTCTCTGCTCAAAAGACTCATTCGCTAGATGCTCTTGGATCGTATCGAGTTTAGAACTATACTTTTCAAAAGTTTCTTGATGTAAACGTGATTTCATATATGCTTTCATGGCCAACAAACGTTTTTCACGATCTTTAATATTCTCACAAGAACGTCACATTGTGTTTCGAAGAGCATTTTTACGTAGACGACTAACTACTTTTATTCCCTTCCCGTTTCTTGAGATCTATATTTTTTAAGGCGCGCAGCACCTGTTGTAGGTTTACCCATAAATAGTTGACAATACTACAACGCACTAAAAAGTATTGAATAAAAATAACTACGTTAAAAAACCGACTTCAAAAAGATTTAATATTTATTAAATACTACCTATTTGCCATTTTTTTTACCAATTGAGCCATTTGAGCCATTTGAGCCATTTCATAATAGATTTGAAGTCGGTGCCAAGCCTTAAATAAATAATAATATTTAAATCACTTAAATGAATACGAGCATATTAATACAATGAAATACCTACTTTAAATATAAAGATACGTAAATAAACCCAATAAAGAGCAATTAAGTCTTAATATTATAAGCAGCTTCAATCAATACGAAGAGTAATGAATGAAATAATTACGAAAATGTATTCAACATAATTTCTAAACTAAATGGTCATATGAATTAATGTAGAATTATCAATTAAGTTGAAACGCATCAAAATATTTAATTTAAAATTTACACCATATAATGGTAGAATATGTTGAAAGCTTAATTAATTTTTAACTTCTCGTAACACCCATATTCTTGCAAATAAATATTTTCTTTCTTTCTTTCAAAAATTTTATGTATTCGAGACGTCCGTCCACAAAGTACTTTATAAATAGGCTCCGTCCGTCAACGACCGACGACGTCTGCCATTAAATATAAAAATTCCCATTCTCTATGCGTCTGCCCGCGCCAGTGGTCTCGAACGTCATAGAGCGAGTTCGGTAGAATTGCCAGCTAAAATCGGTATATTTGTACCCAAAATCGGTATTTGACAAAAAAAAATACAATATTCAATAAAATTCGTTTATTTTTTAAAAATAAACTTACAGACTAATTTGTAACAATCATAATTATTTTTTATACCAATATTCTTTGACCATAGCTGCGGTCATCTTCGAATTAATTTCAAAATCATAACAATTAGCTGTATTAAAGAGTCGTTTTGAATGTAATAGACTAGTGATTGATTCAGTAGACAGCCTACTTCACTGCTTTGTTTTTAAAAGAATAATATGTGAAAATATGCGTTCAACGTTAGCGGATGAATGGGGAAGTGATAAAGTATTAAAGATGAAATAAGACAACAATAGAAACATTTGAGTTTCATCGCCACGCTTTAGTAAACTTACTTCATCCCAAAATAGTTCTACATCATCAGGAAATGTTTTGATTTGTTCACAATTTCTTAAAATGCGCCACTCTGTATCAATTTCCTGGAAATCGTTGCTGTGAACAATATTGGGAAAGAGCCTACTCACAGGAACTATCGAAGCAGTTTTGCCAATTTTAACATTTTTTGGATCAATTATGTCTAAACCTTTTATTGGGTTATTTTTCAATGGAAACCTATATACCTATATATTCTCTTCACTGCTGCATGTACAGGTAACCAGCGTGTTTGAGAGGGGTGAAGTATTTTATGTACAAAACATATGAAAGTTTTTAAACTCTGCCACTCTTTTTGGGCTAGAAGAAAAGTAGTTGTAAATGTCTCTTACAAGATCCTCTATAAAACGTGGCAATTTGGTACAAGCATATGACGCGCAAAAGTGAAACGAATGGCAGGCGCATTTAAGTATAAAAATGTTAAGAATTTCATTTTGCAGCAATGTTACAACAGAATTATTACGTCCCATCATTACATTTGCTCCGTCAGATGCAAAACATATTAGATTATCTTTATATGGAATGTTATTGCTTCTAAAAAAATTTACAATGTGTTCAAATAAGGTTGCTGCATTAGCTTCTTCTAATGGAATAAGAGCTAAAAAACAATCATTAATACGATTCATTTTCGCATATCTCACAACTAAGCACAAGTGTTTGGTCGTACTAAGATCAGTGGATTCGTCAATAATAAGCGAAAACTTAGTTTGCCCTAGATCTTCACATAAGTTATTGAAACTTTCTTTACCTATAATATGATCAATTATATCATGAGTTTTGGTTGAAGAGCATTTTATTTCTTTTGCTATTTTTGAATCGGGACAAACGGCTTGCATCAACTACGATAGGTGCTCTATAATAGTGAATGGTAGATTGTGTTCAGCAACAAACGAGGCTAATCTTATTTCACCCGAAGTTAAATATAAAGAATTAAAATTACGTAGGTATATCTAGTATGTCTAGTAGCGATTAGGGTATAATTATATCCACTGCTTCTATAAACCGATATGTAGAAAACAAAATAATATAACAATGTAAATAGTAAATTAAATAACTAAAAAAAATACCTTTCTTAACCAGTATATCAGATTTTTGAGTTTTGGTCACAGTAAATGATGATATCTTCGGTTGTGATTTTATATTCTTTGATGATACTGAGTGTGCTTGTGAAGAACTATGTTTCTTTATAGCGTCTTTTCCTGATGTGATGTTGATATCTTTATTACAATTCTTACAATAGGCATAGCTTTCGCCTTTACGACTATCGTGCAGCCAACCTGGAAATTCTTCCCATTCTTTTCTATAATATTGTAGATATGTTTTCTTCTTACATTCGCACTTGTGCTTGGCTCCTCGTCAGACGACATTTTAACTTAATTATCTAAATCTGTAGGGACTCTTTCGGTTAGGTACTCACTCTTCAAAGTTAAGAAAATTAATGAAAAAATAAAACCGAATTACTGTTTATATATACTAGACAGGTAAATTCCGGAGCGGGAAGCCCCTTATAACATCGAATTGTAGGACACAAGGGTGTCAAGGGTATTCCCCAAAATATATGAACTACATTCTGCACTAGGTCCATACTATTGAGGGCTTCCCCGTAACATTAAACATAAATGAAAAGGGTTGCCAACTTAAAAGTGTAAAATCGAGAGAATTTCCATGTATACTGTGAAATCGTAGAAAAATCGTTATATTTCGGTATTTCGGTAGAACAGAGCCCATATCGGTAGAAATACCGAAAAATCGGTAGGTTCGAGACCACTGGCCCGCGTGTGTATGCCGGCGTAAGTAAATACTAAATTGGCTTGGCACCGACTTCAAACCTATTAGTAAATAGCTCATATTATAAATAATAATTAGTATTCAATTAATATTAAATCTTTATTATTTTTAAATTTTTAGTTTTTGAAATCGGTTTTTTAACGTAGTTATTTTTGATGATTTTCTATCGCATCTATCATGGAAAGTTGGGATTAATTTCTGCGTCGCGTCAAAGTAAGAAGTTCCACACTTAACATTTTGATATCAAATCAACGGGGGTCTTTTCGAACGGATACGACTTGGGAACGTTCGAGAAAAGAGAAGAGCTTACTCATTTTTAAAAGGCTGGTAACGCAACGCACTCTATCCATTGATTAAAACCGCATGAAAATCCGTTGTGGTTTTTGAGTTAATTGGGAACAGACAGACAGACGCGGCGGGGGACATGTTTTATTATGTTATTAGATAATAAACGTAACGTTTTAGTTATATACAAGAATGTGAATGAAGGCTTCATTTATTTTTGTCCATTCAGTTCATATTCAAATTCTTGATTATAATATAAATAATTTTAAAAACGAACTTCTATATTTTTCTTGTTTCAGAGTGTCAAAGAAAATGACTACAACAGCAATATTGGCATGGACGAAATACTGAAATACATCGGCGAACTCGGCTTGTACCAGAAATTTTTAATTCTTTGGATGGCGCTGTGCGGAGCATTTATTGCTTTTGTATATTTCGTACAATTTTTTATTGCGGCAACTCCACAAAATCACTGGTGTTGGGTCCCAGAACTGGGACATTTGGATATAGCATTACGGTAAGTTTAGTTAAATTTAAATGTAGCTGTTCTCTTTTTGACTATCTTTTCCAAGTCAGTAATAAGTCTCCCCGTGTTGAACCCGGGCTCTTTTGAAGAATAGCCTAATTGCCACTCTGTCAGGTAGGTTTTACGACCTACATAAGGCGACCGATTGGCTATGCGAGTCACTCCCATCGTGGCTACTAGGTGGGAGAGTTCTGTATTGTATCGCCTGGTACTACCGCCTTACCTTCCTGCCGCAATAGCGTCAGTGCTTGTCGCTGTCGTGTTGCGGTTTGGAAAGTAAGGTAGCCTGTAAACTTATGCATGTGGCACTAGACCTCACCACAAAATAGTAACGCACCGTTAAGATCTTTGGTGTCTATATGCGATGGTTGACTCTTTCTATCATATATATTGCTCGTTTGCTACCTTATGATATAAAAAAGTGAATATCCTGGTTGATTGTCTTATGTCATAGGATGAACGAGAGAAACAAAATTCGCCTCGTCTTGATCTAAACTTCTTTGTCAGAATGGATCATCTACCTTGATTAATAACACTAGGCGGTAGAGGTCTGTCCCAATGGCGTCGATATTTCTGTGTTTTTCGGATTTGGCTATTAATGTAGCCAGTAAATTTATGCATGGGCATTTCATCCGTCAAGCACGAGACTAGCTTGGATATCTATAAGTGTTTGTCGTCATGTACCACAGAGAGAAGTTACAAAGGGACGCTATGTCATGCTTTAAGAGAGCACGGAGTTTTAGAGCGAATAGATATTTTGTCCTTCTGCAGATCAAGCTGGATGCGAGATGGTTCTGACTAGGATGGGCGGATTTGGATATTTCCTTTATCGTTTATCATTAAAATGTGTACACATTTAAAAAAATATAAAGTGTATAAGTTATAGAAAACATGTTGTTTTATTGTTATTTAAAAACTGATGAATTTCTGTTAAGTATTTACGCCATACTAAGTATTTTTCTTTTTGTTCAGAGGTAACTTTGAGTTTTGTTTCTATCAAGGAAACTGCTAGTTATCATGTTTCCAAGATATATAATTTATGGCGTAAATCCTTTAATATCTTACTTATGAATTGCGTAGCTAAATCTTGAATAATAACAATATATTAGGGAATCTACCGAATACTATTTGTTTCGAAATTAGCTCGGCACAGGCTTAAGAAAAAAAAGAACGCCCGGAACTTATTCAGTGTGCAAAATAACGTGTGGTAAACACCCGTTGTGGCGAACGCTAAACCGATGCTAGGTTTAGCGTCACCTTCATTTACACAAAATAAATTATATTGAGGAGCCTGGTCATGCGATAATATTGTTTTATTACAGACGGAATCTCACAGCACCGTACAGCGCTGATGGACTAGAAAGATGTAAAATGTACAACGTTAACTGGAGCGAAGTCATTATTGCCAACAAAGTACCGCCGGATACGCCTACAATACCGTGCAGGCAAGGATGGGAATACGAGCTGTCTGATATCCCCTATCAAACAGTGGTTACTGAGGTGAATATGTTTTCTACTGGCTATAATTAAACTCTTAAATTAGTTACATTGAGATGTAGAAATCTAGAGTCCGATTTCCTAAATTTACATCTCCAGTTTTTACGAAATTCGGCGTGCTTGAAACTTTATTACGCATATTATGTTTAAAGAGATCTAGACACCGTTCTTGAACTGACTTCTTTATCCACTTTTCTAAATTTACATCTCCATTTTGCACCATGTTCGGCTTCCTTGAGTCTATTGGTATGTATATCTTGTTTAAAGAGATCTAACCAACGTTTTTTGATTTCATTTCATTTTCGTTTTACTTTGTTACCCCACTTCGCATAATCTTCACCATTTTTAAGTCTTTTCGCACACAAATCTTGCTCCAAGAGATATTAGTCAACGTTTTTTGAGCTGATGACACTATTTTCGGTATGCTTAAGGTTAGTGGCACGCATGATTTCTTTCAAGGGATTTCAAGAGTTTGTGGAGTTGGCTTCTCTTTCCATTTTGTTATATTAACATCTTCATTTTCCACGATTTTCAGTATCTTTGAGTTCATTGGCACACACGTCATGTTACAAGAGATTTAAACATCTTTTCTTGAAAATCTTCACGCTTGTGTCCTCGAAGAGGTAGGCAGAGGTACAACAAGTGCACCCACGATTAGCCGAGATAAAGTCCCACAATGTGATAGGTAGCCAGCCTATCGCCAAGCTTTTCAACTTTTTCCAATACCGAGCAACGTTGGTTTTGTCAGAAAACTAAAAAAACTCGTTTTTGAATTGGCCGACCCAAGACACAGAGGTGATTTCTTTTTTGAGCTGACTGTTTTTTTTAACTTTTCTATATTTACGTCTCCTCTTAGCATGACCTTTTTTATTTTCGATAGAGAAGCGCTTGATCACGATCTCGCCTGATGGTATGCAATTCGGAACGAACGGAACGGGCTTCGCTACTTTTATATATTTACATTTTTATTTATATATTGTAATTCTATCGTTGAATAACACCCATAGCACAAATAATTTGCTTATTTAGGGTTAGGATAATTAGTGTAGTTTGTCCAGCGATATTTATTTATTTGTTTATTTAATTTACACGGCCATGGCAAGTTTTTTGAGGAAATGAGCTGATTAGGTTTTGTACCTAATCGGATCTACATACGTAGCGGGAAGGTTAAAACCCTTTATTCCTATTACCATAAAAATTCAAATTTATCTAAATATAACTGTATATTAAAAAATATTGGCCGGTATCAGCACCTTTTTCGCGTTGTCCTTACACATTAACTTTTTCCAATCACGAAGAAGATATGTTTCTTTAACACCTATTTCAGTTCCTTTTGTTAAGTTTCGAATTTGGTTTTCCTCCCTTACCACTTACTAATTCTTTCCTTTAAATTCTTCTGTGGATCAGTCGACTACTCTATCCAACTCCATCATAGTGTAGTGTATATATTTGGTTTTCCAGCGCGACTGGGTTTGCGACAAGGCTAGTTTCGTTCCACTGACTCAGTCAACATTTTTTGTTGGATCGTTCGTCGGTGGCATATTGTTTGGTCGAGTGGCTGATAAGTACGGGAGAGTTCCTGCTATATTTGGTAAGAATACAGCCATATTTTGAAAATTTCATGTTTTTTTTATGTAATCGAAACTAAATAACCGAATGATTCTCCTCATAGAAAAGATTAATCACCGTCTAGAGACACCATAGATGTTAATGGGCCTAGCGTTTCCAACCGGAGATATGTAATGCCGTATAACTTTTATAAGATTATCAGCTATCGTATTGTCCAAATCTAAACATATGTGAGGCGAAAGTATCAAAAAAGAACGAGGCGTTACATAATTCTACTATCACGATGGTTCTCATGGACTCATGCTCTCAGCCTCAAGGATTCATTGAAATTTTGGTCTCGTTTTTGACGTTACAAATTAGAAGCATTTTCACCAGATTACCATTCAGTGAACCGTGGTGAATATGATAGACTGTGTCTATCATATTCACCACGGTTCACTAGTATGTGGAGTTTGGTTTATTTTACCCACCAACAAGGTAATGAGCGTAATTATATTAATATTCTCTCCAAAAAACTGATTATGTTTTGTCCGCAAATTTAATAGACTTCTATGGCTTTCAGGAACTAACATGATCGCCTTCTTTGGTGGTATAGCGACTATCTATTCGACGCAACTGTGGGACTATACCCTCAGCCGGTTTGTTGTGGGCACCTCCTACGACGGTTGTTTCATTATTATGTATATTCTCGGTGAGTTTTTTTATAGTTGAAAAGATATATGAATCGTCACTCCTAGTGTGATCAGACCACTCAGGATATGAACGTGAGGTATGTCGCACGCGTGAACAGAGATATTTGTCGATGCAAACAAATATCTCGTTTATCCTAAAACACGTGCTACGACTTATGTTAACATTATCATCTCGACTTATGAGGAATTAAGTCTAGTCATGTGAGCATCAATAGACAACAGTTACATTAGACAAGTAGTAGTAGTAGTAAAAATGATGAAAAAATGAGTCGACAAAAGTTTTTCCCTTTGTTTACCCTAGACGGACTGGCCGTGTTTTATAAATTTGACGCCAATTTTAAAAAACCCGTGTTATAGGTATCATGGATTTGTTTTTTTTTTTATGTCATAAGATAATAAACAAGCACATTAGTCTCCTGGTAGAAAGAGTCACCTATCGCCTACGGGCACCAAAGATTGTAATGGTGCGTTGCTATCTTGTGGCAGAATGGCAATGCCACATGCATAAGCCTACCTAACCCTCCAAACCGAAACACGACAATGGCAAGGATGGATAAAAATAATAGTTTTCTGCAATAATATTTTATGATAATTTTGTAATATATATAATATCATTGGTTTTCTGCAGTCCTTCGCAATAAAACTCCGCAGTAAACTTTAACTGTGCCAAATTGAATACTGCATCGTTCGCGTAATTATTTTTTTCACAAAGTTTTTTCTGCGCGTATTATTATAAATATTAGTATCGTTCATTAACATCCAATAATTTGCTTACTTTGGGGTTATACCAACTAGTGTAATTTATCAAGTGAATATTTATTAAATTTAAATTCAGTTTTAGAATATGTGGATCCGAAGTACCGGTCATTGGTGGCCAATATATCAACCGCAATAACTTTTGGAGGCACAGCGATAATGTTGCCGTGGCTAGCTTTATGGGTGGCGGATTGGAGAAAGCTATTATGGGTCACTACGCTCCCCATGATTTTGGTCATTTTTGTACCCTTCACTGTACCTGAGAGTGTAAGGTTAGTATGACGTACTTTACAGAAAAAACGTGAGTATAAGCACAGAATATAGAGAAGTTATAAGTAAAAGTTCGTAAAAATATATTTATATTATAGTTAAAGTATCATCACGGATCCGTTGCGGGGTTGGCAGAGTAAACCGAAGAGACCTTCAACAGGTCCCTCAGCTAAAAAACAGCCTGAATAATTTTCTGTTATTTTTAATGGCTGTATATTACCTACTTATTATAATACTTATTATAATTCTGTCAAATAAACGTTACTTGTCATGAACACCCGGTTCGAACGGAGTTCCTGTCTCTACCGATACCGATGCCGATTTTTTTGTGTTTGTATTAAGTAATGATTATTGAAAAAATATTTACTTTAATCTATTGAAAAAATATTTACTTTTTTAGGGGATTGGAAATTGCTTCAAAAATCACTGCAAAAATATGTCGATTTTTGGTGCCCTTTTTCGTTGTTACACATTTTACACTCTAGACTCTCAGCCCACAAACATATAAATCACGTGTTGTGAGGACTCTGCTCCAAAAAAAACAATTCGAAAACCAAGGCTCTGTCGGTTAAATCAAAGCGGACAAGTCGAAAAAAAACATTTTTTCTAACACAGAATCAAATCTCCCATTATGAACTAGGCCTTACAGGGTAACCACTGAGTCATAAAGTAGTTGTTATAATATTTTTAGATGGTTAACATCCCGCGGCCGCATAAATACTGCAGTAAAAGTTTTAAAGCGATTCGAAAAGGTGAATGGAAAAAATATCCCACAAGATGCTATGGATCAATTTATTGTAAGTATCTACACCTATTTCTTATTATTTAATAACTACATGTATATAATAATTATAATATATAATTATAACTATGTGATATAAAAAATAATAAATATCATTACTTAAATAATATGGATCTCAAAGGGTGTAACTGATTTAACCCCAAAGTAAATAAGTAACTAATTATTTTCTTGTGAAACGGGTACTAGTCTAATTAATACTAATACATTGGAAACATACATAAATACTGAAATATATTTAGGTAATAAACATCCAAACTTATGAAACATGTTTTGATACATCAATTTTTTTAGTTAGGCGCAAATCGACAAGGAAGTACTGATAAAACCTTGATAGACTTGTTCAAGAGCCCACCCCTCAGGAAGGTGATGTTTGAACTGATGGCCGTCTACATGTCGTGCGGGTTGATATTCGATGGGCTCATTCGAATATTGCAAGACCTTGGACTGGACTTCTTTCTGACATTTAGTCTCAGTTCGCTAACGGAGATTCCGGCTTTAATTCTGTTAGCGTTTACTTTAGACAAGTATGCATATATTACTTTTTTCTTACCGAAACCTCGCTTCAATATATTTTTTACTAGCTGTTGCCAGCGACTTCGTCCGCGCGGACTTCGTTTACTCCGCACTGCTCCTCCCCAGTAGGTAATAGCGTGATAATATGTAGCCTATATGTTGACCCGACCTGTTAGTAATATTCATGCAAAATTTGAAGTAAATCCATGCAGTACTTTTTGAGTTTACCCCGAACATACATACAGACAAACAGACAAAAATTCTAAAAACTATATTTTTGGCTTCGATATCGATTGTAGATCACGCCTCAAGTATTCTTTAAAAAAAATATTCAATGTACAGTTTTGACTTTCCTACGATTTTATTATATGTATAGATTACTTTTAAGTATTGTAACGTAGAAAGGTAGGCTATGGCTAAGCAAAGTATTTTTTAAATTACATGGTTGCAAACAAGCAGATGGATGGATGGAAAGGCGTGTTGGCATCTTATGGCAGAAGTAATACCACACTCATGTGTTGACCGTCTACCTCAACCTTCAAACCGTAACACACAAATGATAAGCGCTGACGGTATTGAGATAAGAAAAAGGAAGACGATGGTACCGTACCGTACCATACCGTACCAGCGTAGTTAAGGCCGCTTTTATTCACGCTGTTGCGAAAGGGCTGTTGTTTGCGTCGTGAATTAAAATTTGAAAAATAGCATACTGAGAACTAGTAATATACGTTAATTAAAAAAACCCGTCGGATCTGCAAAGGCATTAAGTGGTAGCCTAATACGATCCTAATAACCCAAGAAAATAGTTAACCTTAAACGATAGTTTGAATTAATATTATTATTATAGATTACTATGGCCACACAAAATATCGGACAAAAAATGTCGACAGGCACAGGCACAGGTAATGGCCACAGATAAGAACATTTAGCTGTACGAGAGAGTATATTTAGTGTTATAGTTTCTTTATACACCGAATAACAGCCTTTGTACAGCCTATAACAGCTTGTACAGCTATTGTGCAGCCTATTTAACGCTTAGCTGTACAAGACAGTTACAAGAGAGTATCCTTAGTGCTATAGTTTCTTTATACACCAAATAACAGCCATTGTACAGCCTATAACAGCTTGTATAGCTTGTATTGTTTAGCTATAGAGTTATATCGGCTGTAGAAGCGCTTCTATAGCCTTTGTACGACTTAGTATACAGCTTTAAGTTTAAAAATGAACCTAAATGCAGCCTATATACAGCTTAACGTGCTACTTGGGACGTGACTACGAACACAGACTAGGTAGGGATACTACGACTACGAATTAAGAGGGTCACGCGCGATTAGTCCGCGTATGTGAGTGCTGCCAGTTTAAAATATTTACTAAATTTTAGCAAAATTGAAGAGTTTTTAAAATACCAAATTTTTTATTTTTATAAATATTCATCAATAATTTTAGTTGTTTTTGATAATTTCTCCGCCCACCGGCCTGCCTATACGGTGTGTAAAAAAATCCGTTCGATTGTTAAAGGCATTTTTTTTTATATCATAAGATAGCAAACAAGCAGATGGGTCTCCTGATGGAAAGAGTCAACCATCGCCTATATATACCAAAGATGTTAATGGTGCGTTGCTATCTTGTAGCGAGGTCTAATGCCACATGCATAAGTTTACCGGCTACCTTACCCTCCAAACCGGAACACGACAGCGACAAGCACATTGCGGCAGGAATAGGTAAGACAGTGGTACCTGACCTGGGCGAGACAATGCAGAACTCTACCACCTAGTAAATTTGTAGCTTAATACAAACATATCTGTGACATTATTTTATGGATATTGATACATCAATTTTCAAAATATTTGCTTGATTTAAGGGGAAGTTGCTCAATTTTAGTACTTAAATGAGGCACTTTAAACTACGGTATTTTTTTTAATTTTAATAAAAAGAATATTTTTTTTGACAATGCCATTGACTTACCTATATACCTGTTTTGGATCGGACAGGGTTTTCTTTACACCCCATATATTGAAAGGGCTGTCGATACAATCAATTTAAGCTATCTGTCAGATTAACTTCTATTAATTATTGGTAATTAAGTATAAGCTGTATACACCAGATTTGTCAAATACGTTATACACCTGTCATCCGAGAATACCAAATACCAATGGATCTACCAGCGGCGGCACTAGCCCCTCATGAGAGTAGAGCAAGTTTGATATTTAGCGCATGGCGTTATTATTTTAACATTTACAAAAAAACCATAAGTGTACTACACCACTCTTTAGTCCGGTAATTTTGTGCCATTTTGTGCTATTAAAATGTGCCATAATTTTGTTTCCCGAATTTTCCTGCCCAAATAGGCAACTTGAGCTCTTCTCGTTCTATTTGCTTCTCACCGGCGCGGGCGCTCAGAGTGCTAAGTGTGAGTTTTTCTTTTCACATTCGATCGTGAGCGCGTTTGGAGTTTACTAGGAATTTGTATATGATTTGTACAGCGCCACCTAGTGGTGAACTGGTTTCTTACATTTACCACTAGGTGGCGCTGTACAAATCACATACAAATTCCTAGTAAACTCGAAACGCGCTCATGATCGAATGCGCTAAGAAAAACACACACTTAGCACTCTGTTTACAACTTATGTTAATATTTTAATGTTTCTGTTATAGATTTGGGCGAAAGAAACTTATAAGTATTACGTTCTGGTTGATAAGTACTTTGATTTTCATCACAGTTTTTAGTCCAAAAGGTAAATGGTAAATTATTTTATATACGTTTTTGTATCTTCACACATCAAAAACACGTATACATGTAGATGGCGCTTTTAATAGTAAGTTGTTGTGAGTGTCTACTAAAACACTAGATCAAGTGCTATATTGTCAGCCATCTGTAAAATACAAGAGTAGATTAAGCATGATTTTTTATTATAAGACAGCAAACAAGCAGATGACTCTCCTGATAATTAAAGAAACCATTGCCTAAAGACATTAAAGATGTAAATGGTGCGTTGCTATCTAAGTGGCAAGATGCACACGTGCATAAGTTTACCGGCTACCTTATCTTACAAACCGTAACACGACGTGACAAGCATTCATTGACGGTATTGCGGCAGAAATAGATAAGGCGGAGGTACCAAATACCCCGGGCAAGACGTTGCTGAACTCTACCACCTAGTAGTCACGATGGTAGTGACTCGGACAGTTAATTATTCGCCTTTTACGACATGCCTGGCAGAACGACGGTTGGTCTAATCTGCTACTATAGTATCGCTGCTTATCGCTTCTCTCTACAAGAACGTCATGTATAAACCTATCGTAATTACATATTATATAAACAATATCTGGTTGACCGAGTTTTGCTCGGTTTTTCACATACCCATCTCTTCTCATCATCATCATATCTTGGGAACCGAGCTTTTCTTAGACCTGGAACCTTGATAAATCGATTCCATATATGAATTGCTCGTTTAAAGGTATTAGATAAACAACTGATTTTCTTAGTCTAACCTCAAAGCAAACACTCATTGACTTTGTGTTACTTAACAACGCCATCTGCTGGAATAACTTACAATACAAAAAATAGTATTATTATTTGCCAATAGATGTCAGGAAGAGTCATATTTTTAAGTTTTAATTGGGACTTTTAAGTTGATTATAGATAAAACACGAATAAAATGACATTTTATAAAAATGATTCCTAGCTAGATCGATTTATCGCCCCCGAAACCTCCTATATACTAAATTTCATGAAAATCGTTGGAGCCGATTCCGAGATTCCAATTATATATATACAAGAATTGCTCGTTTAAAGGTATTAGATATAAAATGTACTCGGAGTAGTTTTTATAAGTGGTAAACCTGTGATGTGTATATATTCGTCATTGACGTTGAATAGGTTAATTGTATATACTCGTAGTATGAAACTATCCTACTATATACTGCTACTATATAAACAGGGTTCCTGTTCTTAGTCCGCATTATTGTGATGGGTAACTACGCGACCCTACATTGCGCGTGGCCCGTGGCGCACTTTGCCATTTTTTTCAATATCACACGTCTGCGAAGCAAGTGTAACGAATCATATTATATTCACATGTACAATTGTTAAATATTATGTTCGCTTTATGGGATTCGCGTCAGTCTGAACTCTCATGCAACAATTGACCGATTTTATAAATGATGTAGCATTTTTATTTTCAGGGCTATCACAGGTAGTTTTGGCTATCATTGCTCGGTTTTTCATCAATATGGGCTTCACTGCATCGATACAGTGGTCAACGGAGCTCTTGCCGACGGAGGTCCGAGCATCTGGATTTTCGTTTATACATATTATGTCTTACGTTGCATATTTCTTGTCGCCATACGTTGTTTATTCGGTGAGAATGTAATAATACTAATGATGAGTGAGTGCGGTGAAATGCATTAAATTATAGCTTCCCCTTTTAATAACACTTCACTCTAAAGAGGCTCTTTAGAGTGGAGTGTTAATAGACTCTTCTGCTCATGCTTCGGTTATGAAGTGAAACGTGCGTTGAATACATAATTTGTGTGTTAGGCCTAGCCATAGACCTACAATAATATTGCGCAATACTTTTATTGTGCAATAATATTGAACACCCCCTTGATTCCAAACGTTCAATAAATTCACTCAGTAAAATTGACAAACCAGTCTCATCAATATTTTCGTGCGAGCAACATGGCTGACGACGAAGTTTTGGCGGCAACCATGCTGGTGATTTTGTTAAATAAATCTCTATATAATTCTATATCTTTAGAATTATATACTCAAGTAAAAACTCCCATTCTTTATCTTTTATGGCATTTTTGCGCGCCATTTTGCTTAAATTTACGACACGACCATATATTAAACACGGTAACTGACCGAACGCGACTGCTCCGAACTCGCGAAGTGAAAAATATTGTGCAATATTAAGCCTACACAGCGCAAGAAAAATTATTGCGCAATAAAAATTAAACCCGCTCAAACTTTCGTTCAATCATTGTGCATTCTTCAATATTAACCCTAAACGATCAATAATATTGCACAATACGTAATATTGGGCAATATTATTGTAGGTCTATGGGGCACCTTACTGTCTTTGCTGTGGACGCACGTGATAGTGTGGGTGGACTAACGCGCCGGTGTGGTCTTCTTTAATTTTCGTACCTTGGACACAGAATATATAAAAGTACCCTTGGATACACCAATTTTGTCCCATTCCTTACATCACTTGTTTCAGTTGCATCACAGCAGTTACATCTAAGACTTCACGGAAATTTTTCAAATTATGTACCTCAATATCCTCTTTGAATTATGAATTTCCGTAAAGTACCGTCTGAATCTATAAAATGTCCTCACATCTCTTCGCATTTCATTGGCGGTCAGATGACGTCGGTCCATCAAGTATAGAATGTATCACAATTAAATTTTGTCGAAACTTTATATAAATACTTACTAGAATTATTTTATTTTAATAAACACCCAAACCTGGAAATACAAACATTTATGCTCATCATGTAAATGTTTGTCTCCGTCGGCGATCGAACCCGAGCCCCGTCGATTGCGTAGTCAGGGTCGCTTACCACTCGACCAACGGGGCGGTCAGCGGCAATGCCATCAAAGAGGCAAAACTAATGGATAAGTAATAGATATGATCATAATTGACGAATAAATTGATAAATAAAAATGTTAATGTGTTTTTAATTAAAATTGCCGACCGCCCCGTTAGTCGAGTGGTTAGCGACCCTGACTACACAATCGACAGAGCTCGGGTTCGATCCCCGACGGGGACAAGCATTTGTGTGTGTTTGTATTTCCAGGTTTGGGTGTTTATTAAGTATTAAATTATTTAAGTATTTATATATGTATTTCTATGTATTAGTATCGTTGACTAATACCCATAACACAAGCAAATAATTTACTTACTTTGGGGTTAGATCAGTCAGTGTAATTTGTCCCGTGAATATATTTATATTTATTTATTATTTAAAAATGAATAAAGTATCTATATTTCAAATAAAGTAGATTTTCTATGATATATGTGTAATTAGAATTAAATGTATTTTCTTCAGTTTTCTCATAAAAACAACATTGTTAATTTTTTAATTCATCAATGTAACACAGGAACTTACAATTTTTGAGTAATTTTAATAAATAGCATTAAAACTTTACATTGTGATGAAAAAATAATTTTCAAATCCGAGTTTTTTCATTATTTTCCATAGTATTGTATATTTTTTGATACCATCATAAATTAGAGATTCTAAAAAAAAAACTAATACCGATTTTTTAAAAACATCAGATATTTGGACGGGTGAATTTTCGATTGAAAATTATGATCTTTTTTTTTAAAATTAAGTCAAAATAAGGAGAAAAAATAAATATTTTAAATAAAAGAAATATACTGTATTTGGGATATAACAAAGCAACTTTTTACCAAGTTTCGAGAAAAAAAACTATTTATGTAGGAGATAAAAATAAAAAAATAAAAAGTCAGCTTTTCAAATTTTTTGCATAATTTTGAGGTTACATGAAAAAAGTGTGTACACAAAAGTTGTAGATCTTCTTACTGTCGGCCCCGGTCTATTATTAAAAGCATTAGGCAAATTTAACGACCGTTTACGGAATTGAATAGCTAGAAACACAATTTTCATCAGAACTTAAACCATGGTCCTATTTTTTAGAAGGCAAATTCGAAAGATTCAGATTTATTATTGTGATTTATAGAAGCCGTTTCAAATTCGAAAGTTTCGAATTTATTATAACGTAATTTATTTTCGAGGTAAATTTGGAGCTTTCTTCCACTAATCTAATCGCCTCTGTGGTCTAATGGTCCAGTGTTGGCGTTGACCACATGAGGTCCCGGGTTCGATTCCCGGGTCGGGCACTTTAAAAAAAAGTGTTTTTTCAGTTTTCTGAGGAACACAAAGTTGCCCGGGATTGGAAAGTGCCCGGTTGGCGATAGGCTTGCCACCTATCACATTTGTGGGACCAAGTATCTTCGGCTAATCGTGGGTGCACTTGTTGTACCTCTGCCTACCCCTTCGGGGATATGGGCGTGAAGATACTTTTTCTTCCACTAATACCTAATACTTGGAGGCTACTGCTGACGGAAACTAATGGATTCAATTAGAAAGCTACGAATTGGTTATGATGTGATTTGTTTTAGGGGCAAATTTGGAGTCGTATTCCACTAATTATACTTGGAGGAGTGTCCCTATTCGCTGGGGGTATCACGCTACTGCTGCCAGAAACTAATGGGCTCAATTTGCCTCAGACTATCGAAGAATGGGAGAAAGTATTCAACAAATCTACTATTTTCGGGTATTTATTTACATATATACATATTTTTATACTTATATAAACTTATATACTTACTCCTTATGTAACAAATACGCCATCACCACAGGACAGCAATAGAAGCCCGATTTACATAGCAAAACGTCAATCGAATCGAAGCATTAAGGGCTCTTACAAATTTTCTTACATATTATGCCGTGTCGCGTGTCGTGTGTCGCGTGTCGTAGCATGACACGACGTTGTATCTTATTTATGTGTGTAATAAACGTTTTTATGTAATTGGGGGCTGAACAAATTGGCCCGTTGGGTGGAGTGGTTAACGACTTTGACAATGCAATCGATGGAGCTCGCTTTCAATTCTTGACAGGAACAAGTATTTGTGTGATGAACATAAATGTTTGTATACCTAGGTTTGGGTGCTGTTATATCTGAGTATTTACACATATGTATGTGTGTCTACGTATTAGTATTGTAAACTAACACTTATATCACAAACAAATAATTTGCTTACTCAGAGGTTAGATCAATTTGCGTAATTTTTCGGGGAAATATTTCATTTATTTACTGTTTATTTTTATATTATTAATATAATGGTGGACAGTTTCAATCTTCCACGGTGCCCGCGTCCTTCATTGTATATCAACGACTTCTATGTATCTACTAACATTACATTAATCTCTTCGTTGTGTATCTATGTAATGAAATGATATTACATTAATTCAATTTGTCGCGCTTCGCGCGTGTTGAGTAGTGAGTTGTCTGTGGAAGTCGGCAGAGGGCGCATCGGTCGAAGGGACGTGTGATTCAATGGTGGATGAGGTTCAGCTTATTTTGTACAAATAATTTGTAAATTGTACAATTTATTGTTATAAAAACTTGTGATTTGTATAGAGATAAATAAAAGAATATAATTGAGGAACCGATATTAGTGAACTTGAATTGTCGTTTCTTTGTATTTTAGTCTGGTCAACAAGTGCTTTTTTGGTCAACTTTTTTCAGCAGTCTCCGAAAATTATGATTGAGGTGTCATTCGATTCGGAATGGCATCTAGATAGTTTTCGAAAAACAATGAAGTTCCGCAAATAAAAATTACAAAAGTTATTAACAATTAACTAAAAAATAAAAAGGGGGGTTTAGTTTTTTTGCAAATATCTCATAAACTAATAAAGATTTTTCAAATTTGAAAAAAGATTCAGAAAGAGGAGGAAATTTCCTAAAAAAATTTCCGACTCCCAGAATTGTAGGACTAATATTTATAATTTTCCCAGAGGGTTGAAAATACGCCCGAAAACGGGTACTCCGGCTTGCGCAAGCCACGCCTCCTTCGGACCTTTAATGAATAAATATTATTTAAACTTATTAAATATGAAAATTAAAATTTGAAAAAATTCAGGTGCCTACAGGACAGATCAATAAACAATAATCCGTGGTCAAAAAATTTTTATCGCGATTTTTCAATAAGTTATCCATTAATTAATTAACATTTTTTTGTAGCACGAACATTAACATTGCAAGTGCGATAATTGTTAAACTATTAATCTAGGATTTTTTTTCTTTCGTGGAGCTATTTTTCAAAGGTCTTAGAATAGATTCCCGTTGGAAAAATTAAAAAATTGTAAATTTTCATTTTGTAATTTACAGTTTACTAAGATGAAAAATTATAAAGCTTTATTAAACATTGAAAAAAAATTTTTTTTCATAATATTATTATTGATCCGTTTTTTTATGATCAGAAGCTACTTAAAAATGATTTTTTATAATTTTTATCTCCTATTGTTTAAAAAATTGTTATAAACAAATGCGTTGTTTATGAGATAATTTAAAAATTTTTTTCGATAACATAATCTTTGATGATAATTATGATTTTTTTTAAAAAAAAACCGTTTCTTAAAAAAAAATTTTTATTGCTAAAAACGCATTTGTTGATTAACAATTATTTTCTCCCACTTCTAATTAACATTAAGGAACCATTTTTTTTAAATCATTATTTATTTTTCTTTTTGATATAAAAAAAAATATTTAATTTTTCATTGTTTATGTAATAAACAATTTGTTATAAAAAAATAAATTTTTACCTTTTATTTTTGTTTCTTATTTTACTTAATGTCACAAAAACTGACATGATTTATTTTTTCTTTTTAATTTTTTTACTATTTTTTTTTTAATTTTTAAATATTCGTTGTCTGTAATTTCGTCATTCTTGCCTGGTTTTTCATCCTTAAAATTATTATAATTTATAAACTAATGGAGATATGATGAAAACACCCAAGACTTATTTATTCTTTAACTAATAAAGACTATACTAGATAAAGAATAAATAAGTCTTGGGTGTTTTCATCATATCTCCATTAGTTTATAAATTATAATAATTTTAAGGATGAAAAACCAGGCAAGAATGACGAAATTACAGACAACGAATATTTAAAAATTAAAAAAAAAATAGTAAAAAAAATAAAAAAAAATCATGTCAGTTTTTGTGACATTAAGTAAAATAAGAAAAAAAAATAAGAGGTAAAAATTTATTTGTTTATAACAAATTGTTTATTACATAAACAATGAAAAATTAAATATTTTTTTTTTATATCTAAAAGAAAAATAAATAATGATTTAAAAAAAAATGGTTCCTTAATGTTAATTAGAAGTGGGAGAAAATAATTGTTAATAAACAAATGCGTTTTTCAGCAATAAAAAAATTTTTTTAAGAAACGGTTTTTTTAAAAAAAAAACATAATTATCATCAAAAATTATGTTATCGAAAAAAATTTTTAAATTATCTCATAAACAACGCATTTGTTTATAACATTTTTTTAAACAATAGGAGATAAAAATTATAAAAAATCATTTTTAAGTAGCTTCTGATCATGAGAAAACGGATCAATAATAATATTATGAAAAAAAAATTTTTTTCAATGTTTAATAAAGCTTTATAATTTTTCACCTTAGTAAACTGTTAATTACAAAATGAAAATTTACAATTTTTTAATTTTTCCAACGGGAATCTATTCTAAGACCTTTGAAAACTAGCTCCACGAAAAAAAAAAAATCCTAGATTAATAGTTTAACAATTATCGCACTTGCAATGTTAATGTTCGTGCTACAAAAAAATGTTAATTAATTAATGGATAACTTATTGAAAAATCGCGATAAAAATTTTTTGACCACGGATTATTGTTTATTGATCTGTCCTGTAGGCACCTGAATTTTTTCAAATTTTAATTTTCATATTTAATAAGTTTAAATAATATTTATTCATTAAAGGTCCGAAGGAGGCGTGGCTTGCGCAAGCCGGAGTACCCGTTTTCGGGCGTATTTTCAACCCTCTGGGAAAATTATAAATATTAGTCCTACAATTCTGGGAGTCGGAAATTTTTTTAGGAAATTTCCTCCTCTTTCTGAATCTTTTTTCAAATTTGAAAAATCTTTATTAGTTTATGAGATATTGCAAAAAACTAAACCCCCCTTTTTATTTTTAGTTAATTGTTAATAACTTTTGTAATTTCTATTTGCGGAACTTCATTGTTTTTCGAAAACTATCTAGATGCCATTCCGAATCGAATGACACCTCAATCATAATTTTCGGAGACTGCTGAAAAAAGTTGACCAAAAAAGCACTTGTTGACCAGACTATTTTCAGAGAAACAAATTATGGTTTACTTTTAAAAACCTTAATAATATTTCTTATATCTATATTGTTAACTTCTCCTGTATTGTCCTAGATATCGGAGCAAACCCCTTTCTTTTTTAATCCCGACAGTTCATTTGAATCCCAATTTGCTCCTCACTTTAATGTTAAGAACATGATCCACAAGCATTTATTATACCTTTTTACAAACGACGAAAAACAGAGGAGGTTTTCAATTCAACGCGTACCTATATTTTTTTATGTTAGACCACGCCGGCATAACTTTTACAAAATAGTGCGATTTTGATAATTCTTTTTTTATTGGAATGGATGTACCCGGGGTGGTACTATTTAATTTTTTTTTGTAAATTATCATCAATCATAAGGTTACGTAAACAAGGGGTTGATTGTTCAGTCACTGATTTTGATGTGTATTTTACAGAGTGATCTGATTTTGATAATTCTTCTTTTATTGGATAGAATATACCTACCTACTCCGAGGGTTCTCCCATATAATTAAAAAACACCCAAAAGGGTACGAAAACAGAGGATGATTGATTATTCACTCATTGATTTTAATCCTACTAATATTATAAATGCGAAAGTTTGTGAGTATGTATGTATGGATGTTTGTTACTCTTTCACGCAAATACTACTGCACCGATTACGATGAAATTTGGTATGTAAGTAGCTGAAGACCCAGAATAACACACAGGCTTTACTTTTTATCCCGGAAAAATTAGATGATCCCGCGGGATTTGCCAAAAACTTTTATGATGCAGCGGGCTGCACGCTGTGTCACACATTGACGCATAACTTTTCGTCGGTTTATTTTTTGTTAAAAATATATCTATATTCATATTATAAATGCGAAAGTTTGGATGTTTGGACGTATGGATGGATGTTTGTCACTCAATCACGCAAAAACTACTGAACGGATTTAAATGAAATTTGGCACACAGGTAGATGATGACATGGAATAGCAAACAGGTTACTTTTTATCCCGTAAAAAATAGGTGATCCCGCGGGATTCGCCAAAAACTTTTATTATTATTTTATTAATTATATATTATTTTATTTTTTTAATTATATATTATTTTGCAAACAAGCAGATGGCTCTTCTGATGGACTATCGTCTATAGATATCAAAGGTGTTGTGCTGTGTGGCGTTGTGTTATGTGTGTGTGGTAAATTTATGCTACATCCATAAATTTACCATCTACCTTACCTTCCAAACTGGAACATAACTATGGCAAGCAATTACGAACTGCTTGGCAGGAAGGTAGTTCCAGATGAGCTCGGACTAACACAAGGTTATACTTCTACTAGAATTGTATAATAATTTTACTTTACTTCACCAGGACAAATACTGACGTTGAGAAAAATATAGAAAAAGATGAAAAACAAGAGACACTCATCAGTTAAACAGGACTTATTTCGAAGAATCCTTAAAACAATAGTCTTCTATTGGATTTCGTCATCTCAAGGAAGCCTGGAGATTATTTAATTCAAAAAGAAGATTTAGGTTCTACAGTCCTTACATTTTAAAAACTTTCAGGAGCAGAATATAGTGACTGAAAAAATGAAATAATTTTTATAAAGATTTTCTTACATTAATAAACACTACATGTAATAAAGTTTTTATTTACTCATCAATAAAATGTTAAATTACCAACCACATACAATACAGGTGCCTAAATATTATATAGCGTCTTATGTCTCGTCGGTAAAGCTCGCCCGTGTATCATCACAATACCGCGGTTATATGTAGTACAATTTGCTATAAGTTTTGTGTCAAGTGCTCTTAGACCATTGAGACCGCGGTATAGGCTCGCCAGTGGATCAGCACCTTAAGGGACGGTTTATCTAAAATCGAAATCACGAATTTCGAACTTGATTCTGAGATGATGATGAGAGATTCTGAGACCATTTTTGATTTTTTTGATAATTTCTTACCTGGAATTTGTATATTTTTTTTAAAAAAACAATTGTAAAATTTAAGGCAATACGACGTTTGGTCGAAATTTAGGCGAGCTTATCATTAAGAGAGATGCTAACCCAAGACAGAGAAACCTTAATACATAAATTAAATGTACTGCGTTATGAAGTATAAAATAAGTGTATTTAATTAATTTATTAATTTATTTATTTTAGTTAAACAAAAAATCAATGAATTCAAAATTTCAACCACATCATACCCATAGTCTCAGAGTAAAATAAGCGACATACGGACGGAAGAACGGACGAGGAGATGAACAGACAGACAGAAGGATATGAAGAAATTAAAAGAGTTACGGTCTTTCTGATCGGACGAACGACATATGCCTAGTGCCTTTTTTTATATCCTAAGATAGCAAACAAGCAGATGGGTCTCCTGATGGAAAGAGTCAACCATTGCCTATAGACACCAAAGGTGTTAATGGTGCGTTGCTATCTTGTGGCGAGGTCTAATGCCACATGCATAAGTTTACCGGCTACCGTACCCTTCAAACCGGAACACGACAGTGACAAGCACTGACGCTATTGCGGCAGGAATAGGTAAGGCGGTGGTACCAGACCCGGGCGAGATAATGCAGAACTCTACCACCTAGTAGCCTACCCCGGGGGTCCAGTGCTGCCAGGTTCACTGTAATTACAGTAGATTCGCTGTAATTTAGCTGCTTTTTTCTGGTTTAACTGTATACTGTATTAAAAAATACAGTATACAGTAAAACGATACATCCTATGTATTAATTTACTTTTTGGATATATCTGTCAAGTGTCTATAGTCCGTAAAATATAGCTTGATACCTGTGACACATGATCAATATGCCCATCAAATCGTATACAGAAATAAAAATTATCGATTTAAATGACAGAAACTCTTACTTATAATTATTTTTTTATTTATGTATTTAGGATGAATTTTAAATAACTTTCCAAATAATAATCTAAACATAATATCTTTTTGTAGTCCATGCTACGAAATTGCCGTTTTACGTTTTAGATGATGATGTTTAAAAGTGGTCAGCATCATTTATGTTGCAAACAAAAATAGATTAAGTTTTTGTTCCTTTAAGTTGACAATTTTAAGTGAAATGATAAAATAAAGTATTTTCACATACTTAATTGCCTTCAAAAAGTATAAAGTACGTTTATTCAAAATAAAGTACAATACTTTATTATAAAGTACGGGTGGCAACCCTAGGTCTAACTTAAAAAAATATAAGCGTTGGATTGAGAACCTCCTCCATTTTGTCGTCGATTGAAAAGCAATAAACCAACAAAGACATGTGAAGGGCTCTCCCTCTTATGCTGGAGCCGTACTTGCGCCTATCGCGTCGAAGTTATATGCGCGCTATGGCGCTAAGGCACACGTAGTCCGGAATGTGCGCGAAAATAGCCGATAATAGCCGGTCACGTCTGCGTTTATCGTGTAATCGCACGAAGCTTTATGACGATATACGCAAGTCCAGCTCCAGCATTAGATTACCCCCCACCAACAGAGACATGTGGGACCTTAGATTAAATGTAGTTATATTTGATCTAAGCGTGGGACGCGTGAAGTTATAAATAACTATAGCTGTTAATCGTGACTTCGTTCTCATGAGCTAAAATCATAACTTCCTTTTGATCAATCGGGTATAAAAGTAGTTTATGTTACATCTGGATAGTGTATCTTTCTAATAGTAGCAGTAAACAAGCAGATGGTTTTACTGACAGTAAGAGATAACCATCGTACATAGAAACCAAAGATGTTAATCCGTGTGGCATGGATATAATGTCACATGCTTAAGTTTATTGACTACTTTAACTTATAACCGGTTTAGATTTACAATACGCATTAACGAAACCGGACTACAACCACGAAAATAATTAGGTATGGGTTTAGCTAATTTCGGGAAACTTCAAAATCATAGAAATCTGTAAAAAATTGCAAAGATTTAATTGCTTTTTCTTCTTGAAATTGAAAGAAAAATCTTTGCAAAAATTACATTCAGATCTTTTTGCTTGAAAACTGAAGGATATAAAAAATAAGCAACATTATTTATTTCGTTTATTAAAATGTTTAAATTACGTAATTTAACAAAAATAATATTATGACAGTTACAAATGGTAAATTTATAGATTTTTTGAAATACATAACTTACTTAATATAGCAATGAAACAACTCATACACCCAGAATCAGCGATCCCAGTATTGACAAAATAAACGATTTTGTACATACAATAAATTTACTTATAGTAATTATAACTATCTTTAACAAAAATATAATATGCTTTAGAATTGACCTATTATCACAGATGCTATTAAGTAATTGTTACTTTTGTGAAAAATATCTATTGTTAGAAAACATTTCACTACATACCTACACTTTAAGTCTTGGTTATTTTTTCCAACATTACAAATAAATTCGAAAAGGCCAGTTTATTCGAAAAAAAAAAATTGTTAATTTTCTAAATTAATAAATTCGAAACGGCGAGTTTATTTGCAAAAAATATTTTTAGGCTGCATAAAATTTATATTCGGCTACCGATCTAGCCCAGTGGTGTTCTAAAAATCTTAAGGGTTATTTTAGAAATAATCCCATCACAGAGGGATCCATACTGTCAAATGACAAGGCTTATACTTAAAAATATATAAATATGAGTATATTATAGTAATATCTATAATCGTAGGTTTTTTAATTACGATATAACGTAGTAAATTACGAAATTTTATTAGTTAAATGGTAAAAATTTTAGGAATTAGCTTAAGCATTTGACCGCCCCGTTGGTCGAGTGGTTAGCTACCCTGACTACGCAATCAACGGGGCTCGGGTTCGATCCCCGACGGGGACAAGCACTTGTGTGATGAGCATAAATGTTTGTATTTCCGGGTTTGGGTGTTTATTATATATATTCTGGTATTTATATATGTATTTCTATGTATTAGTATCGTTGACTAACACCCATAACACAAGCAAATATTTGCTTACTTTGGGGTTAGATCAGTAAGTGTAATTTGTCCCGTGAATATTTATTATTATTATTATTATATTAGCAGATGTTTCGTTTTTAGAGTACTTAGGTACGACCCGACAGCAGATATATCTGCGGGCCTGAACAAGTGACGTCATGCAAATTAAAAGGCGAGTTGTGGATAACGTGTTCCAGCAGTATACATTAATGGTGGTTAATATAAAGCCCCGTTTTCACTTTGATTAGTGGGAGTGCGAATTTTTAATGCAGGTGCTTAGTATTAAGCAAAAAATACGTAAAAAGCCGTTGTTCAGTGCGAGTGATCAATATTCAGCGTAGTAAAAGTGAATATAGACAATCGTACTACACAAAGTGAAAACGGGGCTTAACTCATAGCGCTAAATTATAGCGCGCGCTATGTATACTCAATGTATAGCGTTCGCTATTTAGATTCGCATTCAGCGCTATAACATAACTCCACGCTATATACCTAGCGGCTAGCGTAGGCAGTAGTTATTACATTATAACCTACGAAGTTACGAACTACGCGATCTAACGAGTAACGTACTAGACCGTAGATGCTAGACTTTATAACATAGTTTAAAGCGTTATAGCGCTCAGTCATCGCTCGCTGTATGACGTTGTGATGAGTCAGTCAGTCACACGTTATAATACTCGTAGTATACAACGTAGCGCGCTAGAAAAATATAGCTTAATTATAGTCTACAACACGCTATCATTAAATGGTTTATTTGAACAATACTAGTGTGCATATTTTGTAATATGTATGTTTTCAGTTTGTGTGTATACCATGGAACATAGAACAAGCGGAATTGGCAAGTACAAACATTTGTATCAGGACCGCGATCGCCATACTCACACATAAAATAAGCATTATTGCATATAAACTACTAATGCAAACATTGTTTCATTGGTCGTTTTCATTTTAAACAACAATACTCACACACAAAAACAAAAACAAAAAACAACAATAATCCGAAACACACAAACAGAACATTTAAAAACATACCAAACTGCGTTACAATAAATTTTATTTTGCTACAAAAAAAAGAGTATTTACGTCCTTTTGTAGTCTATTCAAAATAGACTCATCTATGTGTACAATAGTGAAACTTAAGATCTTAATAGTTTCGCTATTCTACAATAGATGGCAGTATTGATTTTTCCGTAGTTTTCAGTTGATCATATTTGAGTAGAGAACTTTCTAGAACGATATACGTAATGACTGTCATTACGTATATCTTTCTAGAAAAAATAGGTCAATCTAAAATGAACTTTATATGTAAGGTGTACGGCTGATTTTAGCTTGACTTTCTATTATATCATTAGAGATTATATTAAATCAGGAATTTAATTAAAATAAAATGAAAATTGTACTTTCAAATGATATAAAATATCTCCATTTTAAATCATCTGTATTCTACTATCATTTCTGCATTCAAGAATGGCACAATACGGCATAATTCAGTGTATAATAAATTTTCGCACGACGACTATCTCCTAATGGTATGGTAAGTATCACTAAGTAGAGTAAAAGCGCATAATAGTGGCGCACGCGGCACGCCCACTCTTCACTTCCCCTTGTTCTATGTTCCATGGTATATACAATAATTTGTAGACAGGCGCAAGTATATTTTAATTAAAGAAACAATACACAAAACAAGTGGAAATACAATATTATTTTATTTTCTAATACTTCCTTCTGATAAAGAGAACCAACTTGGCGATAGTGCTTCTCCAATATTGACAATTTGGCGCTCTTTTTATTAAACAGAAAATCATCATAAACCACATTTACGATTCCAATTTATACTTTAATATATCAACATAAAACATATTTGCTGTAATGAGTACTGTCAAGTTGTTGTTCTACACTTTAAATAAAGAAACTAGGTAGGTACGATACCGTACACTCGGTGAGATTGTAATTATTATTAAAACACACTTGAACGTGAGTATTAATGTACTCTGGTTTTTTGCTGAACAAGTTGGAAATGTCATGTCAAGGTCATGCAATATTTTTTTGTTAATTTAAGTATTATAACCAGTTAAATGTGTTTTTCGTAATAGTGTTTACGATGTATTAAAACATATTATATTAACAGTTTATATTTCGTTATATTAAATTACAATAGATGACGCAGGGGCGGCTTAACCTATAGTGCAGGGTGTGTACTGCACACGGGCGCCGCGGCGCTCCCTGAGACGGCTAAGAACATAGTCTTAGCACCCGTATTCATAAACGATACTATGCGATTGCATAGTGTTAATGAGCGCATAGGGTCGTTTAAACCGTTTCATAAACAATACTTAGTGCCGGTCGCCACTATGCGTCCTTTCAAATCTACGCACAGTTAAGTTAACCGCCGAGCTATTTTACAGGACGCATAGTGTCCTGTCTTGGAGTCTGGTGTCCAGATGTTGTTTCACAAATTTGAAATTAGTATTGTATTGTCCAGAGCGAGGTGAGGGTTTAATATAAGTGAAGTTGAAATTTGTGTTTGTAATGGATTACGAAAGTGAAGAAAAATTCTATAAGTAAATAAATAGAAGATGACAGGAACAAAGCATAATTAGAACAAAACAAGGTATTCGAGATTTGCAAAATATTTTTCTCTCTTCAAAAATCTTTGCACTGGATATATTTACATTCAAATGCGTAGCCATATTGATAATACTGTATTAATTCATAAATAAAATAGGAATAAATTGAAAATAACACGCAAAAAAAATGTAGGTTAGAATTGTGGAATATTTTAATAATTTGATCTATTGACAATTGACATTTGTCAAACATACAGCGTGAAATACGCTGCATTAAAGCCAACCAATCACAGCTGGGTATTCGACACTATGATATCTCACAGGCAAGTAATACTTAAGTGTTGTTTATGTAACAGATCGCTTGTCATGTGCAAATTAGCGTTATTTGCATAGTGTTACTACGCTACTTAGGTAAGGGTTGTTTATGATAATGAATACGGGCGAATTGCATTGCTTTGCGAAACTGCATTGCTTGAAATTAATTTTTATTTTTTTTTAAATTCTTAATACCGAATATATTTAATACTTTTGCAGTTTGCTCTTACGCCCACTTTAATCGTAGGCAGATTTGTCTAGCAATCGAAAATATAGCTTCATACTTTGACCAAAGTAAAATTTACTTTGGTCCTAGGCTTCATACATATGGTTCGTTAAAATGCTAGTAAAACGGCCTGTGTAATGTTACGTGAGTTCCTTGTAGGCCACCAGAGGGCCAAAAATATCCGTTGGATACAGGGGCTGTCACTACGTGACAAGAACTCTCTGCTTTTCATCTTTTGTATTTTCTTCTACAAATACTTCTTCTACTTTCCTGTGAATAAAGAACAGTAAAAAAGTTATTTTATAGTTTATACTACATTTATGATTTTAAAATCGATTTTGTATGAGATAGCAAACGAGCAGGCTTTCCTGAAAGAAAGAAACATTAATTGCTTATAGACATGAAAGACGTTAGTGGTGCGTTGCCATCCGTAAGGCGAGGTGTTAACTTTACTTGCATAATTTTACCGGCTATTTTACTTTCTAAACCAGATGGTAAAAATGCAAGAACTGACGCTATTGCGGCAGGAATAGGTGAGGCACAGACCCGGGCGATACAATGCAGAACTCTACCACCTAGTTGCCACGATGAAAGTGACTCGCATAGCCAATCGGTTGCCTTTTACGACCTGCCTGGCAGAACGACAGATGGTTTATTCTTCTAATGTATTTGGTAGCCTCATTTCTTTGAGTGTATAAGACGTTTAATATATATATGACTATTTAATTTAACTTATAGTTAATAATACTTATACACTTTAATTTTTTTTAAAAGTTAAAACCGAAAGAAAGAAAGAAAGATATTATTTATTTGCCAGAATATGGGAGTTACAAGTTATTAAAATTTGATTAAGTTACCAACATGTTCTACCATGATATGGTGTGCAAATATTTTTAAATTATAATTACTATTATAAAGCTAAAAATGTTGTGAGTCGATTTTCTTACTACTGGATCAGAACGTGGCCACACACAGAAGATCCGGCGGAAGAAACTCAGCGGGCTTGTGTTTTTTTTTTCAATTATAGTTACATAATACAAATTACATACATTATTTCACATCACAATACTTATTTCTATAATTTACAAAATTCTTTTTTTTGCTTAATTAAAATGTTGACATTTTACAAAGTTTAAAGACAGAAGAAAGATAATAGTTAATTTGTAACATTTTAGTTAAGTTGTACAATTTAATGTATATTTATCAACATGTTCTACATTACATGGTGCATAAATTACATTGAAATACTGATCAAAGTCTGATCTCTGTGAATATTTATTTATAAATATATAAAAACAAGTATCTTCACGCCCGTATCCCCGAAGAGGTAGTTAGAGGTACAACAAGTGCACCCACGATTAGCCGTAGATACTTAATCCCACAATGTGATAGGTGGCAAGGCAAGCGTATTGCCAACCGGGCACTTATCCAATCCCTGCAAATGTTGTTTTTATCAGAAAACTGAAAAAACATATTTTGAATTGCCCGATCCGGGAATTGACCCCAGGTCCCAATGCGGTCAACACTGACACCGAACCACTAGACAACAGAATATGTTACATTTATTTTTAAATATATTTAATAGTCTTTATACTCTAATCGGAATCGTAACTAAAGCATACTAGTCTGTGATACTCGGGACAAGCTTCCTAAGGTAGCTACGATTCACACCGACTAACTTAAGTGAACCACAGCCGACTTACGAGGAAGATGCCAAGTATTAGGATATAATTACGAGGTAGTTTTATCTTAATACATACTTAACTTTGTAAACGTACTATACGTGCTCATGTCTCATTCGCGCGAGTGCTAAAATTGTAAGGAAAAAATAGTTGCATAGAATAATGACCCATCCGAACGTAATTCACATTGACAAGAAGCACACTTGCCTGTAAATTGTAAAATAAGAATACTTTTAGTTTTTTTTTTGCCTTATTTTAATTTACTTAAGTCAAAAAATGTAATAAGGAACTTGGAATGCCTTATTTTAATTGGTCGGTAGCATCGTGTCAAATTTCAATAAGTATTAACTAATAACTCAAAACAACTGTTATAAATATAACAGTTATTAATTACAATATTTGAAAAAGTGAGACCTTAAAAGAAATCACGTTTAGAACGAGTTTCAATATCTAGAGAGTGCACATGAATATTGTAAAAAATGTGAAGATTTGTTCAAATATATGGGAAATACGACCACGCTATTTAATCACATTAATAATGGAAATAATATTTCCGTCGAACCATCAACATCGGAGGAGCCTTTCCAAAAAAAATTGAGGCAATATCTGTCGCGATTGGCCGCTAAACATAACCGCTTATTCTAAAAAGCTATAAGACATAACATAAATACAAAAGTTCATAACAACTTTTTACCACCTACTTAATGTAGTAACGGCAATTGTCACAATGTAATTAGTGAATCAACAATAAAAAAATTAAGCAGTCACAAACAATTATCTTATTCAAAACTTTGTCCCGCTAACTCGAAGTCAAACTTAAGTCAATTTAACGTATTTTTATTTTTTTGCGAATTGGCACACCTGTACAACATTTAGAGGTGGCCGTTAAATCAATAAACTGTTTTATTAACAGTTTTATGTTCTTCCATATGAAAACCAAAAAATGTAAACCTAATAAATTCTTCGCAATGCGACCATAATGCGACGAAGTGAATACATTGAAAATATTAAAAGCTAATCTATACATATAATAAAATCGTAGGAAAGCCAAAACTGTACAATGAATATTTTTTTTAAAAGAACACTTGGGGCGTGATCTACAATCGATATCGAAGCCAAAAATATAGTTTTTAGAATTTTTCTCTGTTTGTCTGTTTATCTGTTTATCCGTATGTCTGTCCGGGATAAATTCAAAAAGTACTGCATGGATTTACTTCAAATTTTGCATGAATATTACTAACAGTTCGGGTCAACATATACATGCTATCCCCCTACGGGCTACATATTATCATGCTATCACCTAAGGGGGAGAAGCTGTGCGGAGTAAACGAAGTCCGCGCGGACGAAGACGTGGGCAACAGCTAGTAATTAATAAACGTCAGTCAGTCAGTAATTAATAAATGTTTTCGCTACTCGCAATGAATTGACATAATATTGAAGCAATTATTAATTATTTAACCAATTTCGATTATTGAAAACCCGTTGACGAGTTAACAGTTTCTTAAACATGTTGACCATTGACGAAAACAGTTACGTTAAATTAATTTGAAAACCGTCATTGACATTTGACACACCTATTACTAAAGATGTGACTAATATATTTGACGGCGTCCGCGTTATCAAATGCAAGAATATTGTAAACAACAGCCCCCCAAGGCAAGTGGCATCAATGCTAGGAGTATTAGAAAAATTTTGATGGAAAATTTTAACCCTATATAACACCCCTTTTTATTGCACTATTGCGTGAAGGGGGTAAGGGACACCAATTTTTGTTAAGGTCACTTTGCTCTGAGTTCGTTCCCCGTGGAGTTAGGGGATGAAAACCGAAATCCATTACAAAGGCGTCTGCGAGTTAAAAAAAGAAAATGTATTGAAATCCCCTTAGTTAGGTTAGGGCTCTTAAATTATGGCAATTTGCGTTCATTTTACTTTAAAATTATCAAAAATTCTAACAGATAATATCCACGATTTAGAACAGCTGATTGAATAATAGTGATCATCCGCCATTTTTAGCGTAATTTACAGGGTTCTAGCGTTCGCTGATCATCGAATCACAATTTTGCTTGTCAAAAGTGCCACTTGGCTAAGGTTTTGTATGAAAATGATCAAAAATGATCGATGCAATATAACGTTTCGTTTCACGAAGCACACTTGGCTATCAATTACACATTCGTTTACGCTCGTATCAACAGCTTATGTCAAATCCATACATTTCCTTTTCTATTCTCCTAGCGTTAATGCCACTTGTCTTGGGGGGCTGACCTACTTCCGACATATTCATATTAGGTACCCGTAATAGGTACACGGG
Organism: Apodemia mormo; assembly: GCA_036924255.1. Classification (NCBI taxonomy): domain Eukaryota; kingdom Metazoa; phylum Arthropoda; class Insecta; order Lepidoptera; family Riodinidae; genus Apodemia; species Apodemia mormo. Next base: position 44,341,905 of record JAUPFN010000001.1, on the reverse strand, counting down.
CGAAATATCATATTAGGTAATACGAATATTATGGTATTATGTTATGCAATAATAGGGAGCTAATGCGACGTTGCCAGTTTCACCTTTTTGCATTATGGCTATTATATTATACTAATATCAAGCTAATATCGTATATCGTAAGATACGCGCGGCCGCGGCCCGCCGCGCCGTAGCGGGAGAACGAGACGTTGTCATACTTCTCTAGCGGTGTATATGGTGCAGGTGCAATGATAAAAATAAACAAATTGTATACACGTCGCGTTTTGTATTGAAGCTTCGTGGAAAAGCGAATGACAGCAAGCAATCGATATTGATTCAATGCTAAAAAATTTTAAAACGTATATAATTTAATGTAATGGTAAAAATAGGTATTTAATACAAATACTTAACATCTATTATTTTAAAATTTAAAATACTCGTGTTTAGTTGTGTTTACTGTTTATCTTCTGATTGCAAACAATTCACAATAAATAAGAGAGTGCTATCAGACAAATTTTTATTTTATTAATATTTATTATGTTTTGTTCGAAAAAAAATGAAGCGTGCTAAAACAAGTGAAATTTGGTCTCACTTCAGCATATTTTACATAATATTATTATAATTATATTAATGAAGTGTATGATTATTCACCCTAACATATTATCCGTTATTGGATTAAACCTATTACCTACGTATTACATAATATAATCCAATAGCAGTTGAATATTACGTATTTATAAGAACAGATATTCTAACTATTATTTGACTAATATCCAGTAATAGGTATGATACCCTATTATTCCTAAAGCGATATATTTGATAATAGGATAACAAGAATTTGAGCCTAATATAACACCTCTACCTAGTACTAGAGATGTGATAAACGGCTTTTAATTATTAAATTAACACGTTTAAACGTTTTGCTTATACTTTTAAGCGTGCTTAAAAAAGCGCTTTTCGTTTAAACGCTTTTTTAAACAAAAGTTGTTGATCGTTGAGAAGGTCGATTATAAAACGAAGATTTAAGTGAATTAGTGGCGACGGATAAAGCCGAGAGTTGAAAAAAGCGTTCAATGTTTTGCGGTTTTGTTAGTGAAATTATTCAATTAAAAAATAGGGGTTGATGATAGAAGGGTGAATATTAGGTTCGTATATATTTTTAATGCCGCATTATAAAAAAAAATGTCCTAATAATAAAAAACAATGTTAGGGATGGACAACCCTTATCACTTAGTGGTATAAAAAAATAAACAGTAGCCGATTTTCAGACCTACTGAATATGCATATAAAATTTCATAAAAACGGCCAAGCCGTTTCGGAGGAGTATGGTAAATAACATTGTAACACGAGAATTTTATGTATAAGACACTTTATCAATCAATCAACTTCCTTTCTTACTTTTCTGGCTAAGGACTACCTGAAATGAATAGTAGGTAACACAATATACACTTTTTTATCCATAACCTAATTTCAATAATTAATATAAACAAAATTACTTTGAAAATTTGTAAAAGGATTCGTGTCAAGTTTGTACGCGCGCTAAACTAAAAAATTGATGATCGTAAAATAAACAATTGATGAGGTCGTCGAACGTCGAATTTGTTCAACAACGAAAAGCGTTTCCGTTAGTTATATTATTCTGTGGTACTGGAACTTGAACAAACGTAAGTTGTCAATTCGTTGTAAAAAGTACTAACCAACCAAAAACGGAGCGTTGTCAGTCCGACACAAATGTTGCGTAAATAAGTAGAAAATAATTTAGCCGCTTAATACTTTAGCCACTTAATACGATAACCAACCCATATTGTTATCGTTTCTTATAGGGATAGTAATAAGGTTGTTAATCCAATTAAAAAAAAAATATTGAGTATTAGAGTATAGAAATAAGGTTCTTTATTCTATTTTATTTTGATTTTTAATGTTATTGAAATAAGGTTACTTTTCGTCAATCATGCTAATATGGTATTTAAATTTTTGTATCGTAAACATCAACGTTTAAACGAAAACGGCTTAAATTCGTAAGCGCGCTTATGGGCTTATATTTTGAAAAGCCTAATTTTTTAAGCCTATATCGTTTAAACGCCCACGACTACCTAGTACCTACACCCTACACTCCATTTGCATTAATAATTTGTATTTCTGAATTCTGATACAAGATACGTACTACGTAGCACACCATATACTGGTTGCTACGCAAAAAATTTCAAGAATAGGTAAGGCAGAGATTTATCAAACTCATCCACAAATCAGATTACAGTGTTAAAGTATAAGGCCAATTAACTTATACAATTGCTAGTGCGATTTATCAAACAACCAGAGCCATCTATTAACTTCAGTACAAAAGTGTACAATTTTTGTAAAATTTCAAGTCAGCAGTCGATCTCCACAGAGTACCTACTTTGTAATATATTCAAATATAAGCTTATTTTAGGGCATAAATACAATGTTTTCTACTTAAAAATATAGATGGCGCCACATAAATGATTCTGCTCTATAGGTATTCCCCACCTACAAGTTTCTACTTTTCACTAAAGAGATTTTAATTAGCTATAGTTCAACTTGACTTACTTGTTCGAGTTGCAAGAATTTTATGCCTTGAGATGAGCCTCTATTTAGGAATATCACAAAGTAGTAATGGGTCAACTCGACTTACTAATTCGACATAATTATTTTGTGAAATAATAGGTCGATTCTAACATTTGCATGTTAACTATGTAAAATTATGAAATAGAAAATAAAAATGTATTTGATTTGATTTGAAATATTTTCCTAGACTAAGAAATGTTCAAGAATTTTTTAAATATTTATATTCATTAAATACGTATATATAAATAACAAAAATTAATAAAATATATCACGTAAAACCTTTATTCGAACGAATTCAGTATAATTGTTATAATATTCTTTTAAAAAAGTATCTCCCGTATCCCGTATCCCCGAAGAAGTAGGCAGAGGTACAACCAGTGCACTCATGATTAGCCGAAGATACTTTTTCCTACAATGTGATAATTGGCAAGCACGAAGCAAATACAAGGTATTTGCTCCGTAGTAGCAAACTTATCGCCAACCTGGCATTATCCAATCCCGGGCAACATTGTTTTTATCAGAAAACTGAAAAAACACATTTTTGAATTGCCCCACCCGGGAATCGAACCTGTGAGCTCATGTGGTCAACACCGAAATCTGACCTCTAAACCACAGAGGCGACCATATTTTCTTCTTGAATCTTTTCTATTTGAGTTCACTAGTATATAAATATGTGGTTTTCGGAAAACTTAAATTTTAGCGTTTTAGCAGTCTTATCAGAAATCTGAACTATTAACAATTTATTTTAAATATTAATGTCGTAGCAAGAATCGTGGTAAACTGGATTGTATAGACAAGCTCACTTAAAACAAGCTTCTATAGAGAAGCTCGAAAACTTTGCTTATTCTGCAAAGCTACTGCGAGATGATACTTACTTTATTATTATTTTTCAATTAATGGAGATAATTTAATATTAATTTTTAAATAGACCAGTCTATTGATCAAATATTTAAAAAAATCAATCCATTCTAATATTATAAATGCGAAAGTCTGTCTGTCTGTTTGTTACGCTATTACGGCTAAACCACTGAACCGATTTTCATGAAATTTGGCATGGAAATAGTTGAAGATCCGGGATCAAACACAGGATAATTTTTTTCAAAAATCAGCCCCTGAAGGGCTGAAATAGGATATGAAATTTGTATTAAAAAAACTATTTCGATAACATACTCGCGGGCGAAACTACGCGGGTCAGCTAGTAATTTCATAAATGTAAAGTCAAAATAACGTTTTTTGGGTGATTTGAAATATCTTATATATAAAATTCTCGTGTCACAATGTTCGTTCCCGTACTCCTTCGAAACGGCTTGACCGATTCTCTTGAAATTTGTGAACATATTGAGTAGGTCTGAGAATCACCCAACATCTATTTTTCATACCCCTAAATGCTAAGGGTAAACCCCTAAATTTTTTAATTTATTTTTTAGATATTTTTTTTTTGTTTTTATTTTTTTATGATACAGCAATAAAAATATATACAACCCTATATTTCTCCTCTACGATTAACCCCTATTTTTAATTAAATGATTTATATGGCAACACAACCTTTGCCGGGTCAGCAAGTTTTAGGTATAAACTAATGAGTGATAGCCTATAAATAATTATATTATTCTATTTTATATTATATTATATTATATTATATATATATATATATATATATATATATATATATATATATATATATATATATATATATATATATATATATATATATATATATATATATATATATATATATATATATATATAAGTGATGTTACCTAATTTTTTTGGAAGCTTTAAAGTCTACTAAAAACAATGGCCGCTGAAACGAGTCTGGCAGTAATAATTATAAATTTATAATAATATTTTCTAAAATATATATAAAAATCAGCACTGACAATTTAAGTAATGTTAGTATCATTTTTATCTACCTTTCGCACCTGGTACCGATAAATTGGCCGCCGGCTCAAGCTAGCAGGTATGCATACACTCATAGTACATACTAACACTACGTTATTTTGTATATTTTATTTCTGAGAAAATAAGTAAGGTGTGGGGGCTCTGGGATCCTGCTCTATCAGTTAACAAGGGACTAAACAAGCGCAGCCAAAAATTGTTAATATGATGAATGTTTTGCAACATATTTCAATAGATGGCGCTGCTCGATAATACATCGCGGTATAAAGTATATTACTTAAATCTGTTTATACATTCGAATATACCAAATAGTTGTGGTAGAGTTCAATTCACCGCCTTACCTATTTCTGCTATTTTTTGTTCGTAGCTGCCGATATAAGGACTGCTACGCTTTTAGCAACATAGAAACTAGCAAGAGTAATAACAATATAAGAATCAATTGCTGTTCGTTAGTCTCGCTAAAATTCGAGAACGGCTGAATCGGTTTGGCTAATTTTGGTTTTGAATTAATTGTTGAAGTCCAGGAAAGGTTTAATTTAAAAGGTGGGAAAATATAGAAAAAAGAGTAGTTAAAAAATAAAAAGGCAGAACAACGTTTGTCGGTTCAACGTCGGTCGGTAACTTATAAAAAGTAATAACCACAAATGGTTTATAAAACATTATAATAATTATAATATATAAAATTTTAAGGAACACTCAAAAATGGAGACCGGCAAATATTTAGCTTAATTAGTTTTCAACAGCGTTTTGAAATACCAATTCGAGTTTGACTATTTTTTGTCATTTACTTTAAAATTAATAACTAGCATTATCTCCCAAGTTAAAATATTAATTTGAAAAGAAGTAAACTGACAACAATCAAATAAATATGTCTGGACAATTTTACGCGAATCGATCTAACCCCAACGTAAGCAAATAATTATACGGGGCAGTCAAATTATATTCTTACTAGCTGCAGCGTGCAGCCCGCTGCATTATACAAGTTTTTTACGAATCCCGCAAGATCACCAAATTTTTCCGGGATAAAAAGTAGCCTATGTTATATTATTATTATTTTATTACTGAATGACTTAATTTTAATTGTGAGTTAATATTTTTAAGCTTTTTTTTAATATATAAAATGACATTAAATAATCGAATGTGACTTAATAATATGATATGAAATTGATGTTCCCTTTATTCTTTTTATACAACTTTTTAATAAACAAAATAAAAATATAATTAAAGATGGATTATCAGGTATAAATTAATAATAACATGTGATGGGACATTTTTTTCTTATATTGATTTTATGAGTTTAGTTGTAAGTAAATTGTAAAGATAAATTGTGAACTTAGATTTATTAAATAACTTTTATATATTAAATAACATTTTATAAACACCTTTTTTAACATTTCTCATGAAATTTGACTATAACTTATTTTTCACGTTATGTATAACTATATTATTTAACTAAATTACTAAATTATAAAAACATTGGGACGTTCATATTATATCATTAATATTACTGTCACTTTTTCGCAAATCATTAATTTGTTAAAACATGTAAAATAAAATAGTTTTAGTTTTATCGCCATCTATCACAGACCCAGTGTACTAAAATGACGTAGTTTAGGCTTAGTAAAGTCAATTAATGTACCACGATGTCACTGTCACAACTATAGATTACGCCATGGCATTATATTTGTTCTGTGGATTACTCTTCTTTTAATTCTCTCACAGCAGTTTTTTATTTTTTTATGCTTTATTGTCATTTCAATCACGTCATCAAGGTCATTATCAACATTATCAAGTGTATAGTGAGAAGTGAGTTTTCTGCGAAAATCGCCAGTCCAATCTGAATGCCAAAAAAATATGGCGATTGATGCATTGGATTCAGAATTTAATTCTGCGAAATCATTCTATTCCGCCATATATATATATATATAGAGAATTAAAAGAAGAGTAATCCACAGAACAAATATAATGCCATGGCGTAATCTATAGTTGTGACAGCGACATCGTGGTACATTAATTGACTTTACTAAGCCTAAACTACGTCATTTTAGTACACTGGGTCTGTGATAGATGGCGATAAAACTAAAACTATTTTATTTTACATGTTTTAACAAATTAATGATTATATATATATATATATATATATATATATATATATATATATATATATATATATATATATATATATATATATATATATATATATATATATATATACAGTGTGGCGGTGACGATACACCAATTAATTAAACTTAGTATATGTAATAATGTTCTCAGCCTGAATACAAAAAATCAGATAAATACATCCACTGGTTTAGCCACAGGACAATTTTTTAGTTTTCATTTCTAATTTTGCGAACATGATGTAGATTATCAGCTGTACGCATAGAAATATATAGAGGTCAATGGCTGTACGTGACCCGTTCACCCTATATGGTTTGAAAGAACTCTTATAAGTAAGTTGCCAACTCGCAATACTAGCAGAAAATCCTTGCATTCATTGGTTATTTTAATTTTTTATCCTTTACAACTGACCAATAACAACCCAATCTTGTCATTAGGAGAATTTGAAAAGAAAGCGAAAAGTCGCTTTATCTTGAGTGCATACACAGTGTGTACTGATACAAAAAAGCGCATTTTGCGCCTTCTTGATGAAAGCCGTTGATTACACGTGTCACGTACCTACGATACGTAGGTCACGGTCATTATTGTTTAATGTTATTGTTTAGTACGATCAAAGATTTTGCCGTGGTAATTGATATTACGTTATTACTTGTCATGTACTGAGTTTTTATTTTTTTCTTTTATTATTCTAGACTTATAAATTATGCGAAAGTAGACGCTTCATTTCAATTTTTATTGTGGTAAAATACGAGTTAAATTGTGCGAAAGTAGACGCTTAATTTTTATTGTGATGGCCGGCCATGGCCATGATGTTTGTGCTAATTAGTGCTATTTTGTGATAAGACACGTTAGGTAACTATTATTATTAGTGTGAAGTGAACAACATTTTTGTTTTTTCTTCTTTACTTTTAGCCAATATGTGGCACGAATCCTAGATTGATACGGTCTTTATTCTTACAATATACGCAAAAATAATTCTATAGCTACGTAATTACTTATTGTACAAAATGATTGTGATTAATAATAATAATTTATCAAAATAATTATTGAGGATGAGTGTGGTTTAAAAAGGCGCCTAAATATTATGTCACACGTAAAAATAATAATAATAACATGAGGCGCCAGCCGCCAAGCCGCGCGTGCGGCGTTGCCGTCCTGGTGATAGGTAAGTCAAAGGATGTTTTATCTTTATTATATTTTCGTGTCATTAATTTTGTTCGAAATTTTTGTTTTTTTAATTTCGATATCAGGACTGATTTGATAGACTAAAAATACTAGTACTAACTAGTACTACCTTAATTCTCACTTATTGTTATATGGTCACCGCCACACTGTATATATATATATATATATATATATATATATATATATATATCTAGGTCTTATGTCACATGCATAAGTTTATCGACTACCTTACTGTGAACTTAATCGGAATATGACAGTGACAAACACTGACGCTATTGCGGCAGGAATAGGTAAAGCTCTGGTACCAGACCCGGGTGAAAATTGCAGAATTTACCACCTGGTAGCCACGATAGTAGTGACTCGTATAGCCAATCGGTCGCTTTTTACGACCTGCCTGGCTGAACAGCATTTGGCCTATTCTTTAAAGTAGCCCGGAATCACACGGGGGAAATAGAGGTTAAGTTACCCGCAGACGAGGTGTTCCCGCACCAGGCGCTCGCCGTCCGCGATGGTCTGCGGCATGGGCACGCCGTTGGTCTCGGGCAGGAACACGCCCACGCCGCCCGCCAGCGCCGCCGCGCCGCCCAGCACCACCAGCGGCAGGGGCTCCCACACGCGCTCCTGCATTTGTTACCACACCCTGTTATTGTGACAATATATTATTATGTACTAGCTGTTGCCTGGGATTTCGTTCGCGCGGACTTCGTTTACTCCGCACTGCTCTTCCCTTGTAGGTGATAGCGTGATAATATGTAGCCTATATGTTGACCCGACCTATTAGTAATATTCATACAAAATTTGAAGTAAATCCATGCAGTACTTTTTGAGTTTACCCCGGACATACATACAGACAAACAAACAAACAAACAAAAATTCTAAAAACTATATTTTTGACTTCGATATCGATTGTAGTTCACGCCCCAAGTATTCTTTTAAAAAAATATTCAATATGTATACAGTTTTGACTTTTCTACGATTTTATTATATGTATAAACATAGATTGTAACACTGATCGTATGCTAGGGAAAGCTTTAAAAACTACTTTTCCTTGTGTTTGTCCAGATTCCTGTGAAGAATAGACCAACTAATCTGCTAGGCCAGGTCGTAAAAGACAACCGATTGGCTATATGTATCACTACCATCGTGGCTACTAGGTGGTAGAATTTCGCAACATCTTGCCCCGGTATTTAGTACACCACCTTACCTATTACTGCCGCAATAATGTGTGCGGGTTTGGAAGGTAAGGTAGCTGGTAGACTTAAGAATTTGGCTCTGCTATCCCGCCACACGGATAGCAACGCACGAATAACATATTTTATGTCTATTGGCGGTGTCCATCCATCAGGAGAGCAATATGCTTATTTGCTATCTTATGATTAAAAAAACTAATTTTTTTTCAAACACTTAAAGAAAATATTTCTTTAATAAATATCCAATCACGTTTAATTTTTTCTTTTTTAAGTTTTCATTATGACAATTTTTAAATGGCTAACCAAATGTAATTATACATTGTGATTAAGCATGGTCAGTACCTACTAAGTGGTAAAGTTGTGCGACGTCTCGACCAGTTTTGATGGAACCTTACGTTTTTTGTCGCAATAGCGTCAGTGGTTACGTCAACTAGTGTCAGTGGTAGAATTCTGTAATAATTTATACTCTCCATCGTCGACACTTGGTGAAACTCCGTCATAATTATTATTTTACTTTAAACTGATGTACTGTTTCACGATCACGTACCACACGATCGTGAAACAGTACAAGTGTTTAAAATAGAATTCTGTAATGTCTCAAGTAGGTAAGTCTCCACCTTATTCTTTCCTGGCGAAATAGTATTAACGCTGCTGCTGCGTACATTATTGAAAAGGCCGGGAAATACGCAATCGCAGTTCGAGTATGAGCTTGAAGACCGAGCCGTAGGCAAGAGCTTCAATAATACGAAGCATACAATTATAGTGCTTTTTTCAAAAAAATACAACAAGTAAATAAAAAATACTTTTTATGTAATAAATCTAATTTGTGGCTATGCGTGAACCGAGATAAGAGTTCTTAATTCAAATTACAACCCAGTTCGCCTTTTCATGCAAGTGAATTTGAAACAAGAAACGCTTCGGCAATGAGTTTCTATTTCATTTTCTGTGAACGTAAATAAGATATTTCCCATGCTCTTTATTCTAACGTAATGAGTTATTTTTATATTTGACCCCGGATCTTCAACTATCTCTATGCCAAATTTCGTCAAAATCGGTTCAGCGATTTAGCCGTGAAAGAGTAACTGAAAGACTTTCGTATTTATAATATTAATAAAATAAGGATTTACCGAGTAGACAATGAATGGTGAGACGACGGTAGCGACGTATCCGCTGACGTGTATGAGGCTGGTCCCGGAGGCGCGCACGGCGGTGGGCAGCAGCTCAGCGGACCACTGGATGGCCGTATTGTACGCCATATTGATCAGGAAACGCGCCATTATCGCCAGCGTAACTTGCGGTATACCTGAAAATGTCCAAAACCACATAATAGTGACCGAGCAGAGGCTTGCGATTGTATAATTGCCATCCATAGGATGAAGGGAAGGACGATATGTCATGAAGGTAAGGCTGATGAAGGTAAGTACCAAACATAAAAAAAGTTACAGTAAAGTATACACTCGTTACTTGTGAAACTTGCTAAACTCTGTGAATGTATCAGATTCTAACTCTGATAATGCAATTATAGAGTTCGAAATTTTGAATCTGGTTAGATATATACACTCGGTATTTGTGAAGCTTGCTAAACCCTGTGATAATATCAGATTCTAACTCTGATAATACCATTGATAGAGTTCGGAATTTTGAATCTGGTTAGATAGATACACTCGGTATTTGTGAAGCTTGCTAAGCCCTGTGATGATATCAGATTCAAAATCTGATAATACCATTGATTAAGTTTGAAATTCTGAATCCCGTTAGATAGATACACTCGGTATTTGAGAAGTTTGCTAAACCCTATGATGACATCAGATTCAAACTCTGACAATACCACTGATAGAGTTTGAAATTCTGAATCCCGTTAGATAGATACACTCGGTATTTGTGAAGCTTGTTAAATCCTAAGACGATATCAGATTCAAACTCTGATAATACCATTGATGGAGTTCGAAATTTTGAATCTGGTTAGATAGATACACTCGGTATTTTTGAAGCTTGCTAAGCCCTGTGATGATATCAGATTCAAACTCTGATAATACCATTGATTAAGTTTGAAATTCTGAATCCCGTTAGATAGATACACTCGGTATTTGAGAAGTTTGCTAAATCCTATGATAACATCAGATTCAAATTCTGACAATACCACTGATAGAGTTTGAAATTCGGAATCCCGTTAGATAGATGCACTCGGTATTTGTGAAATTTGCTAAACCCTATGATGATATCAGATTCAAACTCTGATAATACCATTGTTAGAGTTTGAAATTCTGAATCCTGCTACATAGATACACTCGGTATTTGCGAAGCTTGTTAAATCCTAAGACGATATCAGATTCAAACTCTGATAATGCCATTGATAGAGTTCGAAATTTTGAATCTGGTTAGATAGAGACACTCGGTATTTGTGAAGCTTGTTAAACTTGTTAAACCCTGTGATGATATCACATTCAAACTCTGATAATACCATTGATTAAGTTTGAAATCCTGAATCCCGTTAGATAGATACACTCGGTATTTGAGAAGTTTGCTAAACCCTATGATGACATCAGATTCAAACTCTGACAATACCACTGATAGAGTTTGAAATTCTGAATCCCGTTAGATAGATACACTCGGTATTTGTGAAATTTGCTAAACCCTATGATGATATCAGATTCAAACTCTGATAATACCATTGTTAGAGATTGAAATTCTGAATCCTGCTACATAGATACACTCGGTATTTGCGAAGCTTTTTAAATCCTAAGACGATATCAGATTCAAACTCTGATAATACCATTGACAGTTTGAAATTCTGAATCTCGTTAGATAGATACACTCGGTATTTGAGAAGTTTGCTAACCCCTATGATGGCTATTTATGGCCTAGTTGGGTGAAGAGTAAATAAAAATTCCTCAAAATAATTAAAACATAGTGGTGTCTTTATGTATATTATTTCTTTTTTATACCATAAGATAGCAAACAAGCAGATGGGCCTACTGATGGAAAGAATCAACCGTCGCCTATAGACAATAAACATGGTTATGATGCGTTGCTATCTTGTAGCGAGTTCTAATGCCACAAGCATAAGTTTACCGGGTACCTTACCCTCCAAACAGGAACACGTCAGTGAGTAGCACTGACGCTATTGCGGCAGGAATAGGTAAAGCGGTGATACCAGACCCGGACGAGACAATACAGAACTCTACCACCTAGTAGCCACAATGGTAGTGACTCGCATAGCCAATCAGTCGCCTTTTACGGCCTGCCTTGCAGAAAAACAGTTGGCATATTCTTCAAAGAGCCCGGGACCAACACGGGGGAAAATATTAGGATAAATTTTATTTTCGGAGACAAAAGAGTAATTAAATAAAGTAATCTGAATTGGAAACTTCGTAGTCTTATCTGCCTAACCGTTAAAGCACATAGGGAGGGAGTAGATGAACGACGATAATCATCATCATCATCATCATCTACATTTCAAAGGCAAACAATGGTACTCGGATTTTCGAATTTCAACTTGAAAAAACTTATATCATCTCAGGGCTATAGGATCAAACTATATTAGATATTATTTTATACAATTGTGTACGGGATAAATTGCCCATTATGTTACAAAGCTGAAAGAATTGGTTTACAAATTCAAAGTCATTTTTTTTTTCATTCATTTTTCAACAAAAGTCATTTTTTTACAAATTCAAAGTCATTCAAATAAAACTTTACGGGCACTTTTGACGGGTTAAAAGTTTTATAGCTACTACCGGATTGGAAAGTGTAACAGTACAGTACAGTACAGTAACAAAAAATAATTTCAGACGTCCAAGTGTAAATGAAGATATATAAAATTAGTCTATGTCAAAACAAATTACTTACCTTTAGGTACAGCCGCTGCGACTAAAATCAAAATTCCAGATATGCTCAAAGGACCACACGTCAAGGAACGTCGACCCCATCTGTAAGGAATATATCGCTATGCTTAATAAGACATAATTTATTTAAAGACTAGTTTGAAGTTTGAAGACTAGTTTGAAGACTTAGCTAGTTTACAAATAGAGGGACTATAATGGTGCATACTTAATTCGTGCCATATAAACATCTAAAAATTCGCGCAGTATTAGATCTTCCCGAAGGCTTAGAGTTACCTGTATTACAGAAATATGTACTTTAAAGAGATGTCACAACGCCACTTTGAAAAGGGGATGATACCTACACCTAATCTCTCTGGTGGGAGCCACGGCCGATTACGTCCCGGCCGCAATCACCGACGACAAACTTAGGATGCCACGTCATTATCTACCCGATCCTGGTGATCCCATGATAGCCTACACTTTGTACAATTTGTATACACGCCGGCGGCCGCTCGGCTCCTTGCCTTGTTTCGCTTCGCTACCATTCGAGATCCTGGTCAAGAGTTATTAACGAATCGAAATCCTGATGTCACTTATTCTTCCATTAATGAACGAAAGCCTTATGCCGAGCTTCAGTCTCATAGAAGATACCCTTAGGGCGAGCTTTAAGCCCAGTAAACTGAAACTCTGACTGAGCATTCTGCTTGTCAAAAAAGCCTAGTTTCGCGGTACATAACTGTTATATGTTCCAACTACTCAGAACGATGGGAAACCGTTTAGTTTTCGGATAAATAAATATAGGACTTCCGCTGAAAACCAAAATTTAGTACATTCTTTTTTGTATTTAATACTAAATATGACCATATGTGGAAAATTAGAAATATTATGAACAAATTACTTGATTTCGAAATTTTTTCCAGCCTGTTTTCGGAATTTTATATGATCGAGTAAAGTACACTCTATCATGTAATGAGTTAGTACATTCCTTGTTGTAATTTTTGTAAATCCGTTATTTAACATTCTATAAATAAGAATGTGATTAAGAAAATCTGTTTTTTTCCGTTTGTTTCCGGTGCCTCGCCTTAAGACAATTTTGAAAAAAAAAACGCAGTGTTATGGCGACGCTGGTAAGCGGTATTTGTACTTTGGTACAGTCTGCACCGTCCGTGCACCGCCGCAATAGCGTAAGTGCTTGTCGTTATCATATTCCGATTTGAATGGTAAGGTAGACAGTAAACATTCGACTACTGCCACACGGATATCAACCCACCATTAACATCTTTGGTGTTTATAGGCTATTAGAGAACCATAGCATTTTAGCTATCTTGCGCGGCTATATTTGTCGTAAATCAAAAAATGAAAACGTTAAAAACATTATTTTTATTTTGCCTATTTCAGTGATAACAGTGTTAAATAATTATATTTTAAATACAAAAATGGCAATTTTTAACTAACCGACCTGACGTAAAAAAGGATGTTATAAGCTTGAACATTTTTACAGTTAGTACAGTTATAGACAGTAATAGGAGCATGGCGACACGTTTACTTCCCAATGCCGTGTCTATTAGTATTCATATGGTCCGTGCTTTTGCTGGGAGATAGAGGAATCTTTTCCTTTTCCTGTGATGATCCAGGCCCGCTTTTGAAAAATAGACTATCTGCCGTGCTGCCAGGCAGGTCGTGTACGTCGTACGTGTCGTACATGTGTATAAGTATCATCGCAACTAATAGGTTGCAGAGTTCCACGACGTTTCGCTCAGGTATATGGTACCATCGCCTTACCATACCTGTCGTCATAGCGTTAATGGTTTTCGTTGTCGTGTTCCAATTTGGAGAGTAAGGTAGCCGGTAGACCTGCGCATGTGGTGTTGCCATCCCGCCACACGGATAACAACGATAACGGATAGCACCATTAACATGTTTGGCGTACATAGGCGCTGATTTCTCTTTCCATCAGGGGGGTCATCTGCTTATTTGCTGTTTTATGATATAAAAAAAGCTCTTTTCGTTGCACTGTAAATGTTACATATGAGACAGGAAGGTGATATTATAATAAAGGAATGTGTCGGGGTTTTTCAATTTTAAAAACCCACTGCATACTCCGTGGTCTAGTGGTCCGGTGTCGGTGTGACCACATGAGGTCTTGGGTTCGATTCCCGGGTCGGCAGTCCAAAAATATATTTTTTCAGTTTTATGATAAAAGCAACGTTGCCCGGGATTCGATAAGGGGGCGTCCATTAATTACGTGAGAGGTTTTTGGGAAGTTTTCGATCCCCATCCCCCCTTGGTGAGATATCATAAGATTTTCCTCAACTCCCTCCCCCCTCCCATAATCTCACGTGAGATTCTTTAAAATTTTTATTTGGACTGTAACGTATTAGATTATTGAAAAAAAAAAACTTGTTCTATTAATTTTATTCAAGACTAGCAAAGACTAGTATTTGTGAATATTAACTTAACTTAAAATCACAATTATAAAATTAAATAATTAATATCAAACAAAAATTAAGAAAAGATTTATTCTTATTCAGTCCATGAGGGCTCGTGCACGGTTTCAAGAATGACTAGTGAAACAAACATATCCAAGTGGTTTTCAATAAAATCATCTGCTCCTTCAACTTCGCTCTGAATTAGCCACTCTACAGCTCTCTACTCTACAGCCAAGCCGTTGTCGCTCGCGCACAGAAGTTCAGTAGCTCGTCTTGTGACAATTCGCGAGGGTCGCAATTTGCGCGTTTGCACAGTACGTGCATGATGGGCCGCACGCCGATGTTCTGCGACTTTTGTGATGGATGCAAAATAGATACCAGGCCATATTTCATTCTAGAAATTATTTTTCACGCAATTTTACACCGTTTTCTGCGAGAAAAATAATTACGTGATATTTGCGAAGACCACCCTCCCCCCTAAGTGAGATTTGGAAAGATTTAGCTTGATCCCCTCCCCCTAAAACACCTTACGTAATTAATGGACGCCCTCTAAGGGCCCGGTTGATAGGCTTGGCACGTACCACTTTGTGGGACTAAGTATCTTCGGCTAATCGTGAGTACGCTGGTTGTATCTCTGCCTTCCTCTTCGGTAATGAGTTATAGGAAGGTCATACCTATATGCCTCTGGTCATATCTAAGGCCTCAATTACACTTGGTAATTACGAGTGCGAGTATACGTGAAGACAGCCGTTGATCAGAGTGCTAAGTGTGAGTTTTTCTTTTTGCATTCGATCGTGAGCACGTTTGGAGTTTACTAGGAATTTGTATGTGATTTGTACAGCGCCACCTAGTGGTAAACGTGAGAAACCAGTTTACCACTAGGTGGCGCTGTACAAATCACATACAAATTCCTAGTAAACTCGAAACGCGCTCACGATCGAATGCGAAAAGAAAAACTCACACTTAGCACTCAGTGCGAGAACGGAATTACGTTTTCTGTGGAGTGATTTGTAATCAGAATCTATTCGCTTTTGCTACGCTGATTAATTATTAATCACACGCACTGATCAACGGCTGTCTTCACATATTTTTTGCTTAATACTAAGCACCTGCATTAAACACTCGCACTCGCATTAATCAGTGGCTAAGATATACAGAGTATGTTAGTGACGATTTTCTTAATAATCGCCTCTGTGGTCTAGTGGTCCAGCGTTGGAGTTGGCCACATGAGGTCCCGGGTTCGATTCCTGGGTCGGGCACTTTAAAAAAAAGTGTTTTTTCAGTTTTCTGAGAAACACAAAAGTTGCCCGGGATTGGAAAGTGCCCGGTTGGCGATAGGCTTGCCACCTATCACATTTGTGGGACCAAGTATCTTCGGCTAATCGTGGGTGCACTTGTTGTACCTCTGCCTACCCCTTCGGGGATATGGGCGTGAAGATACTTTTTTTTTTTTCTTAATAATAATAATATCACTTATTGCTCGAAATAGAGTTACATTTTAGGTACCCCAATATACATTATTTATACAATTCCTCCTATTTCACCAAATCCATGACATGCAATGCTTTTTCATTAAGGTTCATTAATAATTCAATTAAAACTTACTTGTCAAGTATGAATGCCAGAAGTGTGACGGAGGGTATCTCCGTGGCGGAGGTGAGAGTGAATGTAATGAAGAAGTCCAGTCCCAAGCCCTCCGACATGCGCACCAGGCCATCAAAGATGAGAGCGCACGCCATGTAGATAAGCACCATCAACATTAACATCTTCCTGAGTGGAGCGCTTCTGAATACGTCCATCATTGACTCCTGCGTATTCCGCGTCTGCCCAGCTTGCACCTGTAATATTTTAATATCAATTTAATAATATTTTATATATGCAGATTACTTTGCGTAAATCCATTATTCAACGAAAAATACTAGTTATTTTTAAATTTGCGGGCATACTTATACCCACACACAGATACAATTATACAAACCTATTTATCGACATCTCAACTCACATACTCATTCTCATTTAAACGACTACACTGCTTATCGTCATCAACTCAGGTATCAGTAACGTAATTTATTTATGTTTTTAATTAATGTTTATTTATTTATCTTTCTAATTTTTTCTTATTAATTTTGAATTATTTTTATTGTATACTAGCTGCAGCATGCAGCCCGCTGCAGTTCGTGATAATTCGTTACAATAATTTGCTTTCAGTTCAATTACAGTACCCGGCGATAAATATTGCACATCGACCTTTGGAAAGAGACAATCGGCTAATTTCGGCTTCGTAGAGCGTTATCTCTGTCGCACAAAATACAAACAGTCCGGTACCTATTAGGAGCTGTTAAAACAAGTATGATTTGCTTCTTTTGATATTTTTATTCTTTGTATAAAATACACTAATTTTTCTATAAGTGATGGCTTTAGGTTGGGGTAAAATAAAATAAAAAAACATTTTTACATTATGTTTACGTATTTAATTATTTTGGAACATTACAGCTTTAGTGTACATAATAAACACCATTATACCTATTGCTAAAATGAGACATTGCAATAAAAATAATAATAATTCTAATTCTCAATTACTTCCATTTCACTATCTGTGCTCTCAAAGAGGTCAATATCACTGTCACTATCAGCCGTATTTATTACTAATCTATCAGTGTAATTGTCTAAACTGTGTTGAATGCTTCTATATTCATTCTCACATTTGATTGCATGATCGCAAACCTTTTTCCACTCTTCAGCGCCGATCATGTTTACTTTTTCAGTCAATAATGTTTTTACTGTAGTTAAGTTCATACCCACATTTCTAGAGGCTACATAGCCTTTCAGTTGAGACCATATATTTTCAATTGGATTAAAATCCGGATGATATGGTGGCAATCGCAACACAGTGTGCCCATGTTCGGCAAGTATTTTGTCCACAGAAAACTCTGTATACCTCTCCTTGTGCTGACATATAATAGCGTAAATCTGGGTTTTTGTTAATTTTGGATCAACTGGAATTTCATGTCTGTTTAACCAGTTGATCATTTCCCGTTTAATGGTGTTTGAGTTGGGGGGTCTCTCAACATACTTGTTGTGATAGGGTGCGTTGTCGATAACTAGAACAGAATCACTGGGTATATTTGGGATTAATTGGTTAACCAGCCATTTCTCATAGTTATCGTTATTCATTTCATTGTGATAGTCACCTGTAGTATCCGTGGATTTATACGTTAAAAAAGCACCGGGTACAAAGCCTTTTTCATTTCCCGCATGAACTATTATCAAACGTTGACCTTTTGAAATTGGCTTTTTTACTCCTTTTTTCTTATCGTCACTCCAAGATTTCCCTTTAGTGTGGGATGCATGTATATATGACTCATCCATGTAGACGATATTTTTTCCTGTTTCGCGAAATTTGCGTATTTTATCAAGGTATTCCATTCGTTTGAGACTAACGTCGTGCTTTTCCATTAGAATTTTTCGATTATCTTCCATTTTAGTGAACTGAAATCCCATGTCATGAAGTATTTTTCTCAACGTTTTTTCAGACCCATTGTAATTAATAGCTTCAGATAACTTAGCTTTTAATGATTTTATTGTTGGCAGTTCATTAAATCGTAAGTGAAAATCATACACCATTCTTCGAACAACATCGTAATCAAAATCGTCCATATCCAAACGAAATTGCTTTTTTGGTCTCCCTTTTTTTGGAGTGCTGAACTTAATTTCAGTCGAATGTGTTTCAGTACTGACTTCGTTTAATATATTGTTCAAAGTTCTTCTTGAAATTCCAGTGGCATTTGCAACTCGCTCTTGAATCTTCTTAAAATAACAACTTACATTTTCGTCTACTTTTTTTTAAATCTATCAGCTTCGCTTACAAAGTATTTATAAACATTGTAGATAATTTCACGTGACTGACCTCGTAAAGGTTTCCCTCTTTTTCCGAAAGATGCCATATTACAACTTTAAATTATTTAAATTTGTGGGTGTTATCAACTCTAAATATATATTTTTTTTCGGGACGCGACTGCACTCTATCGTACTTGAACAACGACTGACTAAACGTCACATAGGTAGTGTGGGACAGAGATAACGCTTTACGAAGCCGAAATTATCCGATTGTCTCTTTCCAAAGTTCGATGTGCAATATTTATCGCCGGGTACTGTAAATACCTTTTTTTCTATTATTAGTGTCGTTTTCTTTACAAATAAGATAACGCGAAGGATAACATTTTTGGAAAGATTTTTATTTTGTTAGTACACACACACACGTTATTTTAAAAATTATAATTAAACAACATGAAATTACGCATCCATTTGCAATAACAAACGACACACTGTTCTACTCTTCTGTACTATTCTGAAGCGAATAAAGGAATAAATAATTTCGGTACATTAAGTTATGCCGTCGTGATCGTGCTACATCGGTCCAAACCACAGTTCATACAGTCATCTAAGCAGATTCGGCTTTTCTTACTTACATACGTATATTATTATTCAAAAAGTGCAATATAAAATAGAGAAATTTTATAGATTCAGGCGTTACTTTGCGGAAATCCATTATTCAGACGAAGAAAACTAGAAACTTAAAAGTTCGCGGAAAATTGCAAAATAACTAGTTTTCTTCGTCTGTATAAAATAGAGACATTTTTACTTCAGAAAGATGCTTGATATCGATTAAGCGAGAATGGAGCACTGTCTAAACGCTCGCGTTGAAGCGCGCAATAACATATATCAAAATATTAGTGCTTAAAACTTAACTGTTTATACTAACAATAAATTCATCCATGACGTCATCTGGTATTTTCACTCTGTTTATAGTTTCAAACCTTCGTAGTACTTTAACTGCATCGTTGACTCGCCCACGCGATGACAACCATCTGGAAATTACGAAATCAAAGTGCTAAGTGTGAGTTTTTCTTTTCGCATTCGATCGTGAGCGCGTTTCGAGTTTACTAGGAATTAGTATGTGATTTGTACAGCGCCACCTAGTTGTAAACTGGTTTCTCACGTTTACCACTAGGTTGCGCTGTACAAATCACATACAAGTTCCTAGTAAACTCCAAAGGCGCTCACGATCGAATGCGAAAAGAAAAACTCACACTTAGCACTCAGTTATAAAAAAAAGTATCTTCACGCCCATATCCCTAAAGAAGTATGCAGAGGTACAACAAGTGCACCCACGATTAGCCGAAGATACATAGTTTCACAATGTGATATGTGTCAAGCCTATCGCCAACCAGGCGTTTATCCAATCCCGGGCAGCGTTGTTTTTATTAGAAACCTGAAAAAACACATTTTTGTATTGCCCGACCGGGAATCGAACTCAGGGGCCTCGTGTGGTCAACATCGACACCGGACTACTAGAACACAGAGGTGATTATGATAATGAAATCAGTAACTGATTTCATTACAGTTACAGTAAAATAACCGGCTAAGTCCGTGTCGGGCCACACGCAATGTACAGTCACAGAATACGACTAACAGAGGTCAATATTACATACAAGTAATATTCGAGCATATCACATATAGATATGTCTCACGGACGCGATATCTCGGACTGGTGCGGAACTAACTGTCCCGAACCATTCCGAGATATCGCGTCCGTGAGATGTGTCTATGTGTGCGTTGCTCGAATATCGCATGTATGTAGATTGACTACTGTTAGTCTTTCGTATACTGTGGTACAGGTCCGTAGTTGCCGATCACAATAATGCGGATTAAGAAGAGAACTTTTTTTTATTGTTTCATACCATGAAATCGTAACCTATTTACCGCCAGTGTCAGATATATCCGCACTACAGGTCACCGGCTGTGAAAAATTCTCCAAATACATTTTATAAGTTGGTTGACTATTACTCGTAAACTTGTTAGAGCTTACATTGCCGTGATAGTTTTTTTTAGGTTCGTTAGGGCCCATCCAATTTCATGATTTTTCGATCCCTCCCCTGTCCTTGTCACAGCTGGTCACATTTGTGAGACCCCCCCTACCCTGCACTTACCAATGTGTAATGTCACATATTTTACAATTTTACATTGTAAACAATGATCTCATTCGATTATTTTTTATCTATACAGATAGATAAATTTACAAATTTACCGTTGTAATACTTAAAATAATATATTTTTTTAAAAAGAACACAGGCCATTTTGGCTTTGTACATCCTTTGCGAGTATTTCGGAGTGACGACTATTAGATAAACTGGAATAATTTTCTACTATTTTTAAATAAATTAAATAAAATATATCGCTAGGAACAATCATATAAAAAATATTGCGACTTTAATTTGATTGAATTCTATCATCATATTTAGTGTTACCATTGTATAAAACATTAATTACATTTTCATTAAAACAGCAATAAGTTTATATATCATAATTTTCATTATAAGTATCAAATAAAAATTCTCCATTTTTGTATTAAATAATAGTTAATTCTAACTTATTGTTTGTTCTTTTAAGTAGGTAGTACATATAAAGTGTTTTAGCAATATCTTAGCTCAGGATTCTGTAAATCTAATTTAGATTTCTGAGATTAGCATCCGCTGTACCTACTGAAGACACCCGATGACAAGATAAATACTTAACCACAGACTACTACGAAGAGAACTGATTGTTTACGTTAACCATACCTTAATTCCAACTTTATTTAGCTACTACTCCCCAAGTTAAAAAAATATTTCTTAAATGCGGATAAGTTAAGGCTTTGATATAGAATTTAAGGAATATATTAAACTTTAAGATAATAACTAAAAATACGATGTATGAAGACGAGCAGCACAGTTTTCCGGAGAAAGAGAACTTTTAAAATCATAAAAAATCGCTGTAAATATTTTTCGGAATTAAGTATTCCATTTTCGTTGCGTACGTAGAACTTTGATGTGTGATAAAAAAAAACGATTTGTTCCGTATTCGCCCTAACTTTTTGTCCCAAATTCCAAAAATATCCTAAGTTACTCCTTATTACCGTGGTTTAAAACAGAGACAGTTTCTGGGTTTTTTCCGCATAGTTCCCGTTCTCGTGGGATTACCTGGATAAAAACTATTCTATGTCCTTTGTCGGGTCTCAAACTATTTTTATACCAAATTTTATTCAAATCGGTTCAATGTTTTAGGCGAGAAGAAGAGACAGAAAGACAGACTGTGGTCTCCCCTTGTTGGTCCCAGGCTTCTTTGAAGAATAGGCCAATTGCCGTTCTACCAGGCAGATCGTGAAAGGTGACCGAGTGAATATACGAGACAATACCATATTATGGATCTTAAATTAGAAAATCATGCTCTCACTTTAACGACTCTCACCCTGTATTTAACTTCACCTATTGTGATAAAATATGCACTTAACAAATCTACATTGTAATGTGAAA
This sequence comes from Apodemia mormo, assembly GCA_036924255.1. Taxonomy (NCBI): domain Eukaryota; kingdom Metazoa; phylum Arthropoda; class Insecta; order Lepidoptera; family Riodinidae; genus Apodemia; species Apodemia mormo. The sequence goes on along the minus strand of JAUPFN010000001.1, from coordinate 44,319,340 downwards.
ATAACAATATGTTATTTCATTGTAATGTGAAAATAAGAATATGTTATTTTCACATTACAATGTAGATTTGTTAAGTACATCACGTTACGAGGAGTAACACTAAAATACGTACGAAACGAGGACCCACTGCGTAGCTGTTTTCCTCGACTTCACGCACGTGACCAACACAGATTACTTCTTTTTTTATGTTTTATTTTATGTTATAAGATAGGAAACAAGCAGATGGGTCTCCTGATGGAAAGAGTCAACCGTCGCCTGTAGACACCAAAGGTGTTAATGGTGCGTTGCTATCTTGTGGCGAGGTCTAATGCCACGTGCATGAGTTTACCGGCTACCTTACCCTCCAAACCGGAACACGACAGCGACAAGCAGTGACACTATTGCGGCAGGAATAGGTAAGGCGGTGGTACCAGACTCGGTCGAGCCGATGCAGAACTCTACCACCTAGTAGCCACGATGGTAGTGACTGGCCTGGCAGAACGGCAGTTGGTCTATTCTTCAAAGGAGCCCGGAACCAACACGGGAATAAACAATGTTTTTACTTTATTGGGTAAAAGTAAAGTTGCTACTCAATAATAACGATGCGTTATGATTAGTAAAGGAAACTAGATTAGTAAAGGAATTTTTAAAATCGGCTCAGTAGTGTTTGAGTTTACCTATTACAAAAAAAACCTTATCTCTTTACAATTTTAGTAAAGATAATATTACCTTGCACTTTCAGGCACTGTGAAAGGCACAATTGTGACCAGGAGGAAGGGCAGCGTGGTGGCCCAGAGGAGGTTCCTCCAGTCCGCTATCCAGTACGCCAACCACGGCAGGATCAGACAACCGCACCCGAAGTATAACGCGATCGACATATTCGCAATCCATGTGCGGTACTTCGGACCGACGTATTCTAGAACTAAACAAAAAATGTAAATATTGCTTGATGTTATCTATCAACCGACGAAAAAACGGAGGTTAACCATTTGACATGTATGTATATTGTATGTATGTAATATTGTTGGAATGGAATAATATTTGAGTATGATGAGCTATTTAAATTTAAGGCACAAAATAAATAGTACAGAAGACAATCTAGATACACCTAGTCTTCGAGCAACGCACACATAGACAGCTCTCACGGACGCGAAATCTCGGTAGTTTCGGTACAATGCGTAGGCGAATGCCGCCCGCCGTGTTTGTAAAATGGAACAAGTAAAAAGTTATAGGAATTGTGCAGTGGACGGCTGTTTAAACTCGTCATTAAACAGCGAATTTACGTTTTTTAAGTTACCAGTTGTTTCATGGAGGTAAGTATTTGCTTGTATTCCCTTACGTGTATGTTATGTGGATGTAGCAGGCAATTTGTATAATTGGCACGTATACAAATGGCATCGTCAGATTGCAAAGATTAAGTTTTTTCGTTTTAGAAAATGCCTTACGCCGATGATAAGATCTCGTTAATCCATACTAATATTATAAATGCGAAGTAATTCTAATATAATATAATGAAAATTAATATAATTATTTAAATTTTATCTTCTATACATACATATAAATAAATAAAATTGGAGTGTCATTAAAATAACCGCTTTTTACTAAATGCATATGGATCTACACACGGTAAATATACCAAAATAACATGTTTTACAATTTTTGTCTGTCTGTTTGTTCTGGCTAATCTCTGGAACGGCTGGACCGATTTTGACAGGACTTTCACTGGCAGATAACTGATGTAATAAGTAGTAACATAGGCTATTTAATTTTCAAAATTTGCTGTCTTGACATTTATAAAATCATTCACCTTAAACTTAAAAACCTCTCTAACTCGGTTAATTTTGACCAGAGGAGGAAAAATCATACAACCTTTTTGATGTAAAATTATAAGTTCTACGCAATTTATTCAGAACTTTTTCATTAAAGCAAAAAACGCTTTAATTTTTTTTCAACACTTGCCGGTGGTTGCCGACCAAATTACTTTTATACATTCATTTTAATATCATTATATGCCAAATGTAAAGAAGAGTGACATATTTTGATTTAAAACTTTATTTTACTGGAGTAAGATATTAGTGTCACTTTTTTATGCATAAGCCAAAGTTACAACCCTAGCGCGACCGCCGAGTTTAGGTATAAAAAGTGAACAAGTTTGTCTTCTGTTAATCTCTATATTCTGTGTTTAAGGCGTCCATACATAAGTATATGTGTGGTTGTATGTTTGTCCACGAATATCTTGGAAACTAAAAGTCATATTGAGATCATTCATTTTGATTTATATCCGGTAAATTTCAACTTAAGGAGCGCTCCAAGTTTTATCAAAATCGGTTTAGCCTTTTTTGAGGTATGTATATAGTTGACAGATATTTGAAGTCGGTTTAATTTTTTTGAAATTCAATTATTTAACACTTTATTGTACACGAAAAAAAATACATTGACATCACTGTTTTTTTTTACTCTGTGGTTTCAAACTGTCTTAGCCAAGGAACTTATATACAATAACTGGAATTATTACGAAGCAATATTTGAAAAATAAAAATGTACTTTATTTTGTTACTAATAAAGTTGACATTTGTTTCTTACATAACAGAGGGGGAAACCTTTCTGAGCAAGACAACGATAAGAGAGAATGTTGTCCCTTTCTTGGAATTGCCAGTGTAAATAAAACCATCTAGATGGTAGATTTTTACATACTCGGTAATCGTTAAATCCTTTTTATTCATACACGTCGATAAATAAATTAGCATAAAATGTATTGCAATAATCATAGTGAGTTCTAAAATGTGCTTATTTTAAATATTACGTAATTACTTATGCAATTAATACTTATAATATAATGTAAGTACTCAGTTATGAATCTTAAGGATAAAAATGTGTATTGGGCATCCATTTCTTTAAAATAAAATCATGGCTATGAATTAGTTAGATAGCAGACAGCAACGCGCCATTAATATGTTTGGTGTCTATAGACGGTGGTATCTCTTACCATCAAGAAAGCCATATGCCTGCTTGCTATGTTATGATATACATATGAAAAATAAAAAAACAATTTAAGTAATAAAATAAAGACTCAATTTCCCCTTTAGCCCGGACTTAATTAAGGATAGATCGTAGACCAGCTTCCTAACAGGCAGTTTATTAAAGACGGACGAGAACCGATTAAATTGCATTAATATGCAATAATCGGTGCATTATTATCGGTTGAAAGAAGATGGCTCAACCAACTTCAATCACACTCAGTATTAAATTCATACACTAATTTGAGATAAAAAGTATAAAGTATCTAATTGTAAAGAAATAAACACTTTAATTCTTCAAATTCTGTATGACTTTAAGTCTTTGAAGAGAGTTAATTACTCTAAAAAATCTCGTGGAATAAATATTTGAGGGTCGTCAGTTGATTATGTCTATAAACACGAAATAGGTTGATTGGCTTTATGAATTCACTTTATTTTATTATCAATATTAACTAAACCACTCAGAATAGATACCTATTGAAAATCACTACATTCGGATCTGTTTTTTTTAATAATAAACTAGCTGACCCGGCAAACGTTGTTCTGCCTTTTTTAACTACTCTTTTTTTCTATATTTTCTCACCTTTTAAACCTTCCTTGGACTTCAACAATTATTTCAAAACCAAAATTAGCCAAATCGGTTCAGCCGTTCTCGAGTTTTAGCGGAACTAACGAACCGGTTTCGGAGTTGACCACATGAGGTCTTGTTGACTCAGGAATTGAACTAGCAATTCCTGAGTCAAGCAATTGAAAAATGTGTTTTTTCAGTTTTCTGATAAAAACAACATTGTTCGAGATTGAAAATGCACGGTTGGCGATAGTGCATGGTTGCGGGATCAAGTATCTTCGGCTAACCGTGGGTGCACTTGTACCTCTGCTTACCTCCTCGGGGATATAGGCGTGAAGATAATACTAATATAGATTTATTTGCTCGAATTTGACAAGTTTACCTTTAGGTAGCCTTACTGCCTATTTTTCAGTGGCCGAGTTTTATATCCGGTTATAGTTAAAAAAAAAAACTTGAAAACATGTAAATTGAATAAAAAAATCATATTTTAAAATGAGCCCGGACAAGTGGAGGTTTTGGGTGAGTTTGACGTTCGCTCGGTAGCGACCCGTCTCGAACTGAGTTCTTCAGGGTGAGTTTGACGTTCGCTCGGTAGCGACCCGTCTCGAACTGAGTTCTTCAGGGTGAGTTTGTCGTTCGCTCGGTAGCGACTTGCGCAAAATATATGCGAGAAAAGAAAAGAGTGATATGTATCTTTCAGAGTTACTGATATATATCACTCATCTATATCTTCAACTCCTTATAACTCAGTAGAAATCAGAGTGATTGGGATTGGTGACATATTTAGATTTAATCCATACTAATACTAATATAATAATATACTAATATATACTAATATACTAATACTAATATAGTAATATACTAATACTAATATACTAATTACTAATTACTAATATTACTAATTTACTAATTACTATTTTACTAATTACTAATTTACTAATATTACTAATTTACTAATATTACTAATTACTAATTAACTAATTAATATTATAAATGCAAAAGTAACTCTGTCTGTCTGTCTGTCTGTCTGTCTGTTACGCTTTCACGGCCAAACCACTGAATCGATTTGGATAAAATTGGGTACAAATATAGTTTGAGACCCAAGAAAGGACATAGGATAGTTCTTATCCCGGAAATCCCACGGGAACGGGAACTATGCGGGTTTTTATTTCAGATTTTTTCCACGCGAAAGAAGTCGCGGGCACAGCTAGTGATAATATAAGGAAATGAAATGATTTACAGATTTAAGGACAAGATAAACAGTTGAAATAAACGATATGTATTTATGGATTCTGTTTGGTATTCTTTTACTTAATTATTTAAAAAGCAATCACGCTTGTTTTATTTGATACTAATGATTGACCGCGGCTTCCCCTGCGTGTGAAAGAATTGTGTAAATTACATTTAACCGACTTTTAATGATTTTAAAATGAGAAGTAGGTAGTCGCCGATATATTAAAGGTTTAGGATTTAACTGGTGCGATATAATGACAAGATAAACAGTTCAAAATAAATAGTGTATTTATGGTATATCGAACAGAATCGATATTATTTTATTCAATTATTTAAAAACAATTGCGCTTATTTTTTATTATGCGTGCGTTTTTAAAACTAAGTACAAACAAAATAATTCTCATCGCTGTTTATTATTACTATTCGCATTTGAACAATATTAAAAATATCTTAATCCCATTAGTTTAAGGTATAATTTTGTGTGTACAGTATGTAGTTCGATGCTACAACATTCTTAATTCCTAATGATGGTTTCCTCTCTTTCTACTCCCTGATAAACATATCATTCCTTTCATTCTATTCCGCTTAGATGAAATACAATCACTCTGTGATATAAGGATATAGAGAGTTAGTTTGAATACTACGGAGTTACTGATATATTCACTCCTTTGTAAAGATTATATCTTTTTGCGTTAATCACTCCGGAGTTACACAAGTCTAGTTCAAAGGTCAGAGTGCTGTGAGTTTTTCTTTTCGCATTCGATCGTGAGCGCGTTTGGAGTTTACTAGGAATTTGTATGTGATTTGTACAGCGCCACCTAGTGGTAAACGTGAGAAACCAGTTTACCACTAGGTGACGCTGTACAAATCACATACAAATTACTAGTAAACTCGAAATACGCTCACGATCGAATGCGAAATGAAAAACTCACACTTGGCACTCAGTTCGAGACGGATCACTACCGAGCGAACGTCAAACTCCCCTAGAGGAAGGACCTCATATATGTTCGAAACTAGTCGGAACCTACTCCGATAAAAACGTGAGAACAGCCGTTTTTAATTATTTAGTAAATAGTTTTAAGTTGTATTGCACTGATGATGCTCATAGAAGCGAAACCGGTTGGATAATATGTATAATATTTTTTTGTGAAATAGTACAAGTGTTTTTGATATAAAATACTAACTGACCCGGCAAACGTTGTTTTGCCTTACATATTAGGAATCCATAGCGGACAAACAACGTGACATGTAATTTATATAAGACTACGGGATTGTCCTTCCACGCAGCCAAAATGGCATTAAACTTTATGTGGTGGTTAAGTATTCTCAAATTTTCTAATTTTCTGCGCAATTTTTTTAAATATTTTCTTTTATTAGAACCTTCTCCTTACAATTACAAACACAACAAAAAAAATTACCGAAACTTGTCCAGCCATTCAGGCGTGATGTCGTGACCAAGAAAAATAGGGATTGATTATTATATATAGATTGTATGAAAATGGAGTTTCACAAAGTGCCAACGACAAAGAGTGTAGAAATACAATCAAGGACAAATATGCTTACCTAAAATATACATTATCATAAAGCAGCTATCATATGAAGTGCCAACGACGAACCGGCAAATGATGAAATCCCACAGGTCGGAGGTGTAAATTGTAGCTATGCTACCAATAAACGCCATCACGTTGGTTCCTGTAATTTACAATTGCCAAATTTATCTCCTCCGTTCGTGTAATTGTCGGAAAAAGGAGTAAAAAGTTTTGCCTTATCGTATTAATATACAATAACGAAGTGTTGTGTGTTGAACAAAAAAAATAAACTTTCTAGTTTTTTTTTGTTTTAATATATACCACATATACAGTGTTTTATTGTATTACTAGCGACCTGCCTGCGGTTTCACTCGTGTAGCTTTTGTTCCCGTGGGAATATCAGAAAGGTTTGTATACTAAAACTTTCCTCAAGAATCAATATATCTATTAAAGAAAACCGCATCAAATCCGTTGTGTAGTTTTAAAGATTTAAGCATACATAGGGACAGACAGAGAAACCGACTTTGTTTTATACCATGTAGTGATTTATATTTATCTAGCTGTTGCCTGCGATCTCGTCTGCACGGACTTCGTTTACTCCGCACAGCTCCTCCCCTTGTGTTTTTGTTGTGTTTTTAATTAATTATATAAATATTAATGATTGAACATATTATCAAGTATTTAATGCGCAATGTAGTAGTTTAATATATTATTTTTGTTTGAATGAACAAACTAGCTACATAAAATATTAGATCTATAGTAGTTGTTGTACAAAAGATCCATGTTGAATTTGTATGAAACTTCCGAAAGCTACGAATATAATATATACAGGGTATAACAAAAATAAGCACTAATACTGAAGGAGCGTTCAGGATGTGTGGTTAGCTCTTTAATTATACATTTTTAATAAATAAAAACTATGAAATTTCTGAGAAAATGAATGTCAAAGTTTTTTTTCAAAATGATCTGTGGCAGCCCTGAAGTATAGCACGCAGTAACGTACGCGCACGGTTTACGCAGCTATGAAAGGTCACAATCATATGATAGATGTCAATGAACTGCTAGACGCACAACAAAGTACTAATTACTTGACAGAGTAAATAATGTAGATATTATTTAAAGAGTTTTTTTATATTTTTTCTACCAGGACTGATGTTGGAATAAACCCATGAGGGTCCTTAGTTTGATTACCAGGCTGGACAATTTGATTCATAGGTAACTTAACTGGGTTTTGATAGCCATAATTATTACATTATGTTAAAAAAAACACTGTCCGACTATTGGTGTCACTCGATAGCATATTACGATCATATTAAAATAATTATTAATTACTATACTCATATTCAATAAAAAAAATCTCATAAAATTTTATTAATCGTAAATACCTACCTAGTAGTCTCATACCTAGTTTACGTAAGGCAAACCTGCGGCTATTAGGCATTTCATGCAGGAAAATCTCCCGCCTGGCAACAAAATTATATCAGCTGTGTACCTAAAATTTATTGTGACCTGGATTATTATTTCTAACTCTGAGTGAAACTATTAGTTTGGTACATACATTCTAAAACAATCGTGGCAAATAATCCAATGTAACTAATTAAGGTATCTTTTTGTTATGAAAACACATTACATAAATTACTTCATCACACAATATCCACCTTCAAAGTCAACTATTCACATGTGTTTTCAGTGTAGGTACCTAAATCTATTCCGTGATTCATAGGCATTTTACAATGTATTATCTGGCATGGTTTCAACTTACAAACTGTTTTAATGGCATAATACTTACCTCTAGTACCTACCCTGTTTGCTTCTAACTTCACATAACAAGGTGTCTAAATAGGTAATTAGTTTTTGAGCAGGTAAATCATAGCTATTATCACTTTTTTTACACACAATTCTAAAAACTTAGTAAAACTTTCTCGTTGATAACACGACACTTCGCAAAATAAATATGCATTATCATTAAGAATTAAGACACAACACAACCTTTTATAAGCATTTTTGACAAATAAACCTACGCATTGATTAGCCTAGAAGTCCTTTGATTTGAAGTATTACCGACATCGCGCTAGGCGTCTCAACGCGGCCAACTAAGCGCCCGACTTAAGGCCTTGCTCACACACACTACTGAATATTTTCCGCGGGAATTTTAATTGCGCAAATTAATTTTCGTTACATATGAAATTTGACATGGCTAGCACTGCTAAAAAAATGTCAAGAATCGGAATGTTCCCGGTGAGTTGATAGGCTCGTTTGTCACTATCACTACATGGCTGATGGAACTTAGTACCTACCTAAAGTTTGTTTTAGGTGCGCCTCTTCTTACCTTTTTTTATGTTATTGAGATAGGCAAACTAGCAGACGTGCCACCTGATGGTAAGTGGTCGACGTCGCTAATGAACAAAAATGGGATACCTGGGCTGGAACTAGCCCAGGTATTCCATTCATGTGTTAGAGACATAAGATGTTAAGATCCTGAGACATAAGATGTTAAGTCTCGGTGCCAGTAATTACAGTGCCTGTCTTGCCCTTCTCTCCGAAACACAGCAAAGCTGTTTCACGGGAGAAATTGGCAAGACCTTTCTAAGTAGTAGTTATTTCAGGAAAAAGATAATTTTTGACTACGTTTTTTTGATTACATTTTAGATCAAAGATTTTATAAAATACTAGCCGTTGCTCGCGGCTTCGCACGCGTGGTTAGAGTTTTTTGTGAATGTCAAAAATAAACCACGCAAGCGAAACCAACGAAAACTATTGCTAATTTTAGCGATTGCCGGGATTACATATCAACCTGTTCATTCATTCAGAAAAATTAATCTTTTTCATCAAAATATTGTTTATCATACTGGAAATGAAAAAGTATTAAGTTAACTTTAAAGCCGCCGCCGGTCGTTTGTACAGGCCTTTAGAACTTACACGTGTTTTGCGGCTTATACAAAGTGCAACGAAACGCTTTGATTGGCGAAAAGACCACTTTCGGAAAGAGACAAGACACTCCCTTTTTTCTGCCATTTTGTTTTTATGTAAAATCATACTAATATGTAGTTCCGTATAGTTTTAGTCAACATTTTTGTCACTTTTATGATAAGAGTGATGCCGGTTTAGGCGTTTCTTCGTAAGGTACTGGGTTCGATTCTCAGTTCGCCTGGTAGAATGGAGGGTAATTCTTCTTAAGGCACTCAAACTAACACGGGAAATGATTTTTTTTTATTTATGGTGCAAGGGGTCCCACCACCACCTTCGGGACCCAAGACAACCTGACTGCTGTACAATGAAAGAGGTCCTGGCACCGGCTTCCTCCAGAGAGGTTCGGAGGTTAGACGACAGTCGCTACGGCAAACTCAAACTCGTTCCTAGCGCAAGCGTGGAGAATAACCGGAATAAACTCTAAGATGAAGAAGATTATTTTTAAATTTGTTTCACTGAAAAGTACCTAGATAATTGTAAAGGAATTTTTATTTTATTTTTTTATTCAGTTGCCGTTTGTCTTTGGAGAGCGTAACTATTGCTATTATTGCCGATTTTTTATGAATCTTACTTAATACCCATTGATTGGAAATCGCGATTTTAAAAATGCCACGTAGAAATAATAATGACCGTCACCTTTACACTAATAGTGAATTTTACGAAATGATGCTATGTGTTGGTGCTGCTAGGAATGGTAGCATTAATGAAGCGAGGGAGATTTACCGACAACGGTTTATTGATGGAAGGCCACCAGCAGAACAACGTCATTTACCTCCGTACTCAGTATTCCGTAACATGTGTTTACGACTTCAGCGTACTGGTTCCTTCCACCGCGAACGAAACGTTGGACGTCCTAATTCAAGAGTAGGTACTGCTATTGAGACTCGAATTCTAAATCATTTTGACGAGAATCCTCGGACCAGCACACGCCGATGCAGTGCTATGTTAAATGTAAACCATATGGTGGTGTGGCGTACTCTGCAGGATGATGGACGACATCCCTACCATTTTTCAAGGACTCAGGAGATAGGACTTGCAGACCATATGCCCAGAATGGACTTTTGTAGGTGGTACCAGAACCGTGCTGAAGCAAATCCCGAATTTGCTTTTAATATTTTATGGACAGATGAGGCTTCTTTCACAAGAAATGGTGTGCTCAATTTGCACAACGAGCATGTGTGGGCACATAATAACCCGCATGCCTCGAGTGAAAGTAGCTTTCAGCACCAGTGGAGAATTAATGTCTGGGCAGGCATCGTTGGGGACTATGTTTTGGGGCCGACTATTTTACCTCAGGGTCTTAACGCTCAAAGGTACCTACAACACCTGAGAGAGGATTTAGAAGAACATCTGGAAAATCTTCCACTGAATGTATACCGTAATATAATTTTTCAGCACGATGGAGCACCCGCTCACTTTGCACGCCCTGTGCGTGATTATTTAAACGATCGATTTGCAGAGTGGATAGGTCGAAGTGGCCCGGTGCCTTGGCCACCTCGTTCTCCAGATCTCACGTGCCTAGACTACTTTTTATGGGGTTATGTGAAAAATAAAGTTTACTCTGTGGAATGTCATACACGTGAAGAGATGGAAGGTAAAATTAATGCAGCATTTAGGTCCATAACCCCACATATGTTGCATAATGTAAGGTTATCAATGTTACGCAGAACTGCTCTTTGCATTGAGAAGGGTGGTGGTCATTTTGAACCTTACTTATAAATTAATTTGAAGACAGTGTTGTTTTATTATTGCCTGTAAATAGTGAATTTGGATTAATGTATAATAATTAATCAGTGACGAAAGTGATATGTAAAAAATTGCTTATTAAATGTGTGTAAGTACAAGTACGCGGTATTCTTCATGTCTATGTGTGCGTCACGCTATTCATTCAACGTGTTGCTGACGTCACATCACTTCCATCTTCAAGGTAGGGGTGTGAAAATAAACTTTAATTTCTTATTTTACTAAATTTATATGAAACAAAAAATGTGTGCCTTTTGGTATAATATTTTACCAGGTGTTTGTTTAGTTCATGTACACGTATACCCTTGAAAGTTAGTGCTTATTTTTGTTATATCCTGTATAAGGGTCAGCGCACACCGAACTGCAAAATACTTGCGTCTGCTCGAGCAAAATTTTAACTTCTGGACCATGCAGGCGGCATGCTCGCTCCCTCGCTCCTCCGCGACCAAGCTGCGCTGAAAACACTCTGGGTTGCCAGACGAGCCTGCATGACCAGTTTAATGTCTAAACTCCAAAAAATTTAGAAATTTTTCGTAGTTTAGACATTAGATTAGATTCAGCTATTTTTTTACGCCTGCAAATCTAAAAAGACAAATCAATTAGTGACCTTGTATTTCTGTTTATGATTAACTTGCCATAACGTTTAAGGTTAGTAAAATTATAACTACGTAAATTAAGACTTTTTAAAAATTTTTTACTATCCTTAAACATATGGTAACTTGTTACTCAATCAAGTCGGTAATTCGTATTGTGTTTTTGGATTGTGCGGGCTTGGCAAATTTTCTAAAATTTCAAAACTTTCGTAGTTTAACTTATATCTATTATTATATAATAACAATAGTCATAAAAATGAACACTTCTTAATTGTTAATTCAAATCTTGCTGTGGGCAACCCCGAAAACCGCAGGCGGCGCGCGGCGGATGCTAGAGCGCGCTCACGCACGCTCAAGCATGCATCTTACAATTAGCATCAAGTTTAGACGTGAATTTGATTTTGCAATGTAGGGAAATTGTCATAAGGTTAATTTTTCAGGACTCTTAGAACGGCTGCGCTACGGCTACGTTCAAACTTGATGCTCGAGCTTGTAGAATGCGTGTTCGAGGGTCCGCGATCGCGCACGAGCAACCACCGCGCGCCGCTCGCGAGTTTGTGCGGTTGCCCACAGCAAGATTTAAATAATCATTAAGAGATATTCATCTTTTATCAGGGAGAAACTTGGGCTGAGGTTTTAGCCTGCGCCGAAAACGAACTGCGTCAGGTATCCCGCTGGCTTACCAAAAATCTTCTTACCTTGAACGTTAGCAAATTAAAGTATATCCTGTTCTCAATTAATAACTCCACGCTTCCATTAAGAGAATTTAACTTAAGAATACACTCTTGTAACAATACTGAATCAACCACATGCACATGTGTAACGTTAGAGATATCACAAACTGTCAAATACCTCGGTGTCCAACTCGATAACAACCTGACATGGAAAGCCCAACTAGACCTTTTGGCAGAGCGTACCCGTAGGTTAATCTGGATTTTTAAAAAACTTAGAAACGTACTCAAACCATTTCTTTTAAAAACTGTTTACTATGCTTTAGGCCAGTCAATCTTAGGTTATTGTATACCTGTGTGGGGTGGGTCGCATAAAACTAAACTCATAAAAGTTGAACGTGCACAGAGGTTGCTCAAGACATTGCTCAAGGTTTATCTTAGGAAGCTTTTTAGATACCAACGGTTAGCTTGTACCAAGACTGTTGTGTACTTACAGTAAGACAGTTATTTATCTTACACACGGCCATCCGTAAGCATAAAGAAGTTAAATATGACACACAAACCATAAATTCTACGCGAAAAACAATTCATATATGCAAACTACCAAAACACATCACAGTTTTCTTCAAGCGACATAACAGTTTCCTTTCAGCATATCTATATAACAAATTACACTCATTCGTAGACATATATTCAAAAATACATTCGTATGTAAGGGTATCATCAAAGAATACTTACTCAATTTAAATTACAATGAAACTGAATCATTATTATCCATACTAATATTATAAATGCGAAAGTAACTGTCTGTCTGTCTGTCTGTTACGCTTTTACGGCCAAACCACTGAACCGATTTGGTACAAATATAGTTTGAGACCCAAGAAAGGACATAGGGTAGTTTTTATCCCGGAAATCCCACGGGAACGGGAACTATGCGGGTTTTTATTTTAGAATTTTTTCCACGCGAACGAAGTCGCGGGCACAACTAGTCTATTATAAAGTGACATACCTAACACAACCACAAACGTAAATTCCATATGTAGACCATACACACGCACATACACACACGCACGCAAATACACTTAAACACACATGTACAAATACACACAGAGACAAACTCAAACAGTCACAAAAACTCACACATACACAAATGCACAACACACTCTACACTACACTCTAAGTTAAAACAGTTTTTACTTTTTGTACCTACATGTACAGTGACGAAGGTGAGAGACATGGAGTCCTGAAATACAGGTTTTTCCTAGTTTAGGCTCCAATCCACTCTGCACTAACGAAATGAAATTATAAACCATATTTTGTTAGGTATTGATGAATTCAAATTGTAGTGGTGGAAATAAATATATTTTTCTTTTTTTTTTCATTTCATTTCATTTCATCTTTATGACTGTTAACTTTATGAATGAATTATCGATTTAGCATTTCTGTTGAGAACAACCTACGTTTAAGGTTAGTAAAAATGTAAGTACGTTTAAGGTTAGTAAAATGTAAGTACGTAAATTAAGACTTTTAAAAATATAACTAGGTATGTAAAGTTTTTTTACTAACCTCAAATATTACGGCAAATATCAACAGAAATGCTAGGTCGCGTATTGTGTTTTTGATTTGCAAGCGTAGCAAATTAGCTAAACTTTCAAATTTTTTGTAATTTAACTTGTAATAGTCATAAAAATGAACACCTCTTACTGGTAAATTCTTATGCAATGTATAATATTCGCCTAAGGCACATTTTCCCCGCCTCGTTTCTTCTGCTTATTCTCTATTCTACCTTATTCGTCTTATTTTATTTACATATTCTTCATATTCTGTTTCCTCTGCAAAATAGGCGATAATTACGAAGTTCCAATCAACAATATTTAACATGTCTGCCAGCATCGGATTATTGCATCAAACTGGCCATGCACGCCCGCCTGATCTGATAACACAGAGCATTTTCAATGGCGCTTGCTCGAGGAGGAGCGAGCATGCTGCCTGCATGGTCGAGCAGTAAAAATTTTGCTTGAGCACATGCGAGAATTTTGCAGTGTGGTGTGCGCTGACCTCTAGCCGTAACTCTTACCAACCAAAGCAGGTACTCGGCCGAAGCGGTCTGCTACCCACCCGAAGAAGATCCCGCCGACAAAAGAGCCCGCGAAGAAAATCGCCTGGGCCATGGGTGCATATCCAGCATTTTCGCACACCCAGTCTCTCTGCAAACAATATGCATAATTTTAGACTGCTTTTTATCCATTTAATATTTAGCTATCAAATTTTCACTGTTAATTATTCTGTGGTGAGTTAAAATTCATGGATTTTTTTATATGTACATCGATTATTATAGAACAATTTCTAGAAGTGTAGTTATTCATTATTATTTAACATGATTCTAAACTAATGAGCTTGTTTCTTTCTTTTTAGTTTTCGTTAAAGGCAAAGAATCTTTTTTTTAAGATGCAGTCGGTTTTTTATTTTCAATATTTTTTTTTATTGTTATTTTTCGTGAGTTCAATAAGCCACGCCTTAAAGCACATTTTTCACACGATGCCATTTTATGATTTCACTTTCATAAAGTTATTGGCGTGTCAAATATCCAGTGTCAGCAGATGTACAATAATCATTGTACGCGTATCATAATTTCATGAATTTTTCCACCCTCAATCTTAAGCGTACAATCTTGACAAAAAGTACAATAATTTCGAATGATAGCAATTTTCTAAATATATAGATTTTTAAATCATAATGTAATATTATCCCGCCATGAATGTTGGGTAAATGGTTTCTGTTATCAGTCGCTCTCTGGCTGTTGCAAACTTTCCTGGTGGAAAGAGAACCATCGTTTATAGACACCAAAGACGTTAATGGTACCTACATTGTTATCCGTGTGGTTGAATAATAATGGGGAAGACGACAGACATGGTACTCCGGGCCCCCTTTGAATAATAGACCATCAGCCGTTCTACCAGGCAGTTCGTAAGGGCCAACGATTGGTGATGCGAATCACTACTAACGTTTCCATTACGTGGTAGAATTCTGCATTGTCTCGCCTTGGTCTGGTACCACCGCCTTGCAATAGCGTCATTGCTTGTCACTGTCATATTTCAATTTGGAGGTAAGGTAGCCGCTTAACGTATACATGTGGAATAAGACCCCGCGATAAATAAAGGAATACACCATTAACACGAATCAGGAGAGGTTCCTATCTTTTGGTATGAAAATAGTATTTCCATTAGAACTATCTACTTTATGCTGTACGTACATATGCAAGAAATAATGTACGCAGTGCACACACACATACACGCAAACATATACACCCACGCAGTATTATAGATACTCGATACCGAACTTAATTACACTTTACATATTTTACATTCTTCCATATTTTGCCTTTTATCTACAAAATGTTCCCAAACGATATTGCTACGTTTAATCACCATTATTATGCCTAATCTATACATACATATAATAAAATCGTAGGAAGGTCAAAACCACAGAGCACAGAATCGCAGTCGGTCGCGCCCCACCGCGACCGACTGCGATTCTGTGCTCTGTGGTCAAAACTGTGCATTGAATATTTTTTTAAAAGAATACTTGGGACGTGATCTACAATCAATACCTAAGCCAAAAATATAGTTTTAGAATATTGGTCTGTTTGTCTGTATGTATGTCCGGGGTAAACTCAAAAAGTACTGCATGGATTTACTTCAAATTTTGCATGAATATTACTAATAGGTCGGGTCAACATATAGGCTACATATCATCACGCTATCACCTACAGGGGAGGAGCAGTGCGGAGTAAACGAAGTCCGCGCGGACGAAGTCGCAGGCAACAGCTAGTTTATTGATATACGCAAAATTGTAATGCCCTCACCTCACTAACAACAGTAGAATAAGGGATATCGGTCAGCTCGTATTCCCAGCCGTGGTTGCAGGCGCCGACGGGAGTGTCTGGCGGGATGCTGTTATTCAGAAGCACCTCCGTCCAGTTGGCTTTATACATCAAGCATCGCTGCCAATCACCATCTTTCAGTGGCGCTGTGAGGTTCCGCCTAAAAATATTGTGTTACAAATCGGTGACAAAATTTTACATCTGTATCAGTTCGCGCTAGGGCCAGGGTTACCAAAGTTTTTGAAGTTTTTGTGTGAGAATTAAATTATAATGTAGTAGGAATTAAAAAATTGTATTTAAGAATAGTTGGGTCATTGTCAAATTTCGAGCAGGTAAATGGGGTAACAGAGTTGGTTTTCGTGTATAATACATGCATATATAAAGGTAAGTATATTTTGTTATTTGCATATATTATTTATATTTGAGCTAGGAGAATATAAAATTGAAAAAGAAAAATTTAACTTTTTTAAAATTTCCTAAAATCTAAAAAGCCAAATCGGATCAAATTTCGAGGAAATCTAAGTTAGGTAGAAACCTGAGTGCTAAGTGTGAGTTTTTCTTTTCGCATTCGATCGTGAGCTCGTTTGGAGTTTACTAGGAATTTGTATGTGACTTGTACAACGCCACCTAGTGGTAAACGTTCTTATCTATATATATATATATATATATATATATATATATATATATATATATATATATATATATATATATATATATATATATATATATATATATATATATATATATATATATATATATATATATATAATTCCTAGTAAACTCGAAACGCGCTCACGATCGAATGCGAAAAGATAAATGCACTTAGCACTCTGTTGAATGACATTAATCGTGTTTTCAAGTTAAGCCGTTTAAAAGTTATAAAGTTCTGATTGATTCTAAAATTAACAAGTTCGAAACATGTTGAATTTTTCGACATAATTCCGAGATTTTTCAACCAATCGATTTTGTACTTAAGAAAACATTTTTATAGCTCAAAAAACCGCTTTAACTCCCGTTTGAGAGATCGAAATTGATTTTTAAAAATGATCCACTCGAAAGTTTTCAGACTTCAGATTTGGATCGGAAGACGATATTAAAAATTAAATAAAATAAATCTATATATATATAAAAATCAATTGCTATTCGTTAGTCTCGCTAAAACTCGAGAACGGCTGAACCGATTTGGTTAATTTTGGTTTTGAATTAATTGTTGAAGAGCAAGAAAGGTTTAAAAGGTGAGAAAATATAGAAACAAATAAGAGTACCTAGTTAAAAAGGCAGAACAACGTTTGCCGGGTCAGTTAGTATAAAATAAAAATAAAAAACCACATATCTCCCCCTTACCCCATGTTGGTCCGGGCTCCTTTTGAAGAATAAATTATCTGCCGTTCTGCTGGGCAGTTTGTAAGAGGTTAACGATTGGCTATACGGATCACTACTGTCGTGGCTCTTAGGTGGTAGAGTTTTACATTGTCTCGCTCGGGTCTGATAACACCGCACTTTCTATTCTTGTCATAATTGCGTCAATGCTTGTTAACGTCGTGTTCCGATTAGGAGGTAAGGTAGCCGATAAACTTATGCGTGTGGTATTAAGACCCCGCCACAAAGATAGCAGCGCAATATTAACATCTTTGGTATCTATGGTTTTCTCTTTCCATTAGGAGAACCATCTGCTTGTTTGCTATGTTATGATATATAAAAAAACTTATGGGAAATATTGATCGTAAAAGAAACATTTCTCCTTATCTATGTTTGACCTAATTGTCACATTGCCTGTAATCATAGAAAACATGATAAAACATGCTATCTGCAACAGTTATCTACAAAAATATTAGCGCGTTGAATTGCGATGGTCGATCTGTAATCGGTTTACGATGTAGACTATTTTTGAAAATTCCTGCTAAGTTGTGGTATTTTAAGTTCAAAGCTATAAAAAATCTGTAAACTCTGCAGGTCATGCCTAAAAGTTCCCGCTAAGTTGAGGTATTTTAATCTCAGAACAGTCAAAAATATACCTAAGTATAGATTTTTGAGCTCAAGTAATTCAAAAATCTGAAATTTAATATTTGAGTGTAATTTTTAAAAATCTGATTCTGATCTTTGAAAGGGAGTTTAAAGTGGTTTTTTTAACTATAAAAATGTTTTCTTGGGTACAAAATCGATTGGATGAAACATCTCGGAATTATAGAGGAGCTACCGCGTGAGAAAAACTATTTTTCAAGATTTTATGTTACCACTCTGTTGACCTGACTAACATGTCGTCTATTCGTGCCAAATTACAGCTTTTTACTTAAGATCTCTGAGCTTACGTGCGGAAATTACGTGCGGCCTGCACGCTGCAGGCGCTGCATCATAAATTTTTGGTAAATCCAGCAGAGTTATTTAATTTTTCCGGGATAAAAAGTAGCCTATGTGCTATTCCAGGTCATCATCTACCTGTGTGCCAAATTTCAGTCTCAACCGTTAAGTGGTTTTTGCGTGATTGAGTAATAAACATCCATCCATCCTAACATCAAAACTATCGTATTTATAATATTATAGATTGTTTACCTTTTACGAACTGCCTAGCTGAATGGTCTATTTTGAAGAATAGTCGGACGAACACGGGGGATATATTTGGATTTTGGTATTTGTTTAGATCTCCGACATATAGGTACGTGTATTAAATTTCAATTCAATCGCTCCAGTAGTTTCTGAGCATAGAGACAGACAAATGAGTGATTTTATACGGGTTCCGGTTTTCCCTTTCAAGGTAGAGGACCCACCCTAAAATTACCTCAACTCCATTTCCAGATGCTCCAGCTCAGGTACTCTGCACCAATGCCTCTTCGGTGTCGCCGCGATGAACATCTGCACGAAGTAAACAAACGCGAAGTACAGTCCAAAAGGCGCCATCCCAATGAACAGTAGCTTTTGATATCTGCCCAGCTCTCCGATGTGTCTAAATATTGCACCCATTGCGTCTTCATCTTCATTTTTCTTTTCTTCTTCTTGCAACTTCTTTTTGGAGTCCTAAAACCAATTTAAATATTACTTAATTAACGGTCAAAACGGTTAAAATCTTCCTTTGGAATATTGATTTCTAGTTTTCCCCTTATTGGTCTGGGTTCCCCGTATTGGTTTAGGCTCCTTTGAAGAATAGGCAAACTGTCGTTTTGCCAGGCAGGTCGTAAAAGGCGACTGATTGGCTATACGAGTCTCTACCATCGTGGCTACTATGTGGTAGAGTTCTGCATTGTCTCGCCCGGGTCTGGTACCACCGCCTTACCTATTCCTGCCACAATAGCGTTAGTTCTTGTCACTGTCGTGTTGCTATTTGGAGAGTAACGTAGCCGATCAACTTATGCATGTGGCATTAAACCTTGCCACAAGATGGCAACGCACCATTGACATCTTTAGTGTCTACTAGCTGTACCCGCGACTTCGTTCGCGTTTGGCCATCCTTGCAGAGTAATTATCGGTAATTGACCACAGTATTTCTCCTATTCAGCAGTACTTTGGACGGTGAAGCACGTTTATCAAAGGAGAAATAATATTAAGAAAGCCAAAAGCCTGTTTATGAGATATCATATAATATGAAGTATAAAGACTACAAACAGACACAGATGAAACAAAAATTATAGCGTGAAGTCGGGAAGATACGGGGAGATAAGACAAAAGTATTCCCTAAAGTTTTCGTCATTGCAGTGCAGACGACGACGCACTAAAATTTGAAAAATACCTTCGGTAGTACGAGCTTTGTGTAAATCATTTTCCTCCACACGATTATTTAACGCTTAATCAAGCTCATCCATTTGCAACCGTTGCCACGTATAGCACACGATTTTGTGCTCTGTTCACCGTAAAAAGACGGCCGTCGTAGTCTCTAAGATTCGACATGCTTACGGTTTTTACAGGCATCATATTGCGTCCGTTTAATGACGCCTTCGCTTTTGGGGGAAACCAGAGCTTTAGGCTAAAGACGGTATTGTCTTTTGATCAAAGATCTATATTTTACCATCCACACTTGAGCACTATTAGTTGGAATATTGACCGCTTTAGTCATTAGTCATTACTCTAAGGCTTTAGCTTTAGTATCTAACATTCGACATGCCTACGGTTGTCTTTTTAAAGGCATCATATTGCGTCCGTTTAATGACGCCACCGCTTTTGGAGGAAACCAGAGCTTTAGGCTAAAGACGGTATTGTCTTTTGATCAAAGATCATCCACACTTGAGCACTATTAGTTGGAATATTGACCACTTTAGTCATTAGTCATTACTCTAAGGCTTTTTAATAAAAAGTAATTATTTTAATAACAAAGAACCCCACCGCGACCAACGTCATATATTTATGTGACGAACCTATGCGTCCTGACGACTGACTTTAGCCGTAAAAAATAAGTTTACATGTGTGTATGATATCATGTATGTCACATGAATGTAGGCTGTGTAATGTTTATTTTTATTAATTTAATATATTTTAATACATTTTATCTAAAATATTAAGTTTTAAAAAATGTTAAGGAGGACTGTCCTCCTCAATGTAAACTTTAACTGTGCCAAATTTCTTACTCCACTGATGACGCAATTGTCTTAAAAAGGGGTACAAACTTTTCCCCTCACTTAGGTATTAATATATAGTATGTCACTGTACATTCTAATATCGAGCACGGGACCAGGCTGATCAGCCGAGTAGGCTAACCAAAAAATCAACAAAGCACTCAACAATAAGAATTAAAAAAAGAAATATTATCACGCGAATCCTCGTACGGGCTTGGCAGAGTGCACCGAATGTCAGTACACTTAGTTCACAACGATTCACCAATAGGTCAGATGGCGAAATGGTTGATGATCCCCATTGTATTTACCAATTGTGATGATTTTATCGCTGGTCTTTCCGTGCTTTTCCACGACAGGACTACCACTGAGGTTTGTTTAGGCAGAGAAAAGGATTTTTTTGCTTTTTTAAAAAATAAAACAAATGTGATAAATGAGTCGACTAATTTCAAAGGATCTGACTTTTCGTAAATTTTCGGAAAACGAATGCTCTATTAGGGTCCTTAAAGTTACAAAGTTAATCTGTATAAATAATTTTATCGCTAAGGAAACCTGTGGATGAATATTTTTTTTATTTAAATTAGTATCACAGAATGCCCGATTTGATGCTAACTTTAGATTTTGATGTGGATTATGCATGGCAAAACGCCAGATTTGTTCAAAAATGAATAAATAATACGTTGTAATTCAACATATTCTATGTTGCCATACCAAAACCTCATTTTTGAAAAAAGGACAGATTGCCGCTTTTCAAATTAGTCGACTCAAATAATAGTAGCATAAACAATTCACAAATACCTCGTTTTCATTCCGCGATTCATTCAACTCGTTCAAAATCATTCCGATATGATTTCAATATTTCACAAATACAACCAATCCATGCGCTACGTACACACGAATTGCACTGAACAGAGATACTGTTCCACGCGTTTTTATTTACATTTGACTTGATAAAAAAGTATCGCGTCATATCATTCACAATTCGGGTCGATTTTAACTTTTATTTTTATGATTTAATCGTATCTTTGTCCGGTTGCGTATCGGAATATCCCAACTTAGGTTATTGTAATGGGAAATGCCCCATTAGTTTAGATCCTAAAACTCGTATAAAGAAAAGAAAGATAGAGCACAGCCATATTATGTCATAGTGACGCCACTATTTGATAATGTATGAGTTTTCTATACGACGTCTCTTTATGCATTGACAGGGATTAGTTACGTTTGAAAAATGTATGCGTGAACGTTGTATTTATTTATATAACTCAAGGAGCTCCGTCTTTATATTTTTTTGTCAGAGGATCTAAAATATATCGATACTAGCTGTTGCCCGCAACTTCGTCCGCGCGGACTTCGTTTACGTTCGCTGGAGGTGATAGCGTAATAATATGTAACCTATATGTTGACCCGACCTGTCAGTAATATTCATGCAAAATTTGAAGTAAATCCATGTAGTACTTTCTGAGTTTACCCCAGACATACATACAGACTAACTGACAAAAATTCTAAAAACTATATTTTTGGCTTCGATATCGATTGTAGATCACGCCCAAGTATTCTTTTAAAAAAATATTCAATGTACAGTTTTGACTTTTCTACGATTTTATTACATGTACCAGACGTGAATACTCTAATATGTGCAAAATCCATGATTTACAAGACAGTTTCAATTCGAATTCATATTTTATTAGTAAATCTTCAATGACGTTTTACTAATAGACAGGTCATACGCCAACATTACTGTGACTTAAAACAGCGCGAGTGTAAATGTTACTATAGCTATAAGTATTGTAAGTAAGTATGTATTCTATTGTATTATACTTATATTGACATGACGTGACGTGCGAGATTATATAAAAGTCAGGCAATGCCTTGCTTTCATGATGACATACATTTTGGAACGCGAACAATCTATCTATACTTTTATACATCATTGGTAAATGTTACATTATGATTTATGATCATCAATAGATATTTTTTTATTGAATTTAAAACAAACTTTTCACTAAACACGTCTCTACCACTTTCAGCCTGTTAATCCGGGTCCCTTTCTTAAAACTAGACCTACTTTCTTATTGCTAGGCATCTCGTAAAAAGCAGGAAAAAGATTAAAACCTGTCACTGACACATTGACTACTCACTAGGTAGTAGAATTCTGCAACATCTCGACTGGGTGTGTATCACCGCTTTCTATTTCGGCCGCAATAACGTCGGTAAGTAGCCGGCAAAATAATGCAGGTGGCATTACCATCTCGCCACACGGATAGCAACGTATCATTAATATTTTGGTGTAGTTAGTTAGTTTGGTAAGTTATATCTTTAAACCAGGAGAACTACCTGCTTGATTGCTATCGTAATCTAATTCACAAAATGAAAAATCTTTTTATTTAAATATCTTAATTATTTAAAGTTTTTAAAATTATTTGCAAAAACGTAAATACTTTTTTCTTTATTTATTTATAACTTTTGCAATTTTTTATATGTAATGGTTTTATTACTTTTTTATTAACATGCAAAGCGTGCAGGCCACTGCATTATAAAAGTTTTTGGTGAATCCCGCGGGATCACCTTACTTTTCCTGGATAAAAAGTAATCTATGTGCTATTCCAGATTATCGTCTGCCTGTGTGCCAAATTTCATTAAAATCCGTCCAGTAGTTTTTGCATGACAAAGTGTAACAAAAATCCATCTAAACATCCAAACTTTCGCATTTATAATATTACTAGTAGACCCGCGCTGCTTCGCCCGCGAATAGATTGACATGTCGTCAAGATAGCTTTTCATACAAATTTCATCCACTATTTCAATCTTTTAAAGGTTGATTTTTGAAAAATTAGCCTATGTTTTACCCCGGCTCTTCAACTACTTCCATGCCAAACTTCATGAAAATTGGTCCAGCGGTTTAGTCGTGAAAGCGTAACAGACAGACAGACAGACTTTCGCATTTATAATATTACTATTGACTAGCAGCAGCGTGCAGCCCGCTGCATTAAAAAAGTTTTTGTTGAATCCCGTGGGATTACGTTATTTTTCCGGTATAAAAAGTAGCCTATGTGCTATTTCAGGTCATAATTTACCTGTGTGCCAAATTTTATTTGAATCCGTTTAGTAGTTTTTGCGTGATGGAGTAACAAACATCCATCCAAACATCCAAATTTATATAAATCCAAATTTTCGCATTTATAATATAAATTAATTAATTATTAATTAATTAATATAAATTAATTAATATAGATATTTATATGCTAAGTAAAAGTCGTGTTCCAATTCGTGTACGTGTACAAAATATTTACAAAATACCTAACCATCTAAAGCCATTAAAACATTCAAGCGTAAACGTAGGTAAGTACCTGAATAGTCTCAAATATTATTCAGCGTCCACACGCAAACGAAGTTGTTGATAAAGTATTAGCTTTCAGCCCCTTAATACCCTCTTTTACCTCTTTAGGAGATAAAACTCAAAGTTTCCTTACATGCACGTTTATGTAATTGAAGTAAAGAGCATAACTAATAAATTTGAAAAGATTTTGATGAAACTAATTTTATTTGTTATACAAACTTAACCACATTTTTGATCCTTTTAAGGGATGAAATTTAAAAAACCTTAAACTCTTATTTATTTAATTGTGTTAAAAAACATAAGTACTAAGTTTTAAATAATTTTTACAATATTCTACAATAAACAATCTATTTTTCATACAAACATAAACACTTTTTTTACCCTTTTAAGGAATAAAATGTATGAAATCCCTAAATATATAATTTTTAAATTGTGTTGAAGAACATAAGTACCAAATTTCAAGTTATGTTGACTTAAGCGTTTAATTTTTCATATTTTTTTGAATTGTAACACCCACTTTTACTCCTTTAAGGGATGAAACTCCGAACTTTATTACGTGCATGTTTCTACAATTTGGATTGAATTAAATAAGCAGGTACTAAATTTTATGAGAGTTTAGATAATATAAACTTTTTATTTTAATACAAACTTTATACACTTACCCTTTTAATGGATGAAATTAGAAAAAAATCTAAAATATGAATTTATTTAATTGTTTTAAAAAGCATAAATACTAAATTGTTAGTAATTTCTACAACAAACAATTCATTTTTCATACAAAAATTAACTCTCCTTTTACCCCTCTATGGGATGAAATTCAAAAATGCGTATTTATTTAATCGTATTAAAAAGCATAAATACTAAATTTTAAGTAATAAACAATTTTTTTAATACAATCATTAACGCCCCTTTTACCTCTTTAAGGGATTAAATTACATCATAAGAACAACCTCTGTAAAAAATCAGCCTTCCCGCTCCAAACTTATTATCTACAATAAAAAACGTTCAAGCGTAAACGAAATGTCCAATTTTTAACAGCACAACCTTATTACTGTGCCAAACGCACTATCTGTATTATTACTCTTTGACTCTTATGTGGAGAGCGGTATACGCTGACGTGCGACTCAGCCTCCTCGTACGAACGCTACCGGGAGACTGACTTTCGGAGCGAGCGCTGTCCGCGAATGAAATAATAAGGATTTTATTGATTTACTGTCACACTATAATGATTTTGAAAAATGTTGAACTTAAATTTTATAAAGCAATAAATTGTCTGTAATAAAGTGAAAAAATCACCAAAATCGTTTCAGTAGTTTAGAAGTTATAAGAAAATTCTTGCGTAAAAATAAGAGAGATATTCGATTTTTTTTTCGTCAAAAATAACAATAAAATTTAAAAAAACGAACTTAAAATTTAAAGTTAATTATACTTTACGTACAAAGTATATTTTTTTTAAATTATTGGATTAACGGTTTAGAAGAAGTAGGCTTTCAAAGAGAAGAATATTTCGTAGTTTGGCGTATGTTATCGCCTTAAGACATGCTGCAGCGCTGTAAATCGTCCAACCATAGTCAAAATTAAGCAATCCAAAATTTCGCATTTATAATATTAAATATAGATTAATTAATTGATTAATTATTAATTAATTAATATAAATTAATTAATATAGATATTTATATGCTAAGTAAAAGTCGTGTTCCAATTCGTTAAGACATGCTGCAGCGCTGTAAATCGTCCAACCATAGTCAAAATTAAGCAATCCAAATTTTCGCATTTATAATATTAAATATAGATTAATTAATTAATTAATTAATATAAATTAATTAATATAGGTATTTATATGCTAAGTAAAAGTCGTGTTCCAATTCGTTAAGACATGCTGCAGCGCTGTAAATCGTCCAACCATAGTCAAAATTTAGCAATGCTGCAGCGTGTGATAGAGTATAATATATATTCGCGACCAAAAGGTCGTGACCGCATGTTCATCACGCTTACGTATTTCATTCAACGAGCTTTGACGTAGGTGCATTATATGGACTGCACTTTAGTTTAGTGGAACATAATTACATTTGGCGTGGTACATGCGTACGTTAGTACATAGAAGTCCTTGCATTAAATTACAAAATATGTTGCAATTCCTATAACTGAAGTGCTTTTCCACGTACCTGAAGCTGCTTCTGAACGATGGAACCTAGGATATCATAACCAATAGCCGACAGTTAATGCATATTAACGAACAGATGGGGCTGATGGCAAAACGGTTATAATCCGGACACAATCGCGGATGGGTTCAAAAGGCGAGGCGAGGCGTGGTCAAGCGAGACACATCCGCTTGTGGTGAATAACCGCAGTCGGACTTAACAATGATATCAGAGTGCTAAGTGTGAGTTTTTCTTTTCGCATTCGATCGTGAGTGCGTTACGAGTTTACTAGGAATTTGTATGTGATTTGTACAGCGCCACCTAGTGGTAAACTGGTTTCTCACGTTTACCACTAGGTGGCGCTGTACAAATCACATACAAATTCCTAGTAAACTCTAAACGCGCTCACGATCGAATGCGAAAAGAAAAACTCACACTTAGCACTCAGACATCTTCTTCAGAACTTTCATAACAGCGTTACTTCCAGTCAGTATTGTGTCCCAATTTCGAGTGATAATTTATGATATGCATTTATTTATGCTAGATATAATATATAAATATATTTATATATTATATCTAGCATAAATAAATTTAGCAAACCATCGCCTCACGGTGCTCAAACAAGGTGCTTCGCTCCCAAAAGCATTTTGAAGACGAGCGGCACAGTCTTGCGGAGAAAGAGAACTTTTAAAATCATAAAAAATCATCGCTCTAAAATCTTTTCGACTTACTTACATTTTCGTTGCGCACGTAGAACTTTGATGTGTGATAAAAAAAAACAATTGACAAATCATTTCCCGCCAATTGTTTCTTTTTTTATTACTTAAAAGGTTGCAACGTTTTAAAAATATAACATTCGAAATTCAATTAGTTCCGATTAGCTAGAAGTGCAAAACTTTTAGTGTGCCCCATGTAAATAATATCTACTTTTATTTCACTATCACGTTATGAATTTATTTGTGTTTTGTCACTGTTATATCAGTGATAAATCATGACTGCTATATTTTATTAGTAGCATATATACACAGACACACACATACATATATATGTATACCTACATACGGACGTACTGACATCATCGTGAAAATAGCCGGAAAAGTTTCCTAAGACCTCAAAATACGGAGATCGGTGAAAACCCGATTTTCGAAAATCGGGGCAAAATCAGAATATTAGTTAACTACATAGGTACGTAGTGGGAAGTTAAAAATACATCAATTAGGTATTTTTAGTGTCAATTTAAAATAGATCGATAAAGATTTTTGGGGGTCAAATAATTATGATTATTTCCCTAATAACAACCCGGTCAAGTGTCATCGTGCAACATTATCTCTAATTATTATTTGGTCAAGAACAAGACAGATAACACAATACGTGATATATAATGAATCTGTAACCTATTTATTTATTAAATGAAGACGTGAAGCAAAAACTTTGCGCTCTTTTTTCTGAAAATTACATGAACGGTGAAGTATTAAAGGCACGGTTAATGTTTACATTCCAGAGGACTGAAAAAACCGTATTAATTTTAAATATGTAAAATGCATCTATATTAATATTATAAATTTCTATATCTATATTAATCTATATTATATTATTAATATTATAAATGCGAAAGTTTGGATGAAAGTTTGGATGTTTGGATAGATGTTTGGATGGATGTTTGCTACTCAATCACGCAAAAACTACTGAACGGATTTAAATGAAATTTCGCACACAGGTAGATAATAACCTGGAATAGTACATAGGCTACTTTTTATCCCGGAAAAATTAGGCAATCCCGCGGGATTCACCAAATAATGTATAATGCAGCGGGCTGCACGCAGTAGCTAGTTAATATTATAAATGCGAAAGATTGGATGTTTGGATGGATGTTTGGATGGATGTTTGTTACTCAATCACGCAAAAACTACTTAACGGATTTGAATGAAATTTGGCACACAGGAAGATGATGATCTGGAATAACACATAGGCTACTTTTTATCCCGGAAAAATAAGTGATCCCGCGGAATTTGCCAAAAACTTTTATAATGCAGCGGGCTGAACGCTGCAGCTAGTTACAAATACACTAAATTAATAGAAATAAACATTACACGTATACATTTATGTGACATACTCGTGCATGGCAATATACACACACCTGCATATTATTTTTTGCGGTGAAAATATGTCGTCAAAGTTAAGAAAGAATACGGGCAAGACCCATTGTTTTTTTTAGTTATTAACTTAACGTTTAATATAGGTATTCGTTAAGATTCTATATCAACTCCTTAACTTATCCGCATTTAATAAATATTTTTTTAACTTGGGGAATAGTAGCTAAATAAAGTTGGATTTTAGGTAAGATTAACGTAAACAATTAGTTCTCGCCTTAGTAATCTGTGGTTAGGTATCTTGCAAGGAACTTATATACGATATCTGGAATTACTACGAAGCTATATTTGAAAAATAAAAATGTACTTTATTTCGTTACTAATAAAGTTGACATTTGTTTCTTACTTAACAGAGGGGAAAACGTTCTGAGCAAGACAACGACTAGAGTGGATGTTGTCTCTTTCTTGCAATAGCCAGTGTAAATAAAACTTTCTGATGGTAGATTTTTATATATTCGTTAATCGTTAAATCCCTTTTATTCATACACGTCGATAGATACATTAGCATAAAATGTATTGTTTTAACATAATGAGTTCTAAAATGTGCTTATTTTAATTATTACGTAATTACTTATACAATGCAAAAACTGTTTCCCAAATTAGTAGAATTACTTAGTAGTAATTTGCAAACGCATGGCCACACTTATATATGGCGATTGGCGCTTTATTTAGTAGAAAGAGACACACTCCACTCATGTCATGGTACTCTTCGGAACGATTTTGAAGCGCGTGTAAGGATTCCGGGTAGAATGTAACTTCCTTGGTATCTTGTCATTGGGTGTCTTCAGTACAGCTGCTAATCTCAGAAATCTAAGTTAGATTGACAGGATTCTGAGCTAAGATTTTGCGAAGACACTTTATAGGTACTTAAAAGAATAAAAAATAAATTGGCATTAACTATTCTTTAATACAAATCAGGGAGATTTTTTGACACTTAGAATGAAAATTATGATATATAAACTTATTGCTGTTTTAATGAAAATGTAATTAGAGTTTTATACCATTGTACCACTTAAATATGATAGAATTCAATCAAATTAAAGTCTCAATATTTCTTATATTATTGTTCCTAGCGATATATTATTTTTAATTTATGTAAAAATCGTAGAAAATTATTCTAATTTACCTAATATTCATCAATCTAAAAGACACGCAAGGAATGTACAAAACAGAAATGGCCTGTGTTCTTTGGAACGAAGTCCCTTTAATCGGGCGTTGCGAAAGGGGGCTAGATTGAAAAAATTAAGACTAAAAGTTATAACGACATTTTTACTATAGATGTAAGGCGATTCTCACACTGCCACGCACTACGCTATATGTTGCGTGTCGACGCATCTACGCGCGTACTTGCGGGAGTGTAGATTTGCATCATCGTGCGGCGTTTTGCGCACTCGCGCACGTAGTTGCATTTTGTGGTTCACGGCGGCTCTGTATCATTAGAAGATACCGGGTACATCCTTATTTACAAACACGATCGTTGAATGGGTGATTTATTCAAATATTTAACAACTTTTTAAAATTTTAAAATAAAATTTAACAATTTTAGAAAACACACACGTCATGCTCTTCCAAAACACGCGCGGCACTTAATTTTCTCTTTGGCGGAACTCATACACTAGTACATCATATTATGGCGGAACTCGGTGTGCCATACTTTGCGTCTCACCCCGCACCCACGCGCGTGGGTGCATGTTTCTCCTCTTGTATGCGTGTGATCTGCATTAACGCGCGTGGATGCATTTTCTGTGTGTTGGACTGTGCGTGTTTTCTATACAGACGGAGATACTTACAAGCGACGTTCGAACACGCATTCACGCGGCACGCTGCATGATGCGTGGCAGTGTGAGAATCGCCTAAGCCGTGCGGCGTGCGCGTGTTTCTCTGTCTGTCCCTGTCTCTCTCTCTCTCTCTCTCATAGAAAATTTTATTACAATTCCTTCACTAATTAATCGAAAGGAACTTGGTTCCATCCGGGGGTCTCTTGACACCCCTCAAGGTTTTTTATGCTATAGTCGAATTTTTACCACAAGGCGATCGCCAGTTTTGATTAACATCTACGACACATTGGTCGAGGGGCTAGCGACCCTGCCTACGCAATCGAGGGGCTCGGGTTCAATTTCCGACGGGTTCGGTTCCGACGGATCGGGTTCAATTTACGAAAAGCATTTGTATTATGAGTGTAAATGTTTTGGTTTGGTTTGTATTATGAGTGTAAATGGTTTGGGTGTTTATTATGTATGTTACAGTGGTTATATAATTATGTATTTCAATGTATAAGTGTCTCTGACTAATGCCCATAACATAAGCAAAAAATTTGCTTACTGTCGGGTTTAATCGGTTTGTGTAATTTGTCCAGCGATATTATATTGTACCAGCGATCGTTTTTTCTAAATTTTTTTACCTTTTAAACCTAAGCTAAACCTCCATGAATATTTTAAAACCAACCTTAGCAAAATCGGTCCAGCCGTTCTTGAGTTTTAGCGAGACTAACACAACAATTGATATATATATATATATATATATATATATATATATATATATATATATATATATATATATATATATATATATATATATATACTTATATTTGTGTTGTCTTGTGTATTGTGTGTACCGTAAATACACGGATTTAATATAAGTGGTGTTTTCTTGCAATTACGAACCCGAGTACGTAACAATATTTAGTATTTTTTTGATGATTGAACGATGGGTCTCCTGATGGAAAGAGTCACCATCGCCTATAGACACCAAAGGTGTTAATGGTGCGTTGCTATCTTGAGGCGAGGTGTTATGCCACATGCATAAGTTTACCCTCCCAACCGGAACACGACAGTGACAAGCACTGACGCTATTGCGGTAGGAATAGGTCAGGTGGTAGTACCACACCCGGGCTATACAATGCAGAACTCTACCATATAGTAGCCATGATGTTAGTGACTCGTACAGCCAATCGGCCTTATACAACTTGCCTGGCAGTACGACAGTTGGCCTATTTTTCAAAGGAGCCCGGGACCAACACGGGGAGAAGAGTATCTGTAATAATATTGCGATATCACTGAAAACATTATTCGAACAAGCAGTAGATGCAAAAGTGCAAATAGCAGAACTCTAAAAATAAAGAGCAGAACGTTTTTACACTTTACTGTTTAAACAGCTTTTTTTTTTTTCGCCGTGTTGGTCCCGGCCTCCTTTGTAGAATAGGCCAACTGCCGTCCTGCCAGGCAGGTCGTAAAAGGCGACCGATTGGCTATCGAGTCACTACCATCGTGGCTACTAGGTGGTAGAGTTCTGCATTGTCTCGCCCGGGTCTGGTACCACCGCCTTACCTATTCTTGCCGCAATAGCGTCAGTGCTTGTCGACGTCGTGGTCCAGTTTGGAGGGTAAGGTAGCCGGTAAACTTATGCATGTGGCATTAGACCTCGCCACAAGATAGCAACGCACCATTAACATCTTTGGTGTCTATAGACCCATTTGCTTGTTTGCTATCTTATGATATAAAAAAAAAAAATGTCTTGTAATATAACGAGCACCACTAGTTATAGACGTGCCATCAAATAATTAAGGCTTCATGATTATTCGGATAAAAAAACACTGAGTGCTAGTAACTCAAACTCTATTCACTACAAAAGAAATACATTTTGCAATGTATAATAAATAAATGTTTCAGTTAAGTTATTTAGTTACAAGAGCTTACTCATTCTTAAAAGGCCGGTAACGCAATTACAAGACCTCTGGTAGTGTAGTTGTCTATGGGCGGCGGTAATCACTTACCATCAAGTGAGCCTCCTGTCCG
This sequence comes from Apodemia mormo, assembly GCA_036924255.1. Taxonomy (NCBI): domain Eukaryota; kingdom Metazoa; phylum Arthropoda; class Insecta; order Lepidoptera; family Riodinidae; genus Apodemia; species Apodemia mormo. Next base: position 44,287,194 of record JAUPFN010000001.1, on the reverse strand, counting down.
TTTGCCCCCTCTTCTATATATATAAAAAAAAAAAAAAGTTGTACGCGTAAATTAACAGCAGTGTGACTCTTGTTGTAGATTCAATGGAAAAATTAAATTACTTTATTATTATAATTATTTATTGATATAATATTATTTGTTGGTCCCGGCCTCCTTTGAAGAATAGGCCAACTGCCGTTCTGCCAGGCAGGTCGTAAAAGGCGACCGATTGACTATCGAGTCACTAACATCGTGGCTACTAGGTGGTAGAGTTCTGCATTGTCTCGCCCGTGTCTGGTACCATCAGGAGACCCATCTGCTTGTTTGCTATCTTATGATATAAAAAAAAAAGACTGACTGGTGAGTTATCTTCTATACTTCTGGAGAGTACTCGGTACTCGATTCTCGTTAAAATTAAATTTAATAAAATTAGGGGCTTAATTTTTGACTTATATTTTGTAAAAATAAATGAAATGTGAATATTATACTCTCTAGTACGCGCTAGTCGACATCAAGTACACGCCGCCGCCACCCCCCGCTATTTTGTGTTGATAGCACGCTACGTGACACGTGCGTCTGCGCGGTGTCCAAGTATGTCGTGGTAAATATAGGATTCTCGGTGTACTGTTGACTTAGTTTACTAAGAAGTATTTTAATATTTATTTTTAATGTTATTTTTTTTCATCATATATGACCTCCAACTATCACGTGCTTAAATATTGAAGGTAACTAACTTGCAGTCTGTATATTACTTTATTTTCCCCCGTACTAGTCCGGGCCACCTTTGAAGAGTAAGCCATCCTCCATTGTCAGGCAGTTCTTAAGAGATGAACGATTGGCTATGCGAGTCACTACCATCGACGCAACTGGGTGGTAGAGTTCTGCAACTTCTCATCCGTATTTGATGCCGACGTTTTACCTATTCCTGTCGCAATAGTGTCAGTGCTTGTCACTTTCGTGTTCCGGTCTGGAGGGTGAGGTAGCCGGTAAACATGAGCATGTGACATGAAAACTTCATCACAAGGATAGTAACGCACCATTAACATGTTTTGTGTCTATAGGCGATGGTTTTTTCTTTCTATCGGGAGAGTCGTCTGCCTGTTTGCTATATTTTGATATAAAAATATGCTTACAAGAATGATTTGCTTAAATTATGTATAACATTGCTAACTTCGGACTCATTGCATGCTAAATGGCCATATTTTAAAAACTGTTATTGTTTTATTTTTAAATTGTCAAGTCAACGATCTGTCTGATCCTATTGGCAGTGTACCATATTTTTGTCGTTAATTCCATGAACGTCATCTCATCATTTTCACAAGCTTTTCCGTAAAATAGCTGTACTATAAACGTCTATTTTAAGAGTTTCAATCGCTAAGTAGTACAGCCAGAGAACACTTGGTTCTATAGTCAACGAGTACAGCCCAAAATCCACGTATCAAAACCTCAATCGAAACGAGGCACTTACTTTTACACAAATAAACCTATTGTAGGTTTCCCGATGTAAAGAGTCAACTATCACCTAGACCTCCATAGAAAGATATTAATGTTATATATATATATATATATATATATATATATATATATATATATATATATATATATATATATATATATATATATATATATATATATATATATATATATATATATATATATATATATATATATATATAAATATATATAAAGGTAGACTCAAACTTTACCACAACGCTTTTTATGTTAATTGCGCTGATTTAGGTTTGAAAATTAATCGGTAAACAACCATCACGGAAATATATAATCAAAGCATCATCAATCATCATCAGTTACCTTACGTAAATTGCGCAAATTGTAGAAAAAATTATCAATAATAATAATAATAATAATAATAAAGCTTTATTTAATTCCAAACAGAATAGCGTTTACATTTGATTATATACAAAAATATGAACATTACCAGTTAATTTAATTATAATAAACAACATGCACCAAAGCTATTATCACTATATATTATTTATATTAATCATTATTTATTTATATTATTTATATCTGTTTGGACCCCGTTTGGGTAAAAGCCTCCCCCAAAGAGTGCCACGCTTCTCTATCCTTGGCTGTGTCCATCCAACTTCCGCCTGCCCTCGCTACTATTTCATCTGCCCATCTGGCTCTTGGTCGGCCTCTAGTTCTAGTGCCACTTGGCCCTGACCACTTTACAGACCTTTGAGTCCATCTATCATCTTTGTAACGAGCCAAGTGTCCCGCCCACTTCCACTTTCCCTTCAGTGAAAAAGTTAAGGCGTCGCACACTTTTGTCTTCCCTCGGATGTCAACGTTCTTTACCTTATCTTTCAATTTTATACCTAGGCAACTTCTTTCCATTTTTCTCTGGGTAGTCTGAATTTTATTCCTGGTTTTGAGATCAAAGGTCCAAGTTTGGCATCCATAAGTGAGACACGGTAGTATTGCTGTGTCCATGACTATTTTCTTAGTCGATAGCGAAAGTTGTGACTTAAATATTTCTTTATGATGCCAGAACTTGTTCCAGGCAATCGCTACTCTTCGGTGTATTTCTTCGATGTTTCTTTCTTTACTAAAAGAGATCTGTTTGCCTAGGTATATGTATTTTTTAACATACTCCAGAGGGGTGTTATTTACTAGGATAGGCGATACGCTGCGGTTAGTCATAATTTTAGTTTTCTCAAGGTTAATTTCTAACCCAACTTTTGTACTGGCCTGGTTTAAGTCATCTACCATTGTGTTTAATTGCTTAGGGGTTTCCGAAAACAAAATTATGTCATCGGCAAATCTGAGATGACTTAAGAAGTTCCCATTCATATTAATACCTCTATTGGACCATGGTAATTTTTCCATTACGAGTTGTAAGACGGCTATAAATAGTTTTGGTGAAATAGGGTCACCCTGTCGGACTCCTCTCTTTATGTGGATAGTTTCACCTACTCTATCTAACTTGACTCTACTTGTGCTGTTATTGTAAATGTTTCTTAGGATATTAATATATTTTTCGTTTATGTTTATTACTTTCAGTGATTCCCAGATGCTTTCGTGTGAGATAGAGTCAAAAGCTTTTTTATAGTCTACGAAAGCTAAGTACAGGGGCTTACTGAATTCCAAGTATTTCTCTATCACCTGATCTACTACTTGGATATGATCCATTGTGCTGAAACCACTTCTGAATCCAGCCTGTTCGATCGGCTGGTGTACATCTATGTCTGGGGCTATTCTTTCAAGTAGACAGGAGGCAAATAGTTTGTAAAAAGAAGGCATGAGGCTTATGGGACGGTAGTTGCCTATGTCGGCTGGGTCTCCTTTTTTATAAAGTAGTATGATTTCCGATTCCGTCCATTGGTGTGGCACAGCTTCTTCCTTCAGTATTTTATTCCAGAGGATAGTAATTGGTGTCAATAGTAGAGTCTTTGCAACCTTGATACATTCATTTGTGATGCCGTCTGGTCCTGGGCTTTTTTCTGTCTTTAGTTTCATTAGTTGTTTTAAGATTTCTTTTTCTGTAAACTGTTGTATTGGAGAGGTATCTATACAGCGGTAATTGGCCGTATTAAGCTTTGGTGTGTCTGGTTGACTGTATAGATTAGCGTAAAAGTCAGTAGCGGCATTTATGATTTCTGTGCGAGTCTTGCATATTTTATTATTGCTAGACTGGAGAGAAGGAATCCATGTTTTAGTTTGAGTTAATTCTTTATAAGCTTTTTTAGCAGATCTAGAGTTATCGAGGTGTCTTTGTATTGTTGACTTTCTGTAGACATCGTAGCATCTTTTAATTTCTTTGTTAGTAAGTTTATACAAAGCTTTTAGTTCATTTTTGTCAGATTTGCTTAATTTAGGCTTATTTTGTAGTTCGCTTCTTTTCTTCATGAGTTTTAGCGCTTTCTCCGATAGAATTTTGTTCTTTTGTGTTCCTTTAACGTTTCTTAGGCTTAACTTGATGTAGTGAATGATTTGTTGGTAGTACTCATCGGCATTCAAGTCATTTTGAGTGTTTATAAGTTCTGGTATAAAATTGTTGAGGTTTGTAAGATACGTTTCCTGTTCCGCTAGAGTTTTCAATTTATTGGATGTATTAAAGAAATTGCGTCTGCTTTTCTTTGATAATTTTAGGTGTATTGTTGCTCTTATTAGTCTGTGGTCCGATCCAAAGGAGAAAGATGTCAGTACTTCATAGTTAGAGATCATGTGACGTTTCGTGGTCATAATATAATCAATTTCATTTTTTGTCTTCCTATCTGGAGAGATCCACGTCCAACGGTTTTTAGGTTTTATTTTAAACATTGTATTTACAATTTTTAGGTTGTATTCCTGTGCGTATTGAATTAGTCTCGTACCTCGAGGACTTCTGGTACCATAGCCATACTCTCCTGTAGCGGAGCGTTCGTACTCCTCGGGAATTCCAATTTGAGCGTTAAAGTCACCCATAGATAATATGTATTCTGTAGATGTGGAGTCGTGAGCTTTCGCTAAGTCCTCGTAAAAGCTATCTATTTCTACTTGTGATGAATTTTCAGTGGGTGCATATGCTTGAATTAATGTGAAGCGTAGATTTTCAAGCTTGATTTCTAGTATGCACACTCTTTCAGATATTCCGGTAAATGCTATGATGTTATCTTTGTATTTCTTTCTAACTAGAAAGCCCACCCCATATAGTCCTTTTGTTTGACCTATGTAGTAGAAGATGTATTCGTCGTCTTCGATTATCTTTTCTCCTAGGCGGCGAACTTCGCACAGACCTATTATATCGTGGTTAATATTATGTAATGCTGCTTTGAGCTCAATATATTTTTGATCCGAATTGAGAAAAAATTATCAATATTGAACTTATTATTACGTTGTTTATGTAGGACTATTTACACTTGGGTATATAAACGTGAAATTTTTATTACTATAAAATAAAACAGGCCAAATGCGAGTCGTACTCGCGCACGTTCCGTATCCTTATCTATAAATATATACATATATATATATATATATATATATATATATATATATATATATATATATATATATATATATATATATATATATATATATATATATATATATATATATATATATAATATATGACCGGGACTGACCGGGATAATATATATATATCCCGGTCAGTCCCGGCAAAGGTTGATTTGCCACATAAATTACTTGTATTGGATATTTTAATAAAAACCTTAGATAAATAATTGGTCTCGCTGTCAAGCGCCGCGAGACCAATTATTTATCTATGGTAAAAAGTAAAAACATATGTTTTTGCATATCCAACCTTAAGCGCAAGTTTATACAAAGCAAGAGTTGTTTTTACAAAGCAATGTACAAAAAGTAATAAAATTGACAGTAACTAGACATGGGTAGGTGATGCGTGTAATATCAAAAAAGTAATATCACTCGAAAAGGTGATGCAACATCACACATCACACTAGCGTTTCAACCATCACACATTACTTCATTCATCACTCGGTACAGTTCGGTTAGTGTCGTTTCTGGCCGTATCACATATTATACTACCAAGAGAAAAGTGTGGTGCGCAACGTGCGGGAGATATGCAACTGGCAGTATAACTCAAATAAATCGAATAATACCGAGATCGTTGGTTCGAGCTGGGAGAACGGGTATACGAGTACGTTAAGTATGTTAGAATGATTTGAATTGGAAACGTTTGGTGATAACAATTCGGTTCATATTTGTTATTAATAAGATGTGCAATCTTACTAATAATAAAAATGAGTACCATAGGTATTATGCAATAACTGTTTGAGTTAAGATATTTTAATTGTTCTGTGTGCCGCACGTCACGTCGTTTGTTTTGTGCGTCGTGGTCTAGGGGTTAGACTACTCGGCCATACTTCGACTATGAAGTCCCGATCGGGCAAAAGTATTATTGAGGATTTACTCGAAAATCGCCCCTGTGGTCTAGTGGTCCAGCGTTGGCGTTGACTATATGATGTCCCGGGTTCGATTCCCGAGTCGGGCACATAACAAAGTGGTTTTTTTTTTTCAGTTTTCTGATAAACACAAAGTTGTCCAGATTGGAAAGATTGGAAAGTGCCCGGTTGGCGATAGGCTTGCCACCTATCACATTTGTGGGACCAAGTATCTTCGGCTAATCGTGGGTGCACTTGTTGTACCTCTGCCTAACACTTCGGGGATACGGGCGTGAAGATACTTTACTCGAAAATCTAAAATCTCAGTAGCAGCTCAGAGTCTGTCGGAATGGTGTGCCAACCAAGAAACTGGTGAATCGTGGAAAACTGAAAGTCTATAAACGTTTGGTTTATTCTGCTTACCCCACATAGGTACCGGCGTGATGATACTTTTAAATCATCACATGACGAATTGAAAATATAATTACGATTAATATAATCGTAATGTTATAATAAAACTTTCAATCAGACTAAAATTATAAGTCAGTTTAATCATCAATTATTATGGTACTCTGGTTTGGAAAGAAATATATACTCAGTGTAATGACTCGTAGTTTGCACTAAAAAGTGATGCATACATCACATGCAACGCAAGACACTAAACGCTACTCAAGATGATATTTCCTTAAGGTGATGTGATGAGCAATGAGTGATGAGTGATGTTTGCGGGTGATATTACCTTTTCAAAGGTGATGTGTGATGTTGCATTACACTTCAAAGTACCGTTTTGCGCATGTCTAACAGTAACGTGATTCTATTTCAAATGAGGCACAATTTAAAATTGTGCGCTCATTTTTAGTGGCAGTTTTGAGACTTTGAATGTGTATTTTGAGTTTTTTATATCAATTTTTGCTATTTAATGATATGAAAAGCCTACGTTTCATCAAAATCGGATCAGTGGTTAAGCTATTTCAGAGTAACAGACAAATAGACAGAGTTTGCTACCTAAACTCTGCGATTCAATTGATGTTTTGTTACGTGAGTAGGAGCACTCATGCGACAAATAAAAAACCATCACGTAGCCTGAGGTTACGAGTTTAAATTGCATTAAATGTAGGTGTTTTTGTATGTGTACATTGCATGTATGTAAATGGCACGTTGTCATGTCAAGGAAACCTGATTCAGTTTTACAAACGCATCATGCATTCAACAACCTTTAATGTTTAATTTGATTGTACATTTACATTGTACCTACATTGTTCGAAAAAATCCCCATCGATAATACAAAAATAATTGGCTAATTATTGCATTCGGCTCAGATCACGGATTTCAAAACGTGTAATTTAGCTTTTGTCTTCAATACAATGCGAAATCAAAATTGTAAACCGGTTGCACCTCCAGGCCATTCCTAAAACTTTTCACTGAATTGAAGTATTTTAATTTTAAAAGAGCAAAATGTGCCTAAGTATAGATTTAATGTACCTAAGTAGATTTTTAGATTAAGATAGAGCTTACAGAGTTCAATCATCTAAAGTTTGGTAAAAATGACAGTATTTTAATTATTGAACAGTTTTATATTTACAAAACGATGATTGATTTTGATCTTTCGCATTATATTTGACGCAGTTATTGAGTTTTAAAATATTGTCTTAGCTACAAATCGATTGGAAAATAGTGTACAAAACCCTTTTTACAAAATTGTTTGTCACTGATAAATCCCGAACGAATCGAGCTATTTTGATCTTATTTACGATGTTTAATGTGGTTTTTTAAGTGGAAAAGTGCCAAATTTCATGTATGTAGAATAAATACTAAATAGTTTTGAGTCATGAAGAGGTCAAAAGTAGCTCGTAAGTCTTAATGGTTCCTGTAATCTGCTGCGCGTCACCAGTTCCTTCTTCGAACTTGAATGGACACGCGCCCGCGTGTCTAGTATTACTTCAAAAAAAAAAGTTTACATATTTACTAAAAATATACTATATATAATACACTATATATAGTATATTTTTAGTACAAGATATATAAATAAATTAGCAACAAAAGTAAGACTTAAGTTTTTTTATAGTTGTTGAAGTACGTAAGTTGTTCAATAAATTACCTAAAGAAGTCATTAAAACCTTGTCCAAAAAAATTAAAACGTACTTAAAAAGGTTCTCTGTAAAAAGGCCTATTACAGTATTGATGAACATAATAATATGAACCACAAAACTATGTGGGTGACATAATCATTAATATGATGTATGATTAAATATTATAATTTTCTGTATTATTTTAGGAGTAAAGCCATTATGGGCTATTTAGCGAACAGCACTCTATGAAAAAGTAATATTTGCCAAAAATTGTAATATATTTTTTTGTAAATATTGTCTTAATTATGGAGTGACCACATGTTATATTAAAAATCATTATTTTAAAGGACATAAACTGATATTCATCAAAATAGTGATGAGTATAGACTACCATTGTATTTGCCAATGTTGCTAGCCAAACTTTTAGTTCATAAATCAAAATCGATTTATCAATCAGAAATCGATTTTCATGACGTCTTATAATTTTGACCTATTTCTTAGGTTTTAACTAATATTCTACTTAGACTATACTGTTAATATTATTTCTAATCAAGATTTTTATAATATTCGTTTATTGGAGAGATATTTCTGAATTTGAACGACATTTACATTACGTATATGCAACATATTAAACGTTTTTGCAATAACGCAAAAAACTTATTTTCTACTTAATGCTTCTAGCTGCTGTCAACTACAAGTAAATTAGTATGTTACTTATTTACTAGTATCTAACAATAGCTAGTAGCTGTTACATACAAATAAGTAAAATATTAATTTTAAAGCAATTAAATTAATCTTTTATTAATAAAAAAAATAAAAGTAGCTGGAACCTGTAAGTAGAAACTGGATTAATATGTACAGACAGCACATACCATTTTACCTATAATATACAGTATGTAACATTTGAAAAAAAAAACATATTGCTTAATTAAGGAAACATTCATTCGAAATTAGTATAACATAAATACTGAAACACTGCAATTATAATAGTTATCATTAAATAAACGTCTTTAATACCGTTACTTATTATATATTACTGAAATATCAACATGAAGTATGTAACTATTATTTCTCGATTACTGGAATCGAGTTTGAATTTTTTTACAATGACAACATTTTTAATTGTTGACGGCTATCAAATGTCAATTTTTAAATTGTTATATTTTCACTTAGATACATGCGCTTGTGTATGTTTTTACTGTTTTCGGTGTCCTTTTTATTACTAGATTTTCCTGGTGATTTCTCATAATGCCTTTTTTTGACGAGTCCCGTATGCCCGAGACACTGCACCCGTTGTGACTTACGAAAACTAATGACTACTTAGATGGATACGATTTTACACAAATCAGTGTATTGCATCAATTATGAATCTAACATTACTCAAGGAAGAAATTATTATAATACTTAAGTACTCGTGTTAATTGACATCTATTATACTAGAGATGGGAATTTACTATCAACGCTTAAAAAATGTTACTTACACAGTGATTGATATGATATAAAGTTCAATATTCTAATAAATAGTAATAAAAAAAGTGTAATGTTGTACACAAAAATATGTATACAAATATTATCGCAATAGTTCAAGCTGCCTAATATAACTAAAACCAATTCCTAGTTTTACTGTCCGTATTTAGCCCAAAGGTCTGTACAACGTGGTTTATGTCCTTTGTGTTTGACATTCATAAAATGTATGTAAATACTTACTTTGAATAAAAGTGTATTCTAATCTAACAAATAGGTCTAAGCGCGTGCCTTTTGCCCACGCCTCACACGCGGGACTATAATTTTTGAATATTATTTACATAAATTTCGTTGATGTTGTCGTTCGTGGCTGCTAGGTTGTACCTAGAGTTCTATAATAAAAAGATAACATAGTAATGTTTTTATTATAGAACTCTACTTTTCTCTACTCTACTCTACTCTAGTTTTATAATAAAAAGATAACATAGCAATCTTTTTATTATAGAACTCTACCACCTAGCAGCCACGTTGGTAGTAATTCGCACAGCCAATCATTTGCCTCTTAAGAACTGCCTGGCGGAACGGCAGATGGTCAAATCCTCAAAGGGAGCCCGGACCAACACGGGGAAAAAATTAAGAATGGCGCTGGCCTAGCGTAAATTAGACATGAAGTAAGCTGTAGTAGACGAGGGAATTGTGCTGAGAATAAATATTTAACAGCGCTTTTAGTGCTGTTTAAGCAGTTTACAAGTTTACAAGAAACTTATTTCAAAGCACTTTTACCACTTTCTTTCTAAAAAAAATTCTGATGTGACTTGTTGGATGTGCTTTTTGATGGACGCTTTTAACTACAGAGACTGCCTTCCTTTTTCTAGTCTTCACTGAGTTTACCCCGGACATACATACAGACAAACAGACAAACAGATAAACAGACAAACAGACAAAAAATTTAAAAATTATATTTTTGGCTTCGATATCGATTGTAGATCACGCCCCAAGTATTCTTTTAAAAAATATTCAATGTACAGTTTTGACTTTCCTACGATTTTATTATATGTATAGATAATCGCAACTCTCATCCTGTTTCGTTTGAACCACGAATTTTTGCACAGCCTGTATAATAGTCTAGCAGTTCTTTTTTCAATCATATTACTCTTTACTCTTATTAATAAAACCAAATTTGGCTTCAATCTAAGGCGTGATGAGCAAACCATTTTAAAACAAATAAAACGTTAAATACGTGTACCTACGTTAAATCTTATGCTTCATACTTTTGTAAATAATATAATCTCAAACATACACCTACAACTTGTTTTACAAATAATTACCCATCCCACATACGTTCTTAAAAGTTATTTTGCACGTCCATAACAGTAATTTAGTTTATTGTTAAATATTTTCATAATATGATCTAGGAGTTTATTTAAACACTAGCTGTTGCCAGCGACTTCGTCCGCGCGGACTTAGTTTACTCCGCACTGCTTCTCCCCCGTAGGTGATAGCGTGATAATATGTAGCCTATATGTTGATCCGACCTGTTAGTAATACTCATGCAAAATTTGAAGTAAATGCATGCAGTACTTTTTGAGTTTACCCCGGACATACATACAGACAAACAGACAAAAATTCTAAAAACTTTTTTTGGCTTCGATATCGATTGTAGATCACGCCCCAAGTATTCTTTAAAAAAAATATTCAATGTACAGTTTTGACTTTCCTATGATTTTATTATATGTATTGATACTAAGCGCAACCAACTTCCAAAATTGCAAAATCTTTGACATAATTCTGCACCAATAACGCTATGAGTAAATTTATTAGTATAGGATACGATGGGACTAACATGTTCCTAGGGAGTAAAAGCCCCTTAAAACAAAATACATAAAAAAATATTTTCATCGATAAGTGTTTTGATTATGATTTTTGCTGATCATATCATCTCCACAGTGATAAGGGGTCACCCATATGACGCCCTTATCATTGTAAAGATATACCTACGTCACACTTTAAGGTGGGGAGAAAATGTGAAATTGTCTGACAATCTTGAATACTAAACTTATATGTTAACCAAAATATTTCTTGTAAATATTACTAACTCAATCTATATTATTTATAAAGCTTATTATTATTCAGTATTTATAAAGATCGGGCCAATTTTTCAGAGGATAGAATCGATATGTACGATTTATGTAATAAAAAAATATTGAAGAAATTTAAAATTTCATTTTCATCCGATACAAAAAAATTCAAAACGCATGGATATAATTTCAATTACGTAATATTCAAAATAAAATATTTTAAAACTTTCAACCAAATTAAATGTAATCGGGAAAAATGTACATAGAGCCTCAGATTACATAATAGTTACTATCGTAATTATAGGTAAATATAAAATGACACACTGCTATCATTACAGAGTTCAATCACAAGACTCGGTGCATCTAATTCATGAAATAAGTGGGATATTTTTGAACAAATGTTTTTATATTACCATGCTATAATTTTATAATAATAATGAAAACAAACTTTCAATTCAATATTTAGTCCCTAATTTTTTAATTTGGCCGGACTTTTTTAAAAGTAACACTTTATATTATTAGCTGTAGTTACTAATATATAAATTCTGCATCCTATTTCACTATAAAAGTTTTTGGTTAATCCCGCAGGCACAACTCCCGTGATATATGCTATTATATCACGAGTATATATGCTATTCCAGGTTATCATCTACTTGTTTATCAAATTTTATGCAAATCCGTTCAGTAGTTTTTGCGTGATTGAATATCAAATATCCATCCATCCAAACATCCACACCTTCGCATGCATTATTAATAGAGATATAGATGTACCTACTAGCTAACCTCTTAATCCGCGAGTAAATTAACATGTCCATATAGTTTTCATACAAATATTCATTCTCTATTTCAACCCCTTAAGTATTGATTTTTGAATTGAAACCCCGGATCTTTAACTATTTCCATGCTAAATTTCATCAAAATCGATTCAATGGTGTAGCCGTATTTAAGTATTTCTTAAATTATATTTTAATATAATATATCGAAAGTAATAAAAATAAAGAAACACACATACAAATATCATACAAGTACACAGACATCTATAAAAGTGGTCAAGTTGTACCGAAAATCCACGCAAGATTCTCTCAAGACTCTTTCTTCTCAATTATTTACTACTATACTATTTGGTTTACATTGTGCTCTACACTCGCGTAATCGAAATCAAGCATCTTTCCGAAGTGAAAATATTTTATTTATACTTATACAAGTAGCACTTTTGAAATAATATGAATACACATATGTCAAGAAAAAAACTCGTCATAAGGTATTTGCTATTTTTTAAAAGACGTTTATTGTTTTTAGTAGAAATGTCACGAATGTTCGGCATACTCAGCCACTTTCTTTGGTGTTCAGTATTCGGCCAAATATTGGGAACTATATGGCCGAATACCGAATACTTAATCATGAGAAAAAACGCACACATTATTTAAAAAACTTTCTATATTTTACAAAGAAAAATAACAATTCATCAGAGCTAAGTTTTTACGAATAAAAACATTATTTTCAGCATTGCTCGATGAGGATTATTCTTTGGACAAGCATTGGATATTTGGAAGTATGGATGTCTTGATGTTTGTTACTCAACCACGCAATAACTACTGAACGGATTAGCACACACGTAGAGGATGATCTGGAATAGCACATAGGCTATTTTTATCCCGGAAAAAATAAGTGATTCCGTGGGATTTCCCAAAAACTGTTATAATGCAGCGCTGCAGGCTGCAAGCCGCAGCTTGTACACAATATTTTTAGCAATACAGTAGGACAAAACTATTAGTTACTCAATCCGTATAAAACAATGATACAAGTCGTGACTTGTGACACGCTTAACTCGCCAATGAAACAAATATACCGCTGAATATTCGGCCGCCGAATATTCGGCAAAATTTCTATTCGTAGTATATCTAGTATTTAGGTTAAAAAATTGATTGAAAAAAAAAACAAGCTTGCCCGGGTGTCTATATTTACGGATTTGACATGGACACGACCGCAAAACTTAACATATCGAGAAAATATTTTCTTTCTTCGCTTCTGAATTACAGTGCGTAGTTTCCTAATCCATGGCCATGCTGTTTTTATTTATGGCAATCAAATTATTTTAACCCATAATATATTTCGTTTAATTTGAATTTGAATTCCTCGTCTATATTTATTATTATTATAATTAAGAAAAGTATTTTGTGAGGCCTGCATTTTCGTATTTTCCAAAATGTTTATTTAAAAAAGAATGCTTATTGTAATTAACTACATTCAAGCGTCATCAGTACGTGTTAAAATCAAGTCAGGTTAATGTAGTGTTGTCTTTATCGCCAACTTTATAGTTAGTGATTTGTACTTACTAGTCCTTGTTTAATTACTTTTGCGTTTAAAGAACACACTTTATCTCAACAGAGTGCGAAAATAAGCAATTTAACGAGTGACAAATGGATCCATTACGGCATACGAGCACAAAATAAATATTCTGTGCTATGAGTGTCAGCTCGTATAGAATTATAGAGATATTTTCATGTATTCAATAAATATACCTATATACACAAAAGATTATTATAAAATTTCAGATTATTTGCTAGACAAAAAAGCTTTACATTAATTGCTCCTCATAACAATCATTGATAAAATTATTGTAACTGATAAAAAATGTAATTGTAAAAAAATAACAGCCCGCTGAGTTTCTTTCACCGGATCTTCTCAGTGTGAGGCCGCGTTCTGATCCGGTAGTAGCCATAAAATTGTAAACCCGTTAAAAAAAATTGAATAAAAGAAATTACTGACTTTGAGTTTTTAATTATATACGAAAACGATGTCTTATAAAAATGTAAATTGATTAAATATTCGATAGTGAGCTTTACTGTAAATCGCCGGCACTTAGTAAAACTGTCCTGTACAACTACCTTACCTATTCATTCCGCAATAGCGTCAATCCTTGTCATTGTACTATTCTGGTTTTGGAAGGTAAGGTAGCCCGTAAACTTATGCATGTTGCAATACCATCATACCACACTGATAGCAACGCACCATTAACACCTTTGGTGTCTACAGGCGATGGTAGTCTCTTTCTATCGGAAGACTCATCTGGCTGTTTGCTATCTCATGAAGTTATGACATAACATAGTGTAAGTTCGCCCAGTTCGCGTTTATTTGAATGATTTCCTTTTTATAATACTTGAAAATAAGTATAGTAACACACTAATAAGATCAAAAATAATTTATGCCAAAACCATAATATATAAGAAGCACATACACATAGAAAAAAAATCCTTACGAGCAGTCCTTTCAGTTTAAAAAAAAAATGTTAAACTCAGCTGTGTAACAAGACACTGTGGATGTGCGAAATGTTTGTAGAAAAATAGTGAGCAGCCGTGTGTTTGGCGGTAAATTTGCTATTGTTTTATGCACAATATAGGTTACACAGTTGTTTCTAGATCTTAATAATAAAGAAAGAATTAAAAACAAATATGAAGTTGATTGATTTTTTTAAAGTTAACGCTTACAATAAAGTGGACGCGAATTACCTACTACAACAAATTTATAAATCTTCCTTTTTGCATCAGCAATAAACGCAAACTTGGCGGTCTATTTATTTAGTTGGTTGTTTAATTTTAAGTTATGAAACATGAAAAAAAAAACATAGGGTTAATGTTTATTTTAACAATACTAGTATACATATGTTGAACAATATGCGTCCTTAGACAAATAATTGGTCTCGCTGTGCTTGACTAGATACCGCCGACGTACGTTTCAAATGCGGCAACAAATACTACGCCGAAACCGGCGTACCCGATTCAGTCACCAATCACAATACAAGCTCTAAGACCACACTACTCACTATAATCCATTTGCACACTGTCATATCACACACACTACAATATTGAGTTGCCGCATTCACGGATTTGTTGTTTTTAGATAGTGCCGTATCTTGTCAAGCGCCGCGAGACCAATTATTTATTCATGTATGCGTCTTATAATTGTAGCAAAAGATAGAGATGTTGATAATCATTAATCACTAGGACGCAAATTTTGACATTTTTTAAAAAACTACTATATGTTTCAACTAAAACTTTAACTTAAATTATTTATTCATGTATGCGTCTTATAATTGTAGCAAAAGATAGAGATGTTGATAATCATTAATCACTAGGACGCAAATTTTGACATTTTTTAAAAAACTACTATATGTTTCAACTAAAACTTTAACTTAAATTAAAAAAGGTTCTATAATTAATACATTACATTAATTTTTTTATCAAATAAATAAATGAGCTCGATAACATTTTTATTTTCTCCTTCAATCTTGCCAACTCCGCTAATTGGACGCAAACAGGCGAAATGACCCTATTTTATTTGAAAAATCTGTTATTGTAGTGTCTTAAATAATTTTTTACTTATATTTTAGCATATATCTAAAAATTCTGTTGTACTTATGTCTTAAGCATATATCTAAAAACACACTTTACAAGATTACCGGCTAGGCTAATCGTATGATTGCCTGAAAACTTCATCAAAATCGCTACAGGCGTTTTGTTATCTATATTCTATAGGAAACACAAACATTCCTACGTTGACTATTATATTAAATATAATGTTGATTCAAAGTGTAATCTGGGCCTTTAGCTAGGATTAAAATAATTAATCTTTTCCTGACGTCTTAAAAATGTTTAAAAAATTGACAGTAAGATTATCGTTAATAATAATAAACACCCACTCAAGGTAACATCATAATAAACACCTCAAACGGTAACTATAAATACGCATATTTATTTAATGGGAAAACGTTTTGATGTCCGAACAATGGCAACCTGAGCTCACCATGATGAAATCGTACGTTTTTAATTGAACATGTTATAAACTTCGACATGCAAAAACTAAACCATCTTGTAAGGCGTATCGAATTCACGTACCTACAGACTATTTTCAATCTGCAACTACCAACTTCCTAGACCGCCCCGTTGGTCCAGTGGTTAGCGAGCTTGACTACGCGATCGACGGGGCTCGGGTTCGATCCCCGACGGGGACAAGCATTTGTGTGATGAGCATCAATGTTTATTTGATTTGATGTATTTCCGGTTTTGGGTGTTTATTAAATATATTCTTGTATTTATATATGTATTTCTATGTATATTAGTATCGTTGACTAACACCCATAACACAAGCAAATAATTTGCTTAATTTGGGGTTAGATCAGTAGGTGTAGTGTTAATTACAGCCAATAGTTTTTCAATCACTATAATTTTGTATTAATTTTACAGTAAACCAAATAACAGAATGACAACCAATCCATCCGATCGTCAGGTAAAGTGGTTAAAGTGTAGGTAAATTTTAATAAATAGCTTAAATTTTACATTATGATGAATAAATTGTTTTCGAATCCGAGTCCTTTCATTATTTTCCATTTTCTGCGAAAATTTTCCACAGGGTTGTATATTTTTTGATATCGCCAGGAAATAGAAATTCCAAAGAAAAAAACCGTTTTTTTAAAAACATCAAATATTTTGATGGGTAAATTTTCGATTGAAAATTATGTTTTATATATATTAAGTCAAAATAAGGAGAAAAAAATAATGTTTTAAATAAAAAAGAATACAGTGTTCTTGGGATACAATAAAGCAACTTTTTACCAACTTTCGTGAAAAACATTAATTTGTGTAGGAGATAAAAATAAAAACCAAAAAGCCAGTTTTTCAAATGTTTCGCACAATTTTGAGGTTAAATGAAAAAAGTGCAAATACAAAAGTTGTAGATCTTGTTATTGCCGACAACTTTGACAATAAATTTTTTATCATAGGACTCTAGTTTTGTCGAAAATCGTGATATACCGTTTTTCTCCCTTCAAATCCCCCCATCCCCACCCACCCCCACCCTTCACATTTCTCAAACTCAAATCGCCCGTACTTTATTTAAAAATCATGATGTTTTATTTCAACCCCCTCACATTTCCCAAACTCAAATCGTCCGTAATTTATTTTCCTCTTATTTTGACAGGAATTTCTTTTTCACAGGACAAATTACATGAATTGATCTAACCCCAAAGTAAGTAAATTATTTGCTTGTGATGTGGGTGTCAGTCAACGATATTAATGCATAAAGGTACATATCCCAAGTAAAAAATAGTGGTTCTGTTATTGTCCTGACCCCAAATTTGTCAGACCTATAACGAGATAGTAAATGTATAAGCATTTACCTCGGAAAAGGGCCCATTTAATAGGCTTATTATTGCTAGTAGAACACCAATAATGGACTTGGTGACTGCCACTTAATTCAATAATAACCTTCTAGTTGGTCCACGTAGAACTATCTGCTCCCGTGAAGCCAAGTATATTCGCCTTATAGAACCAAACACGATAAATAACGGATTTCGTGATTCTTTTACAAGCTCTTTCTAAGCCGGTTGTGATGAAGAATTGACTAGAGGAGTTTGCTACAAAAAATATTTATTAAAAGATAAGTTATGCATTCAGTTAATTTTATTAAGTGTATTATTAAAAGTTTTTTAAATAATAAGTTAATTATCTACTATAAATTAACTACTACAGGCGCTGTTACATGGCGCACGTAAATTTTCGGTGAAGTATATTATGTTTTAAATCAAAATTTTCACGGGCCCCTTAAAATAAGCATATTTAAAAACTTGTACTTCTAAATATTTTTTTTCACTTAGACTTACGATAAAAACTCGCCATGTTTTAGAGGTAACATTTCAAAGTACATTATCATGCCGTCAATAGCATACTTGGTTTCAAAATGGTATCCATCAGAAGCGTACTATCATTATATCGCCATATTTTTAAAAATTAGGGTTCTTTAATGATTTCGATCTCGATTTAATTATCCGATAGCTTTTCCTTTAAATTTAGTCTTGTCTTATTCTAAATACTTTTTAAGGTGAAACTTATACTATGGTAGTGTTTCTGGGCATCGACATGTTTGTGGACGCTTGCAGAGACTTTCTGATTGATGGTGCTGCCCATATTTTTGGCACGAAAGTCGTCGTCATTTCTTTTGGAGCAATCTATACGACGAAATGACACAGTATTTAAAATGTGGGAGTATTCTCCAACTACCGTGCATTTTAAACATCCGTTTTTGCTGCTAAAGTTTGATACATACCCCTTTAATCATGGCTCTAGCGGGAGAATCGCAAATAATTTCTCGTAGTTTTACAAACATCAACATTTCTTCCTGTGATTTAGTAGTTACAGTAAATCTGTCTGAATTTGAAGCATTTCTGTTACAAAAGATCCCAAAAAAAGCATCTAAATCTGAAGGCCATCGCCAGCGTAGATACCGACAACAAAAAGAGAACAAGGAATTTCAAGTATAGAGCACAAAATAGGCAAAAACTGATATTTTGAGCTTTTGAAAACTGGCAAGCCATCAATATTTATATTTAAAGAAATTTCTTCCGGTAGATTGAAACTCTGTCAAAAAATATTATTGAAAAATTTGATTAGGCCAGTATGCCAATACTCTCCTGGAGCTGATACATTTATATTCAATTTTTCTTTATATGTATCAAGAAGTGTCCGGGCGTCCTTAGGTAAAACGTATTTTATATTTTTATTTAAAATTTCTAATAAGGAATTTACTGTCACATGTCATATATCATACTCTGTAGCCGTCTCTAGTGTTACTATGCAATTCAGTATTTTGCTTACAAATTCCTGATTTATGTCTTTCAAAATCACTTTCGTTTTCGTGTAAAGATTCCGTACTCTTCTCTTCGTCTAAATCTGAATCGCGTATTGATGATAAAGCGTCATTTTACTTATCATTAGCATTTTTGTTACATTTTTCAACTAACAGATTACTATCGCTTACGATATTTTGTACGGAACCTTCGACAACTTTTGCAATACGTCCTTCACCCGATATAAAGTTAGAATTTGACACCTGAATCATTTCTTGGTATGTTTTCCGAGCTTTTCTTTTCTTTAAATGCATTTTGTAAGACTTGTATATAGAATATTTAAAAGCTTATAATAAAGAGAATATTTAAGATAATTAAAAAAAAACTAACAAAAATTTCCGTCATAAGACCATAAAAGCATTTGCAAAGCTATTAAAAATAATTGTGCTACTTCCAGAGATTTTACGAAGTCAATTTTGGACTCTAATCCCATTTGACTGACTGTACCTGTATAAACTTGTTATGATTAAAATAACATTTCATCAATCCACAACAAAAAAACAATTACACTTACAAAAAGCCGTTACAGAACTAATATACTTATTACGGGTCTATAAAATCAACTTATAAAAATTACTAGTTCAAATAATAATATCAAACGGTTTCCAGTACGTTTAGTTTTAGTTGTTACTCTTACTAGCATAGTTAACTTGTAATGGTTTTATAATGTTTTATAGTAAGTGTTGATCTTTGTCTCTTAAGCCTATTTACACCTGTGCAATACTTTTACAGGACATCCTAGTTTATAATGTATTTTTAATTTGGACCTATAGAGTCGAATATAAGTTAACTTATAGACATGGGCGTACCCAGAATGGGCCAGGGGGGGCAACCGTAACGTTTTAAGACTATATTTTTATCTACAACAGTATATATAGTGGGTAGAGAGGTAAACAAATTCCAGATGAGGGCAGCTGCCCCTCCCTGCCCCCCCCCCCCCCCCCTCCTCGGTACGCCCATGCTTATAGAATACAATTTACTACAATACTAAACAGAGGCGGTCATGTTAATGTTTTCAAGCAAGCAAGATTTTATATCGACTTTGAAATTTAAGTGTTGCGTGTCGAGTAATAGCTAGTATTAAAGTAACTTATGTAAGCAATTGTTGCTTTAATCGCGTATCGCCGTCATTAACAAAATATTTGTAACAAGCGCTTATTTTTAAAAACTGTAAATGGTGGAACGATAGCTTGGGCAAGAGACTTTAGAAGAGCAAGACGTAAAATGGCCAAATGCTCCTTAATTCCCATAAACGTCTTTAAAAATATCAAATACTTTGCAGAGCAGATATTTGATACAAGTGTTTTTTCTTGACATAGGTATGTACGTGTGTATTCACATTACTCCTAAAATGCAATATAAATAAAAAAGATATATTTTTAGTTCAGAAAGATGCTTGATTTCTATTAAGCGAGAGTAGAGCACTACCTAAACGCTTATTATATTTAACACTAGCTGTGCTCGCGACTTCGTCCGCGCTGGATTTTTTAAAAAAAGTAGTTACTCCAAGTTACTCCTTATTACATCAGCTATCTACCAGTAAAAGTCCCGTCAAAATCGGTCCAGCCATTCCAGAGATTAGCCGAAACAAACAGACAGACAGAAAAAAATCGTAAATACTGTTATTTTGGTATGTGTACCGTATATATACATACCATATGCATTTAGCTAAAACCGGTTATTTTAACATTACAAACAGACACTCAAAGTTTATTTATTTGTATAGATGTATAGATTGATTGATTGATCTGATTATACGATATCTTTTTAACAATCATCATTATCTTGATGTCTGGAAATCCACAAAGTAACTATGCGATTCTCCCGACACTTTTTGCCTCGCACTGTTCTGTTGTGGAATCAATTACCGGCAGGGGTATTTCCGAACGGATACGACATAGGGACCTTCAAGAAAAGAGCTTACTCATTCTTAAAAGGCCGGCAACGCAACTGCAAGACCTCTAGTATTGTGGATGTCCATGGGCGGCGGTGATCACTTACCATCAGGTGCACCTCTTGCTCGTTTGCCCCCTCTTCTATAAAAAAAACGACGAAAAGTTACTCGTGGTCACATATTAAAATCAATGAGTGAAAAATTCTGTTTTCGCACCATTTAGGGTGATTTTTTTTCAAAAAATTTATAGGACAAATCTCTCATTTATGTTATTCAATAAAAGAAGAATAATTATCAAAATCGGATCACTTTGTAAAATTTTTTTACAAAGTGATACATTAAAATCAAGTAGATGAACAGTCAATTATTTCTTGTTTACGGACACTTAGGGTTGGAATTAAAAAAAATTAAATGGGTGATGATTAATTAATAATTAATAATATTAATATATATTGTGCACTACAGCCGGGGGAGCCAGCGGACTGTAAATCTGTTCTTCTTCTTCGACGCCTCACCAGCCGTAGTGCCTTTGGTCGTGAGCCGGGTGTCGCCGGGAAGAATAAATAGAGACCACAACTGTTCGTTGCAAAGGTGCTTTATTGTAACGAAATAGAATTTATCAATAAAGCTAGCACCGTTGCAAATGTTCCTATTCTATGGGAGAGAGCCAGTACTTGCCCTAACACTTCCCTACTCTAAAGCCGGTACCTTATAGGTATATACTAGAGCCCAGGAACTTGTCTGGGAAACTTATTGAGTCGTAACGAAACTGGAACTTGATCGGAAAGGAACTGATTGTATGGCCGCGCTCTCCGGTATTTATAGCCCGCGGCCAGACGGGCGGCATAAATCGACAAAGACGAATGGCGCCATGCGTGGCGCCACAATGTCTGGGATTTGTTAAAATCTTACTTTTCGTAATCTAAACGTAATTATTTTGTCTGTCTCTTATGTAGCTTCTCCTACCTCTAATCACCTAGTGTGGCCCTCTAGCGAGTGCAACGGTACTATCTTTTTACAAATATAAGCGAAACAAAGTACATAATGCCCCAAGACCTTCCGAAAACTAATTACATAGTGTTATTTCTTATCTATATACAAAGATTTAACACAAATAAACTTATACAATAACAAACAAGAGTGTTATATACATTATACGTTCTTACAGGACCTCGGAAACTCTTACAATTACAGAATTGTACGCCTTTTCAGGTCGTACTATCCTGTTATCTATTTTTATATACCCGAAAAGTGCGTAAACATATGCCTAAGCTTATACTTACATTGTACATACTATTTACAATCGATAAACATTTGTTTTCATAAAGAATTTTGCACTTTTCGGGGTTTTCGTAATTCTGGATTCCCGCATATAAATACAATCTCGCAAGAGTCGACTCGTGATTTGTCGACTGCGTGGAACCCCTTTTGTTCGTAATATGCCTTTAGGCAAACAACTTAACTACATAAAGCTTTATTATTTCTGTACAACAAAGCTGTATGTAGGTCTTAGGGTGAGTAAAAGACGAAAACGAACATTATTTATTACAAAAAACTTACGAACTAAACGAAATATACAATTTATCCTGCCTTAATATCTATTTACATTTAATATTCATTATGAAATATGTCTGTGCTGCACATATATAAAAGTTTGAAAAATCCACGAATGCACGCCGCAACGTTTTTTTTTTCTTTAAATTATTTATTATATAAAAAGATCCGAATGAAGAATCCGATTCTGAGTGGATTAGATAATAATGATAATAAATATTCACGGGAAAATTTACATTTACTGATCTAACCCCCAAAGCAAATTATTTGTTTGTGTTATGGATGTGAGTCAACGAAACTAGTACATAGAAATACATATATAAATGCTAGAATATATTTAATAAACACCCAAACCCGGAAATACAAATATATCTGCTCATCACACAAATGCTTGTCCCCGTCGGGGATCGAACCCCGTCGATTGCGTAGTCAGGGTCGCTAACCATTCGACCAACAGGGCGGTATAGTACTTTTTAAATAATATTGATAATAAAATAAAGTGAATTCATAAAGTCAATCCACCTATTTCGTATAAACCAAGCAACTAATGACCATTAAAAATTTTTTTCGACGATATTTTTTAGAGTAATTAATTCTCTTTAAAGGCTTAAGAAATTATACAGAATTTGAAGAGTTAAGGTTTCTCTTCTCTTTATAATACTGCTTGTGATTGAAAAATAGCAAACAAGCAGATGGGTCTCCTGATGGGAAGAGTCAACCATCGCCAATACACACCAAAGGTGTTAATGGTGCGTTGCTATCTTGTGGCGAGGTCTAATGCCACATGCATAAGTTTACCGGCTGTCTTACCCTCCAAACCGGAAACAACAGTGACAAGCACTGATGCTATTGCGGCAGGAATAGTTAAGGCGGTGGTACCAGACCCGGGCGAGACAATGCAGAACTCTACCACCTAGTAAATAGTAATAGCAATACTTGTCATTGTCGTGTTCCGGTTTCGAGGTTAAGGTAGCCGGTAGACTTATGCATGTAACATAGCCACCCCGCCACATGGATAGCAACGCTCCATTAACATCATAAGAGGTGGTTTCATTTACATCGGGAAAGCTATCTGCTTGTTTGCTATCTTATGATATAAAAAAGGTTTTGACCTACAGTACACGTCATTTACTTTTTCTTTGATATGATCAAGGTAGGCGCATGTAGATCTTTTTTTTACTACTGATAAGGAAACGCTTGACCACGATCTCGCCTGATGGTAAGCTAAAATGCGGCCTAAGATGGAACGCGCATCCCTAGAAGGTACCTGTTTACTCTTCTCTTGAAGATCCCCAGGTTGTACCCGTCGGGGAACACAGACTCAGGAAGCATATTCCAGCCCCTTGCGGTTTGGATCAAGAATGTCGAGTCGAACCGCTTTGTTCGGGTACGTGGAACGTCCACCATATGACGATGCCTAGTATCTGTGCGCCTCGACGATCGATAGAAAAACGGGGATGGCGGAATTAAGTCGTGCAATTCCGCAGCGCACTCTCTAAAATGTATCCGATAAAAGACCGATAAACTAGCCACACTGCGGTGATGAGCGAGACTCTGGAGTTTTTTGCCTAGCAGTTCATTGTCGTTTATGAGCCTCTAGGCGCGCCTCTCTATCGACTCAAGCGTCTCCAACTGGTATTTGGCGGATCCATCCCAGAGCAGTATTCCATGCACGAACGGACTTGTACTTGATAAAGATTGAGCACGGTCCCGGGCTGAATACTGTCTCACCTTGGCCAGAATACCAAGTTTTTTGAGGCAACTTGGACTTTCGATTCGATGTACGAACCAAAGTTAAGAGTAGGCGTTAAGGTGATATCAAGGAGCTCAAAGTGGTCAGTTATCGGCACGGACACACCCTGAAAAGACGGAGATAAGTGGAATGGATTCCGTTTAGCAGAGAATAGACACGCCTGGGTCTTAGTCGCATTAAAATTGACCAGATTGGCATCGCCCCCCAAACTCGCATCAAAATGCCTTCTTGTGTATTTATACAGTGTTATAATCACTCAAGGGAAAAAATAAAACACATGGGATTACTTTCCATTCGTAAGTACAGCTAAAACATTAAATTTGTTTAAAAATAAGATTTTCTTTGTTTATCGGTAACCATGGCGATGAGGCGGTCGGTGGCTAATGCCATTTCGCTCGTATATTTGCCCTATCTCTGTTTTTGTTCAACCGTAAACACGACAACGACGCGCGCGGTCTAATACTATTTCGCTCGTACGAATGTATCCTCCATATCTCTGTGTTTGTTTCCATGTTTATGATTGTGATAACAGAGTGCTAAGTGTGAGTTTTTCTTTTCGCATTCGATCGTGAGCGCGTTTGGAGTTTACTAGGAATTTGTATGTGATTTGTATAGCGCGACCTAGTGGTAAACGTGAGAAACCAGTTTACCACTAGGTGGCGCTGTACAAATCACATACAAATTCCTAGTAAACTCGAAACGCGCTCACGATCGAATGCGAAAAGAAAAAACTCACACTTAGCACTCAGATGTGTGTGAGTGTCGGTGTATATGTATTCTGCCGAGCCTAGTTTAGTGAATGCGATATAAGAACGTAACGTATCTTTCTCTTTTATATCAATGTACTAGGTATACTAATTTCGTTTAATTTTGTTGTGTAGTTAGAAAAAAATATTTTCTTTTTATCATATAAAAAATTACCTACAGTCTTACTACTCAGCCTGTATAATTATTAATAGATACTAATTATATATCAATGCCGCTGATATTGCAATAATTTAATCTTATCCTGTAAAAGATAAGCGTTAAGTGAATACAATTACTGTCGGTACAAATTATATTTGTTCATATATAATATCCTAATAAATTAATCCTAATAATTACTAAATACATACTTACATTGTATCTTAGCACAATAAGCTACAAAGTGAATAAATTGTAAATTGTTTTGCTTAGTTAAGTACATAAAGTATAACTAAAGTGACCATTCATCTCGCTAAACGGGACTGCCTGCGTTTCAACTTTCAAGTAATCTGTCACAGTGTCCCTAAGTATATATCAGGGATGTGAAAAGTCCTGTTTCAGCAAAACATATCACATTCGCGGTACAAAAAGTTCTAAATTCAATATAAATTTAATCCCTTATACACTTGTACTGTTTCACAATAAGGTAATATATTTTATATTTCTGCATTTCAGCTACAAAATTGAATTTGTAACTGTAAAATACCTTGATGATGCTTGTGTACGCGAAACCGATTAGAAATCACTACATAGTATAAAACAAAGTCGCTTTCTCTGTCTGTTCCTATGTCCCTATGTATGCTTAAATCTTTAAAACTACGCAACGGATTTTGATGCGAAGGTTTTAATAAATAGATTGATTTTTGAGGAAGGTTTTCGTATATAAATCTTTCTGATATTACCACGGGAACACAATATACGCGGGTGAAACCGCGGGCAGATCGCTAGTATATTATAATTGCCTTATTGTGAAACAGTACAAGTGTATAAGTGATAAAATATTGCATTAAAATGTAATTTCACCAAGTGTCGACGGTGGAAAGTGTAGAAGTTATAAACTGTATACCAAAAATTTGATGGCAGTCTTATCTAACTTGAGAAAATATATGCGCTTATACATAAGCCTAACACAAAAATCGTAAAAAAAAATGTTTAATTTTCAATAGAAAACCAATCATTTCCAAACTTTTGGTAGTTCAAACAACTTTAACATTAAATAAAAAGTGTCATTGATTTTTGTCGAGATTTTTCTCGAAAATCCAAATTCTTAGTAGCTGTTTGGTGCGTGGTGTATTGCCGTCCCTGTGCCTACAAGAGAGACATTACAAATCGCTACCACCTTGTCACAGAATACGGAGACTAACACCAGTGAATTTACATGCAAGTAATATTTGATCAACGCACACATAGACACGTCTCACGGACGCGATATCTTAGAATGGTTCGGGACAGATTGTTCCATCGGAAGAGCCATCGCGTCCGTGAGAAGTCTATGTGTGCTATGCTCGAATATTACTTGTATGGAACGTTGACTTCTGTTAGTCTCCAGTACTCTGTGACCTTCTAACCTTGACGGTATATTACACTTTTAGTCGTCTCTCACCTTCTAAGTTACTGGCAGTAACGCAATTGATGTTTTCTTAAAAGTGCCCAAATCATTTACCATCATCAACTGTGAGCTCCTACCATCATCAACTGTGAGCTCCTGAAGTATTTAGAAGAGCACCAGCTGATTAGTGACCGTCAGTACGATTTCCGTCGCGGCCGCTCAGCTGGTGATCTGCTAGTATATTTGACACATCGATGGGCGGAGGCAGTTGAGTCCAAGGGGGAGGCATTGGCTGTAAGTTTGGACATAGCTAAGGCCTTTGATCGGGTATGACACAAAGCGCTTCTCACAAAGCTGCCTTCCTATGGGCTTCCTGAGAAATTGTGCAAGTAGATAACCAGTTTTTTGGCTGATCGGAGCATCAAGGTCGCAGTCGACGGTGCACGCTCCGACCTTAAACCCGTCAATGCTGGTGTTCCCCAAGGCTGCGTGCTATCACCGACCCTTTTTCTTCTGCATATCAATGATATGTCGCGAATTAGTAACATACATTGCTATGCAGATGATAGTACTGGTGATGCTACATACTCTGGCCATAGCGGTATTTCTCGGGAACACGTCGAAGAGTGCCGAAAGAAGCTTGTGTCTGAAGTCGAGAATCCATTTACTGATGTCTCGGAATGGGGTCGTCAAAACTTGGTCACATTTAACCCCAAAAAGACACAGCTTTGCGCGTTCACCGTTGTTCAAAAAAGACACCCCTTGTCATATCACCTCGATTTGAGGATACTCTCCTGACAGCCTCAGCCAGTGTCGGAATCCTGGGAGTCGACATATTGAATACCGTTCAATTTCGCGGTCATCTGGAAGGCAAGGCGAAACTAGCCTCCAAAAAGCTCTGTGTGCTCAGCAGAGCGAAGCAGTATTTCTTGCCGGCCCATCGTCTCCAACTTTACAAGGCGCAAATTCGGCCTCACATGGAGTACTGCTCTCATCTCTGGGCCGGAGCTCCCCACTACCAGCTTCTTCTACTTGACCGCATTCAACGTAGAGCGGTTCGAATCGTTGACGATCAGGCTATTTCGAAATGGCTTGACTCTTTGGCATTACGTAGAGATGTAAGCTTACTCTGCGTCTTTTATCGTATCTATCATAGAGAGTGTTCCGACGAGTTATATGGATTAATTCCTGCTGCTAACTTCCATCATCGGATATCGCGTCAAAATTTGAAGTTCCACTCACACCATCTTGATGTTTTGAAATCCACAACCGTGCGGTTCTCCCGGCACTTTTTGCCTCGCGCTATTCTTTTGTGGAATCAATTACCGGCAGGGGTTTTCCGAACAAATTTCCGACATGGGCACCTTCAAGAAAAGAGCGTACACATTTTTAAAAGGGCGGCAACGCAACTGCAAGGTCTCTGGTATTTCAGATGTCCATGGGCGGCGGTGATCACTTACCATCAGGTGCACCTCTTCCATAAAAAAAAATCAAAACACACCTGCTGCGTTCCGCTTCAGTACGTTTCGATCCGATAGTAATTCTAAAAATGTCGGCTCGTCAAAAATGCTTGTCAGGGCTTGTTTGAATAAAACATTTTTTGAGTTTGTTCGACATTTTCACCATTTAGGTACAAACAAAAGTCCTCGACTTTGGCCACTTTTTTTGCTTTTACGACATATTACAAAAACTATTGTTTTAATAGTATTTTCTTTGATATGTCAAAGGCTTTTGATTTCGTGGAACATAATATTTTGCTATATAAATGTGAACATTATGGCTTACGAGGAGAGGCCTACTTTCCAGATGGATTCAATCATGTTTTTAGGACGTAAATAATACACCGAAATAATAAAACTTTTAAAAATGTTACTTTCAGCTCATATCGATTAAGATGGAGTTATTAAGCTATTAATGCTGTACCTCAAGGGCGTCTTCTTGATCTGCTTTTATTATTATCATATATAAATGATCTTCCAAACATTACAAATTATAAAATTGTAATATAGGCGATGACATATCACGATAAGACAAATATAATACTGGAATCTGGACTGCAAGGTTAACAAAACCGTATAAAAATTGTAAGTTAGATAGAGGTTAATAAATTAAAAGTAAATTGATTAAAAACAAATTATATACAATTTCTTAATTACAAGATTAACATACTGAACATAAAAGTTAAACATAAGAGTAAATTAAAAAAAGCCAGTGAAGTAAACAATTTTTTAAAATATTTATTTAACGAATAGGTTAACTGGAAAGGATGTATTAAGCACGTAAACTCAAAACTAAACAAATATGTGGTATGAAATAATGTAGGGAAGAATGTTATCTTAATAGCTTACCATGTATTTATTGGGTCTATTTTAAAATACGCTCTACTTTTATGGGTTAATTCCACTCATTCCAATCGAGTTTTACTTGCGCAAAAAAGTGTCTTGCGCAAAAAAGCGCAAAATATGTGGAGATTCTTTAACTTCTTGTAGGCAATTATTTAAAAAACTAGATTTGATGAAGTTGGCATCCCAATACATATTCATAATGCCTGACTTGTTAAAAACAATCCTCATATTTATGAGACCAAAAATAATGCTAATAATAATAGATTATAAATAAAGAGGTTTAAGGTAATAAAGAGGTAACGTACCTACTTTTTACAGTTAAATCTATTTCAAAATCAAGGTCATTTATTTATAAACTATGTGTGTATTCTTGCACTAGGCAATCGCAAATAACAGGTCGGCGAATATTGAAGACAAGTTTTTAATGACCCATGTTATTTTGACACAACCATAGTCGTTTGACACAACCAAAACTCTTCTCTTTAACCAGTGTGTTCTGCCTAAAATGACGTATGGTGCCGAAACAACAAAACACAAAGGAAACAATGTATAAAATGAGAGTCGCACAACGAGTCATGGAGCGCGCTATGTTAGGTATTACACTAAAAGACCGAGTCAGAAACGTTGACATCCGAAAAAGGACCAAAGTGGTTGATATCGGTTATCAAATTAACAAACTCAAGTAGCGATGGGCAGGACACTTGGCTAGACGTAGTGATGGTAGGTGGAGTAGATCCCTAACAGAATGGTACCCGAGAGTGGGGAAGAGAAGTGTGGGATATCGTCAAGAAGGAAAGACCTGAACAAGAGTGGCTCAAAATAAAGAAATATGGCGTGAGGGGGAGGAGGCTTACGCCTTGCAGTGGGTTGATAAAAGCTGAGGATGATGATGATAGTACGACAACGAATACACCAAGCGACCGAATAAATGGTGCTATTTGATTAAATTCTCGTTATTTTTGCCGCAGGAACAGGTAAGGTAGTGGTACAAAACAATCGCCTTTTACGACCTGCCTGGCAGAACAGCAGTTCGAAGGAGCCCGGAACCAACACGGAAAACGCTCATGCATGCCTATATAAATATAAATAAATCGCTAAATGTGTTGATTAACATAAAACTTGAGAAAAGCTGGACCAACTTGGCAATTTTTTTTTAAATATAAATTTTAGTCCAAGCCCCAAGGAAGTTTTTTATGGACAGAAAAAGGTGAAAATTTTCGGAGAAAATAATAACACTTTTAGTAAATAGTAATGCAATAACGTCTTATAAATCGATTAATATTCCGCCTGAGCAGAGCAAGTGAGAGCGTGGAACAAGCGATAGAGAGGCACGATCTCGTTTTCTTACCCCGCGGCTACGTATCCAAGGATTTAAAACGTTATGATTTCGATATATTTGCGTCGTTGTGATTGGTTATGGTATATGATATTATGACGTTGTCTTCTAGCGCTAGTTGGCGAACCAATCACGAAACAGCAAAAATATCGAAATTATAACCAAAGACCTACAAAAATATAGACATAGCCATTGTAAACAATTAGAAGCAAATCAGTGAAGATAGATTTTGTACATGTGTGCGTAAGACAACGCCAACATTTTCAAGCATTACGTACGTATGCTAAAGAAAAATGTTGCAAGCATTTCAAATTACCATTTACTGGTCTAATATTTTACTATTACATTTTATAAATTATAATGGGTTTTACTTATATTTGGCATTTTATTTGTTTTACTATGATACTTTCTTACGTCCAAAACAAACAAATTTAGAAAGACTTGAAATTTATTTATTTTATCTACTGTACGTATGCCATTATGTTAATACATACTTACATAATATGTAAATATGCATTAATTACATAATGAAATAATATTTTTACGAACATTTTTCAGCATATTTTACATTTTTACTCTAAATAATTACAAGCAATAATTCAATAGGCTTTTAATATTTTTTTTACTTTTAATGCTAACTATTTATTATACATTTTTATTACTCGTCTTAAATAATAATAAATAGCTTATTCTCTACACTTAACTGCACACACATGAGTAATAATTATAAAATACGAGCTTATTTATCTATTTATTTAATTCTTTATTGTACACAGTAATCACTAACATGACATAACAATAATAGAAAATAAGTACAATGGGCGAGGTTATCTGTAGTAATAGAGATTTCTTCCAGCCAACCCATAACAAGGAAATATTAAAAACAAAGATAATTTTCAACTTGGTGTACAATGAATTAATTCCAATAAATTTAAATCTATAAGAAAACAAAATACTACTATAAACAAAAATAAACGGCATCAATACATAAACACACATATA
The DNA here is from genome assembly GCA_036924255.1 of Apodemia mormo. Taxonomy (NCBI): domain Eukaryota; kingdom Metazoa; phylum Arthropoda; class Insecta; order Lepidoptera; family Riodinidae; genus Apodemia; species Apodemia mormo. Next base: position 44,255,882 of record JAUPFN010000001.1, on the reverse strand, counting down.
TACATTACATAGGAATATAAACTACTTAAAATAAAATAGGGCCCACTTTACTTCCGCCTTTAAAATGAAAATGCATATTTTCTATTAGTTTTTATGGATAGATATACATGGTTTTATGGTTAGACATACATTTTATGGTTAGACAGTAAAGTTTTATTAATTATTCAAAGTAAATGAGATAAAAAAAATACACACATCAAAATCAAAAAATAAAATTTAACTTTAAAAATTCGAATTTTCCACGTTACATCAGCAGGATACCTTAAATATAACATACACATATTTTATAAATATGTGTATATATAGTGTATACATATACAGTACGGTGAATCAAATTGAAACAATAAGTCTAACATTAAAATATATATTCTAAATAAAAGGTATACTTCCCTAATGTTTGGGGAAATTTATTCGTATGTTAACTTACCACACTGCCATAATGGCGCTTCAATTTTGTGTTCTGAGAAATTATATCAAATATTATTTCAATTTTGTTATAATTTATGGAAATTTGGATACCTACTTGTGAAAAGTGATCCCGGAAGACTTTATTCAAAATATGAATTGTTGTTACAATTGTTTATCACACCAGATGGCATGATTTCAGAATAAATACTGTCACAAAAATGACGATTCTCACTCTCTGTAGCTCGCGGCCGACTAGTAAGCCGCCGTCTTCATATTGCCGCATCGTCATCACATTACGTGACTCACGATACGAGGGCTTGGCTATGTCTATATTTTTTGTAGGTCTTTGATTATAACGTTATAAATCCTTGCATATATCGGGCTACGGCGGAGGTTCGCGCTAGCACGATGTTATCACGAACTACATCGCGACAACTGCTTACGTCATAATGGCATCGTACTATGACGTATTATCACTGGTCTTCAAACCGCGGCCGGCAGGTTATATTTGTGCGGCCTGCTGATGATATTTGTGCGGCCCACGACAAAGCAAACAAGAATATTGTAACATTCCTTAAAATCTATTCTTCTCAAATTCTTAATTCATGAATATTCGTTCCTTAAATTCTTTAATTTTATGCTACTGTGTATTGTATTTCAGTCGCCCTAAGATTGCGAACTTATGATTCAGCTTCATAAACATGAAAGGTCATATCGTCGTATGTTATTTATTTTCTACCATGGAACAAAATAAAATAGCATAATTACGTCGATACACTAGGTCAATATCAAAATACGGCTTATACATGAAATTACCTAAACATATTATGTATGCGGATAAATTATAGTTAGTTATTATTATTATTGTTTATCGTAATTATATTAAAGTTTCTTTGTCGTGAATCGCACAAAATATCACCTGTTTCGCGATAGGCCGATACATCGTGCTAGCGCGAATCTTCGCTGTAGCCCGATATGTATAGCCGCTCTATTATGACCGTTATCACGTAAAGTTATCGTCCGTAAGCAGACTTTAAACAACCAATTTTTTCGTATAGAAACACTTCCTACTCGTAGATATCAAACATATTTTATCAATTTTAAATTCCTTCTAAGGCGACACGAAGATCGCCGATTCAGCTAGTCATTAAATACAATTAGGTTGTTACCTATAACGAGAAATTTATTAATAAAACTCATTAGTATAATGATTGAGAAAATGTCAATTTTAAATTATTAATTAATCATATCCTCGCCAGGATTTTTTGTTAACCCACTTGCGATATATTTTTATTTTTTTTCACATCCAAAAAAAAAAACACTTTTCATCCATTAAACGGATAGGTGAAGGTCGACTTTACTTTGGATCTAGAGGATCCAAAGTAAAGTCGACCTTCACCTATCCGTTTAAATTCCTTCTAAGGCGACACGAAGATCGCCGATTCAGCTAGTCATTAAATACAATTAGGTTGTTACCTATAACGAGAAATTTATTAATAAAACTCATTAGTATAATGATTGAGAAAATGTCAATTTTAAATTATTAATTAATCATATCCTCGCCAGGATTTTTTGTTAACCCACTTGCGATATATTTTTATTTTTTTCACATCCAAAAAAAAAAAAACACTTTTCATCCATTAAACGGATAGGTGAAGGTCGACTTTACTTTGGATCCTCTACTATTACAAATATTTATGTAAAAATTAACATTTTAAATTATATAATTACATCCATTATCCTCATGCCTTTTTAAATATTGAATGTCAAAAAAGCGGGTTTTTTATGATAGTTACCTATAAACAAGTACCTTTTCTTTAATCTGATAATCATAACTAAATACTATAGTGCTTAAAGCTTGAAAAATCCATTTTTTTTGCCAAATTTTTTCTATTTTTTATGTCATAGGATAACAAACAAGCAGATGATACTCCGGATGGAAAGAGCAGCCAACGCCTATCGACACCAAATATGTAAATGGTACGATGCTTTCCGTGGCGGGTTGATGCCACATGTGATATGAATAAGTTCACCGACTGCCTTACCCTTCAAACCAAAACATGACTGACAAGCACGGACGCTTTTACGGCAGGAATATGTAAGGTGGTGATACTAGACCCGGACGAACTGATGCAGAACTCTAGTACCAATTAGTCACGCTGATGTTGACAATTTTGGCCAATCATTCCCCCTTTCACAAGCTGCCTGGCATTATGTCAGATGGCCCATTCTTCAAAGCGGGCTCGGACCAGCACTGGGTGTCTGCTAGTTTACAATAACTACAATGTCAGCTAAGGTCCATGCACCTAAATGCTAACTGGATTTTATTAAAATAGCTAGTAGATTATAACTTGATGCAATTTAATAAGCTAGCTTAATCCAGGGTGATACACAAAATCCCCGTGTTGGTCCCGGGCTCCTTTGAAGAATAGGCCAACTGCCGTTCTATCAGGCAGGTCGTAAAAGGCGACCGATTGGCTATGCGAGTCACTACCATTGTGGCTACTAGGTGGTAGAGTTCTGCATTGTCTCGCCCGGGTCTGGTACCACCGCCTTACCTATTCCTGCCGCAATAGCATCAGTGCTTGTCACTGTCGTGTTCCGGTTTGGAGAGTAAGGTAGCCGGTAAACTTATGCATGTGGCATTAGACCTCGCTACAAAATAACAACGCACCATTAACACCTTTGATGTCTATAGACGATGGTTGACTCTTTCCATCAGGAGACCCATCTGCTTGTTTGCTATCTTATGATATAAAAAAAAAAATTAACCCTGTATTGGTCCGGACCCCCTTTGAATAATAGACCTTCTGCCATTCTGCCAGGCAGTTCGTAATTGGCGAACCAATGACTAGACATGTCACTTTTATCATAACTACTAGGTGGTAGATTACTACGTCTCGCCCGGGTATTGAGTACCACCGGCTTGCTTATTCTTATAATAGCATCGATGCTTGTCATTATCATGTTAAGGTAAGGTAGCCGGTAAACTTATGCACATGGCATTGACATACCTCTTTAGACGCTTTGCAACCCGCGGGGCGATGCAGTCCTTATGACCACGAAGCAATAAAGACCGCATCTGCCCGCCGATGCCCGCGACTGCCCTCACTACGGATATGCCGCGCCGCCAGTGACCGCCGGCACAGAATAATGGAGACTAATTATTCTGTGTTAGTTATTCTGTGCCGCCGGGTACCTGCAGAGCGGTATCTTTAATAAATAATAATAATAATAAATAATAAAAGTTTATTTCAGAAAATTACATAATCAGACTTAAATCTATAATTACAAGGTTTTCTTAGATATTTATGATATTACGTGTGCCTGAACTAGGAAACCCTGTGTTTCAGGCTGAAAGAGCAAGTATACTTTAAATAACTAATCATATTTTATCATTTATACAACAATAAACATAACTTATGATACAAAAAAATATACATGTAAATAGGTAAAGTCTACTCTAACCTTATTAACAAATTCTCTGTCTCTTCGTAGGACAAACTTTGTAGGAATGACTGGAGACTTTATTTGCATTTATGGAAAGATAATTGATAAATATCTAACAAGGCATTTAGTCTATTGTAGAGATATGGGCCTAGAAATAAGTAAAATTTTGTTACAGAACTATGTTTTATGGCAAATTTATGGGAACAAACTATACTTTGTATGCGTTGTGTGTTGTGCCCTCATATGCGTAGGTATTATAGGGTTCCCTTTGTGCTGTCGTTCGCGGCGAAATTGACCAGCCCGGCTCGCAATATATTGTACGAGAATACCATATATTATGCGAATTCGTATGTGTGTGTACGTGAATAGGAATGCATGTACACTTGTGTGTTTATGCACATCCGGAATCATATGTATCCCATCAAAACTTAAATGTGAAATGAGAGCCAAGTTCTATATAAGAGTATGCGGCTCTGTCGACTTTGCAGACAAAAGAATTGAGATCTATTTGGGTGCCAAGTTTTGTGAAGAAGCTCCTAAAATTTTAGTCACAAAAACGTGCAACGTTTTAAAATAAGTTTATGTAACATTTTTACTTAATCTTTGCTACTAAAAAAGAAACATAAGTACTTAAATTTTAACAGACAATTGTAAATACAATGCATTTATTTAATAGATTCATGCGTTACTTTTCGGAAATCCATAATTTAAAGAAGAAATTATCGTATTTAATTTGCAAAATTTCCGCGAAACCTTATATGGAACTGCTGTGACGCAGCTGAAGTGAAAACTAGTGTAAGGAATGGGGCTAAATTATCTAAGGTCTGAAAGTTAGAGAAAACCACAGCGGCACAATAATCCACCCACTATGGACTATAGAATCGCTATGGTCTTCTCTAATTTTCAGACCTTGGACAAGTTTGCCCTATTCCTTACACTACTTTTCATTTCAGTTGCATTACAGTCGTGTATGAATGAAGTGAGATAATCAACCGAATTAGTGACAAATCATCGTAGAATAATAGAAAATAAAATATCTTTAACTCTACAGTATAAAAGCAAAAACACAACTTTTCATTCCTATTCCTTACACTACTTTTCATTTCAGTTGCATCACAGCCGTGTACGAATGAAGTGAGATTATCAACTGAATTAGTGGCAAATCAACGCAGAATAATAGAAAATAAAATATCTATAACTCTACAGTATAAAAGCAAAAACACAAATATACCTACAAACATATGACGCGCAGAATGAAAAAATGTCAAACTCCACAGTTAACGACCTAACTAGGATGTGAAGGGACAGTTAAGTTTATTCGCCAGTTAGAGTATTTAACTAACCGTTAGAGCCTATCATTCAATAGAAAAAATGAAAATGTTGTTAACTCTGGCATTTATTTTTTTAACTGACCATTGAAAAATCGGCCCTAAGTGAAATAAATGCAGTTTGTAAATAATTATCTGTTAAGATTTAAGAACTTACGTTACTTTTAAGTAGCAAACATTGTGGTAGTAACGAGAAACAGGAAATAGATATATAAATTTAATTAAGATGTTGCATAAACTTGTAATTAAAATTTTAGAAGTTTCTTTACAAGACATGGCATCCAAATAGATCTCAATTCTTTTGTCTGCGATGTCTACAGACACGCATACTCTTATATTGAACTTAGCTCTCATTTCACATTTATGTTTTGATGGGATTTATCTAGTCTGCTGCTTTAACGATTGTCGCTTTAGTAGGACGTGTTCGTTGCAAATAATATGATTACGAATTCGACAATTAACATAACATTCGATAATTAACATAATAGGGATTAGTTGCGTCCGGTGGTTGCGTCAAACCGTATTTTGATAGATAATTTATAGTATGTTATTATATAAGAAAATCTTTGATTAATTATATTTGTATTCATATTTAATACTATTGCTTCATTTGAATAATAGACCATCTGCCTCTCTGCCAAGTAGTTCATGGAAGCCAAGCGATTGGTCGAACTTAGTATTATTTTAACAATGTCCTCAGTCAAAAAAGTATCGGAAACAAATGAGTTGTTTGTGGTTTCAAATCATTGACCTCTAAATATTTCAAATAAAATATTTCTGTCTGTCTGTCTGTCTGTCCGTCCGTCCGTCCGTCCGTCCGTCCGTCCGTCCGTCCGTCCGTCCGTCCGTCCGTCCGTCCGTCCGTATGTCCGTATGTCCGTATGTCCGTATGTCCGTCCGTCCGTCCGTCCGTATGTCCGTATGTCCGTATGTCCGTCCGTCCGTATGTCCGTATGTCCGTATGTCCGTATGTCCGTATGTCCGTATGTCCGTATGTCCGTATGTCCGTATGTCCGTATGTCCGTATGTCCGTATGTCCGTATGTCCGTATGTCCGTATGTCCGTATGTCCGTATGTCCGTCCGTCCGTCCGTCCGTCCGTCCGTCCGTCCGTCCGTCCGTCTGTCCGTATGTCTGTATGTCTGTATGTCTGTATGTCTGTATGTCTGTATGTCTGTATGTCTGTATGTCTGTATGTCTGTATGTCTGTATGTCTGTATGTCTGTATGTCTGTATGTCTGTATGTCTGTATGTCTGTATGTCTGTATGTCTGTATGTCTGTATGTCTGTATGTCTGTATGTCTGTATGTCTGTATGTCTGTATGTCTGTATGTCTGTATGTCTGTATGTCTGTATGTCTGTATGTCTGTATGTCTGTATGTCTGTATGTCTGTATGTCTGTATGTCTGTATGTCTGTATGTCTGTATGTCTGTATGTCTGTATGTCTGTATGTCTGTATGTCTGTATGTCTGTATGTCTGTATGTCTGTATGCCTGTATGTCTGTTTGACGTCCGTGAGTAGTTTCCTTGTGGTGGTAAATTAAACGAACAACAACTTACTAGGAGTATATTTAATATATAACCATTACAAAGGTTGGAGCGCGAATGACTACACTTATCTAGACAGCTATTAAGAGAAAAAGTTTGACCTGAATTTGGGAGTGGTGCCGTGTGCAAAATCATGATTCACTTATGTGACTAATTACAGATAGGCACATCACTTCCCCTCCTTTTTTTAAAATAAAAACTGATACAATCAAAGGTTAAAAAAAAAATAAGGTAAAAAAATGGATTAAATATGATTACATAGATGCATAACATACGCTTTTATGCTAATTGAGTAAACACTTTTTATAGTTGACGTAGTACACATATATTCTGGCACTTCACTACACTAGACCCATCGTTGATACGTCAGGCCACGGAGTATGCTGGTGCAGCGGTCAGATTGACCGTTCTGCGGCTGGCGCGGGCTCCTCGTAGCTCTCGTCTGAAGAACTCGGTGTATTTTGCTTTACAGCACTTTGCCATAATGTAACAAATTATGACGATTATTGTTCCTCCAATTATGACTGTAATCATGTCTAGCTTACTGTGTGTTATATCGTGCAGCATTGTTGAAGAGGCTTGGTTATTAGCTCCAGATTGAGCGATAATCACTTGTTCCTTGCTTTGAGTTTTTCCCATGATGCTGATTAGATGTTAAGGTGGTGATGATCCGAAATGTAATGATGTAATAATTATTGAGGCGAGAATCGTACTGTTCGCTTAATGAGTCGTCCGGATCGTGTTCTCATTTGTTCGTTGTGTGCAACATTACCCTTCTGGTCGCTGGTGCTAGGCGTAGGTGTTGTTTTGCTTTCCAGGGCCTTATTTGGATGAGTGTTTTGTTCGTCTGTGTCGCTCTGGACTATGAATGCTGGTTTCAAGCGATCTATTGAGATGACCTTGATAACGTTGTAAATCATTACTTTAAAATATTTTTCACCATGCTCTATGACCTTGAAAGGGCCTTCGTAGGGCGGCGTTAAAGGTTTTGTAACATGGTCGCAACGAACAAATACGTGTTTACATGTTCTTAACTCTGGATGCACAAAAGTTTTGTCTTGTCGAAGTTGCTTTTGGGGGACTGCAGATAAATTTCGAATACACTCTCTTAATTCATATAAAAATGTGTCGTTATCTAGGATAGGCTTTGAAGTTTCGAAAAAATCGCCAGGTAATTTTAAATTTGCTCCGTACACCAGCTCTGCTGCGGATATTCCTGTGTCATCCCTTAAACTGGCTCTTAGCCCCATAAGTACAGTCGGTAACTCGTATACCCATTTTTCTGTATTTCCTCGCGATATAAGGGCTGTTTTGAGCGTTCTGTGCCATCGTTCTATTTTGCCATTGGCTTGAGGATGATAGGCAGTTGTATGAATTTTCGTTATTCCCATGCGTTTAGATAAGTTTGTGAATAAGTGAGACACGAACTGCCGGCCTTGATCGGTAGTTATTCGTTGTGGGCAGCCGAATCTTACAATCCAGGTAGAATAAACAGCTTCTGATATGCGTTCTGCTGTGATGTCCTGCAAGGGTACGGCTTCTGGCCATCCTGTAGCTCTGTCGATCATAGTGAGTATGTACTTGTAACCTTGACAGTATGTAAGAGGTCCCACTATGTCAATGTGAAGATGGTGGAAGCGGTCGCTATGTGGAAATGCGCTTAGCGGAGAGATCGTGTGGCGCTGAATTTTCGATTTTTGACAACCAATGCATGTTTTTGTCCAGTTGCTGATATCTTTGTTCATGGAACTCCAAAAAAATCGGTTAGTAATCATCTTTCTCGTTGATCGTACGCCGGGATGACTAATTCCGTGTATTGTGTTGAAAACTGTAAGGCGAAACTGCTCTGGCAAATATGGTCGCGCCGATTTTGTTGCTACTTCACAATAAATAGGTTTCTTGCAGCCTGGATACTGGAGTTTAATGAACTTTAAATTCTCTTTTTGTAGTAGTGATGATAGTTCCAGGTCGTCTTCTTGAGCTGAAGACAATTGATTGTAGTCAATGGGCGATGGCATCTCAATTTGGTTAATGCGGGATAGTGCATCTGCTACTATATTTTCTGATCCTTGAATGTGTTGAATTGAGGTACAAAATTGGCTTATGAAGTCGAGGTGTCGAAGTCGTCGTGGCGTGTCACTGTTACTCGTAGCTTTTTTGTGTAAGGCGTGCACGAGTGGCTTGTGATCTGTGTATACAGTGACGTTTTGTCCTTCGATCATGTGCCGAAAATGTTTGACGGCCATGTAAATGGCTAACAGTTCTCTATCAAAGGCACTGTAACGTTGCTGACATTCGCTAAATTTGCATGAGAAGAAACTAAGTGGTTGCCATTTTCCTTCTGCAAATTGTTGTAAAACTGCGCCTGCGCACATGTTGGATGCGTCAGTCATTATAGCAAGAGTTGCATCGGCCTTGGGGTGAAATAACATTGCAGAATCGCGTAAACTTGATTTGCACTTTTCGAATGCTTGAATGGCTTCCGTACTCCATATTATTTTGGTATTATCCTTGCGTTTAGTGTTGTGCAGATACGCGTTTAATGTCGATTGGTATGATGCGGCGTGCGGCAGATGACTTCTATAAAAGTTGATCATTCCCAAAAAACGTCGGAGTTCCGATATTGTTTGTGGCTGCGGGTATTCGTTTATAGTTTTGACACGTTCTTCAAGGGGCCTGATTCCTTCGTTGGTTACGTGGTATCCAAGAAAATCGAGAGCTGGCTTGCCAAATTCGCACTTGGATAAGTTTATGGTCACACCGTACTTGTTGAGGCGTTGAAAAACAATATCTAAGTGATTTTTGTGTATTTCTTCATTTTCTGAAGCCACCAAAGTATCGTCAACGAAGTTGAAAATGAAATCCAGCCCTAAAAATACAACATTGTTCATAAAGCGCTGAAAGGTCTGCGCAGCGTTCCGAAGACCGAACATCATTCGCGGAAATTCGTAGAGCCCAAATGGTGTGATGATTGCGGTTTTTTCGATATCCTCAGGGGCATTTGGTATAAAATGATATGCTCTTTGAAGGTCGATACGTGAAAATATCTTTTTTCCAGCCAAATTATGCGTGAAACTTTGAATGTGTGGTACTGGATATCTGTCTGGCTTTGTTATTGCGTTTAAACTGCGATAGTCACCACAGGGTCGTATATCCCCGTTTTTCTTTGGCACGACATGCAAAGGGCTTGCCCAACAACTTTTAGATGGTCTGCAAATGCCTATTTGTTGCATGTAGTCGAATTCCTTCTTCACTTTCGCATACTTGTCCGGATGCAGAGGTCGTGCGCGAGCAAAAACTGGTGGGCCAGTAGTTTCAATATGATGCATAACGTTGTGTTTTGGTATCTCCTTGTAGCATACCGGCTTGGTGATATCCGGATACGCAGATAAAATGTCGTAATACGGCGTATTAACATCTATTGTTTTGATTGTCGGATGACTTATTGTGACTATAGACCCGATAACGTTTAGACTGGTCACTGAGTCAATAAGTTTTCTACCATTAATGTCGACTAACAGCTTGTGATAGCTTAAAAAGTCGGCACCGAGGATTGGTTGTTGCACGTTAGCCAGAATGAAAGTCCATGAATAAGGTCTGCGCAGGTTTAAATTGAGCACTAGGCTTTTGGTTCCGTAGGTATTGATCACGCTGCCGTTGGCTGCATATAGTTTGTAAGCGTTGTCGCTCTCGCGGGTCGAATATGGTTTTTTGGTTGCAGGCAGTACTGAGACATTGGCTCCTGTGTCCACCAAAAAGCGTAGACCACTTTGTGAGTCGGTCACGCATAGGCGGGGAGTGGGCGTGATAGTGTAGACATCCGCCACTGGCTGCACTGAACTTAGTTTTCCGAATACGTAGAGCTAGTCGGTTTTCTATTTTTCCAATTGCACGGCTCTGTACATTTCCTAGCTCTATGGCGATATTTGTTATGATAAAAGCATGTTCCGTTTGTGAGAGTTGAATCACGGTGAGGTGTAGAGTTACGGCCACGAGATGACGAACGTTGACGTCGATATTTATTGTTGCTGCGATAATTGTTGTCATGCGACCTTTGTAGTTCGACGACCTGTATGCTGAGTTGTGCAATCTGCGCTTGTAATTTGGCAAACTCGGAAATAGAATGGGTGGGTGCGGATGTAACTTCGGAAATATGTAATGGTCTTGTGTTTTCTAATACCTTATCTGCAATAGTTGCCAGGTTTTCCAGGTCCTTAATGTCTGTCACTGCGAGAACAGCTCGTACTGCCGACGGCAAATGGCCTTGCCACATAATGTTTAAGGTGTCGTCCGGAATCTTTCCCCGTGCGAGGTCTCGCATGGAACGTAATAATTGAGAAGGCTTCTGATCTCCTAGTTCAATTTCACTTAATAATTTTTGTAGTTGTCTATTTTCGGATTCCTCGTAGACTGTCAATAGTCGTGTTTTCAACGTGCCGAATTTGTCAGCGCTTGGCGGAGACAGGAGGATGTCGCTCACTTGCTTGATCACATCCTTGCCTAATTTCGTGACGACCAGGTTGAACTTCGCTTCGTCGCTCAGTTTTTGCGGTTTGAGTATGGCTTCGACCTGCACGAACCACAGGCGTGGGGTATCTTGCCAGAAGTCTGGAAGTCGAGACGAAACCGTGACGGTAGCCAATTCCGACGAGGGTGCGAGTGGTGATTGTTGCTGTTGTTGCTCGTACATTTCGTTATGCTGTTGGTATCACGTCGGGTTCACCAATTTGACGTCCGTGAGTAGTTTCCTTGTGGTGGTAAATTAAACGAACAACAACTTACTAGGAGTATATTTAATATATAACCATTACAAAGGTTGGAGCGCGAATGACTACACTTATCTAGACAGCTATTAAGAGAAAAAGTTTGACCTGAATTTGGGAGTGGTGCCGTGTGCAAAATCATGATTCACTTATGTGACTAATTACAGATAGGCACATCTGTATGTCTGTATGTCTGTATGTCTGTATGTCTGTATGTCTGTATGTCTGTATGTCTGTATGTCTGTATGTCTGTATGTCTGTATGTCTGTATGTCTGTATGTCTGTATGTCTGTATGTCTGTATGTCTGTATGTCTGTATGTCTGTCTGTCTGTATGTCTGTATGTCTGTATGTCTGTCTGTATGTCTGTCTGTATGTCTGTATGTCTGTCTGTCTGTCTGTATGTCTGTATGTCTGTATGTCTGTATGTCTGTATGTCTGTATGTCTGTATGTCTGTCTGTCTGTATGTCTGTATGTCTGTATGTCTGTCTGTCTGTCTGTATGTCTGCCTGTATGTCTGTCTGTATGTATGTCTGTATGTCTGTATGTCTGTATGTCTGTATGTCTGTATGTCTGTATGTCTGTATGTCTGTATGTATGTATGTCTGTATGTCTGTATGTCTGTATGTCTGTATGTCTGTATGTCTGTATGTCTGTATGTCTGTATGTCTGTATGTCTGTATGTCTGTATGTCTGTATGTCTGTATGTTTGTATGTCTGTATGTCTGTATGTCTGTATGTCTGTATGTCTGTATGTCTGTCTGTCTGTATGTCTGTATGTCTGTATGTCTGTCTGTCTGTCTGTCTGTATGTCTGTATGTCTGTATGTCTGTCTGTCTGTCTGTATGTCTGTATGTCTGTCTGTCTGTCTGTCTGTATGTCTGTATGTCTGTCTGTCTGTATGTCTGTCTGTCTGTATGTCTGTATGTCTGTATGTCTGTATGTCTGTATGTCTGTATGTCTGTATGTCTGTATGTCTGTATGTCTGTATGTCTGTATGTCTGTATGTCTGTTTGACGTCCGTGAGTAGTTTCCTTGTGGTGGTAAATTAAACGAACAACAACTTACTAGGAGTATATTTAATATATAATATATATTAAATATACTCCTACTAATATAAGTCCGTTTGTCTGTTTGTCTGTTTGTCTGTTTGTCTGTTTGTCTGTTTGTCTGTTTGTCTGTTTAGCCCCATAATGTGACAGGTGGCAAGCCTATCGCCAACTGAGCACTTATCCAATCCCGGTCAATGTTCCTTTTATCAGAAAATTGAAAAAACACATTTTTCGAATTGCTCGACACAAGAATTAAACCTAGTCCCTCATGCGGTTAATATCGACACCGGACTACTAGACCACAGAGGTGACAACTGTTCAAAAACGAAAATAGTTATATTTTTAATAAATTCTAGAGTTATAAAATCTCTTGAGTTTCAAAAATCTATGTTTTAGTATACTTTTAGCTCCTTTGAGCTTTAAATATCTAGCTTAGCTATTTTGTCGGAATCTATTTAAAAGACTAATTCGTTTTTAATGTAGCAAAGAGAACACACAAACATCTTGTACTTCAAACTGGAAAAAATCAACAACAATTATCTTATTTCATTGAGCATAATACCATTCCTTTAGAGGCACACAACTATTAACGCAGCACAATCAAAAATTAAGTCAATTTTGAGCGCTAGGAATGTTCTATACATTGATTTTCGCTGATCCCGTATGATAGGCTTAGCTTACTATTTATCGTTTCACCCCATTTAACATAACCACCCGCATACGACTCAACTGATTAAAAATAACATCTGAAATATACAACGCTAGTCCTTTGACAAGAGAAAGATAAGGCATTGGCATCAGGGTTGCCAACCTGGATTTTAAAAAATACGTAGTTCGTAGATCTACGTACTTTTTATTACGCGATATAAATTACATGAAACTGGTGTTAAAGAATAGAAATTTATTGCGTTTGTTTGTTTGTTTAGGAGTTTTCTCGTTATTTAAGAGATTATTTGACCTTGCAACCGAGTTGGATATATCATTCGTCATGTTAGTTCAACTGTAGAGATAATGATCACTTTTACTTCTCAGTAGCCGTTTTGACTACTGACCATAACATGCCGCTGTTATTATATCGATTGTGGCAGTAAAAACGTAATCGTTTTACTCTATTATCGTAATCGTAACGAAATTAGGAGTTATAATTATGATTTATTAGGCAAACTAAATGCACAGACCGACCGACAGACGATATCTTGCCAGAACGTTTCAAAATACTCTTTGTAAGTTATTTGACAAATCTAACACAAAAAACACGGGCTTATGGAATATAATCTACTCCTGAATAGATATATGCACGTACATATTCTAAAACGAGTTTCAAGTCACAATAATTTTAAAAGTAGATTAAGATGTAATAACGCAAATACAAATAATAATAAATAATAAACGCAATACAAATAACGCTTAGTTTTAAGCTTTAATTTACTTTTTCAAAAAACTTAATGTCATCCAAGTTTTGATTCAAAATACGAGATATATATAATCTATAATTACAAATGTTGCTAAAAGTATAAAGGTGACACAGATTGCTGATCAAATTGCATTTACTCTACGGCACTTTGATTTAACTTAAATAAGATGTATGCGTTAGTAAAACTACGACGAAAAGAGCTGTTTGCAAAATAAAAAATAAGAAGAAAAGGATCCCATGTAATCTAAAAATATATAGATTTTTGGTTCGAAATCGGTAGATTTATGCATATATAAAATACGTAAATACGTAGAGTTGGTAACCTTGTATACGACACAAGTCATAAAATATTACAATATATTGTAATATTTTGTCACATTATAATACAATACAAAATATTACAAAATACTAGATTCAAAAGATAACAAATCTTGACGTTTCGTTTTTACTTACATTTTATAGTTAATAAAACAAAACTAGAAAAACTTTACGGAGTAAACCAATAAAATAATGAAAGTAGTAGAAAAATCAAACGAGAATGAAATGGACTTTTTATAGTGCTGTTTTGAAAAAAAAACGCAGTATTATTTAATTTTACTAAATTAAATATTTGCTAAAAGCACGTAGTTTGGGATACTAAAGTTCGTAATTGTGCGTAAGAGGCCTAAAGTACGTAGAACTACGCAAAAGTACGTAGAGTTGGCAGCCCTGCTTGGCATTAATTTCTATAAACAATCAAAATTATAAAATTGCATGCAATCCAACGCTAAACATATAAACATGTCTTTGTCTCTGTCTAACAAGTTCGAATTTTCGTAATGTCAATTCGTAATGTGCGTAAAATGTCAAATAGCCTTTTGTTTACAAAATATTAAATTGATTTGAGCGTTTATTTGTATTATTCTATAATTTTAGTGTGTGCCTTAAATCTAAAATAAAAACTAATTATTAAAGCAACATGCCCAATTGCAGTATAATTTATCAATTGTTATGTAGACATTAACAGCTGCTCTTAAGCCGCCATTACTTGGAACGAAAGAAATTACACGGTTTTCACTTAGTTATTTCATATCTAGTAGGTAGTTTCCTTTATCTAAGCGCTAGTCTACGGTCTAACCACGCAACGCGATATATCAGCGCGCTAAAACCCTTGACGTACCGCCAATCGAGCCATAAGGCACACGCAGTCCGAATGTTTTCGACAATAGCAATAGCCGGTCACATAGACTGCATGTAGATGTATCGTGTCATTGCGTGAAGCTTTGTGGTAGAGTTCTGCGTTTTTTTTTTAATTTCCGGGCAAATAAAAATTTTTTGACATTTGAACTTATCGATTATGTTTTATAACAATTATAACTAAGATAACATATTAAATCTCAAAAATTGCGATGAATGCTAATCTAAAGATCAAAACATATCATTTTCAAAATATAGATGGGTAAAAATGAAAATACCTACTATCTAAACTTCAACTTCAACAAAGTTTAGATTTTTGAACTGTGAAAAAATCTATGTTTAGGTAGGTATAGTTATTGCTCCTTTTAGCTTAAAATACCTACCTACTTCAATTTAGCGGGAAGTTTCGGGGATGACTTGCAGAATCAACCGGTTAATAGATTTTTTTATTTCGAAATCAACATAATATGAGCAGTTGGTCTGACCGTTACTACGAAACCGGACTTTTTGGTCGAGAAGAGTGCTCACTACCCAGTCGTACAAATATTAGTATTGCGGAAATTGTCTCTTAAATGGTCCTAATAAGGTTTGATCTCATAAGGGGGGCTTAAAGTTCACCGTCTTAACTCTAGCCCCGTACTTTCTACATCTATCAGACTCAGCAATAACAATCAGTTGAGTAACTGCTTAAAGTCAAAATGTGGTCCTGAGTTTGAGCCCCGGGCCTGGACGTTACTAACAATGGTTATAAATACTCGTAGCTTACAATGGTTACACATTGTACAGTGTTTCCACCTCTGTTTACCTCATTGTGAAAATAGGCGAGACGTTATTTACTTATATTAAGAATAATCTCTTTTTATTTATCATTTCAAACGAGAAAAAAAATGAGCAATATTTACTCATCACGACAATTAAATATTTAATATCCCTGACATGTATGACCGAATTAACTACGAGTAAGCATTAAGGCGTCTCCCTGAGCAAAGTGACGCGCTAGCCGTTTTTTGTGCAGTCTTTTAGAGCTATCTACTTATTATTGAAAATAAACATCAAACTAATAAAAATACATTAA
Organism: Apodemia mormo; assembly: GCA_036924255.1. Classification (NCBI taxonomy): domain Eukaryota; kingdom Metazoa; phylum Arthropoda; class Insecta; order Lepidoptera; family Riodinidae; genus Apodemia; species Apodemia mormo. The sequence continues at coordinate 44,239,668 of JAUPFN010000001.1, read as the reverse complement.
ATTTCTAGATAATCTTGATTAAAAATTGGTACATTTATTTTTTATTTTTTAAAGGAATATATTTTAAATAATCGCCTTACAATACAACCACAAAAATGAAAAATGATGATTGTTAATATGTATCTCCTCGTGAAGTAAACATTATTTTATTTTGCTTCTGACACATGGATAGACAATTTAATAATAAACATTTCGTAAGATTTTTTTTCAAAAGATCCAAATTTAATTTTTTATTAGTAGATTTTATTCTAAAATTTAGGCGTATTTAGTACTGCGCGAGTATTGTAGAATGGTGCAGCAAAGAGGGAAAAAATGCTCAAGGTTATTTGGTCAGGGTAGCGCCTTAACTTTTATAAGTTAGGCAAAAAGTTTTTATCTTACACAGATAAAGTGCTTTTTTGTTGCGTTCCTTCTTGTCAAAGGTGTGTAAAAAAAATTAAGTAAGTATATAAAAATTGTATGAAAAAGTTCTTGTAAAAAAGTAAGTAAGTATATAAAAGAACTATTAGTAATCTGTGATAAAAGTAAAAATTAATTATATCAAAATTGTATATTAGAAAAATCTCATCCGTGCGAAGCCGGGGCGAATATACAATGTGTGCAAGATTCGTTCATTCTCCTAAAAATGTACCATATATTTAGGAGAATTTTTGAATGTAAACATATAATTCGAAAATTCAACACTTATAAATAATTTTATTTACAACTCATTTAAAACTAAAATCTGTAAAGGTACAACGTGACGCTAAACTATAAAACAAAATTATGGAAGCAAGCCAACTTACCATGATACCAGTTTATTTATAAACACTGCAATATCTTAATCCCCGCACTAAACTCTAAAATGTTTCGAATCACCTACAAAAGTAAAAAAACCATTTCGTAAATACCACCGGTAATCCTCAAGTCCACACGACTGTTTTTCTCTCCGATACAAATGTACACTGCCGTCTGCTTTGCCCATATGGTACGTAAATCCATTAATACAACGGAATATCGACTCTAAATAATCCCTGATAAGAATTAATCTTTTAGCTGAATTACCATAGTTTAGAATCACACGTGCTGTATAGATGCGAACATCAGTGTTTATACTGGTTTGATAACATAGCTTTCATCTGAATAGGGTAACAAGCTCCTAGGATGGAAATTCCTCGCTGACTTTTTTCGAAATGGACTTAAGCAGTTGGTCCAAATGACCGTTACTGCGAAACTAGGCATTTCGGGCGAGCAGAGTGCTCAGCCAGAGATATCTAATATTTGTGCACTGTTATTCCTTTTGTTTTTAAATAATTTTTTTTTTAATAATGCACCAAGCTTCTTTTAGACTGTTTCGTGAGTGCATCGCTAAAATCCGTGGTATAGCATATTGTTTTAGCGTATACTGAGATGAGCATCCTTTTAGTATAACATCACTTAAAAAAATAGTATAACATGTAGTTGTTATTGTCTTTTATCATAAACCTACTTAATTTTTATCTAAGCAGTTTTATTTTAAACATTTTAATAACCAGCTTAATACTATAATTAATATAACTGTAAAAATGTAGTAGGTACTAATAAATATTATGTTGTCTTATCTTTTATATAATTTTTTGGAGGGTAAGATAACCGGTAAACTTACAAATGTGATACGTCCAGTATTATTATAGTATTATGTGTGTGTATTTGTCCACACAACCGGCAATGCACCATTAACAACGTTAATGTACCTTAATATATATATTAATATATTTTAAACAGGAGAGCCATCTGCTTGTTTATTATCCTATTGTGTGTGACCACCCCGTTGGCTGATTGGTTAGCGACCCTGTCTACGCAACCGACGGGGCTCGGGTTAGATCCCCGACGGGGACAAGCATTTGTGAGATGAGCATAAATGTTTGTATTATTTGTATTTATTTGGGTATTTATTAAATATACTCTAGTATTTATATATGTATTTCTGTGTATTAGTATCGTTGACTAACACCCATAACACAAACAAATAATTTGCTTACTTTGAGGTTACTTAGATCAATAAGTGTTATTTGTTCCGTGAATATGTATTATATAAAAAACAATATTTACATAAATTTACTTTGCATCTCATCTATGCATGTAAATAATAAAACTCAAGTACGTAACTTGAGTTTTATTATTTACATGCCGGCCGTTCGATTCTGTTGGATAATTCGGTTGCGAAATGAAAAATACGTTTGCTAGCAACCTATATTTTATATTGATGCTTGTGCTACTGATATATTGGTAAGTGTGGTGAAATCTGGTGTTTCATTGAATTTGTGATAAATGTTTGAATGTAGATCACAGCCTTATAATTTTCATAAGTTCATTTGTAAGACGCAGTTTTTCAAAAGGCTAAAAAGCTTGCTCAAGCATTGATTTAAGTGGTACCCTCCTTTCCTCTAATTAAAATAACACTTAATACATGATTTAAGAGTTTTATAATTAACAACAACTTGTAATCTGATGAACTTTTTCAATTAGTACTTGCATCCACTTTCTACTGCACACGGTACTGAAAGATTTCATCCACATCATCTTTAAGTTTGGTCATCTACCACTGCTCGCTTTTCACTCACATTCCTGGCCCGAATGGTATAACTGTGGAACAATCTCCCTCATACAGTGTTTCCAAAAAGCTTTGACATATTAGTATATTTAAAAGAAGGATGAACAGTTTCTTTAAAGATTAGCATCAAATTAGTAGCTAGCTCTGGTTATTACTGTTGTCCATGGGTAATGATGACTGCTTACATGTGGCCCGTTGCTCTATTTGGTTAATTTCTTTTAAAAGCGTCTTGTATTATCTAAGATAAATATATTAAACGAAAGGATTCTGAAATTTATTTTTCTACGTAAATGTACTGCGACTAGGATTCATCACAAATTACCATTTTTATGAATTTATTAATTAATTGCTGACCTCAAGCCCGTACAATGTACGGAACATTGTGCGGGCTTGAGGATGCATATTTCAGTATATAGATTATATATATTTGTAATTATAAAACCTTGTACACATTTTTCCAGCAATTGCGCAAACAGTGGAGTATGAAATTTTGCACTGTAAAAGTTTACTTCCTCGACTGCAGAAACCTAATACATTCATACACAGTATACTGAAGACTAACAGTAGTCAATCTACATACATGTGATAGTCGAGCAACGCACACATAAACACCTCTCATGGACACGATATCTCGGCATGGCTCGGGACAATTTGTTCCGCACCAGTCCGAGGTATCGTATATATATATATATATATATATATATATATATATATATATATATATATATATATATATATATATATATATATATATATATATCATCAATTAATCGAACGAAAAATACCAACATAAATGCTTTTCCTTTAAAGAGATTTTAAGTTAAAGATTTAAGGGGTTCTTATGAACCCCTTAAATCTTTAACTACGTTGTATTTTTAATTTGTGATGTAAAATGGTTGTAATATTCCAGTCTGGAAAAATTTCCACTACCTATCAAATATGTTTGGATTTAAATTTACAGTCTTGTATCAGGCAGGCAATTTTAGTAAGAGTTCTGTTTACACTTTTATAAAATATATACACTGATAAAAAATGTTCAATGGTATATTCGTTGAAATATTTCGGAAGTAAATTTTTAGAATTCTTATTTTGTCTTATATCCTTTAAGATGATAATGCAGTTTTGGTTAATTGTTGTCCTAATTTTAAACATGAATAAATGGTGACCTTAGCATTGAAGCGCACTGCGGTAAAGAGTACAGTCGCGTAGGTTTTAACTACACTGACTATTGGTTCTCAAATATGTCTAATCAAATACAGACCTTATGTATACGTGTTACATTATTTTTTTAAAGAATACTATACATGTCAAGAGGTCATAACTTGAGGATGGCCTCAAAAGAAATGTCTATAAATCTTCTTTAAATACCAAAAAGAGAAATGACAACTAACACTTAACGTTGACAATATGAACATATTTTGTATTCCAAATACTGATTTTTTTGCATAAATAACAGTCCAAAAAATGGCATACGAAATTACGGATGTGAGGACTTATTCGCTTATGGTGGGATAATTTTATGACAAGTGTCCTCAGGCAATTAATTTAGCATTAGTACTTCATTCTATGCTTATGCCAAGGGTCAAATAATTTGCGTATACAAACTTTAACCTGAGAACAATATTATTTTAATTTAAGCCAAAATAGGTACCTACATAATATTATGTTTGAATATAAACTAGATAGAAAATACACTTTGACACATTGCCTAAAATGTGCAAAGTCTTATTCGTAGCGAGACAAAGTATATTCCTAGGTGCCTACAGCTGTTGTATTTAAGCTGTAATCATATGGTCTGTCAAAATATTTCTAAGGGTTTGTAACTAGGTTAATTTTTATAAAGGGGAAAATATTTTTAAAATAAAATGATTTCTCATTTTAAAACTACTTATTCAATTACTATCTACCATCTGAAATTTGAGCAAATTTATTAGTACTAAAATTAAAACCGAGTCAATGTTACTCGTGATTAATCCTCGCTGCTCGCTCTAAGCTGCCCGTTACTGGGTCGACATAGCGGGAAAATATCGCTTTCTAACTTAATACAAAGTTGACTTTACAGCCTCCTGTTGCGTCTGATAACTGGTTTGATTTGCGAATATAATTAAAAAAGTAGTATTGTAATTTTAAAAAATTGAGAAAATAATTAAAAAAGTAGCTTTTATAGAAACACAAATGACTAATAGTAATAATAATGACTAATTCCCTAAAGAATCGTAAAAGGCGATCGATTGGAGTAGTAAGAGGATGTCTCAAGTACCCCAATTCCCATTATTCATCTATTCATTTTGAGAATATATGAATTGAGGATGTCAGGTGCCACCAATTTCCTTTATTCATCTATTCATTTTGAAAATATATAAATAGATGAATAGTATAATTGAGCGACATAATATCAAATACTTGTACTATTTATTCATCTATTCATTTTGAGATATATATCCAATGAGGGTGTCAGGTACCCCAATGTCCATTATTCATCTATTTATTTTGAGAATATATGAATAGAAGATGTCAGGTACCACCAATTTCCTTTATTCATCTATTCATTTTGAGAATATATGAATGATGAATACTGAATAGTATAATGGATCGACATAATATCAAATACTTGCACTATTCATTTTGAGATATATATCCGAGAAGGATGTCAGGTACTACCAATTTCCTTTATTTATCTATTTATTTTCCTCCAAGAGTGTTAATCCCGGCTCTTTTGAAGAATAGACTAACTACTGTTCTGCCCGGCAGATTGTAAAAGGCTCCGTTAGGAGTATACTGTTCTGTGGTAAAAGGCTACTGATTGGCCATACGTGTCAATGCCATCTTGACTACTATATGGTAGAATTCACAAAGTCACGCTCGGATTCTTGATACCACCGCCTTACTTTTTCCTGCCGCAATAGCGTCAATGCTTGTCATACTCGTGTGTCAGTTTGGAGTATAAGGTAACCGGTAGATTTATGAATGTGGCATTGCTATACTGCCACACAGATAGCAACGCTCTATTAACATCTTTGATTTCTATAGGCGATGACTTCTCTCTCCATCAGGAAAGCCATCTGCTTGTTTGCTATCTTATGATATAAAAAAGAGAGTAGAACAGACATGGGTGCATCATGTCTGTCGCTGTGAGCTTCCCAGTAGATAGTAGATACTAGCATGGGCGTACCGAGGTAGGACAGGGAGGGGCAGCTGCCCCCCCCCCCCCTTGAATTTGTTTACCTCTCTATTAGCTTTCTACTGTTGTAGATATTTAGATAAAAATAGTCTTAAAATTTTACAGTTGCTCCCCCCCTGGGCCAGGCCAGAATCTGGGTACGCCCATGGATACTAGGTACCTCTTGTTTTGACCACATTTACAGTCAAGTCCTCAAAATCCAGATTTATTTATCAAACCTCCAAATCTATCTAACGTTAAGCATCAGCGTGATGGTTAGACAAATATACATTTTCACTATTAGTTAAAATTACAAACATTTGTTTAAGACTTAAGCACGACACCGACGTTAAAGAACGTTCATTTATACTATGATTATTATAGGTGCTACTTGGTAAGAGGGTCTTGCGTGTCTAGCTTTCCAAGTTGCGATTGTTCCGTTGAATTAGGGACGAAGACATTTATCGCTTTAATTTTTGAAACGTTAAAATATGGCCAAAGGAATTGTCAACAAAATGGCGGGCTACTAAAAAGTTTCTCCTTCTCTTAGTAGGGGAGCCCAAGATGCTAAATGGGTAGTTACTCGAGCGTCGCAGGTACCTATTGCATTATGTAGATTAAATTATAAAAAAATAAAAAGTTATAAATAATGTTTTTCGTTTCAATGGTGGAGAAAAAATCTACAGATAAAAAAAATGTTAAAAAAACTGTGACATGAAAACACTATTTCGCGTCAAATTAAGGTATGGTGGGTTAGTTGCCACCGAAAATTTAGAAAATCTGCCGATTCAAGTGTAACGTAAGGGAGGGGGAGGGTCACAAAGTCGGAAAGAAAACGTTGTTTTTTGTTTGAATGGGGGTACATTATGTTAATCTGACACGCTCGAGTAAAAACAAAAATCCCCTCTTGGGCTCTCCTACTATCTGTCAAGATAAATTTGGAACACTGTAAGTTATTTATATATGGGGTAAAGTTATTTGGGGACACAATTTTTAATTTTGGACACTCGGTTAATAGAGTGATTTTTAATTAAATATCTTCCTATCTATCCCGCAGCTTCGCCCGCGAGTTTATTGACATGTCGTCCAAATAGATTTTAATACAAATGTCATCCCCTATCCTATCAGGGACTGTTTTTGAAAAAAAAATTATCCTATGTTTGACCCCGGATCTTCAACTATTTCCATGCCAAATTTCATGTAAATCGGTTCAGCGGTTTTTCCTATCACATTGTGGAACCTCTGTTGTACCTCTGCCTAGCTCTTCGGGGATACGGGCGTGAAGATACTTTTTTACCTTTATAATAAGTAAGCCCGGTCTATTGTCTAATGTATAAAAATCTTTATGTATAGGTAGGTACTTTTGGTTTGGGGTTTCAAGGTGAAACGTTCACACTTGACCTTTGCCCGTTAGTTACCGCCTTGTACCTTTATACGGTGTAAAATGGAGAAAATAGATTGTTGCGTGTTTAGTTTGTTAATTGTTACATGTGACGTAGGCTTTATCGGGATAATTTCGTCATCATTAAATTTGGTTCTATAGTAAACTTGACCGCCCCGTTGGTCGAGTGGTTAGCGACTCTGACTACGCAAGCAACGGGGCTCGGGTTCGATCCCCGACGGGGACAAGTATTTGTGTGACGAGCATAAATGTTTGTATTTCCGGGTTTGGATGTTTATTAAATATATTCCAGTATTTATATATGTATTTCTATGTACTAGTATCGTTGACTAACACCCATAACACAAGCAAATAATTTGCTTACTTTGGGGTTAGATCAGTCAGTGCTAATTTGTCCCGTGAATATTTATTATTATATTTATATTATTATTAAACAAGCTTGTACCCTACTCGTGTTTTTGTATGCGTACTATTTATACTATTTACATAATTTTGACATTGACATGTCGGGATAATTACTTTTCTTTTTTCAGTTCCTATTTCGAGTTTATTTTATAGTACCTGTAAGATAGCAAAAAAGCAGATGGGTCTTCCGATGGAAAGAGTCAAGCATCGCCTATAGACAGCAAATATGTTAATGGTGCGTGTATCTTGTGGCGAGGTCTTATACCACATGCATAAGTTTACCGGCTACCTTACCCTCCAAACCGGAACACGAAAATGACAAGCACTGACGATATTGCGGCAGGAATAGGTGAGGCGGTGGAACCAGACCCGAACGAGACAATATAGCACTCTACCACCTAGTAGCCATGATGATAGTGACTCGTATAGCCAATCGGTCGCCTTTTACGACCTGCCTGGTTGAACAGCAATTGGCCTATTCTTCAAAGGAGCGCGGGACCAACACGGGAACATTTCTACAAAAAAACTTGATATAATTTAAAAATAGACCCAGATCGATTGGGATCCTATCTAGCTCATTCTTGTTTGCAACCAGCGGTCGATTTGAAGCTTTAAAACTTGTAAACAATACGCGGTATAAATAACCGATACTGTCGACGGGCCCTCTCCGCCGCGCCGGTCTTGTCCCAGTCAGTTAGGGCACGTTAGGGCTTCGAGCTGCCTAACTCTGAGTGACTGACACACAACCTTCCTCTACTAGCGCTAGCGGAGCGCTAGATCAGCGTATGCCTAGTGCGACGCCATCGACCACAAGCCGGACTTTCCCCTACCAGTGCTGGCGGAGCGATACACAGTGCTGGCATTCTTCTAGCGACAAGGACTGTGCGCTAACACCGAGCCGGTCTTCGTATCCCAGCGTGGGCTAAAACGTTGGATAAGGGCATGCCTGACGTGACACCAAGCCGAACTCTCTTTATGGTTTTCTGGTACATTTGTTTTATCCCTGTTGTCCTGAAACCCTTACTTTTAGAGAGACTATAATATAGAACCGCAAAGTGCTTCTTTTAGCTTCCCCTTTTGTATCGCCAGGTTGCTCGGGCGAGTCTTGAGGAATCTGGTGATAATTCTCTTGTGACGGTGATCCTCTTCCTAAATCTTCAATAAAAGGAGAGGATCTTACTTTATAATATCACATGCTGTTTATCCTAAAGGGGCAGATTGGAAAATGTAGCGATGGTATCACCCACCCATCTAGCCATTGACAAACAGTGAGCGTGACGACCGTGAAATATGACGGTCCGAAGGGAACCGGCTTGATTGTGGTTAATGTTATACTAGCTGCCTGTTACTCACGACTTTGTCCGCGTGATCCAAAAGCATTACCTCCTTTTGCTCACTCCGGTAAAAAGTAGCCTATATCCTGCCCTATAAAGTCCTTTATCTTTAAGTGAAAGTTCCATCAAAATCGGTCCAGCCGTTCCAGAGATTACCCCGTACAAACAGAATGACAGACAGACTGAAATTTTTAAGTGATTGTTTAGGTATTAGTACTTATTGTAAAAATAACAAACTGCACTTGGAAAAACTTAGTTATTTTGAAAACACAGACAGCCACTTCAGTTTTATTAACATTAATTTGTTCAAAAGGTATAACGATATAATGTTAAAAGCAGTTTAATGATTTAGCTTTAGCAATAAATTAATTGCTGAAGTTATAACGTTTATACGAGTATGTAACAGAAATCTTGCTAAGCAGTAGAAATATGTAGTTTAACACGTTTTACTAATAATTATCGGATTTCAATAAATATTGATATTTCTCAGCTTAGAGTAATAACGCTTTTCTCAGCATTTTTATTACGCTCGCGAGCGCTACTAGCTGTTACACTACACGCGACTTCATTTGCGTCGTCGTGGATTTAATTTTACCTATCTGTAAAGGAGGATTTATAGAAAGAATGAAATTATTTGTCAGGATATGGGAGTTACAAATTATTAAAATTGGATTAAGTTACCAACATATTCTACCATGATATGGTATGCAAATATTTTATAGTTCCTTATTTATTATTAAACTAAAAATGTTGTGAATCGATTTTTTTACAATTACTACCGGATCGGAACGCGGCCACACACTGAGAAGATCCGGTGGAAGAAACTCAGCGGGCTTGTGTTTCTTTTTCAATTATAGTTACATAATACAAATTACAAACATTATTTCATATCACAACACTTACTTCTATAATTTACAAACTTCATAGCCCACCTTGCATTTATTGGCGCACCTTATCAGTAAAATCAACACGTAGGCGTATCACCTAACAATATTATACACGTCATTGCACCTAACGCTTGCAAACGATCAGCGATGACTTAAACGTAATGAAAAAATCATCAAAAACGTCGCCAATTGCTTGCTGGTCACTAGATGCATTTTTTACTATGTCTCAGCACCAAAACTAATCAAGCGGCGACGACTGCTACTAATATACAAGGCTGTTATTGTGTCTCGCAATAACAAAACAATTACGATATTTTCACATTGCAAGTTACGTGATAACCCCGCGGCTACTACCGTCTTAAACTCAAACTCAAGAGTACTTTATTCAAATAAACTTATATAGCCACTTTTGACGAGTCGACATTTTTAGAATGACTACTGGATAGGAACGCGACACTATAATTATGCCATAACGTTAGTGCTTATCACTATCGTGTTTTGGTTAAGAAGGCGAGGTAGCTGGTTAACTTTAGCTTGTAGCATTTTATCTCCACCGCGCTGGTGGCAACGCAACGTTAACGATTCTTTCAGAAACACCTAAGATGTTAACTTAACATCTTAGGTGGTTCTGAAAGACTCGTTCCGTTCTTCTCTTCCATCCAAATCTTCAGTGTCAGACCACAACAGCGCCTTTACTCTGTCATTCCGCGGCTTCTTTCTGTGATCACTTCATTTATCTCACTCGTATAATCACGTCAGTGCCTTTGCTCTGTGATTTGAACATTAAATATTTCAGATCAGCACGATCGATCAAGATGGAAGGTTCACTTTATTCACTGTAACACAATTTACGAACCTGTAATGACTATTTTATATAATATCCGGAATCAATAGCTTTATATGCTACTAGCTGTTGCCAGCGACTTCGTCCGCGCGGACTTCGTTTACTCCGCACAGCACCTGGCCGCTAGGTGATAGCGTGATATAATATGTAGCCTATATGTTGACCCGACCTGTTAGTAATATTCATACAAAATTTGAAGTAAATCCACGCAGTACTTTTTGAGTTTACCCCGGACATACAGACAGACAAACAGATAAACAGACAAACAGACAAAAATTCTACAAACTATATTTTTAGCTTCGATGTTGATTGTAGATCACGCCCCAAGTATTCTTTAAAAAAAATATTCAATGTACTTAGTCCAGGAGGAATCGGGGCATGAGTACCGAAAACTATTGCACCTCAAACGCAACAAAGATATGTAATTTCATCAAACAAACTCCAAACCCGCAAAGGTTTGACAAACCTTACAACCTAACTATGTAAACGATCAAAATGGTTTGAGTCAAACCTAAATCTACGTATTTGAGTCAAACCGTTTGATCGTCTCGGAAGCGCTAACAAAAACGGGGCATTCCACAAGTTGTTTTGACATTTGATTTTTTGAAAATTTGACCACTTGTAACTAAAACGAGTCTAAGGCATAAACCACTTTACGCATAAATAAATTCATAAACTGCAACTATCCCACGGGAACTGCGTTATGTTATCTAGCAATTACATCCAATTAAAATGCAGGATGTTGATAGTTAAGTGACATTATTATCGTCGATTCAGTTTAATTGTAGCTACAAACATACTTTTTATTGTTATTAATTTATTATGTACTTACCGAACTTTAAAAACAACGCTGTCGGAATTAATCGGAAGTTCATGGTCGCACATTTATTAATCTACGACCATACTATATAGTTTGGTTAAAATGTACTATGTTTTTGGTAATATTTTGATGTAGTCTCCGAAAATTACGACCAAGGTGTCATTCGAATCGTATTGTCACGTAAATAGTTCAAGAAAAAGTCCAAAAAAGCACTGAAAAAACTACACAACTACATTTATTATAAACAAATAAGTAAAAAGTAAAAAAGTGGGGGTTTGGTTTTTTTTAATGACTCGAAAAATATAAAAAAAATTTTTAAAAAATCCAAAAAAGATCATCAAATTTGCTAAAAAAAGCCTGACTCCGGGAGCTGTACCTCTAACATTTATAATTTTTACAGAGCCCTGAAAATATCGCCAAAAACGGATGGTCTAGCTTCCGAGCACGTTGAATCAATCTGACACAGCAACAAAAAAAAATATTTAATTAAATTAATATGAAAATTAAGGAATAAAAAATTCATGTAGTAATGGAATATACCCGCAGTTTAAGATTTTTTAACTCAATGTAAACATTGAGATAAAAATCTTAATCACTTCAAAAAAACATTAAATTAACAAATGTATAATTAAATACATTTGTTAATTCATTCTTTTTTTTCTAAACTTAAAGTCCTAGATGCAAATCCCTTTTTATTGGCAATTGTTGAGCTTGATAAGCATGACACCTAGAAGGTCGCAGTTTTAAGCCAGGTTAACGTTTACTATAGCAGTTGGTAGTCCTTCCTGTAGTGAAGTTCAAGTTATGGTTGCTACTTTAGTTGCCTACTTTTAGAGACTTTTTTTTTTTTTTTTTATATCATAAGATAGCAAACAAGCAGATGGGTCTCCTGATGGAAAGAGTCAACCATCGCCTATAGACACCAAAGATGTTAATGGTGGCGAGGTCTATTGCCACATGCATAAGTTTACCGGCTACCTTACCCTCCAAACCGGAACACGACAGTGACAAGCACTGACGCTATTGCGGCAGGAATAGGTAAGGCGGTGGTACCAGACCCGGGCGAGACAATGCAGAACTCTACCACCTAGTAGCCACGATGGTAGTGACACGATAACCAATCGGTCGCCTCTTACGACCTGCCTGGCAGAACGGCAGTTGGTCTATTCTTCAAAGGAGGCCGGGACCAACACGGCGAGAACTAATATTTTTGGAAGGGAGAAACCTAGAGGGTTTTTTTACCGAAATTAGACATATCTATCTGTATTTTAATGCCAGTAAATTCAACAAAATTAACACTGCCTTGTATCAGTAATCGCTTGTTTTAAAGTTTACCTGTCATTACTCAATCATCTTTAAAAACAAATTCGGTTTTAATTTGCTTGTAGCTTATTAGAAATTTCAGGTAGCATGAAAGCGTTTATGTAGATTTAATACAATGTTCACATTCAACAAATACAGGACCCTAAAACATACAAACATTATTGTGACTTAGCACAACAGATGATTTCGGTGATGGGGACGCAATTGCGGGCCGGCGGCGCGGCGGTCCGCCACGGACGCCCCTACGTACATCACATGCCGCCAACAATCCAAACGGTTAACAAACAGCAAGCTACGGCCGCACATTCATCTAATAACTTCGGCTACCACTCACTTGAACCCACTAGCGACTGCTTTTCTAACTTACACTAGCGGCTATAGAAATATTAGTAGGTACCTATACAGTCAACAATTTTATTTAATTTTAATGTATAACATTCTGCATGATTTAATCTGTGTTGTTCATAAATCGATTTGTTTTAAAGTCTAATTGTAATGACCAAATATCACCAAATCATCTATATTAAAATCAAATAGAGTATCGTGTATTATACCTAACAGACTCAAAAGTCAAAGGAAGCGTGGCCCGGCTGTTACACATACAAAATACGAAGACTATATTTATCTTGAAATCAGGATATTTTAAGTTTGATTTCAATATGATTTATTGTACAATATTTTCTTTAGAAAAAACATATTTACTATAGTAATAATTGGTTTTAATAAAATGTCATATTGAAATTAAGATTGTTTCCATATGTTGAAGTTTCAGTAAGAGTAACTGTAATTATGCTATTGGTGCTACCCAGCAAAACCAGAGAAACTACTCTCATATCTCCAGTTTTGCTGATCTTGAAATCAGGATATTTTAAGTTTGATTTCAATATGATTTATTGTACAATATTTTCTTTAGAAAAAACATATTTACTATAGTAATAATTGGTTTTAATAAAATGTCATATTGAAATTAAGATTGTTTCCATATGTTGAAGTTTCAGTAAGAGTAACTGTAATTATGCTATTGGTGCTACCCAGCAAAACCAGAGAAACTACTCTCATATCTCCAGTTTTGCTGAGTAACGTATTTGGAGGACAATCGATGTAATCGCCATTATTACTTTATTATGTTTAACAGCTATTAACAATGTCAACGATTTTACATGCACTTTTTAACACACACAGAAAATAATGATTTACTAAGCTCAATTAGAAAGTTCATAATAATTAAAAATGATCCTGATTACAAAAACAAATAAGCTTTTTTGTGAATATGAAGTAACCGATACTTCAATAACACAATTCCTGTTCTAACCTTTGCAAGACTATGGTAATACTAACTTCATGCACTTTAGGCTGCGGCATTTTTCAAAGAGCATATTTACTTAAAAATTAAAATTTTATTTCTGAATATACTATAACAAATTCTACTTAAGTATTACATATTTTGTTGCCATAGGCAAAGTTTGTAAGTAGTATTTAAAATATATATTTTTTTAATCGCGAAATTTTTTTCTATTAAAAGCACTTAAGAATAACATAAATGCGATTGTAATAAGCTACCAAACTACGCCTTTGAGGATCGGACAGGGTTTTCTTTACACACTGTATATCTATTATTTTATTTTTTACTTGATGTTTAAAAAATACTGTTTAGTAAATCATTTTTTAAAACGTAAATATTGGCGCCTGGTGAACTACTTAAACTGCTTCATTGTACCTGCATATAAGAGTGTATCAATCGATGTGGGTGCAAAAAAGATGGACTTCCATGGTCATCTTTATGCAAAAATTGTTAAGGTGAAACCTGCTCTAACAGTACAAGGCCATCGATTGATGACGACAATGATAATGCTGATGACTTGATCGGTCGATCATGCAATGCAATCGTTCAAAATTCCGATGAAACTAAGGTACTTGAAGAATATTGCGTGCCTATACTGGAAGACGACAATGAGGAAGTTCAAGAAACAACAGGACAAGAAAATATAGTACAAACTGTAGATGACGAGCCAGCCACCGCCACGAAAACGATTCAAAAGATTGCAAAAGAGCAGTAAAAAATAGTTGGATTTTTTTTTAATCTCAAAGAACAACAGAATTTATGATTTTTAGAGAAAAAAACAAAAACAAGATTGACTTATAAACAATGTATTTGTTTATAACAATTTTTAAGCAACATCAGTAAAAAATAAAATATTTTGAGTAAGCTACTCAACCGTGTAATTTATAATTTTGTAAGTGGTAATAAAAAAGTAGTAAATCAAAATTTTCTAATTTTTGCAACGGTAATATATTCGCTAGCACTATTAAAAATAACTTCACTAAATGAAAAAAATCTAGGGTTTTAGTTTTATAATTATCGGGGTTATTATGTTAACTTTAAATTTAGAAATAGTAAATAATTAACAAATGAATAACTTAATGTCAAAATTGAGATGAAAATTATTTAACCGGGGATTATTGTTCATTGATGTATTCCAATACTACATGAATTTTTTTATTCCTTAATTTTCGTATTTAATAGGTATGTTTAATTTTCTTTATTGCTGTGTCAGATTGACGCAACGCGCGCGGATGCCTGACCATCGTGTTTTTGGTTCTATTTTCAGGGCTCTGAAAAAATTATAAATATTACCGTTACAGCTCCGGGAGTCGAGACTTATTTCTAGGAAATTTAATGATCTTTTTGGATCTTTTTAAAAAATTCGAATTCGAATACTTTTCGAGATATACAAAAAATAGCCCCACTTTTTTCGCTTATTTGTTTATAACCTTTTTTCAGCGCCTGTTTGGACTTTTCCTTAAACTTTCTACGTGACAATACGAATCGAATAACACCTTGGTCGTAATTTTAGGAAACTATATAACAAAGTAACAAAAATAGTACAAGTGAACCAGACTTATAATACAGATTTACATAATAATTCGCAAAGCAAAAACTTTGTACCTTTTTCAACGAAATTTTTTGAGGACTGATCAATGCATATTAAATTTAGTAAGTACAGTAAAAAGTTTATACGAAGAAAAAGAGGAGAAAGTTAATACTTTTAAGTAATATATATTGAAAGCAAATTAAATAATTTAAAATAAAAAAATATATATTTTTGAAATTACTTATTATTGTTAAAGCCAATTTACATCTCTTTCACAAACTAATGAGTAGTTGTAGCCATGATAATTTAATAACCTTGCCACACAACACAGCCTTATTTGAAAAAAAAATATATTCGCAATAGCAACAAACACATAATATAATAAATTACCAAAAAAAAATAAACAGATGGAATGTATAAATTCAATATAAAATTTTAAAAAAATCTCCTTTTTATTACGGTAGATACATTATGATGTTAATATTTATTTGAGGAATTTAGGAGATTGTAATTCTTGTAATGAAAATTATTAATTAAATATTAGAAATCGCAGTTTATTATAGTTTATTTTTATTAATTATAATTATAATCATTTACACCAATTGATTATAACCATTAACTAATTTAAAAATTAACTACTAGTGGTTAGAAATACATTTTCTACTTATAATGTGAATACGCTATAAATAATTTTAATTAAATATGTTTGATTTGTGTATGTAATTAATCTGTACTATTCATGTTAACGAATTAGAAATTTGACATTTACTTACAAAATAATTACAAATTTATTATAATGACATTGGAAATGTGTATAGTAACGTCAAATATTATGTTGCTGCATATGCTTTAAATAATAATTTCATACGAGAATTTTTAAGAAGATCTAATTTAGTAACAATCAGTAGATATGTTAATATATAGGTATGTATTTTGCACGCCTAATATACAGAATGCAGTGTTAGTAGTTAATTATATTTTATATTGTAACAATGTATGTTCAAGCAATTAATATTTATGATTGCAGATCCAAATATATACCTACTGGATGATTTAACGAGGCTTAAAGAAAACATTGAGGGTAATCATTAAGTGAAGTAGGAAGCCGTTTCAACGATCATTTTGAGTTTTTATAATGCAACAAAAACCACTCTCAAATAATTTAGCTATCTACGATTTTAATTATAAAACACTTGTACTGGTTTCACTACGTATATATTCTTCCAAATTATTTAAAGTCTACCGGTTTCGCGATTAATTTAATTAAGTCCTAAAGATGCGTTAATACGCAAAACCGGTAGACTTTAAATAATTTGGAAGAATATATATGTAGTGAAACCAGTACAAGTGTTTTATAATTAAAATCAAAATGCAATTTCACCAAGTGCCAACGATTAATAGTATAGAACTTAGCTACCTACTATTACACATACTAATATATAAAACTATTTTAGTGTGGTTTATGGCGCACTAAAAAAAATAATTACAGAAAATTAGGCTTCTAATTCACTTACTAATTACAATCAATCTATTTCCTAAAGCCTTTTATAATCACCCAGATAAAGTTACTTTTCAAAGATATAAAAACGATTTCATTGTTTTATCTATATTCCATCGACGATGATTGTTGATGAATAAAGTCCGTACACAAAGATGAGATTAATTTTTTGCAACGTTCCGCAGACGAGTGACTTCTGCATAAGGCTTGAAACCGGTTTAAAACTACCGGTTAATAAAGATTTTTAGAGGTTTTTATAAAAGGTTTATAACTCGAAGGGTACCGGAGATGAGAACGCTTCATAAACCTAAATATAATAGTCAATGTCAGAACCCTAAAATGGCACGTGACACAGCGCGGAGAAAAAAATCAAAGAAAGATTTAAAAGAAGCTCAAAAAACCGGTATATTGATTCAAACGCTTATAATTTTTCTCCATAAGGATACCGATATTTTTAAGGTTACGGTAGAATCAAATATTTACAAACCGCTCCTTATGTACTTGCGCTGATTTAGATTTTAAAATTAACCGGTTAACAAGCCCTGCCTCTACGATGTCACTGAAAGGAACAAAGCAGTGTTAGAAATGGGATAAAATCATCGAAGGTCATGAACATAAAGGAGACCCCAGCACCATTATCCACCCTCGTCCACCGCATTTTCACCATGTCAGTAACAAAACCAAGAGCACACTGTATACATGTATAAATACGTACTCAAGGCACGTTTTTAAAAAGTTTGTAGCAACTGGGATGAGTTGTAGCTACCCATCTTTGTAAAAGTCCGGTAAGATCCTAGTAGTCTTTTACTTGGTGTGTTTTTTTTTTTTATTCTAGCAGGGGTCCTACCAGCTTTTACTTACACTACCGGGCCATGTGGACTGGGTCGAGTGTGGGTCTCGCTGGCTTTCTGCCAGAATACCCTCTAAAACCCCTACGTGCACCCCACTGTGCTGTGGTGAATTGGAGGTGGGGACGCTTGCGCATTCTTCCACCAACCCGCCAGCACCTGCCGGCCCTACCGGCTTTATTCAGGGACGAGGCCATTGTGGCCCCAGCAGACATCTAAGCAACGCGCGACTTAACGACGCCGCGCGCAGCTCATCGAGACCTTTGAGTCAGAGCCCCGGCCTCGTTCACGGGGGACGGAGCAGGCTTTGGTAGGCCCCCAGCCGCACCCCCGTACATCTCCGTTGGATTGGGTCAAAATTGGCCTCAGTCTTCCTTTCCCTCTCTGCCGTCTTCTTCTGCAACATCACATCCTCGCAGAAGGAGAAGACGACCGGTTATCCACGACTATTCACTCTCGACCATGGCTTTCACGACGGCCGGTAGCGAGAAATCCACCCTGATGGCATCGCGCAGGATTCGCCGCTGCATTGCCCACGAAGGGCACCCCTCGAGGTTGTGCTGCGCCATATCCTCGCTGCCTGCACAGTGGTGGCAGTCAGTCGTCGGCTCACGTTGGGCGATTTGACACCGGTACTTTCCGAAGCATCCGTGTCCGGAATGCACCTGCTTGAGCCGGAACGTGAGCCGCCCGTGCCGCCTGTCTAACCAACTGTTTAGTACCGGCCGGACAGCATCGACAGTCCGTCGGCCGGCCATTGGTTCGGCCAGCCGTCGCAGACCGTCGAGCGTAGAACTTCCTCCTTTGACCGCAGCTCCTGGCGTCGCTCGTAGCCTTGCCAGTGCTGCGGCCTTCAAATCCCACGGCGCCGGCGGTAAACCCGTCAAAACGACTTAATATTTATGTAACAAGTTATACTCACGACTACTATCGTGCGGTTGTTTTGAGGCTTGTACTAATATTGCGCAATTTAATTAAAGTATTGCTAACAATGCATGCATTATAAATTATAATTATTAACGTATTGTTATATCTAGTTTATACTAGATATTATTATCGCAAGTTAAATACTGCCTTAATCTGCCTGAATTTAAAAAAAGAAGGCACTGATACAGTTTCGCTAGCAGCACTCTATTAACATTCCTTAAATAGAAACATTAAAAAAACAAACAAACGACTTTGACAAAGATTTATTAACTCAGCAACTCGCATACTGTATTCATCTGATTTGGTTGTCATCCATTGCGCGGTTCTTCCTGCAACAATTAGAAAAGTTTAAATTTCGAAATTATTATAAGTACACAGCTGACCCGGCAAACGTTGTTCTGTCTTTTTAACTAAGTAATTTTTTTTATATATATATTTTATTATTAAACCTTCCCTGGACTTCAACAATTAATTCAAAACCTAAATTAGCCAAATCGGTTCAGCCGTTCTCGAGTTTTAGCGAGACTAACGAACAGCAATTGATTTTTATATATATATATAGATACGAGGGTTAAGTTTACAAACTATTACATCGGTGAATATACGAACACAATATCTCTGTATCCAATATAAATCCTCCGCCGCGTCGTCTAAATAATACCTAAACATACCTACCTATACATCAGTCTATGATAATAAAGTACCCATCAAACTTAAGGAATTAAAAAAAATAAGTCTCACATACTATTATTATGTCGTTTCCTCTTGTACAAACGACTTCGTCAATTTATATTATAGATTGAACGTTTAATGAGTGATTCTTCAAAAATGTGTTCTCCGTGTAATTTCCATGGTATTTTTAAAATCGCTTAATTAAAGTAAATTACACAAACATTTTAAAAGTTTATGCAAATTTAAAGAACATATTAAAATTCGACACGTAGTGGATCTATATTTTTCCTAAAAAAAAGTATTGAATATTTGCGCGCCATGGAAATTACATTAGAGCCTACGGAAATGACCCAGCAGGTAAAATTTTGCTAAATACCGTATCAGATATGAAAATAAGATTAGATAAAAGTGATTTAGAGAACTATGAACCGGCTGCAATATATATTAATACGATATTAGGCAATT
This sequence comes from Apodemia mormo, assembly GCA_036924255.1. NCBI lineage: Eukaryota > Metazoa > Arthropoda > Insecta > Lepidoptera > Riodinidae > Apodemia > Apodemia mormo. The sequence continues at coordinate 44,219,638 of JAUPFN010000001.1, read as the reverse complement.
TTTTTTCAGCAGCTCCTTTTTTCTGAATTTCAACTCTCCGCTAAACTTAGATACTGCAAAAGAAATTAGCGATAAAGTGCGTGTGCTACACACATCCTATTACCTTACACTACTCCGCCAGACTCTGAGCAGCTATTGAGGTTTAAGACTTTCGAGGAAACCCCGAAAAAATTTGAATAACAGCTTTGCTCGACCTGGCGATCGAACCTGAGACTATGAGGCAGTCTAAATGATAAGCTTTGGTTTAACAGATTTAAATAAAAAAATATCTGACAAACAATATTTATATATTCTATACTTTCCATGGTCGGCACTTGGTGAAATTCCATTGCTATTAGACAGTTTTACTTTTCCACTTGTACATAAATTTCACTTTTACACATATTTTCTAATATATTACTGGACTCTAATATATTATTGACTCAATAATAATCAGTTAAGTATATTACATCCTGAAGATGCTTTAAAAAGTGAAACCGGTCGAGTAATATATTAAAAAATATGTGTAAAATTGAAATTTATGTACAAGTGGAATAGTAAAAATGTCTAATAACAATATTTATCACTTAATCTGGTGATTTATGAATTACAGTATAAACATTATCATGAATTACAGTAAAAACATTGAATATTTAATTTTAATTATTGCAAAAAAATTAAATAAAGTAATTTCCATGGGTTTTATGTAACTTCCATGGTATTTTATACATGGAAATTACACCATGGAAATCACCAAAAAGCATATATTTTGAAATTTCTCGTCATTGGAAAGATATAGGCTAGTAGTTTGTTATTGGCTATCTGCATTTAGGAGTTAGGTATAAGACCGCAATACCCGTTTACTAAAAATAGTATGATTACATTCCAAAAATGTGACATGGAAATTCTTAAAAATTGAGAACCAAAAATTGAAAAATTGAAAAACTTACTCTTGCACCAAAATGGAGGGATTTAGGGCTACGAATACCACATCCACAAGCTGCAGCATAAAAGCAGAATCAGAAAAATCAATCCCGATACCTCTAGACCTCGCCAGTTCAGAGTAGTACCCGTCGCAATAAGCGAAGCTAAAATTTTGCCAAGTGTGTGACATACTTAAACTCATAAAATAAAAAACTTTCATTGCAATTGGTTTTTTTAGAAATTTGGTCAGGATATAAAATGATTTGTATTTTTAAAGTGTATAAATCTGATTAAAAGCGTTAGTTAATTAAAAAATTACAAAATTAAAAAACGTGCAAAATTAACCGGATTTGAGGTGTTGAGGGTAAAAAACTCATATATGCATGGTTATTACATAACGAAATCTATATGACACGATGGATATAGAATGTATAAACATGTTATAGTAGATTTATGCAAACATTATTTGTTTATATACGAGATAAGAATCTGTTACGCTCAAAAATTGAATTCCAAAGAATGACCCTAATACAAATTCCTAGTTTGTTGGTGATTTCAATTATATTAATGCATGACTCAGGTGGGAACATGGTCAAAATTCAGCACATGATAGCAACGCACCAACGTTTTTATGTTTTTCTTTGATGTCTATAGGCAAGGGTGACCTTTTTTCATCAGGGCACCCATCTGCTGATGTGCTATCTTATGATGTAAAAAATATCCAGTCTGGAAAACTTATTTAGGACCAATTGTCCGTTCTATGATTCGAGCCTAAGACATCATAATATATTATGTATACTGAAGCCGGCACACAAAATAGGTGGCACGGCCAAATTTAGAAGCAGGAACTAAAATTTCCTTTAATTAACATTTTACAATAACAATTAAAAAAAACACTAATCATGTTATTTTTAATTAGCCTTCATAGTTATTAGGTAAATTGCAATTAACGAGGATAATTAGTCACAGACCACAGTGCTCGAATACAATCTTAAAATATACCTGCTTGGGACGCTAATTAGCGACCACCACCTGGAACCAATCAAATTAACAATCTAATTAACATAAATATGTAGGTACCTTCACGCCACCCGCCTTATTTGCAGGATTTGTCACTGGTCAATTTTAAAGTGCTTAAAGAAAGCGCTTAACTTGGCTGAAGTCAATTACAGATAGCACTAACATAGGTCCGTCTGACCGTGTCAATTGTTATTTAAGTTTGTCATTTCAACTTGAAGTTTAAAGTGTTTCCAAAATCTCAATTTTTTTCTCATTTGCATATTAATTGTTTGCAGACCTTTTTACAAACATATAGGTTATAATATGTATCATATTATCTATACATATAATAAAATCGTAGGAAAGTCAAAACTGTACATTGAATATTTTTTTAAAAGAATACTTGGGGCGTGATCTACAATCGATATCTAAACCAAAAATATAGTTTTTAGAATGTTTGTCTGTATGTATGTCCGGGGTAAACTCAAAAAGTACTGTATGGATTTACTTCAAATTTTGCATGAATATTATCACTCTATCACCTAGGGGGAGGTGCTGTGCGGAGTAAACGAAGTCCGCGCGGACGAAGTCGTGGGTAACAGCTAGTCTGGAGTATTAAAGAACAGAAGGCCGAATTGAAATACGTAAAACAAATGCTTCTGACGTAAACTCAAATTAAGTACCTACCTACTTATACACTGATTATTTTACAAGCTTTTAACCAGTCTTGGAAAAAGGAAATTGATGTACATATTAAGATACACACAGTCCCCATCTAATTAACGCAATAGAAAATGATGATGATATTCCATTCATTCTTTTATTTATTAAGTAGTATATTTTGAAGTTGATTAACTTCCCGTATTTTAGTTTGCAAGGTTTAGCTAAGAAAATATGACCAAAAAATTAATGAAAGATTAGTTTGACTGTAAAATGCGGACTGTTAAAAAAATGTATTTACTAAACTATCTACCAACTTATTTCTAACTTAAACATTGACATGTAGTACCAGTAAAAAATTTGCTAGGATTACACGTGTTTGTTAATTATCGGGTAGTTAACAAGGATCATATTTATCTTGATAACTTCAAACCTTGCACAGAAATATTGGAAATATCATTTAAGACATACTTTAATCAGAAAAAATATATCTAACTACATACAAAAAATAACAACATAATATGTATGATTATTAGTGATGTGCCTGCCGGATATCCGTATCCGCGAATATCAGAGGCAGAAGCAAGATCCGTATCCGTATCCGTTACTTTTTAGGCGAATCTTGAACGGATATTTTATATTAGTTAGGTTTCATCACATGTACAAAGTTTTAAACAAAGAATGAAATTCTATTAAATTCCATTTAAAATATTTTTTATTTCTTAAGGTTACATTTGGCTTGCATTTGTATAAACCAATATCTAAACATTATTTGAACTGAGTTAATAATTATTTCTTAAATTGTATGAAGAAAAAAGGTTTTCTAGGTGATAGAGTTCAGCATTGTCTCGCCCGGGACTGGTACCACCGCCTTACATATTTTTTCCGCGATAGTGACAATGCTTGTCACTGACATGCGGCAAGATGCGTCAAGCGGTCCTTCGCCCAGTCTTCTGCTCTCGGCTCCCTCTTCGGACGAAGCTGGGCATCTATAAGACCTACGTGTGATCCAGGCTGACTACATCGCACCAGGCAATAGGACAACCATGCAGCAACAGCGGAATACCGCCCTGCGCAGGATTGCTAACGCCCCCCGCTTCGTCCGAAATAGCGTGATCCAGAGGGACCTGAGAGTGGAAAACCTCCAGGACTTCATCACCCAACTAATAACCAAAATGTTCGAGAGAACCAAAACCGTGGAAAACCCAGAAGTCGAAGACATCACGCCATGGCACGCGCATCCTCCGGACGCGAAGCCATACCCGCGCGATTTGATCGCCACTACCCTTGGGTCTTCTCTGTAAGCCGCCGGTCTGTTCGCAGATTGCCTTGTCGGGCTTCCCCGAACGGGGTTCCACCTGCCTGGTTGATCGCACGGAACGGCATGAAGAAGGAGGAGATCCAAGAAGACCCAAGAAGACCAAAATTCGACCATCACCGGACATGGCAGCTTTCAAAGAAAATAAGAAATACCCCAAGAGTGGGAAACCACTCTCCCATAGTTCTAGTTCGTAGTTACGGACTGCGGAAGCACTAAGGACAGGGGTCTCGACCCCGGAACCTTCTCTCTGTCGCCTTGCGGCGACAAGAAGAATATTTGCACGTCAAAAATCACCTCTGTGGTTTAGTGATCCGGTGTCGGAGTTAACCACATGAGGTCCCGGGTTCGATTCCTGGGTCGGGCAATTAAAAATGTGTTTTTTCAGTTTTCTGATAAAAACAACGTTGCCCGGGATTGGAAAATGCCCGGTTGGCGGATAGGCTTGCCAACTACCATATTGTTGGACCAAGTATCTTCGGCTGATCGTGGGTGCGCTTGTTGTACCTTTATCCTTTGAACATCTTAATAAGACTTAGAATTAAATTACATCATATCGGTTCCCTTCTGGGGTATGCAACCAAACGTCAACTTTTATTTCAGCTCACTAAAAATTAACATCCCATTTCCATCACCACATTTGATCAACCTGATAATTACTATCGCTTGTTCCCCCGTTTAGGTCCGGGCTCCCTTAGAAGAATGAACCATCTTCCGTTCTGACAGGCTGTTCGTAAGAGGCGAACAATTGTTTATGCGAGCCACTACAGTTGTGGCTACTAAATGGTAGCGTTCTGCAATATATCGCCCGAGTCTGGTGTCACTGCCTTGTCTATTCCTGCCGCAACAGCGTCAGTGATTGTCACTGTCGTATTCCGATTTGGATGGTAAGGTAGCCGGTAAACTCATGCATATGGCATTAAGACCTCGCCACAAGGTAACGCACCATTAATATCTTAGATGTAGGTAGGCGATGGTTGACTCTTTCCATCAGGAGAGCCATCTGCTTGTTTGATATCATGATATAAAAAAAATCGAGAACGACAGCTTTATGTGCTCATCCAAGGCACAGGACTGTTAACGCACCACCACCAGACTCTGAGCTAAGTAGATTTTATACTAAAGAGCAAAAACATTTAACAATCATCTTTATACATAAATATAATTCTTCTGTGCGTGTGTGTGTGACTAAACTTCTCCAAAACGCTAGACTGATTTTTATGAATTTCTTTGTGTGTAGTTGTGTCAAGTTCTCATCATATATGATCGCCAACTATCAAGTCCTTAAATATTGAAGGTAACTCACCAGTCAGTCTGTATATTAACAAATTCTTCTCTCGCTTACATATAACAGAGTGCTAAGTGTGAGTTTTTCTTTTCGCATTCGATCGTGAGCGCGTTTCGAGTTTACTAGGAATTTGTATGTGATTTGTACAGCGCCACCTAGTGGTAAACGTGAGAAACCAGTTTGCCACTAGGTGGCGCTGTACAAATCACATACAAATTCCTAGTAAACTCGAAACGCGCTCACGATAGAATGCGAAAAGAAAAACTCACACTTAGCACTCTGCACTGGCTGACCCGCGCACCACGTCTACGGGTAAATTAACATGTCATCGATATAGTTTTCCATACAAACATTTACACCCTATTTTAGCACCTTAAGGATTGACATACCTTGGACTTCCAACTATTTTCATGCCAAATTTCATCAAATTTTTTTTTAAATTAATATTTCAGCGAAAAAATAAACAAAAAAACAGGCCAACATATTCTCGCATTTGTAATTTTAAGTATGGATAAGGATAATTACAAAAATATGCAGAGCAAAACAAACACCCTGACTTAAAATTAATTCAAAGCAGATTTTTAAGTCAGGAGTCAGTCAGTTGTCATGTTTAGTAGGGTTAAAAGCTACAAGTTTCTAGCCCTGCTAAAAAGACACCTTCAAAATATACACTGCATCATTAATTACGACTCTAACATCCGGTCTGATTTTTTACTTTTCCAATAACAATAGTAATAATAGTATTAAATAAACAATACCTACAATGAGTTTGTTAATAATTAATCTTTCATCACTGAGACAATTGCTTGAAGTTTAAGTGGAGTGAAACCTAAAGTATATCATCATCTGCATGACGACAGTTTACCTTAACAACGCTCATACAGAATCCCATTAAATCACCTTAATCTTTTTGAACACGTACAAACAAGTTCACACGTGTCAGAATGGATTCGAAAGTAGTTTTTATTTTCAATTGAACCCGATAGATGGCGCTGCAATCAGGTTCGTATAGTATAGTGTAGTATAGTATACTATATAACGCTTTCACGGCTAAATCGCTGAACTGATTTTGATGAAATTGAGCAATGAAATAGTTGAAGACCCGGGGTAAAACATAGGTTAACTTTTTTTAAAAAGAAACCCTCCTATGAACTGAAATAGGAGATGAAAGTTTGTGTGAAAAACTATACCAACATGTCTACTCGCGAAGGAAACTACGCAGGTCAGCTAGTAATACTCGTATTTTAAACTAGCTGTTGCCCGCGACTTCGTTCGCGCCGACTTCGTTTACTCCGTACAGCACCTCCCCCGTAGGTGATAGCGTGATAATATGTAGCCTATATGTTGACCCGACCTATTAGTAACATTCATGCAAAATTTGAAGTAATCCATGCAGTACTTTTTGAGTTTACCCCGGACATACATTGACTTTCCTACGATTTTATTATATGTATAGATAGATATAGATGTATAGATTTGTATGTTCTCGACATGTATGTAGATTTATATTATGGCATTTTAAGATAATTATAATGCGTGACCAGACTGTACCTACTCTTTCCAAGGACATTTGAAACCGCAGGTATGGTTAGTTTGTGTAATTTTTACATTTTATTTCTTACAAGTCACAAGTTATGTTATTATCAGAATATACATAAATTAGTTTAAGAACGAAAGTATTTTCTTATAAAACATTGCCATTAAAATAAGATTTGCATGAAAAAAAAACATTATTATTTTCATTTTATAGCGGTTCAGCTCAAATCATGAGGTCCATGGTTTGACGCTAATGTGTTATTAAGGTTTTTAGGGATTAGTCTTGAAAATTGAAATCTCAGTAACAGCTCAAAGTGCGGTGGTGGTGTGTTGACACGCGCCTTGGATGAGCACGTAAGGCTGTCAGTCAAAATAATCTCAAGAAACAAGCGATAGTCCTTATGAGGTTCATCAAATGCGGCGATGATATAATGATGATAGCTTATATCCAGTGTACCCTGAGCTCACATCTCTTTCCAGTGATGAAAACGGCAGGTGGGATTTGGGAGAAACCTATAGCTCTAAAAATCTTACTTGACAAATGGTCTATTGCTAGCCAGCTGCTCCCACTCTTCCATTGTCTGCGGCATCCTTTTCCCTTTGGTCTCAGGTAGCATCAGCGCCATTACTGCTGCAATGATTCCGATCACTCCGACTATTATTAAGGATAAACCTTCCCATGCTCTATCCTAAAACAAATTTTTACATTACAGTGATGGTCAACGAGCAGACCTCTGCGACACCAAATTTGGACATGTCTTAACTTAGTTATACAGAGTTACTTTTAAAGATCCGGCCAAATTTTAGGAAACTAGATTAGGAAACTAAATTTTAGGAAACTAAATTAGGAAACTAAATTTTAGGAAACTAAATTAGGAAACTAAATTTTAGGAAACTAAATTAGGAAACTAAATTTTAGGAAACTAAATTAGGAACTAAATATTGAATTGAAAATGCGTTTTAATTATTATTGTAAAATTATTACAAGATAATATATAAATATTCGTTTAAATATATCCCAATAAATTCATGAATTGCATGTCTTGCGAATGAACTCTGTAAAGCTAGCTGTGTGTCATTTTACATTTACCTTCGATAGTAACTGTTATGTAATTTGCCGCTCTAAGTAGGTTTTTTTTATATCATAAGATAGCAAACAAGCAGATGGGTCTCCTGATGGAAAGAGTCAACCATCGCCTATAGACACCAAAGGTGTTAATGGTGCATTGCTATCTTGTGGCGAGGTCTAACGCTACATGCATAAGTTTACCAGCTACCTTACCCTCCAAACCGGAACACGACAGCGACAAGCACTGACGCTATTGCGGCAGGAATAGGCAAAGCGGTGGTACCAGACCCGGGCGAGACAATGCAGACCTCTACCACCTAGTAGCCACGATGGTAGTGACTCGCATAGCTAATCGGTCGCCTTTTACGACCTGCCTGGCAGAACGGTAGTTGGTCTTTTACTTTGATGAAGGCACTAAAATATGTTACTTCGAATTTCGCGTATCTAATTGAAATTAGGTATATCCATGCGTTTTGTATTTAATGTCGGATAAAAATGAAATTTTAAATTATTTTTTATTGCATAAATCAAACATATCGATTCTGATCAGCCTCTGAAAGTTTGGCCTGACCTTTAAAAGTAATCCTGTATATTTTTGTATTCATTAGTTTATATAACAATTTTATTTTATTAATGGCCACCTCGTTGTTTGAGTGATTTTCGATCCGGAATACACAGTACACAGTTCCGAACCGAACCGAACGTCTATAGACTCCCGTTTTACCACGACTTATCAGTTTGCCGGTTAGCGAGATCAGAGTGCTAAGTGTGAGAAACCAGTTTACCACTAGGTGGCGCTCTACAAATCACATACAAATTCCTAGTAAACTCCAAACGCGCTTACGATCGAATGCGAAAAGAAAAACTTACACTTAGCACTCAGTCGAGTCAATGTCGAGAGAGTCAATGTCGAGAAAATGAATCTACAAAAGTTTCTCACGGCTCGCCTGAGTGCTAAGTGTGAGTTTTTCTTTTCGCATTCGGTCGTGAGCGCGTTTCGAGTTTACTAGGAATTTGTATGTGATTTGTACAGCGCCACCTAGTGGTAAACTGGTTTCTCACGTTTAAAAAGAAAAACGCACACTTAGCACTCTGTGCATCTGCGGTACAGGGGTCGATTAACTATCGCGTGTGTTACAGCGTGTTGGTGGAGAAATCTTCTGATAATGATAGTAGATTGGTGGACCTCTAATAAATTGCAAAAAAATGTCTCAGCCATGTTTTTTCTCGTGTTAATACGAGCAATTCACGACAAATTATTACTACCATTCTTACCATTCTAGGTGGTTCTGCGAGGCAAGTATGCAAGGGCGGATCCAGCCTTCGGTTTAGGGGGAGTCACATTTACAAGGACCTATCCAGTCTTCGGTACAGGGGGGAGGTCACATATTAGAGTTTCAGTCATGATAGGCTCTAATCCTTATCTAATTCTTATAAATCTATACCTAGACCCCTATCCAAGTTGGGGGTCATGACGTGACGAAAAAGGGTAATAGGTGCAATTGTCCCCCCCCCTCCCCTCCCCCTAATTACGTCCAATTCTTCAAATTATTGGAATGGAAAACTTAAGCAGGTGAAATAAGCTAAAACTCCCACCCCAGAACCAAATCCTTAATGCGCGCCTGCTGCTGCTGACTTGCCCAAGTACAATGCAACCACTAGCTATTCCTATATGGGTGTTAGTCAATGATACGTAACATACAAGTACTGAAATGTATTTTTTAAACACCCAACCCTAGAAATGCAAATGTAAACGCTTATCAGAAAAACGCTTGTATTCCTGTTGTCTGTTAATAATCGCACCAGGCATCTACGATTGCGTAGTCAGGTAACTGCTTATTCAACTAAATTGGTAAATACGTCGACAGCTTTAGCTGTTACCTACCTACACAGTTTGTTGTAACTGTGTCATAGTTATAAAGTCGTTACTCAGTACTATCACCCTTATACACGAAAAACCTTCATAAATAAATCGACGGGTCCTACGTAAAATGTCGTAACTTAAAAAATGCGATTTTTTTTGCTTATAAAAATGACACCACTTTTATAAATCTTTTAACCACGCGAAGAATAACATACAATATAATACAATACAATACAATACTCTTTATTGTGCACTAAAATATATGACAACATAAAAGTAAAATACAGTTTCGTACTATGTTAGATACACAAAGGCGGTCTTATCACTATAAAAGCGATCTTTTCCAGACAACACTTGGTTAAAGAATAACAATATATACAAATGTGGTGCTAACCACTAATAAATGTACAGTTTTAGGCACTTACATGATTAAGAAAAGAAACAAACAAATTAATTACATAATATAAAAACATAGCATTACAAGGTAACAAATAAATCAATGCTTATTCGTATATTAATTTAAAAATTAAATGAAACTTAAACTAAGCTACTCGCTACGCTAAAAAAGACGTTTAACCATAATTTTGAAAGAATTAAGCTCTGAGCTTTCAACTTCTAAAAGAAGTTAGATTTATATAATATGGATGGATAGAAATTTCATTTTTATTCTTCGTGTTATTAAAATATCCATAAAAGTGGAGTTATTTTTATGAACAAAACAAAAATCGCATTTTTTAAGTTACCTACGACAACTTACGTAAGAATGTTGAAATAGAGAGAAAACGTGGAGGTGCCTTACTCACCGAGTATACGATAAAAGGCGATACCATGATGGAAGCAAAGGCACTTATGTGTACAAAAGAAGCGCCTGACGCGCGCACGGCCGTGGGCATCAGCTCGGGGGTCCACTGGATCACTGTGCAGTACGCCATATTATTCAGGAACCGCGCCGTCACCGCCAGCGACACTGACGCTACCCCTGTGTAACCGATATTTAAATCGAAACGATTCGATTCGAGTTTCGATTATTATAATCGGAACGATTATAATATTTCGATTATAGACTCAAATTACCACTCACTATCACCTTTTTAGTTTCTTTTTCTTTTACATATGTATAAGTTTGTTAGCAAAAGCTTCGATTTGTTTTTAATTTAGAAAATATTTGTTTTGTACGGTAAATGTTGTCCATTTATAAATTATTTCTTATTCTTAATCTTATAATCCACTGGGCGAATAGTTTTGATCATATTCGACTGAATAATCAATACTAAAATCGTTTTGATTAATTTCATTTGAGAAACCAACGATAATTTTTTTTATATCATTAGATAGATAGAAAAACAAGCAAATGACTTTCCGGATGTAAGGGCACAATCGTCGTCTATAGACACCAAAGATGTTAATGGAACATTGCTATCCTTGTGATGGGGTTTTAATGCCTGCATAAGAGTACTGCTACCTTATCCTCTAAATCAGAACACGACAGCAATAAGCACTTTGACGCTATTGTGTCAGGAAAGGTGAGGCGGTACTATCAGACCCGCGCGAGACTAGACAGAACTCTGCCACTTAGTAGCCACGATGGTAATGACGCACATGGCCAATCGTTCGCTTCTTACGAACTGCCTGACAGGAAGGCAGATTGTCTATTCTTTAAATGGGGTCGGACTAACATGGGGTAGAATCGTTCTGAAAATATTCGATTCAGGTTTATTTCAAATTTTTCCCGTGATGTTCCAGTTCTCACTCTCACCATTTTTCTTCATTCTTCAGACTTTTTCCGGGTAGTTATAACACCTAAGTCGTATCCGTATGAAAAGTCCTCCGCCAAAGACCTTCAAGAAGAGATTTTACCCATCTTAAAGGGCTGACAACAAATCTGCAAGACCTCTGGTTTTTCGTGTCCATGGGCGGTCGTGATAAGATACGTGCATCAAGTGAGCCTTCTGTCTGTTTGCACTCTCTCCTAAAAGCTCTAGTACTACTACTAATAGTGATTTATCACAATTCCTTTCGTATATTGAAGGTTAATAAAAAGTCCTTTCGCTCATCTCATTTGCACGGCACCCAAAAAAAATATTTTTTCTTTACAATAAGCCCGAACCTATTATCTATACAAATCTATACAATAAATAAAATTGGACTGTCTGTTTGTAATATTAAAATAACAGTTGTTTACCAAATGCATATGGATGTATACACGGTACCTATACCAAAACATCATTTTTTACAATTTTTGTCTGTCTGTCTGTTTGTTCCGGCTATCTGGATCCGCTGGACCGATTTTGACGGGACTTTCACTGGCAGATAGCTGATATGATATAGGCTATTTTTTTCGATATTTTTCCACGCGGACGAAGTCGTGGACTTAGCTAGTACCTAATATAGTTTAAACGTATTTCAGTAGATTAAACAATATTATTATTAGCTAGCTGAGCCCACGACTTCGTCCGCGTGGGAAAATTTCAAAAAAAGTAGCCTAAGTTACTCCCTATTACACCAGCTATCTTTCAATGTAAATCCCATCAAAATCGGCCCAGCCATTCCATGGATTAGCCGGAACAAACAGACAGACAGACAAAAATTGTAAAAAAAAATGTTGTTTTGGTATATGTACCGTGTATACATCCCTATGCATGTAGTAAAAAGGGGTTATTTTAATATTACAAACAGACACTCCAATTTTTTTTATTATTTATTTGTATGTTATTTATTTTATTTATTTATTTTATTTATTTCATCAATCATCATCATCATTTTATAGATGTATATATAAAAACATTGTTATTATTAATAATATTATTATTATTAAACTAACCGTTAATTGCGACATGATTCGCGTGATTTATTCTCATTATCTTAATATCGCGTTAACTTATTTGCCACCTGATAAAGAGCTCCCATTGCGTATTCATAAGTTAATTGAGTGTATTAATTATGTAATGCAGTTGTCGCCCAACGACCATTTTCTAATAGCAGGCGATTTTAATCTTCCTTGTGTTCAATGGAGCCACGGCTTACCTTCTATAATAAAAAAGGGTAGCATTGAGCTGCAAGACTCAGCGGTAGAACTCTTAAATTTTTGCAGTTTTGCGAATCTGACTCAATGTAATTCATATATTAATTCAAGCGGCAATACACTTGATCTCTTATTTTGCAATTTCAGCAATAATATTTCTAACTGTAATGCACCTCTTGTACTGGAGGATAAACACCACACAACTCTTCTCCTTGACGCGACTGACATTGTTACTCAGCCTTTGCCTAAGGCATATCATAAAAAAAGATTATTTTGGAAAGCCGACTATGACACTATAAATCAAGATCTTATGGGGGTCGATTGGACAGCAATAGACAAATGTCTATCAGTCGACGAGGCGGTCCTATTACTCTATAGAGAAATAGAACGAGTGTTAGATCGGTATATCCCTCTAGTTAATCGACCTTTAATTACTCATAAATATCCCGTATGGTATACTCGCTCCCTTATAAACTTAACCAAAGAAAAAATGAAGGTTCATGCGTCCTGGAAACGATGGAAAAACCCAGCAGACTATCATACCTTCTGTGTTCTTCGAGCAAGGCAAAAGCGTTTAAATGTAGAATGTCATCAAAATTACCTCAAGAGGATGCAAAACAGCATCAAGTTGAACCCAAAACTTCTTTGGTCTTTTTCGAATAGTAGACGCCGCAACAACACATCATATCCTAATGTGATGTGTTTTAAGGGTGACGTATTAGTCGGCGGAAAAGAGATTTGCGCTGGATTTAGTAGCTACTTCCACTCTATGTTTGCAAACCCAGCTCAGATTTACCCCGACAATACGCTAACGCCTGAACAATTTTCACGCACATTAACCTTGGTTAAATTTGATCAGGCTGATGTGTTCAATTACCTTAAAAATGTTAAAATTCAAACTGGTCCCGGCCCTGACGGTCTTCCTCCTATATTTATTGCAAGCTGTGCAAAATCTCTGTCCTTACCCATAACATTGATATTCAATCGATCAACTCGCGAAGGTATATTCCCCTCAATATGGAAACAAGCGTATATTGTGCCTATACACAAAAAAGGATCCAAAAGAGAAATTGAGCACTATAGGCCAATTTCTATCTTAAATGTATTAAGTAAATGCTTTGAAAAAGCTATGTACACATCCCTTTACGCCGTTTTACGTCAAGGTATTCCAGATGAACAACATGGATTTATAAAAGGCCGTTCAACGAAAACCAATCTTGCTATATTTACAAAAGATGTAATCGAAAATATGGGTTATAACTCACAGGTTGACGTGATCTACACGGACTTTGAGAAAGCCTTTGACCGAGTGGATCATGTTATCCTGCTTCGAAAGCTACACGAATTAGGCATTCACGGCGACCTTTTGCGGTGGGTACAATCGTATATTACAAACAGGAGACAGGCTGTCGTATTGGGAGGCTACCGTTCTGACTATGTTAGTGTTTCTTCCGGTGTTCCCCAAGGGTCCTTGTTGGGTCCCTTGTTTTACACAGCGTACATATACGACATTGGTCACTGCTTCGCACACTCACGATATCTATTATACGCTGACGATAAGAAAGTATACGCGACGATTAAATCCGCTAGGGATTGTTTGCTTCTGCAAAGAGATTTAGATCGTTTATCTGAATATTATTCTGCAAATAGAATTGATGTTAATATAAGAAAGTGTGTCACCATCTCTTTTTCCAGGAGTAATAACCCTATTTTATACGACTACACTATAAAGCATACTGTGCTCAGAAGAGTTGAAATTGTCGTCGACCTTGGTGTTACACTTGACAGTAAACTAACTTTTTCACACCATATCGATCATCTCACTGACAAGGCCTACAAAAATCTAGGATTTGTTATGCGTATTACAAAACAATTTGTTGACATTGATTGTATTAAAGTCCTATACTTCGCTTATGTCCGTAGCATACTTGAATATTGCAGCACGATTTGGAATCCCCGTTACGTAACATATGAACTTTCATTAGAACGTATACAAACTAAATTTAATAAATACATAAACCGTAAATGTGGATTACGTTCTAACAGCCCGCAGATATGTACCTCATTGCGGGACAGGAGAATTGTGCATGACATGAATTTCCTGTTTGATATATGTACTGGCTACAATATTGATTGTCCTCGCTTAACACAGTCTGTCTTAAATTTAAATGTCCCAGAAAAACGTACCAGACACACAACTTTGTTTCACATCCCAGTTGTCAAAACGCACTACAAAGCGAATTCCATTGCACTGCGTTTACCTACAACTTTTAACAAATTATTTTCAGACATTGATATTTTTAATTGCTCCAAAAATGCTTTTCGTAGTCAAATATATAATTATCTAGCGTGTAAAAAATAATTTTATAATTTTTTTTTTTTTTTTTTTAATTTAATGTAATGTTAATTAAATTATTATTATTGTTATTTTTTACCATTTTATTGTTACTTTTTTCAAGTAATAGACATATTTTTTTTTTGTTTTTCATGAATGCCTATGTATAATCTGATTTAATATGATTTTCACTATATTCACTATTTTAATTTTCCTATAAATGTTTAGGTTCATTTTTAGAATTTTATATCGTTATCTTCTTTCTTTTGCAAGTTTATGCGTACTTAGTTCGCACCGTATCTATACGAATCCTCTTACTTTCCATACAACTAATCGTATTCCATCTACCTTAAATTGATGCTTTATATATGTAACTCTCACACACTCTCTCTTTCTCTCTCACAGACACACACATACACACACACGCACACACCCAACACATACACACACACACACACGCACGTACATAAACAAACGCTAACGTATTTCTGATGCTGGAGTTGTTTTCTTTTGTTTTTTTACTGCATTATCTTTAATTGTATAAATATGTTATTTTTCTTTTATAATTTTCTCTCTTATTATTATTATTATTTTTAATTTTAAATTCCCAGCTTTGTAACTTTCCGCTTCTATTAATAATTATTTACTACCTAATTAACTACGTCATAATATGATCAGAAAACAGAGAAAAATCCGTAATTGGCTAATGTTCAATGTATATAGTACTGTAAGTATTTTCTGTAAATTAAGCTGTGGATTTTTGTTTATGTAAAATAAATAAATAAATAAATAAATTACTTCATTTTGTACACTCGAGTAAAAAGTAGCTTACGTCCTACCCTATAAACTCCTCCATCTCTCAGTAAAGTTCTGTCAAAATCAGAACAACAAAACCGTACAAACATAATGACAGACAGCCATAAATTTTCCAAATTGTTGTTTAAGGTATTAGTATCGTAAAAATACCACACTGCATTTAAAAAATAAATAATAATAAATAAATAAAAATTCACGGGACAAATTACACTTATCTAACCTCAAAGTAAGCTAATTATTTGCTTGTGTTATGGGGTTAATCAACGATACTAATACATAGAAATACATATATAAATACTGGAATATATTTAATGAACACTCAAATTCGGAAATACAAGTATATTATGCTCACCACACAAATGCTTTTCCCCGTTGGGAATCGAACCCGAGCCCCCGTCGATTGCGTAGTCAGGGTCGCTAACCACTCGACCAACGGGGCGATCAAAATCTAGTTATTTTGAAATCACAGACATACCCTTCAATTTTATTTATATGTACCTATTAATAGCTCTAGCTTCTAACCCTGATGTAGTAAAAGAAAGCTGTTGGATATTTTATTAATTAACAAATATAATATACTCGTGTAGTGTGTCAATTATAAAAAGTACAAATGTCAATTATAATAAGTACAAGTATGTAATAAAAAGTCATTAAGATGGAGTTTCACCAAGCACCGGCGATGAAAAGAGTAAATATAAAAATGAGTAATTTAAAGTAGTAAATCATAAATACATCTACCTCGAGGCACAAAAGCTGCTACCAACGACAGGGTCCCCGCTAACACCATTGGCACCATCACTAGCCACCGACGACCAAACCTAAACCATCACATAAACTACGTCACCCTAAAACATTTCTTCATTAATTTAAAAATATGCTAAGGAGCTTAATTTTTTTATATATCATAAGATAGCAAACAAGCAGATGGGTCTCCTGATAGAAAGAGTCAACCATCGCCTATAGACACCAAAGGTGTTAATGGTGCGTTGCTATCTTGTGGCGAGGTCTAATGCATAAGTATACGGGCTACCTACAAACCGGAACACGGCAGTGACAAACACTGGCGCTATTGCAGCAGGAACAGATAAGGCGGTGGTACCAGACCCGGTCGAGACAATGCAGAACTCTACCATCTAGTAGCCACGCAGTAGAAGTGAAACTTCTTTAGAATCGTTGTGATCTGAAACTCGATGAAACGATTAAGAAACAAACACAAATGTACATGGTAAGCCGGCGAGAAAGTGAGACAGAAGACATTACACAATATTTTATATTTAAAATATCATCTATTCAATATTTCCGAAACTAGCAGAATACAAACAGTACAACCGAAGAGATTTTTCTGCATTTTTTTACTTCTTCATAATCTTCTGCATAATTAAAACGCAGTAAAACTGCATACAACGGATTTTTTATTTCCTGTCTCTCCGAAATTCT
Organism: Apodemia mormo; assembly: GCA_036924255.1. NCBI lineage: Eukaryota > Metazoa > Arthropoda > Insecta > Lepidoptera > Riodinidae > Apodemia > Apodemia mormo. The sequence continues at coordinate 44,202,391 of JAUPFN010000001.1, read as the reverse complement.
GCATCAGATATTTACCAAATTAAAATGGAACCACCTGGGAAATATGAAAAAAAAATAACAAGAAAACACCCTTTGAAACAAAAGAAGTATTTTCGAAATCGGTTCAGGCGTCTTCGGAAAATTGGTGAATTTGCATAAACAGAAGATACCGACGAATTTAACACCTCCTCTTTTTGTGAAATCGGCTGAAAATATGAAATACTTTTTCCTCAAGTCAGTGGCGTAGCTTGGAAGAGGACGGCACGCGGCGGGGGTGGTCCGCACCGGATGTTTCCCTCGAATGAGTGAAAAAATGTCCGAATGTCCGTTTTAAGAACAGTCGTTCAACCATATATGCTAGTGTCGAATTACTGAAAAACGTTTATGAACCCAAGGGGACTCGCAGGATGCATTTGAAGTATTTTGTAATTTGTTTAAAGCATTCGACTGTGTCGATTATAACATCTTAATCAGGGAGTTACACGATTAAGGAGTTCGAAATAAGGCTTTCGATCTTCTGATTTCTTACTTAAATAAAATAATTCAAAGAGTTCAGACTAATCTATAAAGGCCGGCAGTTGCTGCTGTACCGTGGGTGTCCCGCAGGGCTCTATACTTGGTCCATTATTATTTCTGATATACATAGTCTATGCAAAGCATATCGCACTGTAAGCTCCGAAGCTTTAGCCGTTTTATCAGGTGTCATACCATTAGATTTAGAAATTCAGCGTCGGGCTTCAATGTACTACAATTGTAGGAATTTTACCAACCCAGAATTTATCAACCCACAAGCACAAACAAAAATACGTCGTCTCTTTAATCCTGTAATCGACGTTACTAATGAATTAATTGATGAGTGGCAGTCACGTTGGTGTTGTTCAACTAAAGGACGGCATTTATATAACTTTTTCCCATGCTTCTGGGATCGTTTAAGTAAAACGTGGATAGAAATAGACCATTGTGTTGCGCAGTTTCTCACTAGCCACGGTAATTTTAAAGCTAAATTATTCTCGTTTAAATTAGTTCCTTCTCCTTTTTGCGAATGCTTTTCATTAAATTGTGAATATGAACAAACTGCACACCACATTCTTTGGGAGTGTAATCTTTGGCAAAACGAACGTAGTCAAATGCTTGATAGTAATTAATGTATATCCGGTGTAATTTATTATTCCGACCTTGTGGGAATACGTGGAAACTTCCGTGCCTTCAAGCGATTTTGTCATACTTACTACTGGAAGCAAAATTAAGTAGGCCATTTTGGTAGATTCCTAATTTGCAAACTTCCGTGGTGCAATAGCAATCAGGCTTAACCTGATTGCAAAAGTCTCATTTCGTAGCATTTTTATGCTTTTAATATTTTGCTGTCTCCTGCTTAAAAGGGAGGGAAAACATGATGTATTTTCCTACTCCTCCTATATACTTCTGATTAATTTCGTTGCGGGTCCCAAGACAGCTAAGCTTTTCCCTAGGGCACCCTGAGCTCGCAACTCAGAAGTTATCAGGAAGGTTGCCGCTATTGATTCTGGTTTACAGAAGTTACAGTGGTGGGAACGAGAGGTGGGCCAATTGTCCTATAAAAAAAAATACATAGATAAGTAGTTGCTTACTTAAAGAATAAGCATGAAATCGTACTGTTTGCGGATGGCACTTCACTTTTATTCAAAGTGAAAAGAAGAGTTGGTAAGTATGACGAAGTGAATAATGCGATTTTAAAAGTTGTGTACTGATTCAGTACAAACAATATTTTATTAAATGGTAACAAAACTAAGGGTGTTAAATTTTCATTGCCTAATGTTAGGCATGTAGATACCAGTGTATATCTGAATGGAAACAAACTGAATCTGGTGGATCCACACGTTTTTAGGTATAACTTTAAATAAGAATAGCATTTTACTTGTGAAATATTTTTGTAACTTTTATGTTGTCATATATTTTGGTGCACAATAAAAATTTATTGTAAACCAACCAACTTTGCTTCATTCTATAGATATGAAACGAGTATACGAAAGGGTATAAAAATATGAAATCTTCAAACACGCTCTTTATTTTCATAAGCATATTTTGACCTTGGACTCCTACACAGCTTTTCATCGGGTAGTATTATACTGAGCTGTTATCCGATGGTAGTGACTTGTTCGCCTCTTACGAACTGCCTGGCAGACCGGCAGATGGTCTATTCTGCAGAGGAGCCCGAACCAACACGGAGAATATGAAATTAATTAAATTTGCTATTTTCCACTGACTAAATAGCAAATTTTATTAATTTCACCTAAGTTAGATGCTTACTAATATTGCTATCCAACTACCATTCGGCCTATTCGGCTGAATAGCGAATACCACATAATGAGAAATAGTCACACATATTTCTCAAAAAGATATACGTTCTACCAAGAAACATCACAAGACACACAAACTTAAAAACAAGAAAGAAAAATTTCAACTGGCATGTTGAAATTGACTGACTGATGACTTGAACCTGCGGTCTTCCCTCTAGCTGTGACGCCCTTACGAACTGAGGCTGTCAACTAGTTCAGTGGCGAAATTCTTTGCTTTGTGATCGATTTCGTCGATTGTACTGATCGCTAGATATACATACGTATATACTAGTTAAATGTGTTTATGGTTACAGATGAAATTCATCTTTATAATACGTGTATGATCAATACTAACTATATGTGTGTTTTAGCACACACACCGTGCTTGAGAAATCTTGAAAAACCTAAAAACAACAAAGAAAAATAACAAGTAAATTCGGCGGAATTGATCACAAAGTAAATAATAAATAAATTTATTAGACAAATTACATTAATTGATTTAACACCAAAGTAAGTAAACTTTCGTCTCGCCTGGGTCTGGTGCCACCGCCTTACCTATTAACATTTTTGATGTTTACAGGCGATGGTTGACGCGTACCATCAGGAGACCCATCTGCTAATTTGCTATCTTATGCTATGAAAAAAAAATAACAAGTAAATTCGGCGAAATCGATCACAAAAATTGGTTCAATTGGTTAGAGCGTCCCAGCTAAAGGGAAAGTCTCAGGTTCAAGTCCTGGCGCATCGAAATTTTTCTTTGTTCTTTTTAAGTTTAGCAATAGTTCGCCTTTAAATATTAGATAGAAACCAAAAAAATGATCTGTTTTTTACAAGGAGCTCGGATATTTCTAAACATAACTTACCTGTCTAAAAGTAATACTAAGAGAGCGATGGAAGGTAACTCGGTTGCTGAGGTCACTGTGAAGGTCACAAAGAAGTCCAGCCCAAGGTTTTCCGAAAGCCGTATGAGTGCGTCAAACATCAGTCCTACGCCCATGAACGCGATGATCATGTAGATTACTATCACACGCAAAGACGGGGTCTTGAATATCACTAGCACGCTCGCTTCTTTTTCATCTGATGTTTTTGCTACAGACTAAAACAAGCGAAATTCAAATGCTGAAATAAAGATTATTGAGGTTACATTCTTAATTTCGCCAAACGGTCAAAGAAATTTACAGGTTCAAACAATCCAAGCGGGGACTGTCAAAAAGGCTCGATACTACGAGCGCTGACGTCTATTATTACCACTAAACTGGCTACTATAACATTGTATGTGATGCATTTCCATTTGTATGGGAAAGCCTGTCCAGTGGTAATAATATACTTCAGTGGTATCGAGTACAGAACAAAAATAAACCTTTTTGCTTTTTGAACATAAACAATAATAGATCGGTCTGGAGATCTGTGACTTGTCCATTGATCTATTACTACATACATACACTATTCATACGAGAACTTGTCCAATTATTATTAAAATACTAGCTGACCTGGCAAACGTTGTTCTGCCTTTTTAACTACTCTTATTTATTTCTATATTTTCGCACCTTTTAAACCTTCCCTGGACTTCAACAATTAATTCAAAACTAAAATTAGCCAAATCGGTTCAGCCGTTCTCGAGTTATATAAATCAATTGCTGTTCGTTAGTCTCGCTAAAACTCGAGAACGGCTGAACCGCGGCATTATCACGTAACTCGCAATGCAAAATTATCGTAATTGTCTTGTATGTTAGTGGCAGTCGTTGCTGCATGATTAGTTTTGGTGCTGTGACATTGCAAAAAGTGCATCCAGTGACCAGCAAGCAATTGGCGACGTTTTTAATGATTTTTTCGTTACGTTTAAATGTATTCGCTGATCGTTGGCGGATTGCAAACGTTAGGTGATACAGCTGCCGATTTGGTTAACTTTGGTTTTGAATTAATTATTGAAGTCCAGAGAAGGTTTAAAAGGTGAGAAAATATAAAATAAGAATAGTTAAAAGGCAGAACAATGTTTGCCGGGTTAGCTAGTAATAAATAAATTTATTAGACAAATTACATTAATTGAATTAAACACCAAAGTAAGCAAATTTTTGTCTCGCCCGGCTGGCGTATCACCTAACGTTTGCAATCCGCCAGCGACCAGCGATGACTTTTAAACGTAACGAAAAAACCATCAAAAACGTCGCCAATTGCTTGCTGATCACTAGATGCACTTTTTACAACGTCACAGCACCAAAACTAATCAAGCGGCAACGACTGCCAATAATATACAAAGCTGTTATGTGTCTTGCAATAACTAAATAATTACGATAATTTCGCATTGCCAGTTACGTGATAACCCCGCCGGTCTGTTGCCACCGCCTTACCTATTCCTGCCGCAATAGCGTCTGTGCTTTTTACTGTCGTGTTCCAGTTTGGAGGGTAAGGTAGCCGGTAAACTTATGCATGTGGTTTTAAATCTCGCCACAAGATAACAACGCACAATTAACACCTTTGGTGACTATGGAAGATGGTTGACTCGTTCCATCAGGAGACCCATCTGCTTGTTTGCTATCTTATGAAAAAACATATGCTTGTGATATGGGTGCTAGTCAACTACACTAATACATAAAAATACATATTTAAATACTGAAATGTATCTTAGAATACCCAGACACAGAAACACAAACATTTATGCTCATCATACATCTCCCCAATCAAATCAAATCTTTTCCCCGTCGGGAATCGAACTTGAGCCCCACTCTATTAAAGGAGTCGAGCGGTATGATGTAGCTAATCTATACGTATAAGAAATCGTAGGAAAGTCAAAAATGTACAAGTTTTTTTTTTTTTAAATACTTGGGGCGTGATCTATAATCGATATCGAAGCCAAAAATATAGTTTTTAGAATTTTTGTCTGTATGTCTGTTTGTCTGTTTGTCTGTTTGTCTGTTTGTCTGTTTGTCTGTTTGTCTGTTTGTCTGTTTGTCTGTTTGTCTGTTTGTCTGTTTGTCTGTTTGTCTGTTTGTCTGTTTGTCTGTCTGTTTGTCTGTTTGTCTGTTTGTCTGTTTGTCTGTTTGTCTGTTTGTCTGTTTGTCTGTTTGTCTGTTTGTCTGTTTGTCTGTTTGTCTGTTTGTCTGTTTGTCTGTTTGTCTGTTTGTCTGTTTGTCTGTTTGTCTGTTTGTCTGTTTGTCTGTTTGTCTGTTTGTCTGTTTGTCTGTTTGTCTGTTTGTCTGTTTGTCTGTTTGTCTGTTTGTCTGTTTGTCTGTTTGTCTGTTTGTCTGTTTGTCTGTTTGTCTGTTTGTCTGTTTGTCTGTTTGTCTGTTTGTCTGTTTGTCTGTTTGTCTGTTTGTCTGTTTGTCTGTTTGTCTGTTTGTCTGTTTGTCTGTTTGTCTGTTTGTCTGTTTGTCTGTTTGTCTGTTTGTCTGTTTGTCTGTTTGTCTGTTTGTCTGTTTGTCTGTTTGTCTGTTTGTCTGTTTGTCTGTTTGTCTGTTTGTCTGTTTGTCTGTTTGTCGGTTTGTCTGTTTGTATGTATGTCCGGGGTAAACTCAAAAAGTACTGCATGGATTTCTTGTCTTCAAATTTTGCATGAATATTACTAACAGGTCGGATCAACATAAAGGCTACATATTATCGCGCTAGCACCTACGGAGGGGGAGCAGTGCGGGGTAAACGAAATCCGAGCGGACGAAGTCGCAGGCAACAGCTAGTGTGAAACAACTTACAACAAAGTCGTCCAAAACGTGTTGTGGAATTGTGGTGCCGTTAATCTTTTCAAATCTTTTCAGTACAGCCACGGCTTTATTCACTTTCCCTTTGGATACAAGCCATCTGTAAATCAAAATGTTTTATAAACATATTAGTAACTGAGAAGGCTGATGAATGACGAATTCATTAGTATCTTAAAAGGAAACAACCAAAACTATATAAAGTAATAAAATCGTCTGGTTTTTATGCAAATAATCCCATTATTTGTGATTACTTGCAAAATACTATCCGTGATATTCATAAAATCTAGTATGTCTAATGATTTCAGACGTGCATTGATAATAAGTCAGGACTAACGATGTTATGAGCATAGATTTCAACGCTTCTTCCATATAATCCCCAAATAGCCCAAACTTAGACAATCCCTTTTCCACCCGAATGCGGCGTTATCAAACTTTTCTCTCGCTCTTGTAGCATAGGTCAACTGCCGTTCTGCCAGGCAGGTCGTAAAAGGCGACCGATTGGCTATGCGAGTCACTACCATCGTGGCTACTAGGTGGTAGAGTTCTGCATTGTCTCGCCCGGGTCTGGTACCACCGCCTTACCTATTCCTGCCGCAATAACGTCAGTGCTTGTCGCTGTCGTGTTCCGGTTTGGAGGGTAAGGTAGCCGGTAAACTTATGCATGTGGCGTTAGACCTCGCCACAAGATAGCAACGCACCATTAACATCTTTGTTGTCTATAGGCGATGGTTGACTCTTTCCATCAGGAGACCATCTGCTTGTTTGCTATCTTATGACATAAAAAAAAAAAGTGATTACCGCCCCGCTCATAAGTGTGAAATATGTGTTAATCGTGTAATAAATATGTGGGCATAAAATTACCGAAATTTTTGTAAATTTATTTATTTTTAGCTCTCACAGCTATTAAAATTACAAGATGACCGAATATGCATAACGTAGTCATCATATTCTTAGTCACAATAACTTTTGATATGAGAAAATAATAATTTAAAAAAAAAACAAGAATTGTTTTTTTTATATTATAAGATAGCAAACAGCAGATGGGTCTCTTGATGGAAAGAGTCAACCATCGCCTATAGACACCAAAGATGTTAATGGTGCGTTGCTATCTTGTGGCGAGGTCTAATGCCACATGCATAAATTTACCGGCTACCTTACCCTCCAAACCGGAACACGATGGCGACAAGCGCTGACGCTATTGCGGCAGGAATAAGTAAGGCGGTGATACCAGACCCGGGCGAGACAATGCAGAACTCTACCACCTAGTAGCCACGATCGTAGTGACTCGATATCCAATCTGTCGCATTTTACGACCTACCTGGCAGAACGGCAGTTGGCCTATTCTTCAAAGGAGGCCGGGACCAACACGGCGAATTACAAATAATAATCTAATATTATCTGGAAAATTGTGGAATTAAATAAATCATTTCTAAAAATATAAAAATAATGAAAATATCAGAATTAATAAACAAAAAGTATTTATCTATGTTCCTTAATAAAAATATATAAAAATGATAAAAGTAATATAGGAAAAATTTTTAAAATCAGGCGTGTGAAAGTCCACAACTCAGAGAAATGTGATTTGTAACTTTCCATGGACTCTACAACGTCACTAAACCAAAAAGTAGTGTAAGAAATGGGACAAACTAACCGAAGATTCGGAAAATAAATATAACCCAAGTGGTACATCTATCTTAGCTTAGGTATTCTGTGATAGTCATCTGGCACACAGCGTTTCGGATATATTCTTACTTATCTTTAGAGTTTTTTTATATTTCTTAGATTAAATTATTGTACTGTTTCACAATTACGATTCATTTGTTTTAAAACCAGCCGGTTTCTCTTATTAGAATGTCATATTATATACATAAATAGTCATAGAATTTGTCATCATCAAATGTCCGGGAATTTCATGAAAAGGTGGCCTCACTTCTCCTCCTCCTCCTCACACGGATGGAGATGTAATGGTGTATGTATTTTTCGTCTACCTTACCCTTTAACTTGGAACATAAAGATAAATTGACAGAGCAAACGGGCTGTCTGATGGAAAACGGTCACCGATACCCATGACATCTGTAACAAGATCTTCTCTTGAGATGCGCTGCCGACTTTTAAGAAATTGTGACGCCGCTGGTATGTACCGCTGAAGTCATAGTGATGGAACCAGCGGGCAAACTTCTAGTCAGGTGACGTCATAACTGTGAAGGTTGATGACGCCACACAAGGACAAGGAAAGGGAAAACGATAATCTTCTCATCCAGGCAAGGTGTACTGCCTGGGTAAATTTTATTTTTGAATTTCGTTTTTTCCATTTTTAGTAGTAGCGTTTGTAGATTGCTTGAACCGCTACAAAATGCATTAGTCAGCATCTTCCCTTTACCTTCCTCTTTCCTTCTCTTCAAAAGATCCCATATCATAATGTTCAGGAATGACTGACTTAGGATGTTGGGTGCAGCGTTGGTGCACCATAAGTATGTAGGGATGGACTTGAGCTTTACATAAAGGCCACTAGACCTGAAGTAATATTTCTCCCGGTTTATCACCTCAACCAAATTTCTCGGAAGCATATTTAGCTTTATCTTCTGAATGACTACGAAACTGGACATCTGCAGAGACCTTCATACAAAGGAATCCGGTGCTCCGACGCAGATTTAGATAGTCTATCATAGGTTATTATTAAAATTTTAATTCTTTCGGTAACCCCTTAACGGCCTTCTTACCTTTAAAAGCGAAGAAAGTAATACTTAAATAAAAATGAGCCTCACATGTTTTTGCATTAATTTGATATAAATAAAATACCTGTTTAATAATAATTCGACCCTTAGTAGAAGATTTGCCAAGCGTAGCGTCCAAAGGTCAGAATTAATTTATTTTAATGTAATTTGCATACTTGTAACAACCATACATAAATCACGTGCTCTCACAAAAAAAAAATCATCACCTTAAATCCAAAATATTGTATGGTAAAATAAGATCTGCTTCTAAAAACTCTGGTGGTTTTTTAAAATAATGAAAATATCAGAATTAATAAACAAAAAGTATTTATCTATGTTCCTTAATAAAAATATATAAAAATGATAAAAGTAATATAGGAAAAATTTTTAAAATCAGGCGTGTGAAAGTCCACAACTCAGAGAAATGTGATTTGTAACTTTTCATGGACTCTACAATGTCACTAAACCAAAAAGTTGTGTAAGAAATGGGACAAACTAACCGAAGATCCGAAAAATAAAGTAATACTTAAATAAAAATGAGCCTCACATGTTTTTGCATTAATTTGATATAAATAAAATACCTGTTTAATAATAATTCGACCCTTAGTAGAAGATTTGCCAAGCGTAGCGTCCAAAGGTCAGAATTATGTAATTTGCATACTTTTAACAACCATACATAAATCACGTGCTCTCACAAAAAAAAAATTACCTTAAATCCAAAATATTGTATTGTAAAATAAGATCCGCTTCTAAAAACTCTGGTGGTTTTTACTGAATATTTAAATGCAAATTAAATTTGCTACGAATTACCTTTTCTACTTCCACTAAGAATATTTTAAAATTTTTAAAAGTCCAGAAGCTATTGATTTCATACTGATATTCAAATATATATTTTTCACAAAGAGATTAAGTACATAGAAGTCATTGATTTTTCATCAGATCTTGACGCTATGTCCTTAGAAGCTATTTTTACGAAGACGTCAGTCTGTGGTCACACAAATATCTTTTCTTTCTTTCGTCGTCTCTTTCCATCAGGAGGCCTATCTGCTTGTTTGCTACCCTATGATATTATAGTAAAAAAACTTAGTACTTACTGGTTTCTTTATTATTAAGTAAATATTAAATTAAAGATTGCCAGAGAAGATGCACATGAAACCGACCCATATCAATGTTATCCACAAGCACTAATCGAGAGCTAATAGACGATTATCAAAAAAGTTACTAAAATGGAGAACATTATACAGTATCTACGAGAGAAGTCTAATTTAATTGACGAAGATATAAAGTCGTTATAGAGTACTAATGTTAAAAACGAGCATTTGCAATTCAATTGAAAAGGTTCAATCAAGTTCAAAGGAAAGAATTCAATCGCCTCTGTGGTCTAGTGGTCCAGTGTTGGCGTTGACCACATGAGGTCTCGGGTTCGATTCCCGGGTCGGGTAATTCAAAAATTGTGTTTTTTCAGTTTTCTGATAAACACAAAGTTGCCTGGGATTGGAAAGTGCCCGGTTGGCGATAGGCTTGCCACCTATCACATTTGTGGGACCAAGTATCTTCGGCTAATCGTGGGTGCACTTGTTGTATCTCTGCTTACCCCTTCGGGGATATGGGCGTGAATATACTTTTTTTGAAAAGGTGGTTATTCAAAAGAAGTGAAAGCTTTTGCATTAACTTTGCATTATTACTCGCCAAAAGCGTATACTTAAGTGAGAGAAAAATATAACACTTGTCTACTTCATCCAAGGACCATTCAAAAATGGTATAAAAGTGTAGCGGCAATGAATTTAAAACAAAAACAATAAGAATATAGCATCGTGTGTAGTTTGATATTAGACGAGATGGCTATTAGAAAACGAGTTGAATGGGATGAGAAACAATTTCATGGCTACGTCGACTTTAGCGGTAACATAAATAGTGATGATTTAAAAGAAGCAAGGGAGGCCCAAGTATTTTTAGTAAATGCAATCAATGCAAACTGGAAAGTTCCTGTCGGGTATTTCTTTGTTAATGGAGTGAATGGTGAACAAAGGGCGAATTTATTAAACAGTATCTGAAACTACTCCATGATACGAGCGTAAAAGTTGTTTCTCTTGCATGCGATGGGTGTCCCGCAAACATCACCATGTTAAGACAGTTGAGACGTGATTTTAATCCAGTTAATATAAAGACACATTTTGAGCATTAGGGAAAAAAATCAAATGTCTACGATTTTCTAGACCCTGCTTACATACTGAAATTGATAAAGTTTTAGTATTCCTACAAGTGTGCATCATCGGTTTGGACGCCTTCACCTTTTTGCAATCTCGACACTTGTTCACTCTTTCATATGGGGGTGCATGTGTATCATTAGATTGCTATTTAAAATCCCTTCAAACGGTATACGTTTTTTGTATTTTGACCCAGCTTTTTAAAGATTTTTTAACTGATTATAATTTTTCTCTGAATTTTGCACTTAAGCGCCAAATCCAATAATATCTAATCTAATATAAGGGTGATTCTTTAAAAATGTGTTCTCCGTGTAATTTCCATGGTATTTTTGAAATCGCTTAATTAAAGTAAATCACACAAATATTTCAAAAGTTTATACAAATTTAAAGAACATATAAAAATTCGACACGTAGTGGATGTATACTTTTTCTAAAAAAAAATATAGAACATTTGCGGTCCATGGAAATTACAATATAGACCACGGAAATGACCCAGCAGGTAAAATTTTGCTAAATACCATATCAGATATGAAAATAAGATTAGATAAAAGGTATTTGGGCTACTATGAACATATTTAATGTATATTAAAACGATATTAGCCCAAATTTTCAGCGACTTCTTTTTGCTCAATTTCTCCTCTCCCCTAAACTTAGCGCTCAGCATGTTATTCTTAATGGAAAATAGCAGCGTATACCTACAATTTCCAATATTACGATAATTATCAAAACTTTAAACGCGAAACTGACGTGGAGTTTATGCTTAAGTTAGTAGCGTGCTTAAAAGTCAACATGAAAGTCGACTTTTATGTTGACTTTTAAGCACGCTTCATAGTTTTTCAAATGTTTTATCGAAAATTGTTTTTATTTTAATTTTATTGATTGAACACATTCTTTTTATGGTTACGAAGTTAAACTAGGAACCCTTATAGTTTCGCTATATCCGTCCGTCCGTCCGCAGTCTAACTCAGAGATCATTAGTACTAGAAAGCTATAATTTAATATGAATATACATATTAGTCACGGCAAAAAAGTGGTAACATATTATTATTATATTGAAAAATATTTCTTGGGTTAGGTAGCTCCTGTTCGTGTTAAGTAGGGAAGTTAATTTTTTTCTCGTACTCCCCAGAATGTAGGGTATCATAGGTTTTTAAAAAATATTGTAATAACAGTTTTTCGATTAAGGGACTCCTTTGCGAAATATTAAACTTTCAAATGCTAATTTTTGTTAGAGTCAAGTATCCCTCCCCCATCTGCTAGCTAAACGGTTTGTTTTGGTTGAAACAAAATTATCCTCATCGACCGTTATCGTTAACATGTCATACCGACATGTTAACGATTATCGACTATTCCGAACGATAACTGGAACCGAAAGCTTTACGTGGTCATCCGAGGCACGGGATTGGTAATACACCAATCTACCATACTCTGAGCTGCTACTGAGGTTTAAGACTTTCGATAAAACCTCGAAAAACCTTAATACCACCTTTGGGATCGAGCTCTGGACCACGACGCAGTCTAAATGATAATGAGCTTTGGTTTAGCAGATTTAAATAAAAAAAAATAACTGAAAAACAATATTCACCACTTAATTTGGTGATCACATGAATTACAGTATAAACATTGAATATTTCATTATATTTATTGCAAATAAAATGTAATAAAGTAATTTCCATGGGTTTTATGTAACTTTCATGGTGTTTTATATACAGAAATTACACCACGGAAATCACCAAAAAGCATATTTTTTGAAATTTTTGCCATTGGAAAGATATAAGCTGCTAGTTCGTTATTAGCTATTTACATTTGGGAGTTAGGTATAACCCCTCAATACCAGTTTACTAAGAATAGTACGATTACATTCTAAAAATGTCACATGGAAATTCCTAAAAATTGAGAACCAAAAATTGAAAAATTGGAGAACTGACTCTTGCGCCAAAATGGAGGGAATCAAGGCCACGACTACTTGATCCATAAGCAGCAGCACAACTACAGAATCACAAAAACCAATCCTGATACATCTAGACCTCGCCAGTTCGTAGTAGTACCCATCGCAAAAGGTGAAGCTAAAATTTTGCCAAGTGTGTTACATACTTACTTATACTCATAAAATAAAAACTTTCACTACAATAGGGTGGAAAATTTGACCAGAATATAAAATGATTTGTATTTTTCAATTTTGTGTATAAATCTGATTAAAAGCGTAAGTGAATTAAAAAATATCTACGATTGATCAGAAGACGACGCACGTGTTACGCGTGCAAAACGTGCAAAATTAACCGGATTTGAGGTATTGAGGGTAAATAACTCCTGTATAAATGGTTTTTACATAATAAAATCTATATGACACGATGAATATAGAATGTATAAACAATGTTATAGTAGATTTATGCAAACATTATTTGTTTATATAGGAGATAAAAGGCTGTTACGCTCAAAAATTGTACTCCGAAGAATGACCCATAAGCATTTACAATTTTTTTTTAATTACTCAATAAATAAATCATTACAACAGCTTTCGAATAAAACTTAATCGAACTTTATAGTAGAAGGTTTACATATTCCCATAGCTAACATGAGTTTAAATTCAGCCTAAATAAAGGTCTCGGCCTTGCATACACAGGCGATTCCGTTGTTTCTATGTAAAGAACAACGGAATGGCGTGGTTTCTTTAAAACATATTGGTTTTGTTATAGTAAGAAATACAGCTAATAAATCACTGTATTCGCTGGAGTCGTTAACAGTTCTGATCGATGGTTGCTCATTTAAAGTCACCGATGCGATCAAACATATATTTATCACTTTGTCTATCAGCTTTTTTCTGTTAATGTCCACTAATAACTTATGATGTCCCAAAAAATCTGTGCCTGATATCGGTTGTTTTACATCGGCCATTACAAAAGTCCAGCGATAGGGCTGTCGTAAATTAAAGCCTAAATCAAGATTGTCTTACTGCAGCATATAATATATAACTGTCACATATACTGTCGCTAAATAGTTTTTTGTAACTGGCAACACTGACATTTTCGTTCCTGTGTACACTAAAAATCTAAGTCCGGTTTTCTTATCACTAATACATAGGCGGTGAACTGGAATGACGGAACGATATCTTCGCCGACGAATGTACCATTTCTAGTTTTCCGTATCCAAAGTTTTTTCCATGAAAACGGCTCTATGCATTTATTTGCTCGACTGCGAAACCTGTACTGATAACAACAAAGCCAGTCAGCGTTTTTGGGTGTACGGCGTATACTATTCGAGCTCTCGAGACTGATCGTCGCCTATAACCACGGATTATTTTTATAATTTCTTTCTTGTGACCTGCTCCTCTCAAAATCTCGTGTACGCAAACTTAAACTTAAACTTTCGCCAGATCTGCTAGGATAAAAGCATTGTCACATGAATTGGAATCAGGTACATGCACTTCAGAAATATTTGCAGGTATTGACGTTTCTATGACCTTGTCGGCCAACTTTTCTGTTTTACTTGACTCACAGCTAAAACGGCTCGTATAGAAACAGGCAAGTGACCTCGCGACATGATGAGAAGTGTGTCGACCAGTATCTTATCTCTCCGCGCGCTAAGTCTCTCATCCGATGCAAAAGCTGTGAAGGTTTTTGGTCGTCAAGTTCCATGCCACCAAGCAGTTTTTGAAATTTGATATTTTCGGATTCCTCGTAAACTGTTAACAGGCGAGCCTTTAAGGTTTCATATTTTTTTCTCCGGTAAATTTAAAAGAATATTGCTGACTTGTTGGATAACGTCCATATTTAATTTACTTACGATTAAATTAATCGTGAATCGTCACTCAACTTCTGTGGACCCAAAACTGCTTCACTTCACAGAAACCATAACCGTGGCAGGTGACATAACACCAAAAATTCTGGTATTCTGGAATATACGGTCACTGATGACAGCTCCACCGCGTCGTTCTGGGATGCTGATAAAATAATCATGATGCGGGAATGCAGGGACGAGTCGGAACCTTGTGGCGACAGATTTTCTAATAAATCACGTCTAGTACTTTCTCATTGACGTTTCCAGCGTTTACGTTGACCACATGAGCTCCCGGGTTCGATTCCCGGGTCGGGCACTAAAAAATGTGTTTTTTTTCAGTTTTCTGATAAACAAAAAGTTGCCCGGGATTGGAAAGTGCCCGGTTTGGCGATAGGCTTGCTACCTATCACATTTGTGGGACCAAGTATCTTCGGCTAATCGTGGGTGCCTCTGCCTACCCCTTCGGGGATACGTGCGTGAAGATACTTTTTTTTTACTTTCTCAATAATTTGGCGTCTCCAGCTGACGAGTATTACGTCGGGTTCGCCACGTTGCGTACGTGTATAGTAGAGGGAGCAAGAGTATATTTTGTATGTCGAAGAGGAGAAAATTGATTTGACACAAACGAATTACTATATTATTTTCTGCATGTTACATAAATGAATTCATTATTCCGACTGACTGTTCTGAACATTATTATAATGTAGCTGTTTCGTCATCTATCCAAATATAGACGTCTATCTGTAAGGGTCAATCTGCTGACGGCACATAAACAATGTCAATTAACGTAAAAAAATAAGACAAATTATATTATTCATCCGAGGACGAATTATACTTAATGTAACCGGTCGAAATATTTATCAACTGTTAATGATCAATTACATAATTATGTGGTAAAGGGGGTACAAAAAACTGACAGATTGTTAACAACTCGTTAGTTTTGACAGTTTGTTAGATGATTGTAAATTAAATTCGCGTTCAAAAACCATACCGACCATAAGTCAGGTGACAATAAACGTATAAAGAGATTTACGTCACACAGTGGTAAGACGTCATATTATTTTTGACATTTTCATAGAAATCACAGAGTATGTAACGTATGTATAGCCACGGCGTGATGTCATTCAAGCCGCCATGGCCAAAGAGTATTTAGCCATAACAGTCCAGAAGGTTATCGCGGTTAATTTAAACTTAAATTTCAAAGGCAAACTTTTTTATACTTAAATGTACAAAATTTTAAAAAGTAATAGTTTTATTGGTTAATTTATGTACCTTATAAGGTAAAGTATTGAACAGCTTTTCAAAGAACAACATTTTACTGATCGCTAGATATAGTTAAATCGAATACTGTCGTGTCAATTTTTTTCTATGTTAAGGTTTTAAAGCTTTGTTATATTTATCTACATGATCAAACCTCGACTTCCTTGTAGACAGAGCCTCGAGCATTTACAAAAACTTCACGAACAAACCTTGCACTTTCAGGCACCACAAACGGAGCAAGCAAAGCCAGCAACATTGGCAGAGCTGTGACCAGCAACAGGTTCTTCCAGTCGGAGATCCAGAGCGCCAGCCAGGGAAGCAGCAAGCAGCCGCCGCCAAAAAACAGCGCGATGGACATGTTAGCTACTGTTGTTCGATATCTCGTGCCTACGTACTCCAATACTGTAAATGTTATACAATTTTTGGTTCATGCACGATTTAGTGGAAATTGTTCCTATGTTGATGGTATCCTAGATAACGGTCCACTGCTTCCAATCCCAGTCGTAGCGAAATTTTGATTTGTTTCAAAATATTTTATCCAGATATTATATCCCAAACCCGACTGTAGGGTTTATCTACAAGTGGGCTTGCCAACTTTTGCTGTTTGAAATGTTGAAATCAAAACTGAAAGTACAAAAAATTAATTTCAAAGATGATGGTGTTTTCATCATCATTGCGTGTTTTGAGTCCTTAAAAAATAAACACTACTGAAAGGGAAAATAAACAATTATTTTCCCTTTCAGTAGTTCTAACAAGATAGTTCGTAAGCCTAGATACAAGGTCGGGCAAAAAATAAATTCTGGGATATTTTTCGTTTAGAAAATGTTGAATGTTGTGAATTTGATCCTTGAATAAATGTCAGCCCGAACCTGGTAATCGTACCGTAATACACTTCCACGCCTCGTAACCACAGAAATCTGATGATAAAGGATTGACACCGTGTTGGTCCGGTTCCCTTTAGAATTAGAATAGATTTAGAATAGATTAGGCTGTCAGCCATTCTGCCAGGCAGTTCGTAAAAGGCGATCAATTGGCTAAACATGTGACTACCATCGCGACTAGTAGAGTCCCCGTGTCCCCGTGTCCCCGTGTCTGGTACCACTGCTTTACCTATTCCTAATTCCTATTTCCTGCTTTAATAGCAACAGTGCTTGTCACTGTCGTGTTTCTGTATAGAGGATAAGATTGCCATACCGCCATACGGATAGCAAATCACAATTAACATATTCGGTGTCTACAGGCGATGATTTCTCATTTCATCAAGGGAGCCATCTGCTTGTTTGCTATCGAATGATATAAAAAACCGGCCAAATGGGAGTCGGACTCACGCACGAAGGGTTCCGTACCATCATCTTTAAAAAATACGTAAAAACACGTTTATTGTATGGGGACCTCCTTAATAGTTTCATTTTTTTAATTTTTATTATTTGTTGTTATAGTGGCATCGGAAATACATAATTTGTGAAAATTTCAGCTTTCTAGCTATCGCGGGTTTATGAGATACAGCCTGGTGACAGACAGACAGCGGAGGCTTAGTAATTGGGTCCCGTTTTACCTTTTAGATACGGAACCCTAAAAAGATAAAAAAAAAAAAACAAGCCCGCCTGACATTATTCTGCTAGACCTCAGTAACGGACCGCGTCCAAATCTGGTAGTAACTATAAAATTAACGACTCGCCAAAAGTGCCTGTAAATGTTAATATACCTTAATAAAAAATATATACCTATGTGGTTTAATTTGATTTGATTGTAAAATAGAGAGCTGATTATATTCAGTTCACTCGGCATCACTGATGAGGATGCTGGCGCAACGTAATGATTTTTGTTTTCAACCGACGAAAAAACGGATGTTATCAATTTAAAATTTACGTACCTACCTACCTACGTAATATTTTTGGAATTGGATAATAATCAGGCGTCCAAACACGTATACTAAATTTTGTGTGTATAAAGCTGATACTATTCAATTCACTCGACATCTTTCATGAGGGTGCTGGCACAATGTAATGACATTTATTTTCAAGCAACGAAAAAACGGATGTTATTAGTTTAAAATGCATTGTAGGTATCGACGTAATATTGTTCGAATTGATAATATTTAGGTACCTATAATGATATATTTATTCAGGCGTCCAAGCACGTATATTAAATCTTATAAGTGTGTGTATACACACACACTATATTTAATATACGTGCTGTATGTATATATATATATATATATATATATATATATATATATATATATATATATATATATATATATATATATATATATATATATATATATATATATATATATATATATGCATATATGTGTTTGTATGTTTTGTCACAAATTCATCGGGAACTAAAAGCCATATCGAGACAGTTTTTTTTTTATTTCAATCAGGTATATCCGACATATCATTCCAAAATCCAAGTTTCATCAAAATCGGTTCAATAGTTTTTGTGATTAAAGTTGATAAGTTAATTTTGCTTTTTAAATTGGTGATAATAATAAAAATAATAAAATAACTTACTATTATTATTAAAATTATTAAATTTTATGTGTGTTACATTTTTTGATAAAATCTGTATAAGACGTAGCTACAATTAGTCAAACTCACCCAAAATATATATAATTAAAAAGCAGCTGTCGCATGACATGCCTACAATAAATCTACACACCGAGAAATCCCAAAAACCTGTGGTAAATATCGTGGCAACACCGCCGATGCATCCGAAGAGGTTGGCCACTGGAAAAATAGAAATAAAAAAACTTTATTTCCGACCACCACAGGCACAGAATAACTTTATTTGTGCCACAGTTACGTGACGAAAAAGATTATATTCAAAGACTAGATGTTGCCAGCGACTACGTCCGCGCGGGCTTCGTTTACTCCGCATTGCTCCTCCCCCGTAGGTGTTAGCGCGATAATATGTAGCCTATATGTTGACCCGGCCTGTTAGTAATATTCATGCAAAATTTGAAGTAAATCCATGCAGTACTTTTTGAGTTTACCCCGGACATACATACAGACAAACAGATAAACAGACAAACAGACAAAAATTCTAAAAACTATATTTTTGGCTTCGATATCGATTGTAGATCACGCCCCAAGTATTTTTTAAAAAAATATTCAATGTACAGTTTTGACTTTCCTACGATTTTATTATATGTCTAGATAATGGTCATCTTCGGAAACACAAAGTTAGCCGATGCCAATTGTTTATCTTGTATCCCTGTACGGTGATAGATTTTCGCACTCTCTCGTTTTGCATGAGTTTGGTACCACCGGCCACCACAATAGTTATAAATACGCGAAGCAAAATAAAAAAATAAGTTACCATACACACACACACACACACACACACACACACATATATATATATATATATATATATATATATATATATATATATATATATATATATATATATATATATATATATATATATATATTTATATATATATATATATATATTTGTGTGTGTGTGTGTATGGAAACTGGTGAACTTATGCAAGTGGTATCACCATCCCGCCAATAGATAGCAACGCACCATAAACGTCTTTAGTGTCTCGATGTCTCTTTCCATCAGGTATCAGGTGAGCCAGCGTCAATACGGAAGCTTAAAGAAATTTAAAATGTCACAACGCCGCTTTCTTAGTAGAGTAGGCAGAGTGGAACAAACGTCAGAAACAGAAACCCTGATTACAATACCATTTTCTGAACTGAACATACTTACCTTTACCTAAGCTAAAAAAGGCTAACAGAAAACCAAAATAATACTTACAAATCAGCACAGGTATCCGGCCATATATATCGGCGAGTGTGCCACAAAGAATTCCGCCGACTACAGACCCAGCGAAGTTAATGGTTTGCGACCATGGTACAAAACTTGCTTTATCACAAACCCAGTCTCGCTGGAACCACAACAAACAACTACTATTAAGCAGTCCCTGTTGATCGAACACCGCACCACAACTGGTTATCGGAAAAGAATGGACCTCTGTCATGGGCGTCGCCAGGATTACTTTCGGAGGGGTGCATAGCATCTACACATCATACCATTTAATAAAAAATAAAGAATAAAACATATATTGTTTATTTATTTATTTAATACTTTATTGTACACAATAAAACAACACACAAAATTACAGCAAGCAGTATTTTTAAAAAGGTACAAAAGGCTAGCTTATCTCTAAAAAAGAGATTTCTTACAGCCAACCCGGTAAAGTGAAATACTTGACCATAAATATAAGTCGAAGTGTACAATATACTAAAAATATTTAAACACATCTATTAATGAAACCTAATAGTATAAGAGCCAGTGAACGGATACCTGTATGTATTTGACCAGACCTGGGTTTTTGTACATTGAGGCCCCTATACCTACCGTACATGACATGGGGACTCACTAAGCCCAAAGTGGTGGACGCGGCGAGTGCGCAGGTAAGACAGGTATCGATTTTTGGCTATTAATAAAGCATTTGACCACGTCTGCCGTTTTGATATTTGAAAATATATTATTATTATTAATGGAAAATAACAATGGCAGAACATTATCACGCGTTTAACATTGTGGCAGACAATTTTGAAAATGTTAATTTTTTTTTGAAATTAATTAACCAGATCTGCCATCAATATATTTTATTTATTATAGTCTTAAAAACTTATATTGATAACGGCAGACGTATTCATTGCGTATAAACATCAGCAGATAAAAAAATTTGAGATACTACCCGGTCAGATGTATGCATATAGCTATCTTTCTTTTTTGTCCAATGTATTACTATTGTACTCATTCTAGCCTATAGTATTTTTTCTCATAGCTACTACCATTCAAAAAGTGTAGGATTTATACCTGAGAGGGCTCTGTTATAACCCCTACCCCACGGGGTGGAGAGTTTGGACCTTTTACAAGATTTAATTTGGACATTTGGACCTTTTACAAGATTTAATGGTGGCTCCACCTGAGCCACACACACCAAACTTCCTACGAAACTAATCTCTAGTCGAAATTGAAGTGTCTACTGTTCTCTACTATCAATCATACTGTCACATGTTAAACTCAAAATCGATTTGAACCGATACACCGTATCGATATGATCATAACTCGATGTATGTAACGTTTTTTATCGACATATACACGATATTTTTTGTGAGGTAATATACGAGGGGTATATTTCCGGAATTAAAAGATTTCAACGCTTTTTCGGTATTTAATAATAATATTAAAATCACTATTTTCATACAACGGCATTTTGACTACACTTTTATGACTATAAACAATATTTTGGAGATGCGTTGCAAGTTAATGCAATTGCGGATATCTGACGGTGTATATCCTGTTAAATAAACATTCAAAGATCACTGAAGTCGCAATCACTGACATGTATCGTGGGGCTAATTTATTTTATACTACCTGTGCCCGCGACTTCGTTCGCGTGGAATTTTTTTTAAAATAAAAACCCGCATAGTTCCCGTTCCCGTAGGATTTCCGGGATAAGAACTATCCTATGTCCTTTCTTGGGTCTTAAACTATGTTTGTACTAAATTTTATCCAAATCTGTTCAGCGGTTGAGCCGTGAGAGCGTAACAGACAGACAGACAGACAGAGTTACTTTCGCATTTATAATATTAGTATGGATAGTATGGAAGTATGGATTGACCTTTCCGACGTGATAAAATACAAATAAAATAAAATACAAATTTAAATGATTTTTGTTCTTAGCAGTATACTTTTATATTTAAGATTTTTTCGTAATGTATCTTAGTATATAGACTACATGTAAAATATTAATTTCATTAAATACAGTGATTACATGAATGAATACAAGTAAATTACATGAATGTAAAACTGCTATCGTAATCTATAGACATCTGACCCGGTAGTATCTCAGATTTTTTTATCTGCTGATGTTTATACGCAATAAATAAGTCTGCCGTTATCAATATAAGTTTTTAAGACTATAATAAATAAAATATATTGATGGCAGATCTGGTCAATAAATTACAAAAAAAATTTTTTTTAACATTTTCAAAATTGTCTGCCACAATGTTAAACGCGTGATAGTGGTCTGCCATTGTTATTTTCCATTAATAATAATAATATATATTCAAACATCAAAACGGCAGACGTGGTCAAATGCATTTATTAATAGCCAAAAATCGATACCTGTCTTACCTGCGCACTCGCCGCGTCCACCATTTTGGGTTTAGTGAGTATCTCATGTACGGCAGGTATAGGGGCCTCAATGTACAAAAACCCAGGTCTGGTCAAATACATACAGGTATCCGTTCACTGGCTCTTAGAGTATAAAATACTTCAGCAATATAAAAACAGGCACTTAAATTATTTACAGCGTTAGGTATCTACTAGAAATTAAAACAAAAAAATATGTAACTACTGTGAAACATTAAATTATATTAACCTCTCGAGATGAGTACGTGTTGCTCAAAAAAATAGGAACTCTACTAATTACAAATTATATTAATGTGGAATAGACATATAATGATTCCTTAGATTGCATTTAAAAGAATTTATAGATTGACTCATGTGAACTTGAAGTGGTAATGAATTCCAAAGTCTTATTGCCTGAATCGTAAAAGATTTAGAGAAAAAACTGGAATTATGAGATGGAAAACGGAGAAGATTGCTGACATTAGTCCTACAAGTAGAATCAGGAGGGTGTAAATAGTTAAACGAATCACGTAGATAAGCGGGAGAAGAAGGGTTAAATAAAATGTTATAGAGTAAGCAAAGGACATGAGTGTTCCTACGCAAACGTATCGGAAGCCACTTAAGTTGGGTTCTAAACTTGGATATGTGGTCAAACTTTCGAAGACCAAATATATAACGAATACAGGTGTTTTGTAGCCTTTCGAGCTTATCCACAAGCACTTCCGTAGCATCCAAGAAACATGAATCAGCATAATCTATTATCGGTAAAATAAGCGTTTACATCAAGGAAATTTTAGTTTTTAGGGTAGAAAATTTTGGAGGCGTTTTAAAGAGTGAAGTGCGCAGTGTACTCTTTTACTGATCTGATTTATATGTAAATCCCAAGATGTTATTATTTTATACGTATTTTGTTTCCTACCAGGGGGGTACAAGCGCACCCACTTGCACCCTGCTGCCGGCGCCCATGACCTCTCTCTTTGTGTCCAGCGTTGATTCTCGGGTAGAAACACTGTAGGCGCCAGGTTTAAAGGGCGCCAAAATGCGTAAAAACAAAAAACGAGATAATGTCTCGATTTTGAATTAAATATATGGAATAATGAATTTCATAAAATTACTGACTAATCGATATGGCTGCAAATAATAAGTAATCTTAGAAATATTTTGCCGATTATAAGCGCTGACGACAGCTTATTACAAGCTTATGCTGTGAAAAATCCTTTGAGTTTTCACAGTTTCTTTGTAATCTAGGGGCTAGCTTATTCTACTCAGAACATAACGTCCTGGTTTCGATTCCTGGGTCAAGCACACGTTTATTCGAGGTTGCCCTCTAGGAGGTAAATCTAAGTCTGGTGGTAAGGTGTTAAATATCCCCTTGCCTGGGGAGAAATCGTAAAACTATATCGATTCTGGTTTTTGCCTTGACTTATCTTGTAACCGACAAGTCGGTGAAGCGTGTGGAACTTGAACTTCCAATAGCGTTTAGACTTTAGTTGATTCCAAGCAAACCGGCACAATAATAATAATTAATCCAAAATAATTTAAAGGGAGAGAAACCCGGCCTGAAGAAGCTTTTTTCATACGGGGTTGGGATTAACTCTGCCTGCTTTCTTTCCAGAAAACTTGATCACTTTAATGTCCAAAGACGAGGATTATCTGTTATTAAGGGGAGAACAGAAAATACAGAAGAAATATAAAAAAAATGTCTACAGCAGAATACATATTGCCTAGATACTTACCTCATTGACAATCGTCGAGTACGGGATGTCCTCAAACAGGAACTCCCAGCCGTTTTGACAAGGTATCGTCGGAGTGGACGGGTCTGGGGGCTGCAGAGATTCCAGAACACTGGTCCAGTTGGCATCATACATGTAGCAATGATCGTAATATCCATCACCTGTTACGGGGATTGAAAGGGACCTCCTGAAATAAGTAATAAGTCATTTAAAACGAAGTTAGTGTACCTGACAATGGACAACGCAATCTCTCTTCTATATGTGTTGACCCGCAACGTCCCAGGTATTTGGTACCACCACCTTACCTATTCCTGTCGCAATAGCGTCAAATGGTTGTCTTTGTCCGGTCCGGTTTAAAAGGTAAGGTAGTCGGTAGACTTATGCACGTGGTATTCGTATTCCGGTTTGGACAGCAGGAAGGCAGCCAGTAGACTTATAATGTAGCACTGCCATCCCGCCACACGGATAGCGACGCACCATTAAAATATTTAGTGTCTATTGGCGATGGTTTCTCTTTCCACTAGGAGAACCATCTGCTTATTTGCTATCTTATGATATAAAAAAATGTGTCGTATGGTGGGGTTGAAATTCCAGCTGCGTAAGTTCAGGGGCTACCTTACTCTCCAAGCCGGGATACGACTGTGATTGGTATTAACGCGATTGCGGCAGGAGTTTGTAGAGTTGTCTATCTCTCTACCAACTAGTAGTCGCGATGGTAGTGGCACGTATAGCCAATCCGCAATCGGACGTCTTATACGAACTGCCTGACAGCATGACAGATAATCTAGTCTACTAATAGCCCGGACCAACAAAGGGAAAACCGTTTGTATGACAGGCGTAGACTTTTTTGACCGCCCCGTGGGTCGAGTGGTTAGCCAACCTGACTACGCAATCAACGGGGCTCGGGTACGATTCCCGACGGGGACAAGCATTTGTGTGATGAGCATGATTGTTTGTATTTCTGAGTTTGGGTGTTTATTAAATATATTTTGGTATTTATATATGTATTTCTATGTATATAGTATCGTTGACTAACACCCATAACACAAGCAAATAATTTGCTTAATTTGGGGTTAGATATCAGTTAGTGTAATATGTTCCGAGAATATTTATTTATTATTATTATTATGTTTGGGTCTAGGTGCTTATGACATATATTTTATTATTTACAAGCTGTTTCCCGCGACTTCGGTCGTGTTCGACATATCCAACCAATTTGTTAAAAAAAAAGCGTTTAAACAAATCAAAAAAAATGTTTAAACCAGTTGACCTTGTAAATCCAGGCTATCCCTGAAACTTTTTTTTTATAACTTATAAGATAGCAAGCATGCAAATGGTTACTACTGACGGAAAGAAATAACCACCGTCTATAGACCCCAAAAATATAATTGGTGCGCTGCTATGCGTAATACCACAGCATGAGTTTAAATTTTCGTAATATAATAACTTACCATCAAACCGGAACACGGCAACGAAAAGTTCCGACGCTATTTCGGCAGGAATAGATAAGACGGTGGTGCCAAAAATCGGGCACCTCTGCCTATCAATTTGAGTAAATTGGCGCGATGATATTTATCTACCATTAATCGGATTAACAAACCTAAGATCTACAGATAGACCCTCCAATTCAGGCACCCGGCACCAGTGTTCCTGTGGCGTGGCGGTGATGAACATCTGACTGAAATACACGAACGCCCAGGTCATCCCGAAGGGAAGCATACAGATGAAGAGCAATTTCTGGTAGAGGCCAATTTCTCCAACATGATTAATGACTTCTTCCAATGCTTCTCCGATGTCTTTTAACTTTTCGATCTTTTCGATTTCCTATAAGAGATACATAGGTACCTATATTACAATAAAAAAATATCGCCTCTATGGTATAGTATTCCGATGTCGATGTTGACCAACTAAGGCCTGGGTTCAATTCCCGCGTCGGCCAATTCAAAAATGTGTTTTTTCAGTTTTCTGATAAAAAAAAAGTTGCCCGGAATTAGAAAATGCCCGGTTGGCGATAGGCTTGCCACCTATCACATTGTGCAATAGGTAACCTAACACCGAGTAGTCATAATGGCAATGACTCGTATACACAACCGCTCGCCTTTAAGGAACCGCAACCGCCTGAAGGAATAGCGGATAAATTGATAAAATGCGTGTCGGGCCATGCGCATTGTAGGCTTCTGAAGTTGGCCATCACAATAATGGGAACTAAGAAGAGTGATTTTGTTTCACACTATGAACATTTAACGTCAATGACGGATAAATCCACACCACACGTTTACCGCCTATAAAAACTTCTCAAGTACAATAAGTTGGTCGACTATTACCCAAAAACTTGTAAAGCTTTCTAAGCCGTGGTAGTTTTCGTTTTAATTTCATTATATTTACTACCACCCTATTTTTTTCTTTCCTCGAAACTCAACCGTTTAGCTGGTGGGCTCTAAAAAACTTATCACGCTATTTTACAAACGAGTCCCTTAATCGAAAAATTGTTTTAGAAGAATATTTTTTAAAACATATCCAACGATTTACGATACCCCACAATGTGGGGTACAAGATAAAAAAAACCAGTTTAAATGCATAGCCTAAAAAATTGTATTCAAGATTTTTATGTTACCACTTTGTGCCCGTGATTAAAAGGGTTATTCGTGCCAAATTACAACTTTCTAGTACCTACTAGGATCACTGCGCTAGGACGGACATAGGGAAACTAGATTACTAGAATTCCTAGAATTTTACAAAACCCTAAAAAGGTATTGTAAAATTTTAAAAATATGTTTACTATACATACAAGAAATCCTGAGATCAATTTTCACATACAAATCTCTATTAATTATTGGTTATGAATTGTACCTAGTAATATAATAACTAGCTGACCCGCGCAGCTTCGCCCGCGAGCCAATGTACATTTCGTCGAATCAGCATTTTATACTTTCATCCCTTATTTCAGACCTTCACAGATTGATTTTTGAAAAAAATATCATCAGATCTTCAACTATCTCCATGCTAAATTTCATCGGAATCGATTCAGCGGTTCAGCCGTGAAAGTCTGACGGATAGAACGTTTCATCATTACATAGTATAAAACAAAGTCGCATTCACTGTCTGTCCCTATGTCCCTATGTCCCTATGTCCCTATGTATGTTTAAATCTTTAAAACTACGCAACGGATTATGATGTGGTTTTTTGTAATAGATAGAGTGATTAAAGAGGAAGGTTTATGTGTATAATAACATTCAATATATTGTAGAGAAATACTACAATTTTTGAGTTTTCTGATGTCATGTCGTAAATAATTATATTTTTTTCCGCTTACATTGCATACGCAGGCTAAACCCTACGAGATTTATCAAAATAATGTACCAAGTATTTGTACACCTTGAAAAGGTCTACAGAAAACTCCGCGATGGTATATGTCTATCTCGTATGGATAACCCACAATAGCATTTTTTTGTCATTAACTTTTTACGAGAAATAATGGCTTTTTTTCGAAGCAATTTTAAGCAATACAGCACTAATCCTTATCTAACTAAATACATTAAATAAATTGTTAATTCAATATAGATCAATATGGCCGTTTACGGCATGTAATTTAAATGAATATTTTCGAAGATATTACAGATTTAAAATGCAGGGGCATAGCGGTTGCAAGGTTACCGGCCGGTTAGCGGCGCGCGCGGTATGTTCTGAAACCGCTGGGAAACGTGTTAATTTTCTGATAAATAAATATAGGACTTCAGCTGAAAACCAAAATTCTTTACATTCTTTTTTTAAACTAAAAATCACCATATAAAAATCAAGTGGATGATTAGAAATAGTATTAACAAATTATTTGTTTTAGAGACTTTTTAGCCTGTCTTCGGAATTTTATATAATCAAGTACATTCTATCATGTAATAAGTTAGCAAATTCCTTAGATAATATCTTCAGGTATATCGTATAATTTTTGTAAAATTGTTATTTAACAATCAATGTAAAAAAACGTGATTTACGAAATCAGTTTTTAACTTCCCACTATGTATGTAGATAAGGAAGTTACTGATTTTTCCCCTATTTTCGAAAATCGAGTTTTCACCAGATATCCACGTTTTGAGGTCCTAGAAATCTTTTCCGACTATTTTCACGATGACGTCAGTATGTCTGTATGTATGTGTGTGTATGTGTGTATGTAAACATCTCATAACTTTTGAACGGCTAGACCGATCGAAACGCGGTTAACGGCATTCGATTGCATTCTGCTCAACTTATATTTCCTGAAAATTTGAACCAATTCGGTCCAGGAGATTTTGAGAAATTTTGAAAAAACTCCAAAAAAATTTTGATGAAACAGTATTTTTTAATAGAACTTCCAGATTTATGTACCGATTGAGTATAAAAACTAATTAGCTCTATTCCTCAAAAAACTACGTCTGACACATAAATTGCATCAAAATCGGTTTATCAGTTTGGGAGTAATCGTTGACGAAAAATTTTGAAAAAAGTGTTTTTTCGACATAGCTTCGAAAATTTAAACCAATCATTTTTTGGTGTTCTACGATATTTTAGTACTAAAAAAACTACGTCAAATGCCGTTTCTAAACTCAAAATCGGATCTAATTCTCAAAACTTATAGCTTTTCAAAAATTAAAATTACGTTGTTTTTAGCAAACTTACATAACTTTTTTAAATAACTTTCAAGTTAGTTTACCGATTGACTTAAAAATATTATCAGCTTTGTTCTTTAAAAACTGCGTCAAATGCCGTTAATGTAATCAAAATCGGCCAATTTGTTTGGGATTTATCAATGAAGAAAATTAAAAATAAAATATTTTTTGACATAACATCGAAATTTTTCAACCTATCGATTATTTAGCTAAAACAATATTTTAGTTCTCAAAAATTGAGCTGAATGCCATCATCGTTTTCAAATATACAGCTTTTCAAAAATTAATAATATTGCCATTTTTAACAAAATAGATGTTTGAACTGAAATATCTACGCTTATATTTTTTAATCTTTTGAGTTTAAAATACCTTAATTAGTCTGGTCAACAAGTGCTTTTTTGGTCAACTTTTTTCAGCAGTCTCCGAAAATTATGATTGAGGTGTCATTCGATTCGGAATGGCATCTAGATAGTTTTCGAAAAACAATGAAGTTCCGCAAATAAAAATTACAAAAGTTATTAACAATTAACTAAAAATAAAAAGGGGGGTTTAGTTTTTTGCAAATATCTCATAAACTAATAAAGATTTTTCAAATTTGAAAAAAGATTCAGAAAGAGGAGGAAATTTCCTAAAAAAAAGTTTCGATTCCCGGAATTGTAGGACTAATATTTATAATTTTCCCAGAGGGTTGAAAATACGCCCGAAAACGGGTACTCCGGCTTGCGCAAGCCACGCCTCCTTCGGACCTTTAATGAATAAATATTATTTAAACTTATTAAATATGAAAATTAAAATTTGAAAAAATTCAGGTGCCTACAGGACAGATCAATAAACAATAATCCGTGGTCAAAAAATTTTTATCGCAATTTTTCAATAAGTTATCCATTAATTAATTAACAATTTTTTGTAGCACGAACATTAACATTGCAAGTGCGATAATTGTTAAACTATTAATCTAGGATTTTTTTTCTTTCGTGGACCTATTTTTCAAAGGTCTTAGAATAGACTCCCGTTGGAAAAATTAAAAAATTGTAAATTTTCATCTTGTAATTAACAGTTTACTAAGGTGAAAAATTATAAAGCTTTATTAAACATTGAAAAAATTTTTTTTTCATAATATTATTATTGATCCGTTTTTTTATGATCAGAAGCTACTTAAAAATGATTTTTTATAATTTTTATCTCCTATTGTTTAAAAAATTGTTATAAACAAATGCGTTGTTTATGAGATAATTTAAAAATTTTTTTCGATAACATAATCTTTGATGATAATTATGATTTTTTTTAAAAAAACCGTTTCTTAAAAAAAATTTTTTATTGCTAAAAACGCATTTGTTGATTAACAATTATTTTCTCCCACTTCTAATTAACATTAAGGAACCATTTTTTTTTTAAATCATTATTAATTTTTCATTGTTTATGTAATAAACAATTTGTTATAAACAAATAAATTTTTACCTTTTATTTTTGTTTCTTATTCTACTTAATGTCACAAAAACTGACATGATTTATTTTTTCTTTTTAATTTTTTTTACTACTTTTTTTTTAAAATTTTAAATATTCGTTGTCTGTAATTTCGTCATTCTTGCCTGGTTTTTCATCCTTAAAATTATTATAATTTATAAACTAATGGAGATATGATGAAAACACCCAAGACTTATTTATTCTTTAACTAATAAAGACTATACTAGATAAAGAATAAAAAAGTCTTGGGTGTTTTCATCATATCTCCATTAGTTTATAAATTATAATAATTTTAAGGATGAAAAACCAGGCAAGAATGACGAAATTACAGACAACGAATATTTAAAAATTAAAAAAAAAATAGTAAAAAAAATTTAAAAAAGAAATCATGTCAGTTTTTGTGACATTAAGTAAAATAAGAAAAAAAAATAAAAGGTAAAAATTTATTTCTTTATAACAAATTGTTTATTACATAAACAATGAAAAATTAAATAATTTTTTTTTATATCGAAAAGAAAAATAAATAATGATTTAAAAAAAAATGGTTCCTTAATGTTAATTAGAAGTGGGAGAAAATAATTGTTAATCAACAAATGCGTTTTTCAGCAATAAAAAATTTTTTTTAAGAAACGGTTTTTTTAAAAAAAATCATAATTATCATCAAAGATTATGTTATCGAAAAATTTTTTTAAATTATCTCATAAACAACGCATTTGTTTATAACATTTTTTTAAACAATAGGAGATAAAAATTATAAAAAATCATTTTTAAGTAGCTTCTGATCATGAGAAAACGGATCAATAATAATATTATGAAAAAAAAAAATTTTTCAATGTTTAATAAAGCTTTATAATTTTTCACCTTAGTAAACTGTTAATTACAAAATGAAAATTTACAATTTTTTAATTTTTCCAACGGGAGTCTATTCTAAGACCTTTGAAAAATAGGTCCACGAAAGAAAAAAAATCCTAGATTAATAGTTTAACAATTATCGCACTTGCAATGTTAATGTTCGTGCTACAAAAAAAAACAGTAGCAGTCGTGGGACTGCCGATAGAAGTGAAAACGGAACTATTAAATTGAGAGTAATTAAAACTATATGCAAAACATAGCTATAGATATACTATTATCATTAGCATGTCGGTGACGCGAACCGAGGATTTTACCCTCTACCAAAACGCTCAACGCGCCTAAAGAAGTTTTCACTTCAAAAATTGTTAATTAATTAATGGATAACTTATTGAAAAATTGCGATAAAAATTTTTTGACCACGGATTATTGTTTATTGATCTGTCCTGTAGGCACCTGAATTTTTTCAAATTTTAATTTTCATATTTAATAAGTTTAAATAATATTTATTCATTAAAGGTCCGAAGGAGGCGTGGCTTGCGCAAGCCGGAGTACCCGTTTTCGGGCGTATTTTCAACCCTCTGGGAAAATTATAAATATTAGTCCTACAATTCCGGGAATCGGAACTTTTTTTAGGAAATTTCCTCTTCTTTCTGAATCTTTTTTTCAAATTTGAAAAATCTTTATTAGTTTATGAGATATTTGCAAAAAACTAAACCCCCCTTTTTATTTTTAGTTAATTGTTAATAACTTTTGTAATTTTTATTTGCGGAACTTCATTGTTTTTCGAAAACTATCTAGATGCCATTCCGAATCGAATGACACCTCAATCATAATTTTCGGAGACTGCTGAAAAAAGTTGACCAAAAAAGCACTTGTTGACCAGACTAAATTTAGTGATAAGTTTCAGGGACGGCCCGTAGGTAGGGTTGCACCTTTTAAATAAAAAAATAGAGTACGTTTTCTTTTTAAGGTTAAATAATAAACTACAAGATTGAAAAATAAAGTATTATTTATTAGCTGTGCTATTCGTTTACCATGCATATTTTTTGTTGCTTCTAGCAATATCTAACAATGCTTTTCACCAATTAGTTTCGTCCCTTCACTAGATGCACCTTAAAGAAAAAACTGTAAATGAGAGTTTTATATATATTCAATATTTTCATACAACAAAATATCAAGTAAAGTGAAATGATACAAAAAATACGTTTAAGATGATGTTTAAAAGTGGTCAGCATCATTTTTGTTACAAATAAAAATAGATTAAGTTTTTGTTCCTTTAAGTCGACAATTTTAAGTGAAATGATAAAATAAAGTATTTTCACGTACTTTTTTTGCCTTCAAAAAGTATAAAGTACGTTTATCCAACATAAAGTACAATACTTTATTATAAAGTACAACCCTACCCGAAGTATCGCAGGGCCAAACCTTCAACATTACAGGTTTAGATTTGAGCGTTGACTGTTTTTCACATGGCCAACTATATATCGCTCTTTCAAGAGTAACCTCTAAAGAAAACATGTTTGTATTATCTAATGGCAAGAAACCTGTGAACGTTGTATATAAAGACATTCTGTAATATAATAATTGAAAAAAATAAAAGAAATAGGTAATAATGTAAAAACTAAAAATGAATTTAGATATTCCAAAGACAGCGGGAAATCTTCATGGTATAGGGAAAGGGGAATTGTTTTACTCCAAATTTAACGCGTGCGGGCCACGTAATGAATAAATCAAAACTACTGGATCGATTTTAATCATTTTTTTTTCACTGAGTGACATAAGCTATATATTTTATACCCGTGCGTAGCCGGGACGGGCCGCTAGTTTATATATAAATACTAGCTGTCCCCGCGACTTCGTTCGCGTGGAAAAAAATCTAAACTAAAAACCCACATAGTTTCCGTTCCCGTGGAATTTCCGGGATAACAACTATCCTATATTTTTTCTTGGGTCTCAAACTATATTTGTACCAAATTTTATCCAAATCGGTTCAGCGGTTTAGCCGTGAAAGCGTAACAGATAGACAGACAGACAGAGTTACTTTCGCATTTACAATATTATAGTATAGATTTCATTCAAATAGTATTTGAATGAAATATTTCTCATTTCAGTTCAGAAGGCACAGGCAAGAGCTTACATTAACAAAAAGTGCCTAATTATCATATTATAGTATATGTTCGCATGTAAAAAAAATTACCTTATTATTGTCATTTTTAACTTCACTATTGCCTTCCATATTTAATTACAAGTATATGAAAACAATCAACACATACAACATATGTTACATCTAAAATAGAACTAATCCTTGATTAAAATATTCGGTAACAGATTAAGATTGATAGTGATAGAATTATTTTTTATCAACTGCAGATTGAAAGTACGAATACGTAAAATTATCAGAACTCGCTGTTAAAAGCGACGACATGCGCGTACCTAATTAATTAGATTACAAGTTAGAACCACCCAAGACCACATGAACCACCCGACCTCTACAAAGACATCTATCTTACAACGCTGACGGCTGAACCTAGCACTTGATCAGGGTAGAGCATGAAGTACTATTTATTATAGTTTCATGGGATAGAGCGATATTGTCGTTCAACGCCTTTTATTCAAGATATCTACTATATACAAGCAATGCAAGTGTAGTCCACTGCACATTTTATAAAGGCGCTATAATTTTTTTTATTACATATACGTTTTAAATTTTTCTTAGATTAAGCAATTTAGAACCTCTTGCCACCTGGCGCCTAGAACGACTGCTCTTCTTACTCTACCAGAAAACTGTATCTATTTGTGCAATATATAACATTATCATGGGCGTACCGAGGGGGGGCAGGGAGGGGCAGTTGCCCCCACCCTGGAATTTGTTTACCTCTACTAACTATATACTGTTGTAGATAATAAGATAAAAATATAGCCTCAAAATGTTACGGTTGGAATATTGGAATGACCCCTGTCGTTCGACACACCCTCGTGGCGAACTACCGGGTCAAGTACCGCGGATCTCCGGAGTCACTCCCTGAAATTTTATCCCACATCAAGGAGTTACTGGGCTTCCTGGAGGAGTTGGGATAGCAAGAGTAGGTCCATCCTTAACCATACGCAAAAAAGGCGCCAATTGTCGTGTTGCGGAGACCCGCCCATGGGAGAAGAAGAACCATTGCACCCACACGGAAGATACTTAAAGTTCTGCAATCTGATAGGTAGCAAACTTATCGTCAGCCGGGCACTTATCCAATCTCAGGCCACGTTGTTTTTAACAGAAAATTGAAAACATTTTATCGTATCTTTCTGTATTCTAGTGTTCCGGTGCAGGTATTGACCATAATATTATGTGGTCCTGCATTCGATTCTTGCTTCGGGCAATTCAATGTACCTTACCCGGGCAAGACAATGCAGAATTCTACCACCTAGTAGCCACGATGGTAATGACTCGCGTTGCCAATCGGTCGCCTTTTACGACTGCCTGGCAGAACGGCAATTGGCCTTATTCTTCAAAGAAGCTCGGGACCAACACCAAATACCAACTATGCTCATATCTCAAATACTTTCAGTATCAGAACATATCAAATTGTTTTTACTCCTTTGAGCTTAAAATACCCCAATTCAGCGAGAAAAAATAAAAGTTTTTTAAAGTATTACAGATACGTTATTTAAGAATTACACTTAATCTTTTGTCCTATAAAGCTGTGTTTTTGCAATTATGGCATTATTCCAGGCACCAAAATAAACAGTTTGGAAAATCCAACAGTGCTCGCCTTAAAAAATAGTTTCGTAGATAATTGTCTTCATGAGGGATTCAAATTCCATTTAAACGTAATATATGGACTAAATATGTATCATGGTATATGATACTGAAACAGCCTTGTCCTCAAAGTCATTTGATAACGATTAATACCAAAGTATGAAAGCCGAACTCTAGTTACTACCAGCGTTTTGATTAACTACTAACTGTCCGACCCTGCTTCGCACGGCTATCAATAGAAAGGTTTTAACTCAATTTTGTCAGTTGTGCATACGATTCATAACCTTATTGCAAAAGAGGGTTATATTTTTATTTTTTTTATATATGTACATTGTACATATGTATGTATAATCCAGTGATTTTGTTTATTTAATACAAAAACAACATAAATCTTGTCTGTAAATAATATAGAGCCATTTTACACACTACTGTCAGGTACATCTTAATTTCGTTTGGCAGGTATATTATGGATAAAATTAGTTTTATTTTTTTACAAACTCCGTCTTTGGCACTCTTAGATTAAGGAAACGACTATGCTACTCTTTTGTCAAAGTTGGCACTTAATGAAACCTTGGTGAAACTCTATCATAATAATTATCTATTATATTGTTACGTACTGGGGTTCGTAATTGTAAGAAAACACCACTTATATTAAATCCGTGTATTTAGTATACAAATACACAAGACAACACGATGTAATACTAAAATACACTTTACACACTAGTCACTCACTGTACTATCACTGAACTACACAATAAAACACTTCTCTCTTCGCACTGTTCACTTTAAGTATCACTCTCGATCGCTTGATAAAAACTGCCTTGTATTTGTCAACATGTCTCTATTTATAGCCAGGGTAAAGTTCTACCTGGATCCAGAAAAATCTAAATGTATCGGGAAACAATGAATCACTTCTTATCGTAAACATGAGTCATAAATCCTAGTACACGGTACATTCAACCTTATGCCATATTACACAAAGTCCATTATGGCATAGCCCAGGTCAACTATTTGTTTGTCAATAGGAGTAGCTATCTCTTTCTGTTATTTCTAGATCTCTCCAGCGCTTCAACTCTACACGTTTCTAGATTATTCGTAACAATATTTTTTTTATATCATAAGATAGCAAACAAGCAGATAGGTCTCCTGACAGAAAGAGTCAACCATCACCTATAGTCACCGAAGGTGTTAATGGTGCGTTGCTATCTTGTGACGAGGTCTAATGCTATATGCATATGTTTACCGGCTACCTTACTCTCCAAACCGGAGCATGATAGTGACTAACACTGACGCTATTGGGGCAGGAATAGGTAAAGCGGTGGTACCAGATCCGGGCGAGACAATGTAGAACTATACCACCTAGTAGCCACGATGGTAGTGACTCGCATAGCCAATCGGTCGCCTAAATAAATTAAATTAAATTGTCTGTGATTTCTGTCTGTCAGTGAAACTTTTTTTTTCAAGCGCAGTGTGTTATTGTTAAGATAGGTACTAATAATTACCTAAACAACCATTTTTAAAATTTCTGTCTGTCTGTCACTCTGTTTGTACGGGGTACTCTCTGGGACGTTTGGATCGATTTCGATGGAAATTTTACTGAAAAAAAGGAGTTTATAGAGCAGGCTATTTACCCGAGTGAGCAAAAGGAAGTAATGTTTTTGGATCACGCGAACGAAGTCGCGAGTAATATCTAGTTTTAAATAAGTCACTTGTACTGTTGTCCATGTATTATAATATATTCCCGTATTGTTTCAGGCCCCCTTTGAAGAACAGACTATCTGCTGCCAGACAATTCGTAAGAAGTGACCGATTTCCTATATGAGTCACTACCGTTGTGGCTGGTGAGTGCTGCGACGTCTCGCCCAGGTTGGTACCACCGCCTTACCTAATCCTGCCGCAATAGCGTCAATGCTTGTCTCTGTCCTTTGATTGGAGGGTAATATATTATCCTTTGATTGGAGGAAAAGAAAATTATTTTAAATTTATCGAAAAACAAAAAAAAGGATATATAACAACAAGACAAATTGCATTAAAAAAATTAAATACTACTCGTGCTAATAATTTCTATGGGCAAAGAACAACAGATTATATTGTGCCCAGATTAATTAACACAGAATTAAACAAAGATTGCATTAATAAAATTAACGAAAGAAACCTAAAACGCATATTAACAAACATATTTACGAATAATGTACGTCACAATTCATAGCCTTTCACTAAAAAAAAAACACTTCATACACATACATACGAAGTTATATAGGCTTAATATTAATTTAAAATGTATATGTAATAATATTACACACACATATATAAATTTATTTAAAAAAAAAGTAAAATATATACTTTATTGAATAAAGTAATTTAACGCGTTATCAACAGGAGCAACCTGTATTTAAACCCTACGCAACGCCCGGACCCAAGAAACGTAATGCACGTCACGGAAAATATGTGTAAACAACAAAATACCTATCTACCGTTTTATTTTGTGTGCAGCGTTAAAGTACTGAGCAATATTGGTACTGAGTATGTTTAAGCTAAGATAATTATTGTAACTGTTAGTAATATATTCTGTAGTGTTAAACTTATACCTATTTATATGTGGAGTGTGCAACATCCGCATAAACCTCTAATTATAGGTTTAAGGATGTTTAGCAAATAATTATGATGTATGCTTTTTTGAATAAAATAAATAAATAAATAAAAAAAATATATAAATTAATAAGGTAGCCGGTAAATTTATTCGTATGAAATGAACACGCCGCCACACGGATGGTAAACCAACATTATTAGATCTGTGATGTCTATAGCCGTAGGTTGTTTCTTTCCATCAGGATAGACGTCCAGTTGCCGTCACCGTCCTGCTGCTGTAACTTCAATTGATGTCGCTGTCCTATTTAGTTAGAAAGTAGAGTAGCTTATCAATTTTCGCGTGTTTTCGTTATCTTTCTTATCAAATACGTCGAACATATAAGGTACTTAATATAAGATTTAAGATTATACTTAGTTGTATAATTGTACGCACTATTTTAAAACTTTTATCAATGCTGATCAATTATTGCATTTTTTAAGAGAACATCCTACATTTTATCTTCCAAAATGAAAATTACAACTACACAACACAATAGACTTTTGAAAAAAATTGTTTTTTTATATTATCAGAGAGCAAAAAAGTAGACGGCTCTCGTAATGGAAAGAAAACGTTAAATATAGATCATCGAAGATATTAATGGTGCGTTGCTATCCGTGTGCCGGGATGGCAATGCCACATGAATAAGTCTAATGGTTACCTTACCCTCCAATCCGGAACATGACAAAGGATAGGTAAGGCGGTGGTACCATATAGTAGTAGTAGTGGTGTCACCCGGGCGAAATGTTGCGGAATACCACCTAGTAGTCACGATTATTTCTTCATGTATGGCCAATCGTTCACCTTTTACGAACTGCCTGGCAGAATAGCCACCTATTCTTCAAAGATCCTGACCAACACGGGGAAAGTATGAAAGCATGTGCACTGCTTCCAGATTTTTTAATCCTTTATTTTTACCACTACGTTAGTACATGGGATTGAAAATTGAAAATAATTTTAAGAAAAGAAATATCTAGGTATCTATTAATACGTGAAGGAAAATTTCGTTTTTAAAACTGTTGCGTGAATGATAAAGTATGAAATATGACACAGTTAAAGTTTACACATCAGACACTTAAGAGGAAATAATATGCATTAGAAATACATTAAATCTAATACCTTTAAACGAGTAATTATTCTTGTATATATATAACTAGCGGCCCGCCCCGGCTTCGCACGGGTATAAAATATATAGCCTATGTCCCGCAGTGAAAATAAATGATTAAAATCGATCCAGTTAAATTTGGAGTAAAACAATTCCCCTTTCCCTATACCATGAAGATTTCCTGCTATCTTTGAAACATCTAAATTCATATAGGTACTACATTTTTAGTTTTTACATTTTTACCTATTTCTTTTTTTTACAATTAATATATTACAGGATGTCTTTATATACAACGTTCACAGCTTTCTTGCCATTAGACAATACAAACATGTTTTCTTTAGAGGTTAGTCTTGAAGGAGCGATATATAGTTGGCCATGTGAAAAACAGTCAACGCTCAAATCTAAGCCTGCAACGTTGAAGGTGACCCTGCGATTTATTAAGGCGAGGCTTTTGACCGATTGACCGATTGAACGATTTTGATTAAATTAATGGTATTTGGCGCACGGTAACCGTATTTTAAAGTCAATCGGTAAATTAACTTGAAAGTTATTTAAAAAAAAATAAGTTTGCTAAAAACAATGTAATTTTTATATTTGAAAAGCTATAACTTTTGAGAATTAGATTCGATTTTGGTTTTTTAAACGGCATTTGACGTAGTTTTTTTAGTACTAAGATATCGTAGAACACCAAAAAATGATTGGTTGAAAAATTTCGAAGCTACGTCGAAAAAACACTTTTTTCAAAATTTTTCGTCAACGATTACTCCCAAACGGATAAACCGATTTTGATGCAATTTATGTATTAGACGTAGTTTTTTGAGGAATAGAGCTGATTAGTTTTTGTACTCAATCGGTACATAAATCTGGAAGTTATATTAAAAAAATACTGTTTCGTCAAAAATTTTTTTTGTGTTTTTTTTAAATTTCTCAAAATCTCCTGGACCGAATCGGTTCAAATTT
Organism: Apodemia mormo; assembly: GCA_036924255.1. NCBI lineage: Eukaryota > Metazoa > Arthropoda > Insecta > Lepidoptera > Riodinidae > Apodemia > Apodemia mormo. The sequence continues at coordinate 44,163,154 of JAUPFN010000001.1, read as the reverse complement.
TCAGGAAATCTAAGTTGAACGGAATCCAATCAAATGACATCAACCGCGATCGATTCGATCGATCTAGCCGTTAAAAAGTAATGAGATGTTTACATACACACATACACACACACACACACATACACACACACACACACACACACACACACACACATACACACACACAATTACATACATACAGACATAGTGACGTCATCGTAAAAATAGTCGGAAAAGATTCCTAGGACCTCAAACATCTGAAAACTCGATTTTCGAAAATCGGGGTAAAATCAGTAACTTCCTTATCTACATACGTAGTGGGAAGTTAAAAACTGGTTTGCTAAATCACGTTTTTTTACATTAATTAATAATAGTTTTTACATAAATAATTTTAAAAATATTATATGATATACCTGAAGATATTATCAAAGGAATGTGCTAACTTATTACATGATAGAATGTACTTTACTTGATCAAATAAAATTTCGAAAACAGGCTAAAAAAATCTGTAAAACAAATAATTTGTTAATACTATTTCTAATCTTCGACATGATTATTATATGGTGATATTTAGTTTAAAAAAAATGTACTAAATTTTTGTTTTCAGCTGCAGTTATTTATTTATCCGAAAATTAACACGTTTCCCAGCGCGGCGGTTCAACAGAACATACCGCGCGCCCCGCCGACCGGCTGGTAACCCCGCAACCGCTATGCCCCTGCATTTTAAATCTGTAATATCTTCGAAAATATTCATTTAAATTACATACTGTAAACGGCCATATTGATCTATATTAAATCAACAATATATTTTAGGTATTTAATTGGATAAGGATTAGTGCCGCATTGCTTAAAATTGCTTCGAAAAAAAGCCATTAATTCTCGTAAAAAGAAAATGACAAAAAAATGCTATTGTGGGTTATCCATAAGAGATAGACATATACCATCGCGGAGTTTTCTGTAAACCTTTTTAAGGTATACAAATACTTAGTACATTATTTTGATAAATCTCGTAGGGTTTAGCCTGCGTTTGCAATGTAAGCGGAAAAAAATATAATTATTTACGACATGACATCAAAAAACTCAAAAATTGCAGTATTTCTCTAAAATATATTGTATGTTATTATACATATAAACCTTCCTCTTTAATCACTCTATCTATTAAAAAAAACCGCATCATAATCCGTTGCGTAGTTTTGAAGATTAAAGCATACATAGGGACATAGGGACAGACAGAGAAAGCGACTTTGTTTTATACTATGTAATGATTGGAATATCGGAATCGGCTCCAACGATTTTCATGAAAATCACACATTAGGGGTTTTTCGGGTCAAGAAATCGATTTATCAAGGTTCCAGGTCCAAGAAAAGCTCGGTTCCCAAGATATGGGTATGTGAAAAACCGCGCAAAGCTCGGTCAACCAGGTACAGAAAAAAAATTATTTATTCTATAGGAATCGATTTATCAAGGTTCCAGGTCCAAGAAAAGCTCGGTTCCCAAGATATGGGTATGTGAAAAAGTAAAGCTCGGTCAACCAGATATTGTATATATTAATACAAGAAGGTAAAACTTTGTACCCCTTTTTAAAACAATAGCGTGAACGGTGGAGTATGAAATTTGGTACAGTTAAAGTTTACACTATGGATGACTACAGAAACCTAATAATTTAAAATTGTATTTTCAAATACATTAAATTAATATAAATAAACATTACATACACTACATTCATGTGACATACATGATATTATATCTTATACACGTCAATGCTTCAACCAAATTAAAAATGATTTGGAGAAATCAGCTGATGATTTTCTAGTATATCTAACACATCTAAGCAGTTGAGTCAAGGGGGGGGGCATTGGCAGTTAGTTTGGACATAGCGAAGGCCTTTGATCGGGTATAGCACAAAGCGCTTCTTGCGAAGCTGCCTTCCTATAGGATTCCCGAAAAATAATTCAAGTGGATCACCAGTTTTTTGGCTGACCGGAGCATCAAGGTCGTAGTCGATGGTACATGCTCTGACTTTAAATCTGTCAATGCTGGTGTTCCACAAGGCTGCGTGCTATCCCCGACACTGTTCCTTCTGCATATCAATGACATGATGCGAATTCGCAACATACGTTGCTGTGCAGATGACAGTACTGATAATGCTACATACTCCGGCCGTAGCAGTATTTCTCGGGAACACGTCGAAAAGGGACGAAACAAGTTTGTGTCCGAAATTGAAAATCGACTGACCGGTGTCTCGGAATGGGGTCGTCAAAACCTGGTCACTTTTAACCCCAAGAAGACACACCTTTGCGTGTTCTCCGCTAAAAACACACCCTTTGTCGTGTCACCTCGATTTGGGGATACTCTCCTAACAGCCTCAGCTAGTGTCGGAATTCTGGGAGTCGACAAAACAAATTACGTTCAGTTTCGCGGTCATTTGGAAGGTGAGGCTAAACTAGCCTCCAAAAAGCTCGGTGTGCTCAGCAAAGCAAGACAGTACTTCTTGCCGGTCATCGCCTTCAACTTTATAAGGCTCAAATTCGGCCTCACATGGAGTACTGTGCCCATGTCTGGGCCAGAGCTACACAGTACCAGCTTCTTCCTCTTGATCGCATTCAGCGTAGAGTGGTTTGAATCGTCGACGCTATTTCGAAACGGCTTGATTCTTTGGCATTGCGCAGAAATGTTGATTCACTCTGTGTCTTCTACCGTATTTTTCATGGGGAGTGTTCCGACGAGTTATTAAGATTAATTCCTGTCGCCGATTTCCATCATCGGACATCACATTAAAATTTGAAATTCCATCTCGATGTCTGGAAATCCACAACTGTGCGTTTCTCTCGGCACTTTTTGTCTCCCACTACTCTGTTGTGAAATCAATTACCGGCAGGGGTGTTTCCAAATGATACGACTTAGGGGCCTTCAACAAAAGAGCTTACTCATTGCAACTGCAAAACCTCTTATCACTACCATCAGGTGCACCTCCTGCTCGTTTGCGTTTCTATAAAATAAAGGGACATTATAGTGAGATTTAACTAAATACGATCATATTTTGATCTACCTTGTTCTTCCTCTTCTTTGTCTCTGATTCTGCGACAGTGTCAGTAATCAAATTTGACACATGACAATAATGATAACCCCGTTAGGAGTATAATGTTCTGTGATAATAACACATTAGCAGCGTGACCACTTCTAGTAGATTTTTACTTTTTTAGTAGATTTGAAGCAAATGAGGCGTTAATCTAGTAGTGTAAAATGTCTCAGTAGAATTTAGTAGAAATGAGAAAGAAATCGGTAGGTTTTAGTTTTAATTCGCCTATAATAATAATAATAGTTTTAATACCGAAGAATATTAGGCTCAAAAATAGGCACCTATGTCCAAAAAGATTTAATTTGACAGTTGGCAGGCACACGAAAGTGATTTGGGGGATTTCCCTATTATTGAATGAATGTTATTGTGGTCATATCAAATTGAATTTTATTTTCCAACAGATAAATATTATTTTTATGAAATAAGACTTTCAACTTAAATCATTTTTAAGTTGCTCCTGTTATTATAGACATTAAGATAACACAGTTTTATTTAGTCATTTTCGTTCATTTGCATTGTTAGCTTTCGCGGGATTACACATTTTTGTAATTTAAAATAAAAAGAAGATACGATCAATCTTGTCGTGCAGAGTGAGAAGAAAACCCATCATTTTCGAAAATGTTAATCATAAAGTATATAAACTGGTATGGATGTTAAACATAAATGATTGATTAAATATAGGGTTCATTAACAAACATGTTTTAATAAAAATAATTACAGTTTAAAATGCAACCTAGTAGAATTCAGTAGATTTTAGCAGTGTTTTTGGGATATTGGCTCATTAAAAAATGGTCACGCAGCAGTTGAACATTCATTGACCTCTAAATATATGGACATGAAATAGCTACAGAAAAAACGTGTCATTTATAGACACAATATGGCTGCCGTGTTAACATTATTAAGGATGTCCAGAAAGTAACATTTATGTTTTATCGATAAACGTTGTTTCCTGATTTACGTATTTTCAACCAAAAAATATGTTATTGTATTAGAGGTGATCTTTGACGTGTAAGAACAAAATCTAAACATAATTTACTAGTACCTATATTGATAACGCTTAAAACGTTCCCAAAAATATTGAAACGCAAAGTAGGTCCGTACTAAAACGTTTATAGTAAATAAAATTTTATATTAATCAAGCTAGACAATAAAATAAATTAAAGTATTTTCACTAATAAGCCTAATGGCTTTAGATTTACTTCTTTTAGTCTCCAGTATTCTGTGCTTTAGTTGACTAATTCTGAGGTTCTAGGACACATCCGACAATTTCATACGTCAGTATATATGACGTCTTTGTTGTGTGATTATATTCGTATTAGCACCTGCAAAACGATCCCTGGACTCACTCAAATAAATAGTAAATTGATAAAGAGAGATCTAGTTGACAAATCAAAATGTCAACGTAAATTCGTTATTTTGTGACATTCGATCACAAATAAACAGATTCAAGATTACGACTTTAAAAGTGGCTAATAAGATAAGAATAGAAATGAATATGTGGTCTTATTTTGTCCAATCACAGTCAACGTACGCATGCGTCGTGTTACGAAAACGTCTTAACTTATAGGGGATATTTCTAAGGGCCTAACATAATTTTACGAGTTGTCGTCGATAAAGCGGAACAATAGTAGCAATAGAATTAAATCATAGCGTACAAAAATAAGGTTGATTATTGTAACGATATTTTCATGACGTTGCAATATTTTTTGTGTTTCTGTTTATATAATTATCATTCTTATGCGTTACCATATATTTTCTTGAGCCACCTTTGTAGGCAACGCTGAATCTCATTATTTTTTATCGACGTAAGCAAAGCTAAAATGTGTAATAACACAAAGTTACATTTTAGTTACAAATTAGTTCTAATTTTAGTTTTTAATGACCGCTCACACCACCAGCCATTTTCGCATTTTTTTCTAAAAAAACACGGACCGTTACGCGCACACGTTCCGAGTTCGTTCCGGTGGACCGTGGTCACAAAAATGATTTATGAGTTGCTTGGATTGAATCAGATACTGTAAAGCGTATATTTTTTAAGAGGCCTTGAGCACTGCAATAAACTGGTATGAGAATTGTTTAATTTAAATGGCTTAAGCTACGAAATAATTCAGGTGTAACACGACACTTTGAGAAAAATATGTATTTGTTAGTCGAGGATTTTTAATTCAATAATTATATAAAAAAAATATAAAAAGCATAGGTCATCGCTTATGCTTTTTATATTTTTTTATATAATTGGTAAACATATACAAACGGAAAAAAATAAACAACATATATTATAGTACAAAAATATTTATTTACATAAATATTAATATTTTTTTTTCATAAGTAATACGTAGTTTTTTTCGAAATTTTTAAATAATTTATTTCTTTATCAAATTTACAGCTATGTTAATTTTTTTTTAAATATTGTTTAGGATATTTCACATTCACATCATATGATTTATTTTGAGATCATAGATATCAACACTAAAATTTACGAAAATAAATAAAAATGATACCAGCGCTTTGGGTATGCCCAAAGCGCTGGTATCATGAGTTGGTCGTTAACGAAAAATATGTTTTATTAATTGATATTTACGGGTTTTTTTTTAAATTATTATCTAAACTGTTAGATCTTGAACTAATCTTGATTACAAATAAAGTTTATTTGTTGATTAATACGCCAAAACACTTTTAAATTAACCTGTAGAGATGGGTTAATACCGATATTTCTCAAGATTAGGTGATACTAATATATTCACTTTCAAATATTATAATGTCTTAACTAATATGTCATTATTAACTAATATTTCACTGTAATTTGGACCTTAAAGTAACAGTAATAAGATCTGACACTGATACGGCAGGAAAATATCTTAACTAATATATCAGTATTAACTAATATTTCACTGTAATTTGAACCTTAAAACAACAGCATACTGCAGGAAATACGTCTGTCTCATTCGTACGTACGACGCGGCGTATCGTGAAAATATTTTAATATTTTCACGAATCCGAACGAGCGCCAATCTAGTGAATCCGAACTATTCCGAAGATCGAATGATATTATCCGATTCATTTTGGATACCCGTTACAGATATTAGGCGAATATGAAATATTAGCATATTACAGTTCGCCGGATTACTAATCCACGAATCCTTTCAATATTACTAATATCTTAGCGAATACTAATATATCAGTCACACCATTATTAACCAGTATCATAAACTGCAACCAACACATAACACACACAGCACGAATCAAAATGGCGGACTAAGTTCTTTTATTTTTCCCTAAGAGCGTATTTGAAAAAAGAATGCCAATTTGATATTATTCTGTACAATGTTTCGTTCGAAAACGATAAAATACCATAGAGTATTGTAGTAAAACTGGTAAATAGTGAAAATATTGTTTTTTTGGATGAAATTTGCGTTGGTTTATATCCAGTAGAGCTTGTATCTTTATTTTGGTCGAAGTTTTTGTTACTGTGATAGCGTCTTTCGATGGATAGCATTCTTGTTTCGCATGTTGAACTTGATAATAGGTTGGAAATATAATTGCATTATTTTTCTTAACACTTTCCCTTAATGTATTGTATTGCCATTTGTTTAGCTTAAGTGATAAAAATATCCCCAAAGCCTCATCCGGAGAAAAAGCAGGTTTAGTTTCTTTAACAGATACGCACCTTTTTACTTTTTTCACACCATGTGGATTCTTAATTAAATGTTCTAATATTTCAGCAATTTCCTCATTCCTATCTACTTTTAACTGCGCAAAATATGCATATTATATTTCGTTCGATGACAAATGAAAGTTTTCTGCTCGTATTTTTTTCTGTTTAGGACCTATTTCACAAGAAGGTAGTCTAGGGCTTTGTTCGGTGGAGACACTTGCACTGATAGAAACTTTTAATGGTGACACAAAATTGATAAAATACAAATGATATTTTTTTTCAAATCATAAGATAGCAAACAAGCAGATGGGTCTCCTGATGGAAAGAGTCAACCATCGCCTATGGACACCAAAGATATTGATGGTGCGTTGCTATCTTGTGGCGAGGTCTAATGCCACATGCATAAGTTTACCGGCTATCTTACCCTCCAAACCGGAACACGACAGTGACAAACACTGACGCTATTGCGGCAGGAATAGGCGGTGGTACCAGAGCCGGGCGAGATAATACAGAACTCTACCACCTAGTAGTCACGATGGCAGTGACTTGCATAGCCAATCGGTCGCCCTTTACGATCTGCCTGGCAGAACGGCAGTTGGTCTATTCTTCAAAGGAGCCCGGAACCAACACGAGGATAAACAAACAAATAGAACAAACATTTACTTGTTTACAAAAAGTTAAGGCACCTCTGCTAGACCTGCACAAACTATGAATTACTGGTATTCTTTAGAAATGAATAAAATATATCTTACTAAACTAGCAAAAAGCAGAGCTTTGTAAGGGCTCGTAAAGTTATATTATCTAGTAATATTGTTAGGAAAGTATTTTTATGAGAATTACATATTTTAATGTATGGACTTTATCTAACCTAAAAAATCCAGCGTGTTTCGCCCAAACATTATATTCGCATCAAAGGCGTCGTCAGGTTGCCAAGCTGATCAAACTGATGCTCTATAGCTATTGCAGTCTGTACGTCGTGAACCCTTGCCTTTATACAAGAGTACGATGCCCGTGCGCCGCCAGTCAAATATAAACATTTTGTGAAATAATCTCTTAATAAGTTCAAAAATTCTAATAAAAAATGTATCTTCTATAGATTTTAACTCGTTAGTTTTTTAATAGATGGCGTTAGTAGTAATAAGATTCTCATAAAAATTGTATTTTCTATTTTTTTAATGTTTATAAAATGGTATTTTTATGGTAGATAACATATCTAGACATGAATTCAAAGTACCACGTCGAAGCTCAAACCTAAAAGTGCGACACTTTTTCAGTAAAATGTTCCACAAAAGTGCATAGTTCGTCGCCTAGTGTATAATAATAAAATCTATTTCATTCATTTCTAAACAATACCAGTTTATTAAAATATTTACTGTGTGACACCTTATCATTAACTCGACGTCCATGATATCTATATCTTAAATCAATAAAAACTTTGATTACACTTTTAATAAGTAATAGTTTATGTGTAGAATTATGATCAGGCTGAGAAGCTAACCAAAATATTTTTCCACATCATAAAAATCACACATAAATTTAAATATATGTAGATAATAATGTAGTAAAATATTTAGGAATCATGCTAGACCAAAGATTATCGTGGCATCCTCAAATTGAATTGATATCTGGGAGGATCAGAAAACTTATTTGGATTTTTCGGAAATTAAGAGACGTTGCATCCAATACACTTCTAAATAGAATCTATTTTGCGCTAGCTCAATCAATTATTTGCTATTGTATACCTGTATGGGGTGGTGCCACTAAAATTAAAATGTTGCAAGTAGAACGAGCCCAAAGAGCATTATTAAAAGTAATGCATTTCAAAACCAGTAGATTTTCCACAACTGAACTATACTCACTGTGCGAGTTACTATCAGTTAGAAAACTATATATACTTTATGCCATACAAAAAAGACATAGGTTGATTACATATGATAATAACCAAAAAGTTAAAACAAGGAAGGATGCTATTTTACAAAACTCAACGGTAAAAACACCTTTTGCCAATAGACAGTTCTTAAATCAGTCTACTATAATATATAACAAACTTAATAAGAAGTTAAATATTTATCCACTAACCATCTACAACCTTAAAGAGGTTTTAGTGGGCTGGCTTAAGTCACTGTCTTATGACGATGTTGAATCAATTATTTTTAGCAAGATAATATAAGAAAACTCTATTAACTGATGTATCTGTCTGTTAGAAACTGCTAGTCCTAAGATTAATGTAACACATGTACTTACAATTACCCATGCTGACATAACATACTCGTACACGCATACACACTCATATACACGTACAGACTCATACACATACATAAATACACACACGCAATAGGCACGTATATTACTTAATTTACACAAATGCTAATGATGTTCTGGAAGAGCGGTGTATCCTGACACAAGCATTTCTGCTTAAAAGGATGCGCCGGACAATGTAATATTATATAATCAGTGTAAAATAAGTTGAGAAATAAACATTTAAACATTTGTAAAAATATATTATCTAAGTCTTGCAAACACTTACCTGTATTGAAATCACCTAAATATTACTGCCATAAGTCATAACATCTACTATATGGTTAAAGAATTTATTGAATTTTATTAGAATTAATATAATAATTTACACATTTCAATATTAATTTACATTCCAAATTTTAGGTATGAACATATTTAAAAAAAACGTAGTATTTAAACTATTCATTTACAACGTTGCGGCCAACAAAGTCCGCATGCATCATAACACCTATACATAAAATGAATCATCATTGATGTTGCAATTAGTTGTATGACGTAACCACTACTTATTCATTAATTTGCAAATATTATACAACAATCAGATGTAATTTAACATGTTGAACTTATTTTTACATACATTTTCCTTTATCACGGGAACATGAATGGATGCTAGTACTGATGATGTTAAAGTCCGAGTTGATTCATGTATATTCTGCCTTTCACACAAACATTAATTTTCTGCTTATTAACGGGCTAAAAATATTTAGGTCGGCATTATTGTCTAAAAACTGAAAGTGTAATTAGGACTACTAAAAATGTTTAATTAACTTATGATCAATTTGAATAATTCTTAAATCTTTTAATTAAGGCTCTTAGCAATAAAAATAAACAAAAAACCGAAGCCATCAGCAGAACTTAAAGGTACAATTATGCATGGAAATTATTGTTAAATTTGATAACTTGTATGTTGTTAAATCAAATTTATATTTAATAGTGATTTATTTTTGATATATTATATCAGTAGCTTAGGCAGAAGATGTGAAGCTATCAAGGTAGCGACCAAAAAAAACATCGACAACAACAAACACAAAATAACACTTACACAAACAGACAAACAGATGTCACTATTCTTAATGACGATTCCATTTTTTATTAACATTTAATACCTATTTAATTATATTATTACTGAAACTTATTAAAAATATACAAAAGGAATAAATACTGAAATTATTCATTATACAAATACTAGTCCCTATTATACTCTTTAGTGGCAATAAAAACAACTTTTAACAGTATTTGATAATATAAATAACAATTGTTAATTGTTAAAAAATTTAATACGAATTTTAATATGTTAATTATTGTCAAATGATCCATACCTAGGTACAATCAGTGTTGTGTGTTAGGGTTATACAGGTGACAGACATCATATCATATTTTATGTGGTAGAAGGAAATCGAGCTTTCTGATGACTGCAGATAGGTAAAAGACACAGGATATCATACTATGAAAACGTAAGAAATTACCATTACCTACTTACCAGAGAAAATGAAGGAATGACATTGTCACGCAATCTGACTACATCCAGTGTTTTATTAAAATTACTTTCCTTGAAATGAAGTGAGCAGACCAACCAGTTCTTATGTCGGGGATTGATATTTTCAATGCCAATGGCATCTAGTCATTTTCTGTGTAAATCTTCATTTCTGGGGAACCTAAAATTTAATGAAATTAAATATCGACAAATCTAATACCCCAACACTAGTCGTATTTTGTAGGAATCAAAAAAATTATGTTTACAAAGAAATCGTAAAATACACGAACATCTTTTATAAGTCAATATAAAAATACAACAATTTAGAATGGATATTATTTAAAATCAGCACGCTTTATCATAGGAGTTTGCGACATACCTGTGAAGCGTTATTAAAGGTGCATTTTTGTCCTTTTTTGCTCCACATTGCAAAATACAACACGAAGGCATGTTGACTAATAGTCTATTAACTTCCACGGAGAATATGGCACTTAATAAACTGATATCTACTTGGTAAATCGTATTTATCCGAAACTAAATTAATATTTTGACAAATCATGTACCTCTTATTTACGTACATAATATGGCGTCGATGACACGTTTATAGAATTGCCAATTACTTAACTTTTAATTTATACGAAAGTGAGCAAGACACAATATCGTTGTCTCTTTTTGCATATGCAAATTACCAGTTGTTAAAAAGAGATAAAGAAATGTCGCTTAGTTCAATGTCGATTCTACCGATATTTGTATAACTAAAGTAGCTATAGAATGTTATTGCGCTTCTATATATTATTCATATTTCTATGTGAACATTAGACAAATAAAAATGACAAATGACAATGACAGTTTAAACTTTGCAAAAGTGAATCAGGCGTAGATTTTTAAAACAATTTATTTTGTTTTTAAAACTTGTACAAAAACTGTAATCTCATTCGCTTTTTATTATATTTGTGATAAGGAATCAAAATTTGTTGGTACGTATACCTTTGATATGTTAATAACTGGTTGTCTCTCCTTTGTTTGCTGTTCCTTCTATGTTGTAATTTTGTAAAAATACCTATATTGTTATTAACCCGTGATTCAAGGCCACCGATGTGTGCCCAGTTGTTATCCCATGTAATTAATGAATGTGCAATTTGCAATGAAGCGTATTATTTTGTTTGTTTCTGTTACGACACCATACTTATTATCATGTGTACAACTTGTAGTTCTTTATTACGTGAATATAGCCTATTTATGCCAACTTTATCTTTCTATATATTAGTTGCAATGAGATAAGTTAAATCAAAACTCGTTGCTATTTAGTTCATCTCCAAAGTCTTATCATGAAGTTGTATATCATCCATAATATTGAAATCTCAGCGTGCTTTTTGCCTCCTCGTCTATTTCTTTTTGTATTACAAAGGAGTAACAAAAACTTGTTTTGATGTAATTTATGAACTCAAATTTTCCTAAGTTAACACTTTCGGGACAAACTGCTTCTCAACATTATCTTGGTATCTCCCTGTACAAGCAGGGGCCGCTAGTTTTATTTTATTATATCTGACTATTTGTTGACTTGATTGCCCCTATCATTACAAAAAGCATGTGTTTTAGTGTCATATCACACCCCGTATAAGTTAATAGGTGTCAAGGGAAACCCTATTTGAGCACTTTTATACACACATAGCATTTACACACCCAACAAATACAGATACAACTCCTAAGAGTGTAGACTTAGGCATGCAAGCTTGTAGGAATTCTATGACTGTAATTCAAAACTAAAATATAATGTAAATTGTCAATATTGCTTAGGACATTATGTTCTGTATGGAAATTTTATTTTTAAATAATATTTTATGATAGTAAATAAATCATGAAATTTAAAAAAATCTAATGTCCTCGAAAGTTTTATAATGAAAGACATTAATCTATTAGAACAAATTGTAACCATTGCTGGTCCCTTTGTGCATCGGAAAACTGGATTGTGGTTTCAAAGGGTTAAAAGAAATATTACATTTCTTTAGTTTGCCATTATGCCTCAATAGAATAATTACCAGTAGGTAATTATTGTAAGTTTATTATTAAATAAGCAGTAGCTTATTTGGTAGTTAAATTAATGCAATTAAGCTTAGCTATATATTACAATTAAATAATAATAATTAATAGTGATTGCCTTTTTTGAAAATCAACTGTAATTCAATAAATGCTAAAGCATAAATATATTTTAAGAAGTTATAGGATAAACAAAACTTGACTCAGTTTTATCTATAGTATAGACTAAACGAATAAATATTTTCTAAATTTGACAACAGACTAGGCATAAAAGAAATAGTATTCGCTATGTGTGAATTCCATGGTGGAGGTATAGCAATGCAGTGGCAAAAGTTTGCAACAATTAAAGCTATCTATCAGACTAGACTATCAAATTATGTTGAGATTTCCTACAATTTTATTATTTTGAAATGGGTCATATATTATATGTTGGTAGGTTATGAGCAAAACATTATAAAAGCACAGATAGTTGATATAAATTCTATAATTATCCTACAAATGCATGAAAATTTTGATCATAATAATAACAATTGGATAGTTGCTGTAAAAGGAAAGGTAAGCTGCATCATATTAAATTACCATGTTAATAATACATTAATTATAATAGTAAATAATGAGATGTAAATAATATTGTTTATCGAAGTGATTTATCTAGATACCCTATGATGATGTTTGTACTTCATTGAATAAGTTTAAGGCGTAAGAGTACTTATGTTTAAACTTGTTTTATGGGGTCGAGGTTTGACATTAAAATAACTATTGCCATTGTTTTACAGCTCTTCAATATTTCTTCATGTTCAAGTTCTTATATGAAATATTCTTATTTCCTTTCAGCACAGTTTGAGGTTCAAATGATTTCAAACTGAAAAGTTTTAATAATAAGATTCATTGTTTTGTTTTTTACAAAATATGTTTATTTCTGAACAAAGAATTACAGGATTTATGTACTTTATCTATTAACTTTTTTTTTTTTATATAACACTGCTTTAAAAAAACAAGTACATTGACAAATGTGATAGGTGGCAAGCCTATCGCCAATCAAACATTTTCCAATCCTGGGCAAGACAATCGACAAATGAAAAAACACACAAGCCCAACCCAGGAATTGAACCTAGGACCTCATGTGATCAATGCCAACGCCAAACCACTAGACCACCAGAGGCGATCTTCACAAATCACAGAAAGTTAATAGAAAATAATAAAACACCTCTGTTATTATTTTTTGTACATAACCCCCAGTAGTTACACATTCTAGGGACTACCAATATCTCTACCACTGCCAATAACTCATGGCAATGTGTGTAATGTTTGTTTTATTAATTAAAATTTATTTTTGAAGCATATCTTACAAAAATATTAGATTATAGCACTTTTTCATATAAACTTTATATCTAAATTGTAAACTTTGTATTGTAAGAAGTTAAAAGCTTTAGAGATTGACTCAAAAGTATACTGTAACTCAGTGTTTCTTAACCTGTGGTCCGCGGAACCCTGGGGGTCTGCGAGCATGTATATAGGGGTCCGCTGAGTTACCAATGGACATTTGAATTAATAAATAAATACCTATGTTTTTCATTAAGGGCATCCTTGAAATTGTTCTTGATTTATCTAAGGGTCCACGGAATGAAAAGGTTAAGAAATGCTGCTGTAACTTATAAACATGAATCTGATACTGAAGCAACTTATTTCATACTTATAAATAAAATATTATATTTTGAAAAAATTTGATGTCACGAAATTTGGGATCCCTCCCTACCCCTTGTCACACGATGTCACATTTCGTCGACCCTCTCCCTCCCCCTTAACATATGACGTAATTTATGAATGGCTACTAACTGATGTCATTAAAAAAATAGTATAATTTCAAAAATCTGTGTATAATTTCTTCTAAATATTTTTATTATGTTGTCATCACTTATTTAAATTCCAGCTGTTGTATTAGGTATATATTAAGGCTAAGAGCCTTAGTTGCTCGTACTTTGTTTGCATAACACAAGAATATTATTTCCTCTTACTTAGTTGGCTAAAAAATTAACCTTTTGTTGCTTAAAACCATCTTTGCATTATTATCATTCAAAAAAGCAGTTTAGGGCACCTTGGTTGGATGCATTCAAAGTTGTAGTGGATATAATTTGATACATTTTTGTGTTTTATATGATATATAGATATAGATAACAGTTGACATTCAAATAACAGAGGCATGAGATTATAATTATTAAATCAATCCTTAAATTGTGAATAGCAAAGCACCATTAACATCTTTGATGTCTATAGGAGAAGGTCGTCTCCTTTCCATCAGGAGAGCCATCTGCTTATTTGCTATCTTATGATATAAAAAATACATTTCTGTTATAGCACCGTCAGTAGTTATTTTTTATGAACGATTCTTTCACATTGTAAACAATGTTAAGTTAAGGATATATTTTGTGTAAGCATGTCAGCACATTTAGCTCATGCAGTTAATATTTAGAAACAAATTAAACAACATCAAGCAGACACATAATTTCTTTGCATTTTGCACAAAACTGCACCCTATTGCCCAAACACACATCTATATTATGTATAATTAGCATTGAAATAACTAAACTGATATAGTATGTTGGATTTGTCAATTATCCATACTCATATCATAAATGCGAAAGTCTGTCTGTCTGGCTAAACCGGTCACGGTCCTGGTCACGGCTAAACCGCTGGACCGATTTTCATGAAATTTGGCATGGATATAGTTGAAGATCTGGGGTCAAACATAGGCTATATTTTTTTTTCAAAAATCAGTCCCTGGTGGGCTGATTTTTGAAAAAAAAAATAGCCTATGTTTGACCCCGGATAGGGATAGGGGATAAAATTTTTATTAAAAGCTATTTGAACGACTTATTAATATACTCGCGGGCGAAACTGCGCGGGTCAGCTAGTTTCGATATATTTATGAAAGCTCTTCAAGCTTCCTGCAACATAGATAAAGAGTTACAGTAAAAAAATTGCAAATTGAATTTAATTATGTGTCTCCCATGCACATATTAACAGCACTTGTGTGGTCATATTGTCGTGTCATTATCTCATGACCTTTATTACACTTGCATTGAGTAAATGAATAGTGTTCACAGTTGTGACACACTACTTGTTCATCCGGATATCCTGCCATGTTTTCTAATTGTGATTAATACTACATTTCTCTTCACTATGTATACTAATAATCAAAATAAAAAATTAAAAAAGAAAAAAATCCGTAAACTTGACCCTGCAAGGCCATTTCTGAAACTTCTCATTATATTAAGGTTAAACTTCCTATTAATTTTAATCTGTAAGTAACAAAACTTTCCTATCCGTAGATTTTGAGCTCAAGGAGATCAGAAAGTAAGGAAATATTGTGCAAGGTCAAAAAATGATTGGTTGAAAAATCTCAAAGTTGGAAGAAAAAAAAATTGTTTTCAAAGTCGTGCGTCAGTCAATTATCTACCCCTATACGGATAAACCGATTTTGATGCAATTTAGCGCTTTAGACGCAGCTTCTTAAGGAAGAGAGCTAATTAAATTTTTTTATCAATCAGTACATCAATAGTTATTTAAAAAAACATTGTTTCGCCGACTTTTTTTGTAGTTTTTTCAAATTTTCTCACAATCTCCTAGGCCGAATCGGGTCAATTTTTTTGAGTTTAAGTTTGACAGAACCCAATCGAATGCCATCACAGAAAATATATCGCACCTCCGCTCAAATAGTGTCACAAGTAAAAAAAACAATTCTCAAGTAAAAGGGGTTTAAAATTGCTCCTGTCTATTTTTTCGCTTTTTCGGCAAACGCCACAAACATCACTAACGCCATATGGTATCAAATCATTAAAAACGGTGGTAGATCACCATTGGAGATAAAACTATGGCATAATACGATACGAATAGTACAATAAAAGTAATTTTACGATGTTTTGAATTGTGACACTATTTGAGCAGACGTGCGATATATAGAATGCCATCAATTCAACCGCGTTTCGATCATGTAAATCGTTCCAAAGTTATGAGAGGTTTATATTAAAATGTACTGGTACTGTTTCACAAAACAGTTTATTGCCGATTTTACGGCATCTTCAGATCTATGATACTATTATAAAATATTAGCTTTTATCCGTGGCTTCGCTCGCATATTTTTTTAAATATAAAAATATAAAACTTGAGAGGTGTCAAGGGACACCCGGATGGAACGAAGTTCCTTTCATTATTATTTACAAAAAACCTGTATACACTCAACAAAAATAATCGTCGCGACACCACACTGTTCAATGCGAAATACAATTTCAGCACCCGGTCGAATTTCGGAACCCGGTCGAACTTCGGCACCCGGTCGAGTTTCGGCACCCGGTAGAATTTCGGAACCCGGTCGAATTTTTATGATCGGTTAAGGAGTTTTCGCGTGAAAATGTAACAAACAAACTTACTTTCGCATTTAAAATACTAGTAGGATAGTAGGATTGCATTGACGTATTTCAACGAATATTTTGCACAAACATAAGGTAGGCCTGACCTTTCTTTGTGCAGTTGTTTCTGTGTTGTACAAATTTATTTTTTTTAAAGTCCGACTAAATTTTTATGTATGTGAGTGCAAGTATACGTGTATATGCGGGTGAGCGTGCCTGTGTGCAAGTGTGTATGTATGTTTGTATAAATGCAGATGTGCAGTAAGAGGTTGGCAATTTCACCATCAAGTCAGTCAATGCCTATACAAAAACACTGCATAATTAATTGTTAATCTTTGTTTCAGTCGACTACAATGCTAGAACCTCAGCAAAATAAAACGTAGCTGGGAGATGTAAGTCAAGTCAGAAGCGAGGACAGCTCGTTATGAGCTAGGTGACAATGATTTGTGCATTCCTTGCGTGCCTTCTGGCGTTCCTGTGCATGCTGTCGTCCGCGTACGGCGGTGTCATCGTGTACACACAGGATATACCACACACGGTTAGTGACACCACGTGCATGGGCGTACCGAGGGGGGGGGGGGGGGGGGCAAGGAGGGGCAGCTGCCCCCCCCCCCCTCCCCTGGAATTTGTTTACCTCTCTACTTACTATCTACTATTGTAGATAAAAATATAATAACATAAAAATATAGTACTAAAATGTTACGGTTGCCTCCCCCTGGCCCAGAACCTGAATCTTAAAACGTTACGGTTGCCCTCCCCCCCTGGCACAGAACCTGGGTACGCCCATGACCACGTGACCTCGGTTACGACATGTAAAGCTTTGTTCAGACTATGCAAGTATTTTTGTCATGTATCTAGTGATTGTGTAACTAAATTTCTGTAAACAAAAAAAAATTAGGCAAGTAGATTATTGCGACATTTAGTTAAGCCGATCTATTTTGTTCTATTTTGCTAGGGCAAGTAGCATCACCCGATGGCTCACTGGTTCACTGACTAAACTCTATAAATCTGCATTTTATTTTGAGATCAATGTTGGCAACGTAAAAACCTGAGTTCCTGTATATAAAAACGTATTTCCCGTATTTTTAAGGGGAATAAAAACTTTAAAAAAAAATAAACTGACAAATAAAACTGAAAAGGAAAAAATAACAAACCCATAATATTAACCCCAAAAAGTTATTTATTTCATTCCATACTTTCTGGTTTTCTATGTGTAATATCGTCGGCCATACATCAGTGTCATGGTGGATATACCACACAGGGCTGGTGCTATTACTTTCATAGCCTTAAAAATAGATGCAGATCGTAATGAACTAGGTAAAAATGTTAAGTGTACGTGTTCCATGCCTGTTTTTACTATTGGTTACTAGGCGGTAGACTTACGCAACGGCTTGTTATCATTGCCCTCTTTCTCATGTTATGGCACCAACGCTTGTTACTGTCGTATGCCAGTTTGGAAAGTCAGCAGGTGAAATTATACGTCATATGACATTACATTCCTAACTTCGACTGCCTTGTGGTCTAGGAGTAGCCTATTCGGCGCAGAGTTATTGAGAATTTTTTCGAGGTTTTTCTCGAAAAGCTACAATCTCAGTAGCAGCTCGGAGTCTGGCGGAGTGGTGTATTACCACTCCCGTAACTTGGATGACCACGTTAAGCTGTAGGTCCCTTTTATCGCTAGAAATAGTCGATAATCGTTAACATGTCGGTAAATGCGGCAATGAGATATCCATTTATCTCGCCAACAAACCGGTGAATCGCGATGAATCGGAGTTTATAAACGTTCGGTTTACCCTGCCTGCCCCACAAGGGAACCGGGTGCATTGATACACTCCTAACTTTATCTGTTTCATACCCTTGTTTGTTTAATATTTTATGATATAAAAAGATGTAATACTGCTGTCGTCGTTCACAATCAGGGTTACCAACTAAACTATAAACTATATTTGACAAAGAAAGAGTAAAAATTGGCAGAATAGGAAACAAAGAATATGAAAAAAAAGTATTTTCAAAATGATCTTAAAGTTGCCATTAAAAAAGTTTGTGTTATTTTAACACGTTCTAAATTTTTATATTTTTTTAATATTTCAAAGCTTGTTTTACAACAAACTTTATATAAATAAATATTGTATCAATCTATATATATAAAAATCAATACCACTTTTCTTTGTAATTTTATAACTCAAGAACGGGCTCACCTATCCAAACCAAATGTTTAGGCTTTGTTCGGACTATTGAGTAGTGGTTTATGTGAAGTTTGCACAAAATCGGTAAAGCGGTTCTTCATTTATCACATTTTTTGTAACAAATGAATTCAATAAATGGCGATACGTAGCGATGCACGTAACGGGCCGCTAGTAAAATATAAATAGTAGTTTTTTATTGCTAAAATTTATATTCTTGTCCGTCTTCATATCTTTCTAATCTAGAATAACCTAGGTTTACATTAGGTTTAATTTTACTACTTTTAGGCTAGGTAACTAGGTAGTAACGCACCATTAACTTCTTCGGTGCCTATAGGCGATAAATGTCTTTTTTCCATCAGGAAAACCATCTGCGTGCTTGCTATCTTATGATATAAAAAATACGCAAATCTTACATGAGAGCAGAAGGGAGGGGAGTAAATAGGTCGAGCATAATCTTACGACATCTCACTAAGAGGGTAAAAAAACAAAACCGCGTCGCGTTATTCACGTGAATAACGCGATTCACGAACACACCCTTACCTTATTTCTTTTTAATATTTTCATCACTGTAAAACGGAATAAACATGACATTAGGCATTATAAAACTAACTATGTGAACTAAATCTAACAACTCTTTGATAAGGTTATCAAACCAACAAAGGAATATTACTGCTGATAGACAGTCTCTTGTGAGAATTGGTAACCGTCGCTCGGTTAGCGTTAATTGTTAATACGTTGCGTAAACCGGTAACGTGGAATATTTTATAGATAAAAAAATGCTATTTACGTTACAACTCTAATTGTTATTCGGTGCTTCCGCGTGTGTTCCGTGCAATTGACGCTTATTGAAAACATATATTATCTCTTATTTATCCTCGTTATATAGTAATATAAAAGTGGATCAGTTAAATCAATATCAATTTATCAGTATCTATTTATATTATTGACACAATTGTATTATTTTACCCGGCTGTGGACTGAAAGGAGGGTCATGTGTTTGACCTGTATTTATATGCACTAGCTTCAACTTGCAGCCCGCTGCATTATAAATGTTTTTGGTGAATCCCGCGGGATTACCTTATTTTTCCGGGATAAAAAGTAGCCTATGTGCTATTTCAGGTCATCATCTACCTGTGTGCCAAATTTCATTCAAATCCGTTCAGTAGTTTTTGCGTGAGTAACAAAAATCCATCCAAACATCCAAACTTTCGCATTTATAATATTAATTAATTAATTAATTAATATAGATATACGTTCCCTTGTCTGTTTGTAACTACTTAAGGCGTTAACCAATTTTGGTAAATAATAGGTCATGATTTTACACTTTAAATCGTCGGCACTTGATGAAATTCCAATATTTTTAGTTGAAACTAGTTTATCACACACTTGTACTTTTATTTCACTATTATATACTAAGTTGTTTAATTTTATCGATAGGTTTCGCTGAAGATGCTTTATAAAGCGAAATCGGTCGATAAAATTAAACAACTTAGTATATAATAATAGTGAAATAAAAGTACAAGTGTATGATAAACTAGTTTCAACTAAAAATAGGTCATGACTCATGAGTTCCATCTTCATAGCGCGGGTATCATTAAGTATCTATAAATTCTTAAATAAACACCGGTCAAGTGTTGGTTCCGGGTTCCTTTGAAGAATAGACTAACTGCCGTTCTGCCAGGCAGGTCGTAAAAGACGACCGATTGTGACTACTATGTGGTAGAGTTCTGCATTGTCTCTCCCGGGTCTGGTACCACCGCCTTACCTATTCCTGCCGCAATAGCGTCAGTGCTTGTCACTGTCGTGTTCCGGTTTGGAGGGTAAGGTAGCCAGTAAATTATGCATGTGGCATTAGACCTCGCCACAGGATAGCAACGCACCATTAACATCTTTGGTGTCTATAGGCGATGGCTGACTCTTACCATCAGGAGACCCATCTGCTTGTTTGCTATCTTATGATATAAATAAATAATAGTTTAAAAAACTAAAAATCACGCTTTTTATAGAAAACCGAACTAAAAAAATAGAAAATAAATTTTAATAAATTTAAATTAAGAATAGTGTTAAAAATTTCAATAATTATAAATTAATAATAGTGTGAATAAAAAAAATAATTTTATTTTAAAAAAAGCGTGGGGTGCATGGTGTCAATAGTTATAAATATTTTATTGACACATATGAGTAGAGTGATTATCATTTCGCTAATATCTTAAAAAGCACCCCACGCTTTTTTTAAAATAAAATTAATTTTTTTTATTCACACTATTATTAATTTATAATTATTGAAATTTTTAACACTATTCTTAATTTAAATTTATTAAAATTTATTTTCTATTTTTTTAGTTCGGTTTTCTATAAAAAGCGTGATTTTTAGTTTTTTAAACTATTATTTATTTTCTACTTTTTAGTTTGGTTTATTTATAATAGCTTGTTTTTTTAATTTTAAACTATTGCACGACTCATGATGCGAAGCATCAGAGAGTGCTTTACGATCGAATTTTTTTTTTCATATATACATATCTTCACGCCAGATCCCTTACGGGGTAGGCAGAGAGAACCGAGTGCCATACATCACGATCCTTGCAGGCTTGTTTCGCTTCCTCCACATTCATCACTCTTTTCATACACACACTCCGGTTGCGAAGACTCTTGATACCACCTTCGGATTTTTTTTTCGCCTTATTTTGGCAACTATTTTTAGTATTATAGCCTTGTTAGTTAACGGAATCAAGATATTTTGCATACTATTGTCGAGATAATTTAATGGAAATTAATTCTATACTTGCTAAAAATTAATTTAATGCAATAGAAACGGAAAAAAATATGAAAATAGGTCAAAAAATTTTCATGTCCGTCATGTATGAAACTCCGGAAACACTGTAACTTATGAAAAAATCAATTATTTGAGTTATTTTTTTTAATTCTAATCGGCAATTTAGATCATCGCATGCGAATGGCTTATAAATTCAGTGTCGTTTAATTACAATTAATAAAAAACGAAAACTACAAGACTGTATATCTATATATATCCATGTAAAATTAACATGGATGGTGATATATCTATATCTATAAATATTATGTACATTTATTTTGTTTTTGTTTTTTGTTTTTTTATTCAGTCAATTAAACTCAGTCACAGAGACGGTGGCGGATTCTTCGTGGCTCGTGAAATCTAAGTTATATGCGCAGACACTGTTGCAAACTCTAATGCGCATACCTAGTCGAGTGCCACGGTAGAAGCACGGAACTACTTATACGCTTATAGACATGTGTGTGTGTGTGTGTGTGTGTGTGTGTGTGTGTGTGTGTGTAAGTGTGCAAGGCGTTCCTGTCGTACTCCCATACAGGACAATACGACGGGGCCAGGTATGGGCCATGCTTGGCGCAATGCTGTCTACCTCTGACCCATGCTTGTAAACCCGCTTTGGCCTAGCCTTGGTAGAAGTAGACTCGGTAAGATCCAAGAGCGTCTAGCGAATGGGTCTTTTGAGCAGAGAGCTATTAGAGTTGTTCTCATTATTGAGCGAACTAGCGAACTAGCGACTAGCGAGAGAACTACTAGCGAACGAGTCTGCCGAGCAGAAGGCTCATAGAATTAGTCTCATTGAGGAGCGTTTAGCTAAAGAGTCCGCCGAGCAGAGAGCTCGTGGATTAGTAGTGATACGAAACCATACAGCAATTGAGTCTGCTCAGCCACGAGAGAACCGCCTAGCGGTAGCGCGTCAGACGTCACAAAGACTTCGTTCAATTACTGAGCGTAATTTTATAACCACCATAAATCAATATGCTGAAGTACCATGTACAATCTGTAAGAAATTATTATATCCAAAACAACAGACGTCATTAGTTAAAGCACGTCTTGATTTTTTTTTTGCTCGACTACCATAAAAAAAGAAAAGTTCCTTCTCAGGCCTACTGGAACAACATGGAAGTTATAACTTTACCTCTTGAACTGACCGACTTGACAGACGTAGAACAAAGACTTTTGTTAAGAGTAGTTCCTTTTATAACTAGTTTCCACCCGCACCAAAGTGCTCGTCAACACGAATCAAACGAGCCCAAACTCGATAGAGTTGTGTTATTTAATTGCTGAGCTCCTATGGTCACCTTCTGGCTTCATCATCGAACCCTGCAGGATCCTAGTTAGCACCAAGCACCAAAGTGCTCGTCAACACTAATCAAATGAGCCCAAATTCGATAGAGTTGTGTCATTTAATTGCTGAGCTCCTATGACCATCTTCTAGCTTTATCATCGGACCCTGCAGGATCCTAGTCACCACCAAGCACCAAAGTGCTCGTCAACATGAATCAAATGAGTCCAAACTCAATAGTCTTGTTATTAACCGATTTTTAACCATTTAATTATTAAGTTCCTGTGGTCACCTTCCGATTCAGATTCATCAGATCAGCTCCATGTCATAATAAGGTTTCATTGTCATTCAATTAACATACGTATACAAAATTTCAGCTCAATCGGTAACCGGGAAGTGGATCAAATTTACTTGCGAGATTTGATTTCAGACATCGAGATAGGTACAATAAATAAAAAAATGCTCATAAAACAAAAATTACTGGGCCTACCTGAATCAAATTTTTATGGGACCAATTCGAAACTATTCCGCATCAAACAAAAAGAGAATCACGTAATTCGGTTCAGAAACCTCGGAGAAATCGGTGTACATACATAAAAAAAATATACCAGCCGAATTGAGAACCTCCTCCTTTTTCTGAAGTCGGTTAAAACTGGAATAATTTTATCAAATTAGTGTATTGTCATCGGACCTCGATAAATCTACAAAGTTTGAACGAAATCTGGCCGTTTAAAGTGGGTCAAAATCGCGCCCAAAGAAGTCGGTTACAAACAAACATACAAACAAACATACAAACAAACATACAAACAAACATACAAACAAACATACAAACATACAGGTGAAGTTAATAAAAAGCGTGTAAAAAAAGTGTGAGTCGAACTCGCACACGTAGAGCCCCGTACCGCCGCGCGATATTATATACTATATCCTGATGATGCAGTAAAATGCGAAACCGGTTGACTATTTAAATAAAAAAGTATATATTATATATAATTAGTGAATTGTGAAACAGTACAAGTGTAAAATTTAAAACAATCATTACCTAAAGTTACTGCTATGGGGATCAATTTTTAATATCATTATTTGTCGTGATAGCGGCTACACTAACATCCATTAAATGAAAATGTTAGATACCTATTTCACTTTAAGAGATAGGGCCATGTAACAGAAAGACACAGAAAGCGGAGTAGTATTAATAAAATTCAACTGGCCACACTTAAGACATGGAAACTTAAAAATCGTAATGGTGGATTTTATGCGCTTAATATGCTTGAAAACATTGATATAACAAGAAAGATACGTTACTTAGTCACAGCGCCTGGTCCTATAAAACTAGGTCCGTGGACACAGTGACAATTGGTGACAATCAATCACGCGCGGGATCTCATAACATACACTTATATTTTCCGACTGTTTTTACCATTAAACACGCATCAAAATACCTTCTTGTACATTCAGCCAGTGTTATAATCACACAAGGAAAAAATAAGACACACGGGATTACTTTCCATTCGTAAATACAGCTAAAACAATTTGTTTGAAAATAAGATTAAATTATTATTTAGTTCGCCATGTTTGTGAGAGTGAGATAGTACAATACAAAAGTAAGCGAGAGAAACATAGTCTGCTACGTTCGTCGCATTACTTTGCGTTCGACTGACCGAGCTTAGGTTTAGCATTTGCGATGTTAGAATGTAACATATCTTCCCTTTTTATATCAATGCTTGAAAATTATTTTTTCAAGATAAAGAAGATTTAAAAAAAAGGGCTTTAAAGCCGTAGCCGTTTGGAGTGACAAATCATATAATAAATGACAGGAATTTAAGAAAATGAAACTATTTTAGAATAAAGAAGTTCATATCTTCACGCCCGTATCCCCGAAAGGGTAGGCAGAGGTACAACAAGTGCACTCACGATTAGCCGATTGCACGATTAAAGAAGTTTTTATTCTAAAGCACTGCTTTAGAATAAAGAACGAAGAATTTAGAATAAAATAATTTATAAAAAAACGTCTACTGCTAAGCATTGAATGGCAAACAAACACGTCCTGAAATCTCGAGTTTTGTTTAGCAATATTAGATACCACGTGAAATGGTACCTACATCGATACAAAAATTAATAATAACTGCTATTGTGGTATTTTCCCCGTGTTGTCCCGGGCTCCTTTGAAGAATAGGTCAACTGCCGTCCTGCCAGGCAGGTCGTAAAAGGCGACCCATTGGCTATACGAGTCACTACCATCGTGGCTACTAGGTGGTAGAATTTTGCATTGTCTCGCCCGGTTCTGGTACCATCGCCTTACCTATTTCTGCGGCAATAGCTTCAGTGCTTGTAACTGTCGTGTTCCAGTTTGGAGGATAAGGTAGCCGGTAAACTTATGCATGTGGCATAAGACCTCGCCACAAGATAGTGATGGTTGAGTTTTTCCATTAGGAGGCCCATCTGCTTGTTTGCTATCTTATGATATAAAAAAATATAATTCTCGACCGGCTTAATCCGGCTCTTCCAACTGGCGCTACCAAAGCTTTTACTCTATTTTTGGGTTCAACCTTCGCTTTTTTATACAACTAACGATCGCCTGTGGCCGAAATTCGACCATAGACTCAACAATTCCCTTAAGTTTGACGGCTGACTTTAGCCGTAAAGAAAAAGGTATATATTATGTGTGTATATCTTTATGTATGTCACATGAAGTGTGTATACCTAATGTTTATTTTAATTAATTAAAGGAGCTTCTAATGCATATTAATAAAAAAATATTAGGTTTCTGCAATCCTCAGCAATGTAAACTTTAGCTGTGCCAAATATCATTCTCCACCGTTTGCGCGATTGTCTTAAAAAGGGGTCCAAAGTTTTTCCTTCACGTATTAATATATAGATTTCTAGCTCTTCCCCGCGGGATTACCCTCCTAGGTCCCGATACCGCGGACAAATTGCGATATTATTCAGCCTATGTCACTCAGGAATAATATAGCTTTTTACTGGTGCAATATTTTTCAAAATCGGTTCTCTAGTCCCAGAGATTACTTCCTGCAAACAAACACAAAAACCTAAAAACCGTACCTTTGATAATATTAGTTCTCGTATAGATGTATTTGTCATATGAATCAGTAATTCCCAACCGCCTTATCATCATTAGTCATCACCTATAATGATGTCAGATCAATAGAAAAACGGTAAAAATAAAAATTAATCGCCGAAATGTTTTTATACGCGCGAAGTTTTTGATTAAATACAGCAAATTGAATAATTCTTGTTTTGTTGTGTTTTATATTGTCAGAGAAAGTTTTTATGAAAGAAAATATTTAAAAATCGTATGGGCAAATTTTAAAAATCTCATAATATGAAGCATAGAATAATAACGCATAGAAACCGAGTCGACCCGCGCAATATTAAGCCATTTCAAAGAAGCCTGAAAAGGCCTCTTACGTTCGCCGGCCCCTCAGGCATGCGACACGTGCCACGCGGAGTACAGCTCTCGCAATTTCAAAAAATTTGAGTTACTGTGTGGTGAAATGCTGTCACCGTGCTTCACAAAAGCGTATTTAGGACTTGAAGATAACATTTTACCGATAAAAACTACTTGGCATCGGATATTTTTGTATAAAATCCAAACAAATAAATCATAAATATCTAAGTAGAACGATATTCAAAATGTTGCCAGCCAAAGGGAAAAATATTCTACCACGTATTTGTTTTTACCTATTTTCATTATAATTAATAATATGTGTATTCCTATTTTATGTGCGATATTACATAGCCTGGACTTTGCTTTTGCATAAAAAATAGTTTTTAAGTGTTGAGACTCACCCATTATACTGACACAAATATTACAAATCCGTTTGTCAGACCAATATTATGAAGCATTTATTCGTATATAATGAGGACTTTTAGAAGACAAAAAAAATGTTCCAACTAGCATTCTAGATGCCACAGTGACCATCAGAAAAAAACTCTGTCACTACCAAAGTCATTTTTTTTTTTAATTTTCTTATTAAATAATATGCCATCTTACTGCATTATTTCGTATTGCTTAGTGTCAAGTAGTTTTATTAGCGATATTTTCGACTTTTATCCACGAAAACATGTAGGGTAGCGTGCCCTAAAATCGGTCTGCGCCTAATGTCGACCTCCTAATATGTTTATACTGATAATTAAGCTAATATTCCACATAACTTTTAAGAACGCGGGCAAGACTTCATACATCGTTTTTTAATTATTATCTTAAAGTTTAATGTGTTTCTTAAGATTCTATATCAACTGCTTAATTTATCCGCATTTAATAAATATTTTTTTAACTTGGGGAATAGTAGCTAAATAAAGTTGGAAACAATCAGTTCTCTCCTTAGTAGTCTGTGGTTAGGAATTTTTCTTGTCATTGGTGTCTTCAGTACAACAGCTGCTAATCTCTGAAATCTATTTATTTATTTATTTATTTATTTAAACTCTTTATTGCACAAAATATACAACAGGCGAACTTAACGTCTAAAGACATTTTCTACCAGTTAACCTTGCACTTGTAGAAACATTGTAGTAACGGGTAGTGCACAAGAAAAGTCTTACGGAACAATTGCAAATAATTTTACACTAAACAAAGCGAATAATTACATTTATCTAAACCTACGGGCAGACCAATAAACATACAAATATTAATATATTATATAAATTTTTATATAATAAATATAATAATCTCATAACTATTCATATAAAATGTACTTAAATAATCATAAAACATAATAATACGAATAAAATAGAATACTATAAAATATAAAATAGTAATATAATAGTGATAATAAATACTTACAATTGCATAACTAAAAGTTAATTAAGAGTTATTTTGAATCTTTAACATATAATCATATATCCTAGATTTAAATATATTTACTGAGGAAGCTTGTTGAATATGCTTTGGGAGGCGGTTCCAGAGACGTATTGCTGTAAGTGTATAAGAATCCAAATAGCTTGCTGTGTTGTGCGCTGGGACCAAAAGGGTATTAGTGTGTAAAGATCGCTGAGTACGACCCTGGGTATTAAGATAATGAAAACGTTCACGTAAATATGATGGAGAGAAAGGGTCATGCAGTATATTAAAAAGTAATATAAGTACGTGAACATTCCGATGGTTACGTATGTCCAACCACTTCAACTGTGACCGAAACTGACTGACGTGGTCAAACTTACGCAGTCCATATATATATCGTATGCATAAGTTGACCAGTCGATCAAGTTTGTTTAGGAGCTCTTCTGTGATGTCTGTGTAAGAAACGTCAGCGTAATCAATTATTGGTAGTAAAAGAGACTTGACCAAGGTAACTTTAGTCGATTGTGGTAAAAAGTTTTGCATTCTTTTCAGTTGGTGAAAACTTGCCATAACTTTACGGCTAACTTCGTTCACTTGGTCAGACCATGAAAGATCATTTGACATTATGAGCCCGAGATTTTTAACTTTGGTGTGGTATTTAAGTGGTTTGCCATTTAGCAACACCGGTGGAATTTCGTTCAAATTAATGCGTGCGATGTTCATCTTTCGACCAAGTATTATTACTTGGGTTTTACTGGGGTTTAAAGTAAGACCAAAACTTTCAGCCCAGCGGCTAATGGAATTAAGATCTTCAGTCATTTTGTCAATATTAGCCGTAAGCTCTGATGGGTGACAAGACAGATAGAGTTGAACATCATCGGCATACATATGAAAGGAACTTTAAGTAATTACAGAAGAAAGTTTATTTATGTATACAGAAAAGAGCAACGGAGAAAGCACACCTCCTTGTGGGACCCCCATACAAACATCACACCAATGTGAAAAATCGTTCTTTGAACGAACTCGTTGTTGACGTCCTCCTAAGTAGGAGCTAAACCATTCAGACGCTGACTGTGATAGATTAAAAGAACGAAGTAAAGCTAATAATATATCATGATCGACACAATTAAAGGCATTACTGAAATCCAAAAGTGAGAGTAGGGATACCTTTTTTTCGTCAATACCAAATCGTATGTCGTCAGTAATTTTGATGAGAGCCGAACATGTGATGGACGAAAACCAGATTGGTACGACGAAAGAATGTTATTTTTTAAAAGAAAACTAGAAAATTGTTGATAAACAATCCTCTCCAAAATTTTCGAAAGGAAAGGTAGGATTGATATAGGACGATAGTGGGAAAAATTTACGGGATTAGAAATTTTTGGAATGGGAATTATATCAGCTTTACACCATAACGAAGGGAAACTGCCAGAAGAGAGAGAAAAGTTAAAAATATGGGTAATGTGAGGTGTTACAATGTCAACAATAGGCATAATCATGTCTCGACTGATGCCGTCATAACCAACAGCTTTAGTAGGTATTGAAGTAATAATTCTTTTAACTTCACTATCAGTTACTTTTTCAAATGAAAAGGGAGAATTATTAATGACTTTAGAAGACAACATCTGAATGGTTTTGAACCTTATATTTGAAGTCATCATCGAGCTGCTAGGAGAAGCAAAATTGACGTTGAGCGTGTTTAAGTCAATTGTACTATTTGTATTATTTTTTGATTTCCCAAACCCAAGGGAACGAAGTTAGATTGACAGAACTCGGAGCTAAGTTTTTGCGAAGACACTTTATAAGTACTTAAAAGAACAAAAAATAAATTAGCTTTAACTATTCTTTAATACAAAAACAGGGAGAATTTTTATTTGATACTTATAATGAAAATTATAATATATAAACTTATTGCTGTTTTAATGAAAATGTAAATTAAGTTTTATACAATGATAACACTTAAATTTGATGATAGAATTCAATCAAATTAAAGTCTCAATATTTTTTATATAATTGTTCCTAGCGATATATTTTATTTAATTGATTTAACAATCGTAGAAAATTATTCTAGTTTTATTCTAATAGTGAAAAATAAAACTTTGAATATCAAGTGCCTTTAAATTGTTTTCTTTCTTTGACTACAACTTAATAAAAATAAGTACCCTAAAATAGTTATATTGAAGATTATTTGATATAGACAAAAAATAATTTATATAAATCGTTTTATTTAAAAAAATATCACAATATTGAATATTTAATGCTCATTTCTCTTAATTTTGAGGACCAGCAAGTAACGATCTACTGTAATTTTTACATATCAAATTTTTTCTGCGTAGTTTTAAAGAGACTAAAATATCAATTTATTTCATTTATTTTATGTCTCAAAGAAAGAGACTCAATCATTAAAATTGGTGACCATTTAGATTTTTTCTTTTACAGTTTTTATCAAATTAAAAAGATCATTTAAATACATACCATAAAAAATTGAGGGCATATTATGTTTACAAAAGTTATTTAATAAAATTAAAGTAAATTTTAATGCAAAGTCAATACCTTATTTCAATTTCAAACATCCTTTACTGGCTAACATTAGAGAAAAATGGGGCTGAAATTAGGGAAAAATTGACCGACAATAGAAAAGAAACCAGGATAGAGAGGGTCAATCATTTAAAACTTAACACGTTTACATATTTTTATTTCGTTGTTGAAATCAATTCGAAACATCAATAGTGTAAAATTTAAATATTGATTAACACGAAAAAGAAGATTAATATTTTCTTCCCGATAACGGTTTAAGCCTAATAGGGTCCGAAAGTTATGTATTTGGTTAGGCGGCCGAAATTTGGCTATTTTACCCTATAAATTTCTACATCACTGAGATTAATTTTAATTTTTAAAATTTTAAATAAATAATTTGATTATTAAGTATACATATTTTCGTGTCACAATTTGCACAAAAACGAAAAAATCCAAGATGAAATAGCTTTGGAACGTAGAATTATAACACGTAGAAACCGAGTGGGCCGCGATGTTTTAAGCCATTTCAAAGTAGCCTTAAAAGGCTACGCATGCGCTTGCCGTCCGCTCAGAATCGCGATACATGTCCTACGGAGTGCAGGTCTCGCAATTCGAAAAAAATATGACTTACTGTGTTGTTAAAGGCAAAAAAAGACAAATAAAATAAATGCTGAATTATCAAAAAGTACCCTCGAGCTAAATTATTTTCATAAGACTTAGTATAAATAATAGTTAAAGCAAATACAATAATTAATTTTCTTAACATTAAGGTCTAACTAAAATATCGTGCGCAATTTTTTTTCCACAACTAGCAACTGTATAGTGATAAGTTATGTGTTTCAAATTATCTATTTTTAGTCGATTTACATAACAGAAAAATTATAAATTGTAAGTATTTACCAGTGAAATGTTCACTTTTTTTGTTTTTCTAAAGTGTTAAAACACTTCTTTATAATGCAGTAAGTCATTTCGAATTATTTTTCGTAAACTGTGTCCGATATAACCTGATCTTATTAAGCATTGACAACTCGCAAAACGAATTGAGCCGTTTCTGGTTCAGTTTTATTTACTCGTTTTTTGTGGTTTCTAGGCGTTATTATTCTAAGATCAGAACCAAAACAGTTGCGGACGCTATGTGGTGCTCAAGTCGTGCACAGAGCCAATAGTAGCCAATATAGTACGTTTAGCTTAAAACATTTAAATTTTTTAAGTTTATTTAAATAAATACTTGATTAATAAGTATCTTATTAATTTTTACCTTAAAACGTTCGTCTATAACGTAAGCATTGTTTCTGCTTGCCCACCCATTTGCTAATTTCCAAGATAGTTTAAGGTTTAGAACCATGGCAAGATTTGTATGAAAGTTAAAATAAAAAAGGTTCCAAGGTAATAGCTTTGAACAAACATACATACACATACACGCACACAGACATACACATAATAACACACAAGTATTTGCCAAGCAATGTATTTCAAACATTTGTATGATATAGGATAATATATTAGTAGATACATATCAATAAGGTTGTTTTTTGTAAGAATTACTTCAATCACTGTTTTTATAACTTAAATAACGTAAATTCGTATTGACCATATTTTTTATTTACGCTCGGTGCCGGTTGGTTACCGCTGTTTAATTACTGAAATTTAAAAAAAAAAATCTTGAGAACCTCTAAAACATTTTCCTGTAATTCTACTCATTTTACCTCACCAGAATAAAAATTATAAGTTCTAAATTTTCTATATGACTAATTGATTGTTTTAAATTATTGACTAACTAATTCTAACTATTGGAAAGACAGACAATCTTTATTTCAGTGAGGTAAAAATATTTTAAATCACAAATAAAAGCACAAAAGCTAAAAAAATATAAGGTTAAATAGCTTTGGAATCATCTTGAGAACATCTAGAATATTTCCCGGCATTTAACATATTTTACCTAACCGAATAAAAAGTGTAAGTTTCAAGTTTATACTAAATGATTAATAATGTTATAGTATGAAAGATTATTTGTATACCGGTCAGGTAGATATATTTTAAATACCGTCTTGGGAAAATATTTATTTACTTGCAACACTATTCGAGTCTTTGGAGTCTTTGTGTGCGTGACGACGCAAGTGATTACACGAAGCTTACACGGACATTGACACGGTTTTGGCCTAAAATATGAACGAAGCGTTGAATGCAATTATCCCTCTAAGCGTTATTACTCTATGATATGAAGTGACTGAAACGAAAGACATTGGCGGAGTATCTATCTATATATATAAAAATCAATTGCTGTTCGTTAGTCTCGCTAAAACTCGAGAACGTCCGAACCGATTTGGCTAATTTTGGTTTTGAATTAGGAATTGTTGAAGTCCAGGGAGGGTTTAAAAGGTGAGAAAATATAGAAAAAAAAGAGTACATATTTAAAAAGGCAGAACAACGTTTGCCGGGTCAGCTAGTCTTCAATAATTTACAATTACGAATCGTCAAATTATTTAATTGTAATTCTTTTTGTTTAACGTGGTAAAAATTAAGAATAAAAATACGCCTTTGCAAATTTGAGATGCAATGTTAACTTTAAAGATGCTTGCACTATGCTGTTTTAAATTTTCGATGAATCAGCTGTTAACATTTTTATATTATTCTAGCTGACCCGGCAAACGTTGTTTTGCCATACATATTAGGAATCCATAGCGGACAAATAACGTGACACGTAATTTATATAAGTCTACGCCCTACGGGATTGTCCTTCCACGTAGCCAAAATGGCATTAAACTTTATATGGTGGTTAAGTATTCTTAAATTTTCTATTTTTCCGCGCAATTTTCTTAATATTTTCTTTTATAAGAACCTTCTCCTTACAATTACAAACACAACAAAAAAAATTACCGAAATTGGTCCAGCCATTCAGACGGGATGTCGAAAGACCAAGGAAAATAGGGGTTGATGGTGGTTAAGTATTCTTAAATTTTCTATTTCTTCGCGCAATTTTCTTAATATTTTCTATTATAAGAACCTTCTCCTTACAATTACAAACACAACAACAACAAAAAAATTACCGAAATTGGTCCAGCCATTCAGGCGTGATGTCGTGACCAAGGAAAATAGGGATTGATTTTTATATATATAGAAGATAGCAAAGAAGCAAATTGTTCTCTTGGTGGAAAGAGATAAACAATAGTGTTATGTGGTTGGTAAACTTATGCACAATATATTTCTTTTATATCATAAGATAGCAAACAAGCAGATGGGGATGGGCTTGATGGAAAGAGTCAACCATCGCCTATAGACACCAAAGATGCTAATGGTGCGTTGCTATCTTGTGGCGAGGTCTAATGCCACATGCATAAGTTTTATCGGCTACCTTACCCTCCAAACCGGAACACGACAGTGACAAGCACAGACGCTATTGCGGCAGGAATAAATTGTAATATTAAATATTATGGCATTAAAATCTCACCACACCGACAGCAACGTACCACTTACAACTTTGGCGTTTATTGGCGATGTATGTTTCTTTCAATCAAGATCTAGCCACAAAGTAAATAGGTACAGAAGTCAAACTCATGTACGTACTTCACTTTTGTTACCTGAGCGCGGCGGTCGCGCTAGGGCTATAGCAAACAAGCAGATAGGTCTACTGTCGGAAAGAGTCCACCATCGCCTATAGACACCAAAGATGTTGATGGTGCGTTGTTATCTTGTGGCGAGGTCTAATGCCACATGCATAAGTTTACCACCTACCTTACCCCCCAGACCGGAACACGACAGTGACTAGCACTGACGCTATTGCGGCAGGAATAGGTAAGGCGGTGGTACCAAACTCGGGCGAGACAATGCAAAACTCTGCCACCTAGTAGCCACGATGCTAGCAACTCGCATAGCCAATCGGTCGTCTTTCAGGCAGGTTGGCCTGGCAGAACAGCAGTTGGCCTATTCTTCAAAGGACCGCGGGACCAACACGGAGCATCTTTGGGGTGTACGAACGATAGTTTTCTTTTCCATTAGGAGAGCCATCTGCTTTTTTGCTATTTTGTGATATAAAATAATGCGTAAGCTTACTGTCTCACCCTCCGACCTGAAACACTACAGTTTCAAGGACAGGCATCATGGCAGGGATGGGTAAAGCAATTCATGGCGATCAGTATGATGGTGCCATTCGTATGTTGACACTTGACATACTATTTTTTTTAATTGAAACCCATTAAGCTATATTATATCTGGACGCAGCACTTCTAATACCTACTTTAAATCAAACTTTAAATACTGCAGTCATCTTCTGAGGTGTTAGCCTTCCTTTCTAACACTGGTGTATAAAAAGAGATGGCAAGACCTCGTAGAATGAGATGTAGTGTAGAAATTTGTTTCAAGTGATTAATACGAATGCTAGCTCCACCTTTACCTAATACTTCATGTTGAAACTTTTAAGCCCCGTTTTCACTTTGATTAGTGCGAGTGTGAGTGTTTAATGCAAGTGCTTAGTATTAAGCCAAAAATACGTGAAGATAGCCTAGGATCAGAGTGCTAAGTGTGAGTTTTTCTTTTCGCGTTCGATCGTGAGCGCGTTTGGAGTTTACTAGGAATTTGTATGTGATTTGTACAGCGCCACCTAGTGGTAAACTGGTTTCTCACGTTTACCACTAGGTGGCGCTGTACAAATCACACACAAATTCCTAGTAAACTCCAAACGCGCTCACGATCGAACGCGAAAAGAAAAACTCACACTTAGCACTCAGTGTGAGTGATTCGTAATGAGCGTAGTAAAAGTGAATAGATGCTGATTACTTATTACTCGCACTGATCAACGGCTGTCTTCACATATTTTTATCTTAATACTAAGCACCAGCATTAAACACTCACACTCGTACTAATCAAAGTGAAAACGGGGCTTTAAACTGAGTTATTTTTGATTTTGACAAAAAGTTATCGGTTCGCGGACAGCTAGTGGTGTAAGCCAAGTGTACACTCTCGCGAGACGCGTTGCGCCACAAAAGTCTCGCGACAGTATGAATTTGTGTATTATATTTCATTGGTTTACATGTCCAGTTTTAGCAAGCGTAGTATAATAGTTAAGTTTTAATTCCTGATGGCAATCCCAATATCTGCTTTTTATTAAAAGAACACAGGCAAAGGAATCGTATCGTCTATGTTGACCGCAACGTCGTCGGACCGCGGTAAATGTGGTATTGGGTGAGCAAGTAGAAATTGGTTATGTGAAGTGGTGTTTAAATAGTTGGTTTACGATGTCGCCTGTCGTCTACAGTGTCATGGTCTTACAATTTATCGGGATGCAGCATTTTGTAAGTCTATTATTATTATTCATTATTTTTAATGACGGCAATGTTTTTTTATTAACAACAAAACTCTCAAAAGTTCTAGTGACATGTCATTCAAGTGTAAAATGGAAGTGAAATTTCACTAGAATTTTTAACCTCTTTTGTGTTAATAAAAAATCTATCTAAATTTGACAAAAAATAATATATTAATCTATTATTTTTTGTTAAATTTTCTAATGAACTTAAGTTTATTTAAATCCATACTCATAAGGTTATTTATACGTTGTCAGCTTCTAAGACTTTTTGGAATATTCACCTGTTTGTCCAAGATTTTTATGAATAGGTGTCTTTATCATGTCTAAAGCTTATACATAGGCTATTTTACCCGCAGTCAACAGCTTTACAAATAATTCAGCTGGAATTAGTTCAAGCGAGTCCATTAGTATTAGTAGTAATAGTCGTAATCCATAGTTGTAGCATTAGACCTCGCCACAAGGTAGCAACGCACCATTAACACTTTTGATGTCTATAGGCGATGGTTTACTCTTTCTATCAGGAGACCCATCTGCTTATTTGCTATCTTATGATATAGAAAAAAAGAAATATATATGAATGTACAAAAAAAACTCAGAGCTATGTGTTTTTCGTGGTGAAATAAATTACCGTATATAGACAAGGAAGTTAAAGATAGGTCACTATCGCCATGCTTATAGAAATAATGTAAGACTAATTGCATAGGTTTGCTCGCTACCTTACCCAATAAAATACGAACACGATAATAGCAAGTATGGACCGGTAAGCGTATCACCTAACGTTTGCGATTCGCAGCGATCAGCGATAACGTAATGAAAAATTCGTCAAAAACGTCGTCAATTGCTTGCTGGTCCCTAGATGCACTTTTTACAATGTCTCAGCAGCACCAAAACTAATTAAGCGGCAACGATTGCTACTAATATACAAGGCGGTATTTGTCTTGCAATAACGAAACAATTCCGATAATTTCGCATTGCGAGTTACGTGATAACCCCGCGGCTTGCGGCAGTTAGAGGTAAGGCAGCGGTAACAACCCAAACAAGACGATGCAAAACTTTACCAGCTAGTAATTACAATATAGAGGATACCTAGCGACACGTGTGGTCAATCATTCGATTATTACGAACTGTCTGGTTGGAAGCCTGACACTATTATTCTAAAGTTTTTTTCCCAAATCACCTCTGTGATTTAGTGGTCCGGTTTCAGAGTTGACCACATGAGATCCTGAGTTCGATTCCCAAGTCGGGCAATTCAAAAATATGTTTTTTTAGGTTTCTGACTAAAAAAATTTTTTTCTGGAAAAATTGCCCCGTTAGCGATAGGCTGGCCACCTATCAAATTATGGGACTAAGGATCTTCGGCTAATCGTGAGTGTATTTGTTGACCTCTGCCTACCTCTTCGGAGATACGGGCTTTTTAAGTTCCTTTTTTTTTCTTTAGAATAATCTGAATGATAGACTCGGGGAATATCTAAAAAATGTAAAAAAATTGCACGCAAATTTTAAATCTGAATAAGTCAACACTGCTTTGTTACCCCTCCGTTGACGAGAACCTCTGTTGAGAGAAACATATGGAGAATATGTATTAAGTGAACCATTTAATGAGAAGTATTCGTTTTTGTTGTCGACCGCCCCGTTGGTCGAGTGGTTAGCGACCCTGACTACGCAATCAACGGGGCTCGGGTTCGATCCCCGACGGGGACAAGCATTTTGTGTGATGAGCATAAATTTTTGTATTTCCGGGTTTGGGTGTTTATTATATATATTCTGGTATTTATATATGTCTTTCTCTTATATATAAAATTCTCGTGTCACAATGTTAGTCTCCATACTCCTCCGAAACGGCTTGACCGATTTTGATGAAATTTCGTATGCATATTCAGTGGGTCTGAGAATCGGCCAACATCTATTTTTAATCCCCCTAAATGTTAAGGGTTGTCCACCCCTAAATTTTTTATTTTATTTTATGGACAAAAATTTTTATTTTTATTTTTTTATGATTCAGCATTGAAAAATATACACAACCCTTAATTTTCAACCCTCTCCGATCAACCCCTATTTTTTAAATAAATAATTTATATGGCAAAACAACGTTTGCCGGGTCAGCTAGTATTTCTATATATTAGTATCGTTGACTAACACCCATAACACAAGCAAATATTTGCTTACTTTGGGGTTAGATCAGTAAGTGTAATTTGTCCCATGAATATTTATTTATTTATTATTGTTGTCAGATAGCGGAAGAGTTCCGCGATATGCCATCAAGCTTCGGTCCCGAAATACCTTCTGATGGGCTCCGAGGGCTCCTGGTGGCGGGAGAGCCCCGCGATGGGTGCAGTCCGCTGCAGAAACCGCCCACCGATGAGAACTTCACGGGGAAGTGGATCGTCATTGTTGCTAGGTAAGGAATTGTTTAAAAAGTTCATAAGTTAATTAAATTCACGTTACGTCAAGAATTCTTTACGCGATGTTCGTCTCTTACTGCAGTGATTTTAGGCATAACACTTGATAAAAAATTATAATGGGGCCATATATTGATAAGTCAGCAAAGTGCAGCTGCTTATGCTTTTTTTACTTTTCCAGTTTTTTTTAATTATTTTAATAAGAGGGGGCAAACGGACAGGACGCTCACCTGATAGTAAGTGACTACCACCACCCATAGACAACTACCCTACCAGGGGTCTTGTAGTTGCGTTGTCGGCCTTTTAATAATGAGTAAGCTCTTTTCTTGAAGGTCCCTAAGTCTTAACCGTTCGGAAAAATGCTTACGGATAGCTGGTTCCACATAGGAGTAGTGCGGGGCAAAAAGTGCCTCGAGAATCGCACGGTGGTGGACTTCCAGACATTGAGATGGTGAGGATGAAATTTTGAAATTTGTCGCGATGTACGATGGTGAAATTCGGCGGCAGGAATTAATTCAAACAGTTCCTCGGAACATTCCCCATGATAGAGCCGATAAAAGATGCAGAGTGATGCCACATCACTACGTAACGCCAAAGAATTACGTGACATGGGTTTCCTTTCTGGGGAAATTCCACAAAATTAGTATCATACCTATTTATATTACGCAAAAGATCTGTTAGGTCTCAAACTGGATGTCGGCGATCTGCGGTGCGGCGGCGAGATCGGCGCAATTTAGCCCGCTGACCCATTGTCTGCGCCGCTGTCATCCATAAAAATATATGTGTTAGATCTCGCCGCCGACATCCAGTTGAGCCCTTAGAGTAATTAACGATCTTTGTCGAAGTGTGTGTAAAAAAATTCAAAGAAATCAATAGTCTTACAGTAATATCACGGTATATTTTTAAAAATCTAATTCAAAGCAACAGGCTAAATTCATTTTTAAAGTAAATCTCTAAATTTAATAACTATAATTGATTGGATTATACTGAGTAGGTAATGAAAACCCTGTCCAACCCAAAAGTCTTTTGGAATAATATAAGTAAGAAGTTGAGTTTCGATCAGAGGAGGAATATTGAACGATTTACATATATTAAACACGCAAGCCCATGATTATCAAATGTCTATTCTCATCCCACAATCGCTATATGCTGGAAATCGAGCCATAGTTCCGTCAATTGTGTCGTTAACCTCCAAAGACAAATAAACTAACCACTTAATCAAGCAGGCGAAGCGGAAAAATACTTTACTTAGTAGTTACAACCGCTAATTCAGTCGTATTTATTACGACTTAAACTAAATTATTTTAAAGAATGTGTGTCTAATGGCCAATTGCACTAACATTGCCTTAGCTTAGGATAATCCTAAATAATTTTTTTTATATAGAAGAGGAGGCAAACGATCAGGAGGTGCACCTGATGGTAAGTGATCACCGCCGCCTATGGACATCCACAATACCAGAGGTCTTGCAGTTGCGTTGCCGGCCTTTTAAGAATGAGTAAGCTCTTTTCTTGAAAGCTCCCAAGTCGTATCCGTTTGGAAACACCCCTGCCGGTAATTGGTTCCACAACAAAGTAGTGCGAGGCAAAAAGTGCCGAGAAAAACGCACAGTTGTGGATTTCCAGACATCGAGATGGTGAGGATGGAATATGTAATAAATAGTAAGTATGCTTTCACTTCTTGTCTTAAATGAAAAGAATGTGATAGCATACTATTTAAGGTTGTTCTAAGACAATGTTAGTGCAATTGGCCATATGAGGATTAGAAAACACTTAATGTGGGTCATAAAATAAATGAATCTCGTAATAAAGTGTTCAAAAAATCATTATTGTTGAATTTGGTGATATTTTTTTTAAGTGGTGAAATATATCTGCGTATAACTTTTTGTGATACTCATTTAGTATTTTCATGTCTAATATAAAATTATTTTGTTGACAAAATTGTATGTTTAATATACTGGTGATTATAAAAGTCTTTAGAAAAAAAATGAGCATAATCTATCAGTAAACGGAACATTAATTAATTAGTTGGAGGTTGAGATAAAAGTTGAAGGGGGTCGAGTCAAATCTCAACCAATCTCACGTGGAGAACGGGGTGGTCTCGGCAAATATCACGTAATGTTTTTAAAAAGTGTTATATAGTGAGGAACTTGGGTAAATTACGCATGTTTATGCAAACTATAACGGGTTGAAATATTTAAATAAGAGCAAAGTTTTAGGCGCAGATGATTTTACTGAAAACCACATGGACATGTAATGTTAGTTCCAGTAGTCACTCTTGAGACGTTACATAAGTCTCCCTGGACTGCATCAGAGTGAATATTTTTTTAAGATTTTATTATTTTCTATTTAAGTATCTTATTGTTCCATTTTATTAGTGTGATGATTCTGTGCTACGTTATTAGAAGTCTTATATACCACTCTTAACTAAGGTTAAATAAAAAAAATATAAATACATATATTGTTTTTCAAAACAAA
Organism: Apodemia mormo; assembly: GCA_036924255.1. Classification (NCBI taxonomy): domain Eukaryota; kingdom Metazoa; phylum Arthropoda; class Insecta; order Lepidoptera; family Riodinidae; genus Apodemia; species Apodemia mormo. The sequence continues at coordinate 44,122,458 of JAUPFN010000001.1, read as the reverse complement.
GCTAATGTAATCAAGAACAGATTAACTTAGTTACATTAAAAAATGCATTTTTAAAAACTGACGTCAGATTCAGAAAGGGCGGAGAGGGACTAGCAAAATCACACGATATCTCAACAAAAGTGGAGGCAGGAGGCGAAAAATCGCCAAAATTATCTCACGTAAATGTCCCCTAACTTAAAAGGCTTTAGTAAAAAAATTATTGCAATCAGTAAGAGAAATAAGCCTTGTCAATAATTATTTTGAGTTTTTAAAGTATACAAAAACCCCACAACAATAATTTTGCTTCACTTCACAATATTAGTTTTATAGAAAACTATTTAAGTGGGGGTTTTTGATACAATATATAACCTCAAAATAGTCATTGAAAAGGCTTCTATTTCTCTTGCTGATTGCAATCATTTTTTTTTTACTTTTAAAAACCCATTATTATTTTTTTCTTTCAATTTTTTAAAAACCATTTTGTGTGAATTATATTGATATTTTCAAGTAATTTGTTATTAATCTTCTAGCACTAGAACGTTACAATAGTTGTTCAACCAGATTCATTCTCTTTTTTGCTTACTTTTAAAATACATTAAAAAAAAATCAGTTCAGTTGTTTCTGATTCCATCATAGACATACCCTGTGGCAGGAGATTTGAATAATGAATTTAAATAATATTGGGATTGTAATTTCAGATACAATTGCAGCTTTGAAGCTAAAGTGCGGAACGCTCAGGCAGCTGGCTACGATTGCGCCATTGTGCACAATGTTAACTCCAGTGAACTCGGTAAGTTTACCCTTGCATAGATTTATTTATCTCATGGAAATAGGCTGACGCCACATCTTTATAAACTTATTTAGTCCTAGGTTCCGTTGTCGGGTCGAGCAAAAAACACATATGTAAAATCTACTATCAAAGAATGCCGCGCAAGTCGTATGCTATCGACTAAAATCACGCGGCGCGTTTAAAATTCCTTTATAAAAAGCCGAAAAACGAAGACCGCGCCTTCGTGCGGTGTTTGTGCTAAAGTCGCCAAAACGAAACAAGCGAGACAAAGTGTTGTCATTTTTAAAATATTTACTTAACGCTAGGGAAATATAAGTAAAAATACGAATATTAAAAAACGATATCTTTTTTATTTTTAGAAATAAAGTCATTTTAACCAACCTATATGCCTCTTTCTGATCGGGCAGGGTTTTCTTTACACACTGCATAGAAATCTTATGTCATCTTTGTGGTCGTACTGCTCCGAAACAGCTCGACCGATTTTTATGATATTTGTATAACGGTAAGTATGACAATGAATCGTAAACTATATATCATACCGCTAGGTTATTAATGTTCTCATCCAGATTTTTTGTATGTTACCTTAAATTTTTACCCTCCTACCTCTACCATTCCAAATTTAAAAAATAGGACGCGCCGATGTAATTTTTTACATAATATAAAACAAAGTCGCTTCCGTTGTATGTTCATTTAAATCCTTAAATTATGTAACTGATTTTAATGCGGTTTTCATCAATAGACATAGCAAGGTTTATTTGTAAAATGTATGCATATTATAGTAGAAAAAAGCCGAGAATTTCAAAGTGATATAAATACATATTTTTGTGCGCACATAGAATAATAACGCATAGAAACCGAGTCGACCCGCGCAATATTAAGCCATTTTAAAGAAGCCTGAAAAGGCTTCTTACGTTCGCCGGCCCCTCAGACATGCGACACGTGCCACGCGGAGTACAGCTCTCGCAATTTCAAAAAATGTGAGTTACTGTGTAGTGAAATGCTGTCACCGTGCTTCACAAAAGCGTATTTAGGACTTGGAGATAACATTTCACCGATAAAAACTACTTGGCATCGGATATTTTTGTATAAAATCCAAACAAATAAATCATAAATATCTAAGTAGAACGATATTCAAAATGTTGCCAGCCAAAGGGAAAAATATTCTACCACGTATTTGCTTTTACCTATTTTCATTATAATTAATAATATGTGTATTCCTATTTTATGTGCGATATTACATAGCCTGGACTTTGCTTTTGCATAAAAAATAGTTTTTAAGTGTTAGGACTCACCCATTATACTGGCACAAATATTACAAATCCGTTTGTCAGACCAATATTATGAAGCATTTATTCGTATATAATGAGGACTTTTAGAAGAGAAAAAAAATGTTCCAACTAGCATTCTAGATGCCACGGTGACCATCAGAAAAAAACTGTCACTACCAAAGTCATTTTTTTTAAATTTTCTTATTAAATAATATGCCATCGTACTGCATTATTTCGAATTGCTTAGTGTCAAGTAGTTTTATTAGCGATATTTTCGACTTTTATCCACGAAAACGTGTAGGGTAACGTGCCCTAAAATCGTTCTGCGCCTAATGTCGACCTCCTAATATGTTTATACTGATAATTAAGCTAATATTCCACATAACTTTTAAGAACGCGGGCAAGACTTCATACATCGTTTTTTAATTATTATCTTAAAGTTTAATATGTTCCTTAAGATTCTATATCAACTGCTTAATTTGTCCGCATTTAATAAATATTTTTTTAACTTGGGGAATAGTAGTTAAATAAAGTTGGAATTTAAGTAAGGTTAACGTAAGCAATCAGTTCTCTCCTTAGTAGTCTGTGGTTAGATATTTATCTTATCATTGGGTGTCTTCAGTAAAACAGCTGTTAATCTCAGAAATCTAAGTTAGGTTGACAGAATTCTGAGCTAAGTTTTTGCGAATACACTTTATAGGTACTTAAAAGAACAAAAAATAAATTAGCTTCAACTATTCTTTAATACAAAAACAGGGAGAATTTTTATTTGATACTTATAATGAAAATTATAATATATAAACTTATTGCTGTTTTAATGAAAATGTAAATTAAGTTTTATACAATGATAACACTTAAATTTGATGATAGAATTCAATCAAATTAAAGTCTCAATATTTTTTATATAATTGTTCCTAGCGATATATTTTATTTAATTGATTTAACAATCGTAGAAAATTATTCTAGTTTTATTCTAGTAGTGAAAAATAAAACTTTGAATATCAAGTGCCTTTGAATTTTTTCCTTCCTTTGTAGTAGTGAGGCGTATTTGTCGTAACAGATACAAATCACAGGTATTCGTAAATACTAGATAACAATTGTTCCTACAATATCAAATATCTGTTGAAAAATATCAGTCACAATACTGAATCACAATCTGCACTACGTTCTTCAGTCACAGTAGGTACTAGATACTAGGTACCTACTCAATAACAGATATTCGTGTTACCTGTTCTTCGTATGTATTAGTCTCTCTCGCTCACACCCGCTTAATTGAATCTGCTAAAACGAGAAGCACCTAGTATTTATTATCCGAAAATTCAAATAGTAATCGTTTATAACAAAATATCTTCCTAGAATAGTGACAACTGTTTCTAGTCGTATAATCTGTTATCTGTTCCTGTTCCTAATTTTCAATTCGGAAACACTGAAAGAATACTTCTAACGATATGTTGAAATATTACGTCCTTTTTTAGGTATGTGGTGAGACAGCTGCGTCTCAACTTAAATTTATTAATTGATTTATTTATTATTAATTTATTATAAATTTATTTGTTATTTTTCATGTGTAGATTAAGCACATTTTATCATTTTGTAAGTAGGTTAAGGCTTTCGGTACATAACTAGATATAATATTTAACTCCGCCCTATTGTCGTGATGGGCGGCGCCAGCGCACATTTTGCAAGCGCTAACCTCAGTGCCCTTGAGTACGCACCGCAAGACGGACCCTTGCCGTCTTGCGTCACGCGAGCGCGCTCGATACCCGTGTAGTGCCCTGTCGTGAACGTTTATATCTATCCTGTGTATTGTTTGTGTAAAGAACTCATTGAGACCGAGTATTAAACATTAATTTAATGTGTAAGTGACTTTTATTGATATTTCTTTACTTTATTTAATGGGGGTATCAAACACCACCCATATTGGTGACCTCAAGACGTTTAAACGATTTTTTTTCAAAACTTTTATCGCGATCAGACGCTTATTAGTGATTAGAATTTAGTGTAGTGTATTTTAGTGTGTTAATTATGGCCGAAGAAGACCGTTTCTTGGACGCTAGTCATACCGGTGACGAACAAAAACTTTCAACGGACGTTTGCCGCGTAGGCGTTCGTATTCCACCGTTCTACCCGTCAAAACCTGCGATATGGTTCGCGCAAATTGAGGGTCAATTTGCAATTGCAAATATAACGAGCGACACTACTAAATTTTACCACGTTATCGCGCAGTTGGAACCTCCGTATGCTGATGAAGTGGAGGATATCATCGTTTCGCCACCATCCACTAATAAATATGAAAAAACTGAAATCAGAATTAATTAGGCGATTGTCTGCATCTAAAGATAAAAAAATTAAACAGCTATTGATGCATGAGGAATTAGGAGAAAGGACACCATCGCAATTCCTAAGACACCTTCGGCACTTGGCCGGACAGGGAGTCCCTGACGATTTTCTACAATCAATATGGGCCTCAAGACTTCCTACTAATACACAAACAATAATTGCGTCACAAACGAAGACACCCTTGGATGACCTTGCTGAACTTGCGGATAAAATACATGATGTAGTCACCACAAGTCCACATGTAGCCGCCTGTTCATGTGCCTCTACTTCGACAGCAGGCACCTATCATACACAGATGGACCAAATGGCTAAACAGATTGCCGCATTGACTGCTCAAATAAAAAATATTTCAACAGATCTCGGAAGAAAATCAAGATCAAGGGATAGATCTAGACATACACGTTCACGTTCGCAGTCTACTCGCTCGCACTCAAATTATAAAAGACACCCGGTATGTTGGTACCATTTCAAGTTCAGGGACAAGGCAAAAAGATGCATTAAACCTTGTGATTTTGAAAAATCGGAAAACTATCGGGGCAGTCCGTAATGGCGACTAACGCCTGCCCTATTCCTACTGGTCGTCTGTTTATCACTGACCGCCGATCGAAGATACAATTTCTCATCGATACCGGGAGCGATGTATGCGTATTTCCCCGGACAGCTTTAAGAGAACGGCGATCGAAAACAAAGTATGAATTGTATGCCGCGAATGGATCTACAATCTCCACGTACGGATTTGCGCATCTCATATTAAATTTGGGATTGCGCCGCGACTTTACTTGGCGTTTTATTGTAGCGGATGTAACTCGACCCATCATCGGCGTAGACTTTCTCTCTTTCTACAACCTGATGGTCGATTGTCGTAACAAACGTCTAGTAGATAATACGACTACTCTTCATACAAAGACGCAAGCATTGCCGACAGACGACGTTTCATCAGTAAAGATGGTTTTGGGTAATACCAAGTACGAAGAATTATTGAAATTATACCCAGAAATAACAAGACCGGCAGGGATGCCTAGTACCAAAAAGCATAATACTGTCCACTACATCAAGACCACTCCTGGACCACCTGTTTCTTGCAATCCTCGTCGGCTAGCTCCAGATAAGCTAAAAATAGCAAAAGATGAATTTCAGTCGATGTTGACAGCAGGAACCGCACGACCATCTAAAAGTCCATGGTCATCACCACTCCACCTCGCACCAAAGAAGAACAATGGATGGCGACCTTGTGGAGATTATAGGATGCTTAATGCGCGTACTATTCCTGACCGGTACCCTATACGCCATATTCACGACTTTACCCACAACATTTCGGGGTGCCGCATCTTCTCTACCATCGATTTGGAAAAAGCCTATAACCAAATTCCCACTTTTGAAGGCGATATAGAGAAGACTGCGATCACCACACCCTTCGGATTGTTCGAATTTCCGTTCATGACGTTTGGTTTAAGGAACGCTAGTCAAACATTTCAACGTTTTATCGACGAGGTGACCCGAGGTATGGATTTCTGCTATCCGTTCGTTGACGATTTTTTGATCTTCTCTGAAGATGAGGAGCAGCATCTTCATCACCTACGGCAACTCTTCGGTAAGTTGAAAGAATATGGTATAGTCGTGAATAGGGCAAAATGTGTTTTTGGAGCCTCTGAGGTAGCTTTTCTTGGCTATAAAGTTAGCTCAGCGGGAATCACTCCTTTAGAGGATAAGGTTCAGGCTATTAGGAATTATCCTATGCCTAAAACTGTGAAGGACTTACGGCGTTTCTTAGGAATGATCAATTTTTACAGAAAATTCATTCGCAATGCAGCTCAAATTCAAGCGCCCCTTAATGAGCTCCTGAAAGGTGCAGTTAAGGGATCACACCCCATCGAGCTTACAGAAAGCACCATTAAGTCATTTAAAGCTTGCAAGGATAGCTTATGCAACGCCACTCTTCTTGCGTATCCCAAATGCGAAAATAAGCTTTCCTTGGTGACTGACTCTTCGCAAACATCTATTGGTTCCACCTTGCAGCAGCTTGTTAATGGTAGCTGGCAGCCATTGTCATTTTTTTCCAGAAAGCTAAGCCCTTCACAACAAAAGTATTCAACTTATGATCGTGAATTACTAGCTATTTACGAATCAATTAAATATTTTAAACACATGTTAGAGGCAAGAAATTTTATTATATTCACTGATCATAAACCACTTTGTTTTGCATTTACTAATAAAAAAGATAATTGTACTCCTAGGCAATTTAGATACCTAGATTACATATCTCAATTTAGTACAGATATAAGATATATTACTGGTAAGGACAATGTAGTAGCAGATGCTTTATCTCGGGTGGACGAGCTGTCTTGTCCCATAAACCTTATCCAGTTAGCACAGTCGCAGATTAATGACCAGGAATTAAAAACCTTTTTGGATAGCGCAACTACCGCACTGCGTCTCCAAAAACTCCCACTCCCAGGTAGTAGTTGTGACTTATACTGTGACATTAGCACATCCAACCCCAGGCCTTTTGTTACTAAGCCTTTTCGTAAGCAGGTCTTTGAAAGCCTACATTCCCTTAGTCACCCAGGGACTAATGCATCAGCCAAATTAATATGTGAACGCTTTGTTTGGCCTAACATAAAAAAAGACTGCAAAGTCTGGGCTCAAGCTTGCCTGCATTGTCAACGTGCAAAAGTAAGCCGTCACGTGACCAGCCCATTAGGTACTTACGACTTACCTCGATCTCGATTCACGGAAATCCACATAGATATCATTGGACCGCTACCACCATCCCAAGGTTATCGGTATTGTCTCACAGCAGTAGACCGTTTTACGAGATGGCCGGAGGCAATACCTATAGCTGACATTACGGCTGAAACAGTCGCTAAAGCCTTGGTATCTGGGTGGATTTCCAGATTTGGTTGTCCCACTGACATAGTGACAGATCGTGGCAGGCAATTTGACTCAAACTTATTTAGGTGTTTAGGTCAACTAGTAGGTTTTAATCATAAGATGACCACTAGTTATCACCCAGCATGCAACGGTCTAGTGGAACGTCTACATAGACAATTAAAGGCGGCCATTGCATGCCACGCTAATAGTACCTGGGTTGAATCTTTACCACTTGTCCTACTTGGAATTCGTAGTGCTTACAAAGAAGATCTGCAAGCTTCCTCAGCTGAACTCGTATATGGCGAGCCCTTACGGTTACCTGGCGAATTTTTCGGCCATAAAAACAGTGGTACTACAGACATGACAGACTTTACAGCCCGTCTGCGCTCTTATGCCGAAAACCTTACGCCCGTGCCCGCATCTCGTCATTCCAAACAAAAAGTATTCGTCTTCAAAGATCTTAGTACTACAGACCACGTATTCCTTCGGGAAGACGCGATGCGCGGTACCTTTCAGCCCGCTTATACAGGACCATATAAAGTTCTTAAAAGGCAGGACAAAACTTATGTACTTTTAATTAAAGGAAAACATGTCACAGTATCCATAGACAGACTGAAACCCGCTTACATACTTAACGACAGACAGACACCACTTAACACTACCACTACTACCAAGACACCAACTACCTACACTACTGACAAACCGCATTCTACCACCACACCTGGAATAAAATTTTGTCCTGATGCGCCGGCGGAATCCGTAAGACGCACCCGTTCCGGTAGAATTATTCGATCCCCGGATTATTACCGTCCATAATCCTTGGAATCTGGAGGGGGGTTGTGTGGTGAGACAGCTGCGTCTCAACTTAAATTTATTAATTGATTTATTTATTATTAATTTATTATAAATTTATTTGTTATTTTTCATGTGTAGATTAAGCACATTTTATCATTTTGTAAGTAGGTTAAGGCTTTCGGTACATAACTAGATATAATATTTAACTCCGCCCTATTGTCGTGATGGGCGGCGCCAGCGCACATTTTGCAAGCGCTAACCTCAGTGCCCTTGAGTACGCACCGCAAGACGGACCCTTGCCGTCTTGCGTCACGCGAGCGCGCTCGATACCCGTGTAGTGCCCTGTCGTGAACGTTTATATCTATCCTGTGTATTGTTTGTGTAAAGAACTCATTGAGACCGAGTATTAAACATTAATTTAATGTGTAAGTGACTTTTATTGATATTTCTTTACTTTATTTAATGGGGGTATCAAACACCACCCATAGGTATGTAAAAAAAAAGGTCGATCTCAATTATTTGCATAAAATCATCAATATAGGTACTCGTACAAAATTTAAATAACGGTAAAATATTTTTTTCTTCGTAGTAAAATTACAACAGAAATTATTTGAAAGTTCGAAACGTTTATATAATGGCGCGTTTCCGAACGTCTTTGTTGGCATTGACGCCATTGGCTACAAAATATTCAACGTAACTACGACTTTATGACTTAACCATAAAGGTGATATTAATTAGACAACCCAGGTCATAACGTTTCTTTGGTAATTTGTTTTCTATCCCGTTTTTCGGATTATATTCTTTCGATTTCGCTTTGAATTTACTTAGCGAAAACAAAAATTGTTTTGTAAACAAAAGGTTTACTAGTGCGAATAAAAATACTTAGTAGGTATTCATATTCTTTTTGTATATATAGGTAATAAATTAAGCAGTTCTGATAGGATATACTTATCTATTAAATTTAAATAATTTAGGTTGAAGTTGTATAAAAGTTTTTATAATATTAGTTCAGCAAAATGGCAAATGTAAATGACAGTGTTGTGTGTGTGTGGGACCATTTTGTAGATGTAGGTGACCACTATGCGAGCTGCAATATATCTATAAGGCTTAATTATCTTTTGATCATCCGTATTTGCAAAAACATATGAATAAAAAGCATCCCACGGTTCGGGTGATTAGCAGAACTGGTACCTAGTTATATTTATTATAATGTTTTTTTTTAATATTGCTTCGACATTTTTCAACCCATCGGCTATCAATTATGTAGCTAAAATAGAACTTTAGATCACAAAAATTAAATTGAATGCCATTTGAAAAATCAAAATTGATTATCGTTTCCAAAATACCTACACGGCTTTTAAAAAATCAATATAGCCTACTGTGATTTTTAACTATCTATGTAGATGTTTGAACTAAAAAAAATATATATTATTATGCTTATAGTTTTTACTCATTTTAGCTTAAAACACCATATTAGCGGGAAGTTTCAGGTTTACACATTTTTTAAGATTATATCAAACAATAATCAACTAAAGTAGGGCTAATTTAAAAGGTCATATTTGTCAGATCTTAAATCTAAGAATGTGAAATGGGATCTAAAACGCAGTAGCTCCATATAAACTTGTACGTGTCTGGCATCTGCCAAATGTCTACTAAAATGGCCTTAGTACTCACTACTTTCTACTCACCACAGAGTACTTTATTAGTAGAGAATTATATACTGAGACCGTGCTTGGAAAAATAACAGGCTGTTCTTTAGTAACAGATAATGACATCTGTTATTTTTCAGTAACAGGATCAACAGATATCTGATTTGACCTGTTATAACCCAAGACTATTCCTTTGACTACAACTTAATAAAAGTACCCTAAAATAGTTATATTGAAGATTATATGATATAGACAAAAATTATTTATCGTGGCTTCCTAATAATAGGTGCCACGAAGGAAGAAATTGCTTGAAAGGTAAGGTAGCAATGAATTCAACCTTTGGTCAGCACTAATACAATTAAACTTTTCTACTTACTAGCGCGATGTATTTAGGGAACAGCGCCATCTATTATCGTTTAATAAAAGTTTGTTTCCGAAATCCGCTTCATTTTGTAAAAATACAATAAATTACGTGTTCTAATGTATTAATTTTAAATATATAATATAGCTTATTATAATAAAAGTAAAATCATTAAACCGTTTACTATGTGGGGTATACAGAGTGTGCCGAACGTAAACAGATGCGCAAATTCCCGCCGATTCATTGGTTTAACAGTTGACGAGACGGGTGGCCGTGCGTTTAGCGACCGTTTACGACGCAATCGATGGGGCTCGGGTTCAATTCCCGACAGGAAAAACATTATTGTGATTAGCATAAATGCGTATATTGCTGGGTTTGGGTGTTTGTTGTATAATATGTTACAGTATTTCCATCATTGGCTAACAACACCCATATGACAAACATTTAATTTGCTTACTTTATATATAAGATCAATTCGTGTAATTATTTCAGGCATATTTATTTATTTATATTTATTTTTAACGACTGTCACTTTTTTTTCCAATAGCCGGAACCGACTGCTTAGGCGTCCATCCGATACACTTATGTCAAGTGTGTTTTCACACTGCCAATAGACTTCGAACTGGTTCTGAGATTTTTTCTTGATCAAAATTTCCTTGATTTAAGAAATATAATATTGTATTTTAAATTAATATTAATCTTAACATAATACGACTGTATCCATGCTAATTTTTATAAATGCGAAAGTGTGTTTGTTTGTCCGTTTTTCATGGCAAAACGGAATAACGAATTGACATGATTTTTTAAGTGGAGATAGTTGAAGAGATGGCGAGTGACATAGGCTACTTTTGTCTCTAACACCCTCCCACTTCCTTAAAATTAATTTAACGCGAGCGAAGGCGAGGGCAAAAGCTAGTTTTATTATATTACTATTTTTTGTTTTTATTTAGCGATGATATTACAGTTTTTTTTATTTAACGATGATATTACTTCTAATGTATAAAATACTCCTACCGCGGCGCTTGTTACCAAACTCCTCCGTAACGGCTCGACCGATTCTTGTGTGCTCATCCGATAGATCTGAGAATCGGTCTATCATTCGATAAATGTTAAGGGTGGTCCACTTTAAATTTTTAATTTTTTCAAAAAAAATTGTTTTACTTTTTTACGATACAGCTTTAAAAAATACAATTCTAAATTTACACCCTTCAACCATCAACCGTTATTTTGTTAATTCGATAATTTATATGGCATAACAACGTTTGCCGGGTCAGCTAGTTTATGTAAATTAACGTTTAATATCATTTGTTGGAACAAATACAACTAGTGCAACCAATACAATTGTAATATTGTTTATTTTTTCACTTGCAATCATAATTTTTTTATATATTTTTAATAATTTGAGTATAGATTAAATAGTTGAAAACATTGATAACATCTTTATCAATTTATTTATTTTTTCCCTAATTCAGAGATAATTTAAACTCTGCGTTATTGTCATACGTAAGTATATTTTTTAATTCTTCCTACATTTATAAATTGCTGTTGATAAACTGTATTTATAAACAAAACGTGCTGTACATACAGAGTGTAAAGAAAACCCTGTCCGATCTGAAAGCGGTATATAGGTAGGTCAATGACATTATCAAAAAAAATATTATTAAAATAAGAAAAATGACGTAGTTTAAAGTGCCTCATTTTTGTACTAAAATTGAATAACTTCTCCTTAAATTAAGCAAATATTTTGAAAATGTAAGTATCAATATACATAAAATTATGACACAAATGATATGTTTGTATTATGTTAAAAAATAATGCCTTTGACGATCGGACAGGGTTTTCGTTACTCACTGTATATGCGTCGTATATTCGCTGTGTGCGAAGTAAACTAACTATATAATAATCTAGTCGCATCGCTCATAGTGGCCAAAAATAGAAATTGCAGTTTTTATCAAATTAAAAAGATCATTTAAATACATACCATAAAAAATTGAGTGCATATTATGTTTACAAAAGTTATTTAATAAAATTAAAGTAAATTTTAATGCAAAGTCAATACCTTATTTCAATTTCAAACATCCTTTACTGGCTAACATTAGAGAAAAATGGGGCTGAAATTAGGAAAACATTGACCGACAATAGAAAAGAAACCAGGATAGAGGGGGTCAATCATTTAAAACTTAACACGTTTACATATTTTTATTTCGTTGTTGAAATCAATTCGAAACATCAATAGTGTAAAAGGAGACTAATACTGTTGCATACAAACATGGGCCCCCTTGTAATAAGATGAATATAATGTTCATTAATAGCTAGTTTAACGTTATATAAATACTGAAAATTTTACAGATTTTAGCAATCTGAGAACAGAGATTTAAGATATTCACTAGAAGTAAGGTTACGGTACTATGATATAGTTTAACTCACTATAACCGTTTACTATTATATAAATAACTGATACTTGTAACACAGGCAACTATGCTTCATGTTTATAAATTGACACAATACTAAAACACAGATTTTTGGAAAACACAAATTAAAGGATACCTCTCTGTAGGTACGTAAAATAGCGAAGAGTGAATTCCGCGACTTGCGAATGCAACTCTTGCGAAGTTGCGAGCCGTCAGTCAGTGCTGTCAGTTGTAATTGTCAATTTTAGCTGTATTAAATCACAGACACTAAATCGTATTAAGTTTGAAGTAACGTAATCAATCGATTATATAAATTGTATCGATTATATTTTTTCTTTTTATATTATAAATGGTTTGTAAAATAATGATGGTACTTACTGTTGGTTATACTAAATATTAATCAAAAATACACTTTTACATATACTTACGAGCTTATATTTCGATTAAAATTATTTACATAAATCGATTATAATTTTATCGATTATACAATTATAGTACCACAAACTTATTTTAGTGATTTCTTTTTTCTCAGAAAGCGGATTAAGCTCATATTTTGAACTTTGAAATAGAAAAATAGTATCATTTTTTTGAACCATACTTCAACCCTTTACATTTGGGCCCAAAAATCCCCCTCTCCTTTAAATATTGATTAACACGAAAAAGACAATTAATATTTTCTTCCCGATAACGGTTTAAGCCTAATAGGGTCCGAAAGTTACGTATTTGGTTAGGCGGCCGAAATTTGGCTATTTTACTCTATAAATTTCTACATCACTGTGATTAATTTTAATTTTTAAAATTTTAAATAAATAATTTGATTATTAAGTATACATATTTTCGTGTCACAATTTGCACAAAAACTAAAAAATCCAAGGTGAAATAGCTTTGGAACGTAGAATTATAACACGTAGAAACCGAGTGGGCCGCGATGTTTTAAGCCATTTCAAAGTAGCCTTAAAAGGCTACGCATGCGCTTGCCGTCCGCTCAGAATCGCGATACATGTCATACGGAGTGTAGGTCTCGCAATTCGAAAAAAATATGACTTACTGTGTAGGGTGGAGTGAAAAAAAAAATATTTTTTTTTTCTTAGCCTGGGGGTCAAATTTGTAGCTTATAAAAAACAAAAATTTTTGAAAAAAAAAATTTTTTTACTCAACATCTTGAGGCAGCCCACTCATTTTTAAAATTAATTACGAGTAAAAACATTTGGTTGCAAAAAAAAAATTTTAAAAGCGTTCTAAAAACTTCAAAATATCCTCTTTTATGCCAATTAAAAATCACAAGTTAAAAAAAATTTTTGTGACTATTGTTTTAATATTTAAAAAAAATCCAAAAAAGTAACATTCCTCGTTAGGGCACTAGAATAAAATTTGAGTTGGAAATGATCATAATTGCCAATTCTTGGATGTTTTAAGACATTAAAAGACAAAAAAATTTTTTTTTTGCAACTAAATATTTTTACTCGTAATTAATTTTAAAAATGAGTGGGCTGCCTCACGATGTTGAGTAAAAAATTTTATTTTTTTTTCAAAAATTTTTGTTTTTTATAAGCTACAAATTTGACCCCCAGGCTAAGAAGAAAAAAAAAATTTTTTTTTCACTCCACCCTATTACTGTGTTGTTAAAGGCAAAAAAAGACGAATAAAATAAATGCTGAATTATCAAAAAGTAGCCTCGAGCTAAATTATTTTCATAAGACTTATAACACAAACATTTTTAATCTCAATAATATTAATAAGTATAAATAACAGTTAAAGCAAATACAATAATTAATTTTCTTAACATTAAGGTCTAACTAAAAATATTGTGCGCAATTTTTTTCCACAACTAGCAACTGTATAGTGATAAGTTATGTGTTTCAAATTATCTATTTTTAGTCGATTTACATAACAGAAAAATTATAAATTGTAAGTACTTACCTGTGAAATGTTCACTTTTTTGTTTTTCTAAGGTGTTAGAACACTTCTTTATAATGCAATAAGTCATTTCGAATTATTTTTCGTGAACTGTGTCCGATATAACCTGATCTTATTAAGCATTGACAACTCGCAAAACGAATTGAGCCGTTTCCGGCTCAGTTTTATTTACTCGTTTTTTGTGGTTTCTAGGCGTTATTATTCTAAGATCAGAACCAAAACAGTTGCGGACGTTAGGTGGTGCTCAAGTCGTGCACAGAGCCAATAGTAGCCAATATAGTACGATTAGCTTAAAACATTTAATTTTTTAAGTTGATTTAAATAAATACTTGATTAATAAGTATTTTATTAATTTTTACCTTAAAACGTTCGTCTATAACGTAAGTATTGTTTCTGCTTGCCCTCCCATTTGCTAATTTTCAAGCTAGTTTAAGGTTTAGAATCATGGCAAGATTTGTATGAAAGTTAAAATAAAAAAGGTTCCAAGGTAATAGCTTTGAACAAACATACATACACATACACGCACACAGACATACATATAATAACACATAAGTATTTGCCAAGCAATGTATTTCAAACATTTGTATGATATAGGATAATATATCAGTAGATGCATATCAATAAGGTTTTTTTTTTGTAAAAATTACTTCAATCACTGTTTTTATAACTTAAATAACGTAAACTCGTATTGACCATATTTTTTATTTACGCTCGGTGCCGGTTGGTTACCGCTGTTTAATTACTGAAATTTTAAAAAAAAACTTGAGAACCTCTAAAACATTTTCACCAGAATAAAAATTGTAAGTTCTAAATTTTCTATATGACTAATAATACTATTGGAAAGACAGACAATCTTTATTTCAGTGAGGTAAAAATATTTTAAATCACAAATAAAAGCACAAAAACAAAAAAAATATAAGGTTAAATAGCTTTGGAATCATCTTGAGAACATCTAGAATATTTCCCGGCATTTAACATATTTTACCTAACCAAATAAAAAGTGTAAGTTTCAAGTTTATACTAAATGATTAATAATGTTATAGTATGAAAGATTATTTGTATACCGGTCAGGTAGATATATTTTAAATACCGTCTTGGGAAAATATTTATTTACTTGCAACACTATTCGAGTCTTTGGAGTCTTTGTGTGCGTGACGACGCAAGTGATTACACGAAGCTTACACGGACATTGACACGGTTTTGGCCTAAAATATGAACGAAGCGTTGAATGCAATTATCACTCTAAGGGCCGCTTGCGCGTTCCAGAGTTAAATTATTTATTAAGCGTTATTACTCTATGTGTGCGCATATATTGCCCCAGTGCAAAGCCGGTTGCTAGTATGTTTATACAAATCAAAATTTATTCAAAAATAGAAGACAGTAGTAATCTCAATTTTAAAAAACAACAATGTCCAGTCCTTTTGCTTCAACCGTTCCCACATTTTTTATTTGAAACAATTGGGATTATACGCAAACTAAATATTTTACGATTTTTAATTCATTTTAATCAAGCAACTATATTTACAACGATAACAGTCAGCATTAGGGGATTCTGTTCCATCCCAGGTACAAGTTTTTTAGGTAGTCAAATGAATTTAAAAAAAATGGGTAAAGTGCTTGTCGGGCCACGCGTAATGTAGGTTTCCGAAGTTGTCCATTACAGTAATGCTGACTAAGAAGAGGGCTTTTATAGTTTCATACTATGAACATTTAAGCTATTCAACGTCAATGACGCATAAACTTGTAAAGTCTTCTAAGCTGTCATAGTTTTCTTTTTAATTTTATTATATTTACTACTACCGTGATTTTTTTCCCACCCCCAAAACCAACCGTTTAGTCTACAGAGGGACACTTGACACTAACTCAAATTCAAATAATATTTTATTTTACGTAGGTACACATAGGAACACTTATCGACGTCATTTATAGGCAAAATTATACATGACAAGTTATACAATAGTTATATACACTAAGGTAAAATACAGAAAAATAAAGTCAGCTAAAGAGAATTTTTTGTCTACAGAAACGACTTATACTTAAGTATTTTTAAAATAACAATCAAATTTAAGTAAATATAGAAGCAAATCTATACATATAATAAAATCGTAGGAAAGTCAAAACTGTACATTGAATATATTTTTAAAAGAATACTTGGGGCGTGATCTACAATCGATATCGAAGCAAAAAATATAGTTTTTAGAATTTTTGTCTGTTTGTCTGTATGTATGTCCGGGGTAAACTCAAAAAGTACTGCATGGATTTACTTCAAATTTTGTATGAATATTACTAATAGGTCGGGTCAACATATAGGTTACATATTATCACGCTATCGTCCACGGGGGAACGGCTGTGCGGAGTAAACGAAGTCCACGCGGACAAAGTCGCTGGCAACAGCTAGTGTAATATAAAATTGATAAAATGGTATGAATTTAATTTCAAATTTACTAAGACAAAATTTAGTGATGTATAATTTAAATCACAATCAATATGCATAAAAGAGTTGTGAAATTTTTGGTTGTGAAAAAAAGAGTTGTGAATAAATTTGCCAAATTAATTATGACTTTTAATATGTATTAAACATATTAAAAGTCATAATTAATTTGGCAAATTAAAGATAAATTATTACACAAAAGTAAACAAAAATTAGTACTTAAAGGCTTAATATTTTACAAATGAGACCCTTAATCGAAAACTTGTTTTCACAGACCTACAATATTTTTTTTAAAACCTATCCAACGATACCCCCACACGATGGGGTACGTAATAAAATAAATTAACAGTTCCATTACATGTATTGGAGCTACCCTAAAAAAAATATTTTTCTAGATTTTATGTTACTACTTTGTTGACGTCACTGATATGTATATTCGTGCCAAATTACAGATTTCTAGTAATAAGGATCTCTGAGCTATCGTGGGGACGGACGGACAGTCATAGCAAAACTATAAGGGTTCCGATTGTACTTCGGAACACTAAAAACGAATTCGTGATAAATGACGATCGCGTTCAAATAAAAAACGCCCATACAAGTACTTCGCGGAAATGTAAAATTGCTCTTAATATATAACGTGTTGTTCAAATGCAAGTGACCAGATAACGACTGTATAGGCGTAGGTACAACACTCATACGGTTTGCAGATAACACGATTAAAAATATAGATGCGTATTTTGCATCCAGTGCTTGTAATAACGGGAGCTTAACTTCCCTCCGTTATCATTGTTTAAACTTAATTAAGTGATCATTAATTACTCAGATTTAAAAACAGATTCTTATCTTGGTCATTTGTATTTTTTCCTGATATTTGGTTAGTGCAGTTTATTAACTATTCAGAAATCACGTCGCTATAGCAAGCACAAGTGTCGCGAAAATTATAATTAATCAACTGTCCGTATCGAAGTGTTATAATAACAACAGTAACAAACCATGTTATAAACTTATTTAACTTAATTAAATAAACGTAGAAAGTTTAATAGTGTGTGTGCAGTACAAAAAAGTGATTTCAATATCTTATTCATGACCATGGCTAGAATCAGAATCATATCTGTAAGTAGATGTTTGTCACTAATTATAATGAAAGTGTTGCAGTACAAGAGCTTCCAAACCATATCAGTTCGCAGGACACTAATATTTTGTCATGACGCCCAGCCTAGACGAAATATTGTGCAATAAACATAGATCGGTATAGGTACTAGTAGTAATGCAATTTGCAGGAACTAAATGACGTTATCTTAGTGCGGATACGCTATTGAATCCCTATCCCACTAGTTCAATACAACGCAAAATAAAACCAGCTATATACTTTAAAAGAGGCGATTCATTTATCAATAACTGTAGTAAAGAGTAGTAGATTAGAAGTAGAGTATTTACTTAATGATGAAGATTTTTCCAGGTATTTTTTTTTTTGCATTTTTTTATTATTTATTTTTATTTTTACGCCGCCAAATCAATATATAACAATAGTACAAATAAAAATGTTCCAAGTTATGGTATAGTATTAATTATAATTTTTCGAATTCCCATAACTTTGTTCCACGACACCTTACTAGATTTTACCTTAGAACATTTTTTATTTTTATTCT
The DNA here is from genome assembly GCA_036924255.1 of Apodemia mormo. Classification (NCBI taxonomy): domain Eukaryota; kingdom Metazoa; phylum Arthropoda; class Insecta; order Lepidoptera; family Riodinidae; genus Apodemia; species Apodemia mormo. Next base: position 44,103,997 of record JAUPFN010000001.1, on the reverse strand, counting down.
TCTTCCGTGGGTGGATCTTCGCAACTCGACGACTAGCGCCTTTTTTGCGTGTGGATAGGATGGTCCTATTCTTGCCATCCCAACTCCTTTTATTTAGTTTATTTGTATTATTGTTATATTTCAGTTTGATTAATAGCCGCGGCAAAATAAAAATAAATAATATACAAAAAGGAAAAAATAACTTCCTCATTCAGCGAATACTCAGTTTTTGATAGGTTAATCACATCTTTAAAGAATATCACTAATTTCATTTTGCCATGTATGCCATAACTAATAGGACAGTGGGATTAGCATATCCCTACTAAGATAACGTCACCCAATCCCAGAAAATTGCACTACCTATTCCGATCTACGGCAATGACATTAAGTAGGCATTAAAAGTAAACTTTGTCAGTCTGATTATTACAATGTATTAAAATCAGGTTTGATTTATAAGAAAATACATCGCCCATGCCAAAAAAAAAACATACCATATTAACGCAATAGCCTGACTATGTGTCTTATCAGTGTGCTTTTTAAAATATGATCTCGCTGAGTTCCTTCCGCCGGATCTACTCAGTGTGTGGCCGCTTTTCCGATTCGTTAGTAGCTATGAAATTGCTCTCCCGTCCAAATACTTGTAAAAAGTTTAATTCAATAAAGTATTTTATATCTGATTTTTAATTGACGACTAAACTGATGAACCGATTTTGTTGAAAATTGGCACGAAGATATTTAAAGACCCGGGGTAGGCTGGCTGATATAGGCTGTTCTTTTATTTTTCAAACCTCAACTCCTAAGATGCTGATAAAGAGATTGATAGTTTATATAAAAGACAGCTGGTATCTTCTTGTACAGCTAATAACTGATGAAGGTGATGGTTTTTTTTTATATGTAATAGGATAACAATCAAACAGATGGCTCTCCTGATGGAAAGAGAAACCATCGCCTAGTAGTCATGATAATAATGACATTTTCTCATTTTGTTTGCTTGCTAATGATATTAATCATAATACTTGAAAAACAAAAAGAGAAAAAGCTTGTAGGCATATTATAAGTAGAATCACTATTTTACTTCGCTTCCGCGTGTGTTCGATATAGTTTGATTCGAATTTGGATGCAAGTATTTTACACATTTACACCTAAACAAATTTTTATTAATGGTACTAATGATAATGAAAAATTTAAATATATATTTTCAAGTCGCTTCTTATTATGTAAATCCTAAATTTTTATCCTAATAAAAATACCTAGAAGTGTTTGATTTACTAATATTAAATATTACACTAATCAAAAAAAAGAATTATATTCATATCTCATAAAATAGGAATTATTATTAATCTATTAAATTTTGTGTTTTATTAAATACAAATATATTACATAGTACAAAAAGTTTTCTGATAAAAACAACATTGCCCGGGATTCGATAAGTGCCCGGTTGAATGAATGAAGGAATAAATGATTACACTTTATTGCGCACCAAAAAAAATTACAAAGGTATGATAACAGTAGTATAACTTTTACACAAAGGCCTGGTTGGTGATAGGCTTCCCACCTATCACATTGTAGGACTGAGTATCTTCGGCACTGCACTGTGTGCACTGGTTGTACCTCTGCATACCTCTTCGGGAATACGGGCGTGAAGATACTACATACTTCATATTACATGTAGCTTCTTAAGAAATAGGCTTACTTCATTTATTTCAAAATATTACTGTCAATCTTAACATTTTTACCGAACGAACGTTATTTAACGGCCACATTACTCGAATGGCAAGCGACTGCAATTAATGGGCTTAAGTTTGATTCCTGACAGGGACAAGAATTTGTCTAAGTAATGAAGTCAATTTGTATTTCTGGGTTTGGGTGTTTATTAAATATATTCCAGTATTTATATGTATTAGTGTAGTTGACTAACACCTATACCACAAATAAATAATAATTTGCTTGCTTCGAAGTTGGATCAATTCGTATAATTTGTCCAGTGAATATTTATTTATTACTAGCTGACCTGGCAAACATTGTTCTGCCTTTTCAACTACTTTTTTTAAATTATTTTCTCACCTTTTAAACCTTTCCTGGATTTCAACAATTGATTCAAAACCAAAATTAGCCAAATCGGTTGAGCCGTTCTCGAGTTTTAGCGAGACTAACGAACAGCAATTGATTTTTATATATACAGATTTATTTGAAAAACAGCAAAATAATTCCTAGTTATTTTCGTTATGACTTGAAAATATTCAAAGTACGCAATGCGTATGCCTAACACGGAACAGAGGTAACATGTGACATTTCATATGAAATGCTTTTTCATACGTCGCATTTACTACCTCTCTTCATTTGGTCTGTTAAATATCATACTCAATGAAATCTTCTATTCCATATAGGAGCGGTAGTTGTAATTAATAGTTCGTCTTTAATAAATAGCTTCAGGTCATTTGACGTTCGGGTAATTTTATAAGTGAAAATCATAAGCAATATTTCACATGTTTTTTATTTCATGATTTGTATTATGAAAATGAATTAAACGTAACAATTATTTTAATGCCCAGTTGGAACTAAATAAGTTCCAGTTATTTGCTGCCTTGCCTCATTCATGGCAGGTATTTTATAATATATTGATCCATTTCTAAAACGCCTCTTTTTGTGATTATTAATAAATTTAAATATAATATGTGTAATTATTAAGTTTTTCTTGTTAATAAAATTGGTATGAAAATTCATAAAATTGGCAAGTTTTTATCTTTTGGTACACCATTTTTGGTAAAATATGTTGGTTGGTTTTCCCGTGTTGGTCCGAGCCCCCTTTGAAGAATCGTCCATCTGCCGTTCTGCCAGGTTCGTAACAGGCGAAGGATTGGCTGTGCGTGTCACTGTCATCGTGACTACTAGAGTTCCGCAACGTCTCTTCGGTATGGTTCCAACGTTTTATTATTCCTGTCGCAATAGCGTCAGTGCTCTTCACTGTCGTGTTCCGGTATGGAGGGTGAGGTTAGCTAGCAAACTTATACAAGTGGCATCACACAGACACAGATAGCACTATTACCTATGGTGTCTATAGACGATGATTGTCTCTTTCCATCAGAAGAGCCATTTCATTGTTTTTTATTCTTATGATATAAAAGAAAAAAATACTATAGGTACAATATAAATTTATTTGAACAACTTGTGACAACCACATTCTTTCAAATAAACTATCTTGCTTCTTTGATTTCCAGAGACAATGTCAGCAAACGATCCCGAGGGGATAAATATACCTTCGGTGTTTGTGAGCGACCTCGCCGGGATTATTCTCTCTGAGGAGTACATCTATACTAACCGGTAAACTATCTTACGTTTTATATTCAGATATGCTAAAACAGGTATCTACCGGAGAGACCGACACTGACGAGCCCTTACCAAATTGATGAGATGCTATTCATGTCAATTGTCAAGTCTTCAAAACTGATGTTCGAAGAAAGCTATGAATGTAAAGAAAACAAGGTGATAGTTGTTATTTAGCGTGATGTTTGGCATTAGTTTTTACCTCCGGGTTCAACTTTAGGGTGTTGACTAGAAAGGTCAAAAATTATTCTATGTTGAATTAGGACAAAAGGCAATTGACAAACTCAGGCCAAGGACAAGGAAAATTCAAAGAAATTAATATTTTAACCGCAATTTTCTGTTTGTATTTGAAAAACTTGATGTACTTAAAAATATTTGCTTATTTAAGAAAAATTGGTCGTAGTTACACGAAAAGGATCCAATCCACACAAAATCAGTTTAGGAATATTGAAGTTTGAAGTCGGATATTTTATAATTTTTTAACGTGCCATACATGGGGACTAGTTCTGACGTTGAATAAAGTAATAGAGAGCTATTTTTGCTTCGATGTTTTTTACTGGCCAATTGTATTGATGTTTAGCAACATTTTGGTGCACTTAACTCGTTTTTGACTATATTGTGAATTGGATCCTTTTCGTTTAACTACGTCCAATTGTGATATTCACTCGCTAACTACCAATAAAAATCTTGCTGTGCGTCATCAATCATCCCTACAGAACAAGAACTCTTTTATGGGGCAATGTATATATACGCTTTTACAATAAGCTTCCTGATTCTATTAGAGATTTACCAGTTAAGGAATTTAAAAATGTATCAAAACAAAACTAAAATGTTATTAAAAATATCTGAGTGTCTAGACGACAAAAAGAATAGGATTAACTGCTCCTCATATCAGCTATCGCTTAGTATTAAGCATATTGTAAATTAATTGTAAACTTCCCAATCCGGCAACTTAAAATAATGTTGACGAGTCAAATAACTTCTGAAAAGTTTAATTGTATAAAGTACTTCTGATTTCTATCAAATCTTCTACAAACCTATCTGCTGGGTCTTGATAAAGTAACAAGCGTCTTTAAAAACTTTCTTTAATAGCTACCCGCTACGCAACGTATTTTGGTGATTAAAGGTCTTTGAAATCTCTCGAGAGAGTTTCAAATATAAAAATAATCCCGTCTGTATGTTAGTATTCATCCAAATAAGTCTAGCGATAGCCATTTAGGCGCAAAGAATTAATAAACATACCTTAACACTCCATACATACACACTTTGTTTTATATCATTATATAGCAAACAAGCAGATGGCTCTCCTGATGAAAAGAGAAACCATCGCCCAAAGCCCTGAAGATGCCGTAAAAGGCGAAACCGGTTGGTGATATTAATTAAATTTTAAAGTAATTTGTGAAACAGTACAAGTGTATTAACAAAACTAATTAACAAAACTAGAAACCTTCGCCTTTAGACAACAAAGATATTATTGATGCGATGCTATCCGTGTAGCGGACGGCAATGTCACATTATAAGTCTACCGCCTACCTTACCGTCCAAACCGGAACACGACAACGACAAACGTTGACGCTATTGCATCAGGAATAGGTTATGCCATGGTCCCATAATTATAATTTATAATATTTCGTATTTATAATGGGAAGTGTATAGTGTTTCGCTAGCAGCTACTTTTCCCTATCAGTTGCAGTACCGTAAATTGCTTCATATTAGTATATGGCTGGAAATATATAATATGAAGCAATTTAATATATTTATACCCTAAGCCGCTACCCAATTTGTTAGATACATATGAAGTAGTTCGTTAGGTTTGGTTTTAGTGTGGGACCTACGACCTTGCCTTACCTAGGCTAATTGACTAAATTTGAAAAATTGTTTAATAATTCACATTATTATGTAAATTAACGAAAATTTTGTTAAACAACGTACATTTATAATAAAAACATCGCGTTTTAAAATTGTAATTAATATTTTACTGCGAAAAAGCTCTGGACTGTTATGGCGGTTGAATGTCATTAGGCATCACGCCGTGGTAACATCTACATTACATATTCTGTGGTTTCTATGAAAATGACAACACAGGGATGACGTTTCACCACGGTGTGACCTAACACTTCTAGATTTGCGTTTACTGTCACGTGACTCAATGTCTACTGTTGCCGAATTTAAATCTTAAAAATATTATTAATCCTTATATTTTATAACAAATATTTTAATTATCTCCATATCATAATTAATCATTAAAAACCTCAATGTTTCCGAATCAGTCTTAGTAGACACAAACCTATAATTTGTGACACTGCAATAATACTTCCCATATACTTCTTTACTGTTTTTTTTTATGTCATAAGATAGCAAACAAGCAGATGGGTCTCCTGATGGAAAGAGTCAACCATCGCCTATAGACACCAAAGATGTTAATGGTGCGTTGCTATCTTGTGGCGAGGTCTAATGCCACATGCATAAGTTTACCGGCTACCTTACCCTCCAAACCGGAACACGACAGCGACAAGCACTGACGCTATTGCGGCAGGAATAGGTAAGGCGGTGGTACCAGACCCGGGCGAGACAATGCAGAACTCCACCACCTAGTAGCCACGATGGCAGTGACTCGATAGCCAATCGGTCGCCTTTTACGACCTGCCTGGCAGAACGGCAGTTGGCCTATTCTACAATGGAGCCCGGGACCAACACGGCGAGAACTACTGTACTTTAAACGGTCGTGCTAATTTTCAGTAAGCAACGTGCACACGTTTTACGGTTTTTTAATGATAGTGTAAGAGGCGACACTCTTGTCTCTATGATTATAAGATCCTTAAGATTATTGAGAGACGCTACGCAAAGCTTCTTGTCGTTTTCATTGTACTGTTCACATACATACATATCCCCACACCAAGTACAAAAAAAACATTGAGTAAACAGACTAGAGACCTAATAACATACCAATTGTTCTTTAAACACATCAGACCTAACAGGATAGAGATGTGATAAAAGGTTTATTTTTATCAACACGCTTAAACATTGTACTTATTTTTGTATGAACGTTGTACTTCCTGTTCACTGGCTGTTCACTTAAAACGCTTTTTTATAGAAAATACCTGTAATGAACCATACAAGTATAAGCGCGTGAAAACGGAGCACACACGCTGTGACTAAGACGAAGAAATGCGAACTAAAAAGACTAAATGTAACAGTCTAGATGTGCTTACACTTATAATAACGTATAAGTACACTTAAATTATGAGATTTTTACCAATATCATGAGCAGAGGTCGGAATTAGGTAGAGTTATTTATGTACTTATACTAATTTCATTCAGCGAAAGAATAAACTGAATATGCCTCAACTCCTGGAATTAATTTTAAAGAGCAGAAAAAATCCTTATGATTAATTAAATAAAAAAGTTATTTACGTCGCGCCTGCAGTGGTTTCAATTGTGTAAAAGTAAATAACTTTTTTATTTAATTAATTATAAGGATTTTTTCTGTTCTTTAAAATTAATTCCGGGATTTGAGGCATATCCAGTTTAATCTTTCGCTGTATGAAATCAGTGTAAGTACAAAAATAACTCTACCTAATTCCGACCTCTGATCATGAGTTATACTCACATTAAAATTTCTTAAGATATATTAGTAGAGATGAGCGTTTAAACAAAAAAAACTACTAAAAAAGTTTGCACAAAAGTGCAAGCAATTTTCGTTTGTACGTAAAGCGTACGATTTTTTATGCGTAATTGAAAAGTGATCTTTCACTTTTTAAGTAGCTTTTTGTTTAAACGCTCATCTCTACTAATATATCTTAGAATAATCTGAAAGAATTAGTATCGATTACCGACCAATCCTGTACGCTGTAAACGCGCGCGACAAAATACCGATTCTAAATTAGCCAATTGTAACACCATGTTGCTTTTCCTCATCTCTCAGTTTATTGACAGAAATAGTTTAGTGCAAGAATAGTACAGGCTCCCCGCTTGTACTATTTTTGTCTCTGTCTGTCTCTGTCCCGACTTAAATTTTTATGTTTTATTGATCAATACACCTTCAAATAGTGAAACATTTTATTTATGTCTTGCACATCATTTTTACAAAAAAAATAGGAACAAGTTATTCTAAAAAAATGGACAAGTTAAAGATAGCCAGACCGATCAATTATTGTTTTGCTAATGTCCGAAAAGCAATAAGTCTATGTTTGTTCTTATACTCGATCCCCACCCTTTTTAACGGTCCCCGCTTGTACTAGAAATCAAACAGTATTAGTCTATTGTACACCGCTCACACCACCAGCCATTTTCGCATTTTTTTCTAAAAAGCACGGACAGTTACGCGCACACGTTCCGAGTTCGTTCCGGTGGACCGTGGTCACAAAAATGATTTATGAGTTGTTTGGATTGAATCCGATACTGTAAAGCGTATATTGTCTTGGTTGGTGTGTAAAGGTCTTGAGCACTGCAATACACTGGTGTGAGAATTGTTTAATTTAAATGGCTTAAGCTACAAAATAATTCAGGTGTAACACGACACTGAGAAAAATATGACTACTTGTTAGTCGAGGATTTTTAATTCAAAAAGTAAATCCTATGCTTTTAATAATTTTTTTATATAATTGGTAAACATATACATACGGAAAAAAAATAAACAACATATATTATAGAACAATAATATTTATTTACATAAATATAAATATTATTATTTTTTTTATAATTAATACGTAGGTTTTTTCGTAATTTTTAAATAATTTATTTCTTTTTCAATTTTACAGCTATTTTTTTTAAATATTGTTTAGGATATTTCACATTCACATCATATGGTTTTTTTTGAGATCATGGATATCAACACTAAAATTTACGAAAATAAATAAAAATAGGTACCATCATACCCAAAGCGCTGGTATTATCAAGTTGGTCGTTAACGAAATATATGTTTTATTAATTGATATTTACGGTTTTTTGCCAAAATTATTATCTGAACTGTTAGATCTTGAACTAATCTTGATTATAAATAAAGTTTACTTGTTGATTAATACGCCAAAACATTTTTAAATTAACCTGTATCATAAACTGTAACTAACACATAACACACAGCACGAATCAAAATGGCGGACTAAGTTCTTTTATTTTTCCCCAAGAGCGTATTTGAAAAAAGAATGCCAATTTGATGTTATTCTGTACAATGTTTCGTTCGAAAACGATAAAATACCATAGAGTATTGTATTAAAACTGTTAAATAGTGAAAATATTGTTTTTTTAGATGAAGTTAGTGTTGGTCCCTATAGAGACCATAGTGTATTAATTTTCTCAGAGGTCTCATTAGCTACCAAAGTGAAGTGAGCCGTTAATGACAAAAAGAGAACGAATGTCAAACACATCCCAGACAAACTTGTTTTGTAATTGTATTGAGTTATTAATCTGTGTTTTTAATCAGTTGTATCTTATTCGTAATAATGTTGTTCCAGTAGTTATTATATAATGGTGAATGGTGACCTGCCGTTCGATATCAACACGCATCTGTTGCTGCCATTCGCCGTGGTGGTGGTGCTGTGTCTCGTCATCATACTTATATTTATGGTAAATATTAATTTATTAAAACAATAATTACACAATAGAGTTATTCTAGACGGTAAAATTCTGCCTCGTCTCCCCCAGATTTGCTTCCACCGCTTAAACTAATCCTGTCGCATCAGCGTTAGTGCTTGTCAGTGTCGTGTTCCAGTTTGAAGGATAATGTAACTGATACATTTATATACATTATTATATACATTATACATTATCGCCGTGTTGGTCCCGGCCTCCTTTGTAGAATAGGCCAACTGCCGTTCTGCCAGGCAGGTCGTAAAAGGCGACCGATTGGCTATCGAGTCACTACCATCGTGGCTACTAGGTGGTAGAGTTCTGCATTGTCTCGCCCGGGTCTGGTACCACCGCCTTACCTATTCCTGCCGCAATAGCGTCAGTGCTTGTCGCTGTCGTGTTCCGGTTTGGAGGGTAAGGTAGCCGGTAAACTTATGCATGTGGCATTAGACCTCGCCACAAGATAGCAACGCACCATTAACATCTTTGGTGTCTATAGGCGATGGTTGACTCTTTCCATCAGGAGACCCATCTGCTTGTTTGCTATCTTATGATATAAAAAAAAAAAAAAATACATATGTCATATTATACATATCTTCACGCCAAATTCTTCACGTGGTAGGTAGAGATAACCGAGTGCCACACATCACGATCCTTGCAGACTTGTCTCACTTCCTGCACGTTCATTTCTCTCTTCATACAAATACGCCGGTTCTGAAGACTCTTAACACCATCTTCGGACATTACTCGATCAATTTAATCATGGTACCACAGTCTTAGTTTTGGAGCTTAAAAATATTGGTTATAATTACTAACACTATTTTATTTTTTGAAAAGCCTTTAAATTCGATGACTGAATTCGATCTTTCTAACGGCACTTACCGTAGATTTTTAACTCGAAAATACTTTAATTACTAGATCGACCGTTTATCAAAAGTCTTGGGCCGCATCCGTTCCAATATCAGGAAATCTAAGTTTGGTGGAACCCATTCAAAAAAACCCCGTGTTGGTTCCGGGCTCCTTTGAAGAATAGACCAACTGCCGTTCTGCTAGTCATGTCGTAAAAGGCGACCGATTGGCTATTCAAGTCACTAACATCGTGGCTACTAGGTGGTACAGTTCTGCATTGTCTCGCCCGGGTCTGATACCACCGCCTCACCTATTCCTGCCGCAATAGCGTCAGTGCTTGCCACTGTCGTGTTCCGGTTTGGAGGGTAAGGTAGCCGGTAAACTTATGCATGTGGCATTAGACCTCGCCACAAGATAGCAACGCACCATTAACACCTTTGGTGTCTATAGGCAATGGTTGACACTTTTCATCAGGAGACCCATCTGCTTGTTTGCTTTCTTATGATATAAAAAATCAATCAAGCCGTTAATAAAAGTTATAATAGACATAGGACCTTGGAATCTGATGAAAACTTAGTTTTCGATAATTGGGGTGAATAAGTAACTTCCGTTAGCGGAGAGTTAAAAACATTTACGGAAAAGGTTTTTTTGCAAAACAAAAATTAAATGTCAAATAATAACGTTCTTATTGATCGTAAACGGTAAAAAAAATAAAAAAGATAGGAAATTTAAGTATGTACAAAAAAGTTCTTTACTATTTTTGGCATTAAGTGTACGATTTATAAATCGAAAAATTTATATAAACGGAAAAAGCTTTACGCAAAATGGCGGTACTATAGTCTCCCTAATTTGTAAGTATTTTGTGCACTTACATTCAGTACTTCATTCTGAACCTAATTGTAAAATACCAGATTTGGATAGATTTAATGATTCCCTCATTAAATTTTGTCATTTTTTTTGGATTTGGCTCAATCTAACGTATTGATTTACAACTTTGTTTTCTTTTTTTTTTTTTTGTTATAATTTTTCACAAGTATTTTTTCTCTTGTTATTTCTCTTGTTAGTTGTATTTTTTTATTGTAATTAGTAGTTATTTTTGTTTTAATGTATATTTCTTTTGAAAGACTATAGATTTTGTTAAATGGTTTCACTATTTTTGTTGTATCAACTAAATGTTCATCTGTAATTGGCATGTACATTAGACTTGTACCTAAAATCGTATTTATAATTTGTATCTTTCGTGTATTTGCTGTTGGTGTTCCATTATAAATATATAAATAACTCCTGCAATAGGCTTGCGTCTACTAAGAATTAATAAATAAATTTAATATTAAATAAATAAATATTCATGGGACAAATGAATCGGGTATATTGCATTTATACGGGTATTACTTTTTGAATATCTGTCGTAGTTTCTAATGATTAATTATATTATGGAGAGAACAAAAACTTACATATTGGCTATAAAAGATAATGATTACTAAAATTTTAAGATATAAATTCGGCAAAAATAGACATTAAGTCACGTGACAGTGAACGCAAATCTAGAATTGTTACGTCACACCGTGGTGAAACGTCATTTTGATGTTGACATTTTCATAGAAACCACAGAGTATTTAATGTACATACCACGATGTGGTATCATTAAGACGCCATGACAGTCCAGAATATTTTCGTAGTGAATTTTAATTTCAATTTTTAAACGCGATGTTTTTATTATAAATGTACGTTATTTAATAAAAATAAATAGTTTAGTTAATATACGTAATAAGGTAAATTATTAAACAATTTCTCAAATTCAGTCAACTAGCATATTGGATCCATTATGGTCAAGAGTAATAGTAGGGGAGCCCAAGACGGGATTTTTGCATTTACTCGAGCACGTCAGATTAACCTAGAGGGGGGGGGAGTACCTCGCATACTGTTGTTAAATATAAACCTTTTATATAGAGGCGGGTAAGTAGGACGGAAAACAAAATTCCAATAACTTTGGCTTGTGGAAATTGTCAAATTATATTTTTTTCGTTATTCTTATATCATTTTCTATATAATAAAAGGAAATTCAGATGCGCTCAAGAATGTCAAAACAACGTTTTCTTTGCAAATTTGTGACCCTCCCACTCCCTTACGCTACACTTTAATCTAAAGATTTTCTAAATTTTAGGTGGCAATTAACCCACTATACCCTAATCTGACGCGATTTAGTGTTTCCATGTCACAGTTTTTTTAAAACATTTTTTTCATCTGTAGATTTTTCCCCACTATTGAAATGAAAAACATTATATAACTTTTTATTTTTCCTATAATTGAATCTACAAAATCCAATAGGTCCCTACGACGCTCGAGTAACTACCCATTTAGCATGTAGGGCTCCCCTAGTATGTAGGGGTCCTGTATGCGCTGCACGTGTTGACAGATAGTGAAGTGCATCAAGGAGCGGCGGCGCGCGCGGCGGCACCGGCTGCCCAGCCGCTCGCTGCGCAAGATCCCCACCTGCAAGTTCAGCAAGGGCGACCCCTACGACACCTGCGCCATCTGCCTCGACGACTACCAGGAGGGCGAGCGCCTGCGCGTGCTGCCCTGCGCGCACGGTCAGACACACCACACACCCACCGACACCACACACCCCATACACACCTAATGTTTGATTTTCCGTAATGAATAATGAATTCATGGTGGCAACTAGCTGAGATAAGATGAAGCGGGGTTGCAACGCCGTGATTTGCTAACTCAAAGCCACAGTGAAACATAGTGATGTACAGAGGATCTGATTGTTCGACACTTATTGAGTATTGGCGCGTGAACATTTATATCGAAACCATCAGCCAGATGTGTTGACAGGAGCCATTCATCTGTTATTAGGTGACTATGGGGCGTGTGGTCGGTGATAACAGCGTTTTTTTTAACGTTGCGTAGTCGACAAAGAACCCTTAGGCTACGTCCGCACAGACAGGCGGCTTGCTTAGCACCTAGCGAACCACCTAACGAGTAGCTTAATAAATGAATGTTCTAGAATGTTTGAAATTTGCACTGCACGCTTGGCGTCTAGCTAATTGCTTGACGGCCTATCGAAGTAAACAAACGTGTTGGTTTTTGTCACGAGGCACGAGGCACGAGGCATTAGAAGCAAGCCGCCTGTCTGTGCGAACGTAGCCTTATAATTCCGACATATTCTACGTCCGTCATAATCACGCAAAAAAGGCGCTAATAGTCGAGTTTCGGAGACCCGCCCACGGAAAGAAGAAGAAAACGCCCATCCATCAGTGCGCAGCTTAGCTTAGAGACTCATAGTACTGAAAATTTTAAATTTGTTTAATAAAACATGTTGAAGGTTTAATATGTTTAATATATACACGCGATATGTTTTAAATAAAGCAAAACAATAATAATATCATCGTAATTATAGTATCATCACGACAGTTCCCTTGCCCTTGCAAGGCACAACTATTGCACCGAATCCAATTTCGCTTTCCAATATTCGCTTTGACCCACCATACTTCGATTTGAGATTTTGATTTAAGATGAAATCCTCGAAAAGACCTCAAAGACAGAGTTGACTACATTTCAAAGTTATATAGTCGCTAAAACAAAAATACCATTTCTTTATTTTTCAACTAGCTGACCCGCACAATTTCGCCCGCAAGTATAATAAGTAAGTCGTCCAAATAGCTTTTAATAACAGCCCTCCAGGGATTGATTTTTGGGAAAAAAAATTAGCCTATGATTAACCCCGAATCTTCAACTATGCCAAATTTAATGAAAATCGGTCCAGCAATTTAGTCGTGAAAGCGTAACAGACAGACAGACTTTCGCATTTATAATATTAGTATGGATTCTGATTAGTAATATATATTTTTCAATTTTTTCGTTAATACTGGAGAAAAAAATACATAATTAAAAAATGTGTTATGACGTCACTTAAACGGCATAATTAGTGATTCCACTCTGTTCTACTTGTTATCAACACCTGGATTTATTTGATATTTCGCAATATTATTACTGCAAACTATAACACTATAGAAATATGATCAAATGTAAACAAACGTTTAATCTTTTACAATACTTGATGTTAATTTAATAAATGTCATAGATCAAAAAAGCAAAGACGTGGCACCATTCAGCCGTATAAATGACGCCATTTGGCACTTACGTCTATTTAGAATAGGAAGAATTTTAAAAGTTAAAATAAATATCAAAATGAATGAATTTCGAAAAAATAAAAAATACGGGTATCTTATTTTTTAATCTAGTTTCAGTTAAAAATATAATATAAGGGTGTTAAAAATTAAATGTTGTCAATTACAGGACCCGAGAACTCATTGTTATGAACTGAATAGGCTAACTATAAGACAATAAGATAGTATATAGTTGATATAGCATTTATTCAAATCCACATATTATTGTTAAAATTATTTTGCGTAAGTTATTTTGAATGACGATCGTTTAAAGCAAGCTGGTTTACATACTAAGACGAGTACACAAGGCTATAAATACTTTGGACACTCTTATCTTAGAAGTAAATTTTACGAATCAACAATATACAAGTCCATATCCCGTTAATTGTAACCCCAAATTATTTATATTCATATTTCATAAAGGAAATATATCCGCCTCTAACAATACCTACCAGCCCTACCAACGTTCTCCCTTCACGAATGATCTTATGCTCTCTTCGTTGTGCATTTTTTGCCACCTACAAGTAAGTTAAATCTAAATCGCTCTCATAAAAGTGCAGACTTTACTTCTACTATACTCGTTTTCCGTCGTCTCCTTGTCTCCCTGAGAACGATAATGCATTAAAATTTCTTTAGATTTGAATACAAATTCTGGAAATCAAATAGGCTCTGTCTCAAATCTTTGCATTTTATCAAGCAACTCGGATCTTATACAATCATATGTAAAGGACCTACTAATTACAGGGTCACGGTGTTCCTCTACATAAGGGTCGCATTAATAAAGTCCCGTCTAGTGAGCCGCAAGTCCTCTCAACTTAAATTCGGATATCATCCGCAATGAGCCCCGCAATCCGCAGAGCCTTTGCGGATGATACCCGTTATATAGAATCCATCAAGGATCGGCAAACGATGGAGGTCGTACGAAGACATTCCACAACGCCGCCACAGCACCCTGACTTCATCGAGGAGGTCTTCCACTGCACATGGTTGCCAATGAAATTGCTCTCGTCATTTCAAGAAGCATCTGCTTGGCATCTGCTTGGCGGACATCCATCAAGTATCGGCTAATAGACATTAAGTAATCAGTATTTGTAGATCAAATGAACTGGAACCAGTAAGCACAGCTTTGTATGCTTGAAGAAGGCAGTATGTCATTTAATCATCCATCCATATTCCCACGTAGATATATCTAAACCTTTTGTGAATTTTAAATAGAGGCAAAATGACAACATTCAATCCTGCTTACTGCAGGTTTACAGTAATTTACAGTAACATATTGCCGTTCACTCGCACTCATAATTTTCATTCCGTATGCTGCTATTTATTTCATTTCCATCGTCTGTGTAATCGGTATACTCGTATGTATACACGTAGTCTAGCTATAAATATTGTAACATTCCACGTGCCTATGATCGACTTTTTACGGCCATCATATTGTGTCCATTTAATGACGCCTTTTTGAGGAAACCAAAGCTTTACAATTAGAAATTAACAAAATATTACATTTGAATTTAAAATCTGTCATTTTTATATGATTGTTTATTCACTGTGTTTCCTCATCCTCGTGCCATTACATTATGATGACCCATCCAGACTCACAGTGAGAAACATCGAGTACACCCGAGTCGCGCTCGCGTGTTCTCCAATCGGTGTCGGTAAATTTCACCACTTCAAAGGATTTCTCGGGTAAGAAGAGAAAAGACTATCACACTCACGTTTTGTCTCAGTGTCGATCAGTGAGCGGCGAAGAGTAGACGTCACTCGTATATGAGAATATGAAATTCATCGAAATCAATCTTGTTCTGTTTCACCACTTTTAACTTTATTTTTAGTTATTTTATTGATTCAGGCGTTACTTTGCGGAAATCCATTATTAAAAAGGTGAAATTAATTAAATTTGCTTATATCCACGAACTATTCTATGTATCCTCCGTGATGGTACCGAAAAGAGAGACGTCGGTTTAATAAATGGATAAGACTCACCGATGATTCCGATCAAACGAAGACCCCCAGCAGCACAATTATCCGCCCACATCCACCACACTTTCACAACCACGACCACGCCGGCACCAATCATAAAAGCACACAATTCATGTACGTACTCAATGCACGTTTCACTTCGAAACCGAAGCATCTTCAGGAGAAACGAACACTACCTCACTCTACGCGAGTGTAAGTAATACTGATTCGCGCCGGTGTTTGACACGCTTTTTATTGTATTCGCAATGTGTGGCCAGCCCAAACGCTTTTTTGTAACAGGGGTAAATTTGAAAGTTTTGTTTGTTCATTTAATAATTTGATTGCTTGATTGCATTGCTCTAAATGCCATGATAATTTGGACTCCCTAAAACAATCCATATGATTGGCAGTGAAGAATTTTCCCATGGAAAGATCAGCTTTGATTGATAACTGGCCACAACGTTTAAAAGACTGTCTTGCGGCCAATGAAGATCACTTTGAATAAGCTTTATATATTTTTAAAGGGTTTATATTAATGTATTAAACTAACAAACTGTAACAAAAGTTACGTGCCATAGAAAAAATCATTTTTTTTTTCTTGTAACAATATTTATGGTAAGACAAGGAATACATGCATCGATTACATATTCCACAGTGAGACTCCACTTATCCTAAAAAGTTGTAAAAATAACTCTATGATTCGGTAACAATAACGGTCAGGGACCAGGACCACCGTTTCTATGCAAACGAATGTCATTTCTAGAACACCAGTACTTTGGTAGCGCAACTTTAACATAAGAATATGTTTGTGACAGCATACCACGCAAAGTGCATCGATCCGTGGCTAACTCAAAACCGGCGCGTGTGTCCCGTCTGCAAGCGGCGTGTGGTAGCCGCGGGCGAGCGTAGGCCGCCGCGCGACGACTCCGACTCGGATGACACCGAGCCGCTCGTCACACCCGACCCGCCGCAGACACCCACGCAGGTACCCGGACACACACACACACACACACACACACACCGGCCCCGCGCGACGAGTTCGCCTCGGACGACACCGAGCCGCTCGTCACACCCAACCCGCCGCAGACACCCACACAGGTACCCGGACACACACACACACACACACACACACACATACACACACACACCGGCCCCGCGCGACGAGTTCGCCTCGGACGACACCGAGCCGCTCGTCACACCCGACCCGCCGCAGACACCCACACAGGTACCCGGACACACACACACACACACACACACACACACACACCGGCCCCGCGCGACGCGTTCGCCTCGGACGACACCGAGCCGCTCGTCACACCCTACCCGCCGCGGACACCTACGTAGGTACCCGGACACACACACACACGCGCACACCGGCCCCGCGCGACCACTCCGACTCGGACGACACCGACTTCCTCGACACCTGACACCCGACCCGACCCGACGCTTTGCGTTGACTCTAACTCAGAAAAAATACTGTCCCGAAATACTTTTAACACAAAAAAGCCCTGGACAAAAAGTAGTACAAAAAAGATATTTTATATGCATAGCAACGATTTTATTGGTGTATTTTTTTTACTTATTATAAATCTAAGACTACCCTTCTTTCTCTTGTAGACTCTTGTAACCTCATGTTTCAGGGTGGGACTTTTGATGAACAGAGTGAAAACCCTTTCGTGAGGGCAGCTCGGTACATAGCTAGGCTGCGAAGTCAAAACCGAGCGCCGGAAACAGATGCTGAGGTCAGTATTGTAAATATTAATTTATTTTCTTATGTGTATATAGCACAGGGTAGAGTATAGTTTAAACGCAGTAAAGCTGAAACAACCGACTTGCAACCTACTAAAATTTTGGAACCCTAAATAACTCTTTACTAAATGTATCCTCAGTGTAGATCCTAACCTTTTTGAAGAACAGATCTCATCACCTATTTTCCATTTTAACAATATGATTTCCAGTGTTATATGTTCTCCAATTTTCATTTATATGCTGTCAACCAGTCACCAGTAAGTGGAGCAGAAGAATTTAAGTGAGGGGTGCAAATTAATTTTTTAAATGGAAACAATAAATATGATCGTATTGTCAGGGAGGGGGGGGGTTAGATCACTGCCTAGGGTCATGACCCCCTTGGAGCCGCCCTTGTATAGAACAGTTAAAACAATCAAAATATATTTATACCAAGAAAATTATTTTTTTATATAATTAATTATATAAACCTTCGTAAATAACGTAGTAAATTTTCCGCTATTTCAGGTAGCTCAACCCGCTGATAATGAAAGGACAAACAACGAAAACGAGTAAGAGATATATAATTATTTTATTTTTTACTGCATAAAATGCAATTGTTATTGTACGGTGTAACCGTCACATACTGCAATTCATCATTGTACACGACACGCATAATTCATCATTATTATAATTAGTGTAAGAAGACAGTTCACATACAGCCATCAAGAGAGCTATGCATCAACATTAATAATTACTTATCAAGTGTATCATCAATATCATTAATTTATCAATGTATTAGTTATCAAGAACCTTATACAGTTATTAGCATATGAATTGTTGTTTTCATTAAATTGGAAAAAAACTATTCTGAATAAACGTACGACTCGGGCATTTGAAATGATTAACTTCACTTTCACACAAGGACTTATAACGTTATACTTTGGATATGTTTACTGTTTCGTGATTGGTTTGCCGTGTTCTATGGTGTTTCGTAATTGGTTCACCAACTAGCGCTAGAAGACAACGTCAAAATGTCATATACCATAATCAATCACGACGACGCAAACATATCAATATTCAATATTATAACGTTTTAAATCCTTGCTTTCACACAATATTATCGTGTAATATGTAAATAGATTTGTTTTATTATGCTCTGTAGTAAGTGCTAAGTAACTGATGACGATGACAAGATTTGATTTTTTAAGGTATTTTGTGCAGTATGTGAGACTTTTAAAATGTTATCTAGGTACAAAACCGATTGATTAAAACAAATGTTGTGCCTGTGTCATGGACACAGGCGTATATGTTTTACGTGAATACGTATACGTAACGGGCACTATTTTGCGATGATAACATTTTTCATTCGTCGTACATTTGCCGTCGTTGATCAGTTCGGACGCCTTTATCTTTTTGCGTTCTCGGCACTTCTTCACTATTTTATAAGGGGGTTCATGGGTATAATTAAATTTCTATTTAAAATCCCTTTCAGGTGATATACAGTATGTAAAGAAAACCCTATCCGATCCGAGAAATGCGTATAGATTGGTTAAAGGCATTACTGAAAAATATATTAAAATGACTTTATTTCTGAAAATAAAAAAGAAATCGTATTTTTTTTTAATATTCGTATTTTTACTTATATCTCCCTAGACTTAAGCAAATATTTAAAAAATGACAACACCTAGTCGCTGTTTGTTTCATTGTTTCGCTTTGGCAGCTTTCGCACGAACACCGTGCGAAGGCGCGGTGTTCGTTTATCGGCTTTTTACAAACGAACTTTAAACACGCCGCAAACGCGCCGCGAATCGTTTAGTAGCATCCGACTTGCGCGGCATTCTTTGATAATAGAATTTACTTATTTGTAGGTGTTATTATACCTAACGTATGAAAATACTATTAAGATTACTTTTTTTATTGTTAAAACTAATTAATTAATATCCATGAAATAATTATACATATGTAACCGTATTACGGTACCAAAGAACACCTTTAATTATCCGACAGGGTTTTCTTTACACACTGTACATTTCTTGTATCTTGATTTGGCCTTTGAAAGGATTTTTTTGAGGATTCACGTTTACTTCTCTATAGGGTTTAGGTGCTTGTAGAGTTTTTCATATAAACTTTTATTCCTTATTTTAAATTTTCGTTGGTTAATTTTTATAAAGTAGTAAGCTTATGTTTGATTCGAGATCTTCAACTATCTTCATGTCAAATTTCATTAAAACTTGTTGAGTGGTTTAACAATGAAAACTTAACAAACAGATAACATATAGACTGTAGGGAGTTTTCCCTACTAATGACTGACATAAAAACTGATATATGGTACTCTAGTAGGCGAGTGATCCTGCAGCTGGTGATGTATGATATGCGGGAGGAAATGAAACCCGATTGACTGCTTATTGATCACTACGTTTATTCAATATTATAACAAATTAATATAATGTTAGGAAACGTATACTTAGGCAAATGTGACGTACGAGTGTAATGACGCATTGGCTCGTACATAGACAAACAGACGATCGCATTTATATTAGTATGGATGTTTATAAAAGGGTTCCTTTTTATATTTGTGTTCTTATATTATTGTATTAGTGAAATATGAGTATAGGGCTACTTTTAATGATCCGACCAAATTTTAAAATTATGAACTAAATATTGATATGAAAGTACGTTTCAATTATTATTGTAAAATTATTGCACGATAATATAAAAAATATTCGTTTAAAAATATTCCACTAAATTCGTGAATTGAATGCACTGAATCGGCTGCACTCGACATTTTTGTGTAAATTAAATTATGTCCATGCGTTGTTTTGTCTGTGTTGGATAAAAATGAAATTTTGAATTTTTTTTAAATTATTTTATTGCATAAATCGAATGTATTATCGATTCTGAACAGCCTCTAAAAATTTGGCCGGATTTTTAAAAGTAACCCTGCATGAAAGATGTTAGTTTGAGTCCAGAAAAATGCTTGAGTGATGTGTTGAGAGTAGAGCACTAGGTCAGCTGCGTGTGTTGTGCAGGGTGGCAGAGGCGGGCGACACGGCCCCGCTACTGGGGCGGCAGCGGCGGCGCGCGCGGGCCCGCTCGCGGCGGCAGCGCGCGCGCGCCCGCTCCGCGCTCTCCGCGCCCGCGCCCGCCCCCGCCCCCGCCCCCGCCCCCGCGCCACAGGACACCGCGCACTCTGTCTCGCCCACCACCATCAACGGCTCCACATTCTACGTCGACATTGGTAACTAACACAAACACTACAACCACAGAAAACTGGAGACTAACCACACAAGTCAATGTGCAGTAGCGGTACGAATAGGTTCTTCAGTTTTCAAATTGATTCATTTAAGCTGCGAGCACATATGATCTTTTGAAAATTTGTCACATAATTGACTGTTGCATAGAAAATTATGCTTAACTGTTCGATAACATGGTTCAGACTTGCTTGCATCAACACTTTTTCCTTATTTTATCTTGTGTAAGTGAATATTATCTAAACAGATGCTAATGTTTTTTAATTAAAACCTTTTTTTTTATTTAACCTGCCATTAATATTTATGATAAAGGAAACTATTGTCACGGTTAATGTCACCGTTGTTATTTCTAGATTTCTAGTATTATTCAATATGTTATTGCAAAATATATTTGCCATAAATATAATATCCTTTATTTTCGTAATGTCAGAATAATGCCGAGACCTTTAAGAATTGAAGAACGAGCAGCAATAATTGTCGAACATGAAGCTGGCTACAACATCAGTGAGATATCACGTAGTCTGAATATTACCAGGGATAGTTTGAGATACTGGATAAGGAGACACGGTGAAGAAGGTGCACTCGTAGGTCACCGTAACAATAATCCTGGCCACCGGCCTATTCTCAATGCTGCATAAAAATCTGACATGAGAAGGCAATATAAAGCAAACAGCTTTACATCAACTAATCATTACGCCTAATTGTATGGTGTTAGTCAAATAGTGATAAATGCATTACATTCAATGGGATTACATTATAGGCGACACGCAAAAAAAGTTGCTATGACGCCCGCTCATAAGCAAGCACGCTTAAGGTTTGCAGAGACTTATTTGAACTTTGATTGGAGCACCACTATATTTACAGACGAAAAAAGCTTTATGTCAAGCCAGCATGAAAGGCTTCACTTAATATTTAGTACGGAAACTCGCGTACGGCGCATAGAAGTTCAAATAGGGATTAACAAACTCGTAACTAGACTCGTCAGTACAACGTTCGGTGAACATACTTTTTAAATATTAGTACGCTAATTTCTTTGGGGATTATTGTATAGCTAAGCAATATACTATTTATATTATATTTTTATTGGTTACATATGACCATTAACTGTGGTGCCCTTCAATATGTATACAATCTTTTACAAGTCAACCTGTAAATTGTAGTACAGGTGGCAACCCTAGCCTGGATCTACACTGAGATTATGATTTTAATATGGTAAATGAATGAATAGAGAAGTAGCATATCTATTCATTTAAATTATAAATGACTAAAATCCTAATGTGAACTCCTTCTCTTTCAGGTATAACACCAACCATCCCCGCACCAAACACAGACAGTGAACCTCGTCACGTTGACTTATGAACACGTTAGGTCACTGCAATACTTGGTGAAGGGAGTGACGTTACGTGGACTATTTTATACTATAACCAGTTGACACGCAAAACTGTTTGAAATATTTGGATTGCAATGCTTGTTTCGCAATACTTGCCTTAAAACCTGTCCACTGGACCGATAATAATGATTGGAAACTTAGGGTTGCACAGATGGGTAATTAAAAAGTAGACTCGAAGGACCAAAACCCGTATTACTGTGGATAATAATAAAAATGAAACATTATGAATGATTTAAAAGTTAAAATGAGTTAGGGAGACAATGCACGAACTGGTACTGTTTTCAAACTAAATATTTTTTAGGAAAATAACTTGTGTAGAAATGCTAAAATTTAATTTATCCTAACGGTGGACTCGTATGTATATAACCCATAATCCCTAAATCTCTCCTAGTTCAGTAAACATTTTGTAGAAATTAATGAATATTATTTTAATCATTTCAACTTAATTTACGTGCTTTTGAAAAAGTAAATTGACTGATATCTTTACGCCGAGTCTCTCATGAGTTCTGGGAAAAGTATCCAATTTATCGTTATGTTAGTCACCTGCTACATCAGACATGACACTTATTTCATCGTCGGTACATAAGCTATGGGCATATAAGCGTAACGGTATTTATTAAAGAATATATTTTACTGCTACATGACGTAACCAATATGGATTAGATTATTTTGAATTCTTTTTAACTTTAATCAAAATATGAGCCATAAATTCACGCGCGGTGTTTATTTTCTCCATTTGTTTTTTGATGTTGGGTAATTAATAGGAATTATAGAAGTTCCAATCATGAAGACCTCATTAAATAAAGTGTAGGTTTTAATGTCGACTAAATATGGAAATTGTAAATCATAACATTACACGTATGGTTGTGAAGCTTGACTTAGGGCTGGTACACACTAGGAACACATTGCAGTTTGTCGGGTTACTTAATATAGGAACGTAGGAAAAGACCATGTTATGTTTATACCATAAACCTAATTTAAGTTAAAATATACAATCATACGTATTAATTCATTTTTTGTCAATGTAAGCTTTAAAAATATTATACACATAAAAAGTATTTAATAATATACCTGTCAACTTAAAGACAATTCAGATTTGTACTCTTTTATATAAGTTAAAAATTTTAAAGTTTTAAAACAGAAAGGCATATTATCCGTCGATAATATACATTTTTATAGATAGAGAATCTGTAGTTGCTATAAAAATCGATAATAATATGTCTAATCTTTGATGTAAGGACATTACGTTTTTCTTGTACATCTTGTAGATACTTATAAAAGTAATTTTATTACACAGTTTGGTTAACATATTTGAAATTCTGTATCAGTATCAACTGCACAATGTGCATTTGTCTTTATAAGCATAAAATAAGAAAACATAAGATGATAAAATTTAAAAGATCCACGTCTATGTAAGGTTTGAGACTGGTGCTCTAGTGTGTACATAGCATAATTAATAAAATGTAAGTGTGATTGACAAAAATTATGTGTGGGATATGTGTATCATTTTAAAATTAGTTGTAGTTTTCATAAAGATTTGAAAAATGTTTATTTATATTGTACGGGCTAATGCAGAAAATCTTAAATGTTCGCCCAATCATGTGTAAATTTCTTACAAGATAAATTGCTGTAAAAACAGCTTTAGTCATAGTTTTAGAGGTCAATTGTTGAGTAGCAAAGAGTAAAGTAATAAATACCAGGTATGAATGTTTTTCCCAAGAAACTCAAAGAAACGCGGTTTTGTATTATTTAAAATTTCTTATATTCAGATCAAATAAGCGATTTTTGAAACCATTTCAATATTATTTGACAAAGTTATTATAATTGACCTCTAAGACTTCTTATTAGTTCAGTGTCATACTGTACGGAATTTCAGCTTCTGATATAGACATATATATATATATATATATATATATACATATATATATATATATATATATATATACATATATATATATATATATATATATATATATATATATATATATATGTATATAGTCGCTAATATAACAAGGTCAACACCTTTAATAATCTTTGGATGTGTAATATTAACGACGGAAATCCCGTACAGTGTGTTGCTAGTCTTACTAATGTATATAACGTTAAGACTACATTGACGATTTTTATAAAATTCGAATTTTATTTACTTAAAACTAATTTAGTAGGAGTTCATGAAGCCAAGGTAAAATATTGGTCATCTTCTTTACATGTGGTCATGTTGCAAACAACTCGAGTCCTATTTCAAGAACTCTGCACTGCTAGTAAATTCCAAGACTCAGTACTATAAGATCGCAAGAATAATACGGGGTAATTGAATAAGGCTAGGGGGGAAATTAGCGTAATCACTAATCGGTGAGTGAAATTATTATTTATTACTTTTTCTATGATTGTTCTGACTTTTTTAGTGCACCAAAAACCGCCATTAAAATAGTTCTTCGCGATAAACAAGTAGTAGTAGCAAAAATGTTTAGGGGGCTTTTTGGTGCAGTATAAAATCTCAAAATAATCATTGAAACTTTTTTCCAGTCTTTTATAATCACTTAGTACACAGTTTATACAAAGTGCCGTCGATACAATCAATTTGATTTTAAACATGGCTTTTAGTAGTCTAAAAATAAAAAAAAATTTAACATTAAAAATAAAAAGTTTTTTTCTATAAATAAAAAATATCAAATTTCTACTCACTCTGCTAAACTAATTCGTTAGTTTAGTAGAATCATACAAAACCTAAAACACCTGTGCTATACTTGTTTACTAACATAAGTGCAGGTGTTGTTATGCATGATTTGTTATCATTAACTATAATCGTACTAAGATATAGTAACTGATAACTATTATCTGCGACAGCGCAGTAATAAATTGTAAGTGGCTGGATTACAATTTAAATGGATAGCCTGGCATAGTACTAGTTTATTTATTGAATGAGTTACAATGTATTTGTAACGTGAAATTAGTAAAAAACGAGCGATCCTTACAATACACGCATATAATAATAATAATAAATATCACTGGACAAATTACACGAATTGATCTGACCCCAAAGTAAGCAAATTATATGCTTGTAGTGCCAGTGAGGTGCCAGTCAACTATACTAATACGTAGAAATACATATAAATACTCTAATATATTTAATAAACACCCAAACCCAAAAATACAAACATCTGTGCTCATCACACAAATGCCTGCCGGGAATCGAACCCGGAAGCAATCAATGGGGATTGCGTAGTCAGGGTCGCTAACCACTCGACCAACGCGGTCAAGGTGGCATAATATGATGTGTAACTTCTAACATCGAATTAATTAAATTGGTGCAATCTCATCTTGTTAAAGTGGTCTCATTGGTCAATTCAAATAGCGCCCGCTTCACCGGCTTCCTGTTACACATTTCCGTTGCGTTTCACGAAATCACTCCCACAGATTTCTGGAAAACGAGAGAAAAGATATACATATACATAGTATACAAATACAAAATTATGTAATCTGAAAAATTATACTGTGTCTAAACTTTTGAGTTTCTAGGGTTATTTTTTATGTGTACGGTCTAAAAAAACCAAAACACTGTCAATTAAATTGATTCCGTATCCGGCACTCTGCATAAACAATTGAATAACACAAAATTGGACGTAGTTAAACGAAAAAGAACCAATCCACAAAATGATCAAAAATGAGATAAATGCACCAAACTGATGCTAAATATCAATACTATTGGCCAGTAAAAAAGATCCAAGCAAAAATAGCTCACTATTACTTTATTAACGTCAGAACTAGTTCCCATGTATGGCACGTTAAGAAATAAACAAATTGAATAATCCAACTTTCCTGGTTTACAGCCAATATTACAAACTGATTAAGTAAAATGAATCAAGAAGCACTGAGGTACTACTACTAGTAATATAGTTTAATGTCAAAGAGTCTGAATTCTTTTGCCTGAACACTGCAATAAAAACACTAAAACTAATCGAAAATCTATCCAAATATCTCTAAAGTGATTTTTTGTGGATTGGATCTTTTTCGTGTATACCTCTGCCTACCTCTTCGGGGATATGGGCGTGAAGATACTTTTTACGTCCAATTTATGTGAACAATGCCCTAAAGGAGATTGATGAAATCGTCCTCAAAAAATACAATAATATAGCGTCGGCCAAAATTATCAAATTAATTTAATTTACAATAAGCCCATACTAGAATTGCAATAAATGATTATGATGAGAGATACAAAAACCTATTATATCTATATTGACGATATATTGCGACGACGCCTTAAAATAGTATATAATAATTGCAAATTCAAGTAACATTAATCTTAAAAGGTTTTTCGTGAATTTTAGCACAAAAAAAGTGTCCGTGATACAATTTACATTTCAGAAGAAGTTAATATATGTTAATACGAGAATCATCTATCAACATTCGTTGCTTTCAAGGCGAACATTGTATAGACCCTCATCAATCTCCGATAATTCAATTTAAGTAAACAGCATTACGTGTGTGAAGGTGACCTTTGTCTGACAACGTTGTCGCTGTTATAATGCTCCTCAAAATGTATTTATAATATGTAAATATTTAACAAGAATACTTTATGTTTCTGTTATAATATGTGCAATTGTTTACGGCCATATTAGTTTATATTTTAATTTCTGAACTTTATATGTCATTAGGAATATAAAACGCTGTATGTAACCCTGTAGCGAGAAATACTTTGTCTTAATAGAATACGATAAAAAGCGGACTGAATTTGGACAATGGCGGTTCGGACTATGAAAGCACGAAAAGCCTCAAACCTTTGTTGTCGCTGTTGAAATCATTAAACAAATCCAGCAATTGGGCTTGCTACCCGCTTCAAAACTAGAATGAAATAGATACTTGAAATTTCACAATTGACCGTTATACAAGTTGACTGATAAAGACTATATATACCGAGACAAGAAAGTTCCTGGTCATATGTAGCCAATAAAACAAATGATGAGAATATTGCCTCACTACATACAAAACCTCGACGAAATTTGTGTAGTTTTATTCAAAAAGTATAGTCACAACGCACACTAACGAGTCTAGTCACGAGTAGAGTAAACAATATCTATATGGGCGCCGTGCACAAACAGTTTTTTTGGATAAACAGGTCATAATTTAAGTAACTATTTTTTTACATATTCATTATCAGAATTGAGTACTGAACATTGTTCATGTACGTAGTCTTTTACCAGTCAACCTGTATAACATAATAAAATTAAAGTTAAAAATTAACGAGGAAGCACCTATTGGGGAATTAAACCCTACAAAGTCCACTCGTTCTTGACATTTTTTTACTTTTTAACATAATCTATGAGACTAAGTAGACGTGTTTTTTTCACACTCAAATCAATATTAAACAAGCCCATGTATTGAAATATAATTATCTTTTGCCGATTCCAGGAATTCGATATTCAAAAAAGACGGCTTATTTCGGTTTTGATAACACACTGTTACATAAGATACATAAGGTCAATAAATATTGTATATACATCAGAAATTGTTTTTATTTTTATTTTGATTTGATTTCAAACTTGATTTTCTTTCAGTTTTGATATTTTGCATTGGTCATTGACCTTAAGGAAAAATAAACACGTATACGTACCCGCCAGTTTGTGACAGAAACGAGTTTTTTTAAAAAAACTTAAAAACAACAACTACAGAGAAGAAAGCTCGTTACATTTGAGTTATAGCACTCACCCCGTGCTTGGGAAAACTTGAAAAACTTAAAACAACAAATAAAAATTTCGACACGCTTAGGATTTGAACCTGCGACCTTCCCTAAAGCCGAGACGCTCTACCAATTCTACACGGAACCTATTTAATTAGTTATATGTATGTATATCTCGGATCAGTACAATCGACGGAATCGATCATATAGCAAAGAATTTCGCCACTTAAGTAGTCGATACTGGCTCAGTTGGTTAGAGCATCCCGGCCTTAGGTAGGTCTCAGATTCATATCCTAGCGTGTCGAAATTTTCTTTGTTGTTTTTTAGTTTTTCAAGTTTTCCCAAAGATTTTAATGGTGTCTACACGCGGCGGCATTACAGTAGTAATAGGTAAGGGGGTACCAAACCCGATCAAAACTCCGGAATTCTAGTAGTCACAATGTTGACTTGACTTATTACCCTTCTACATTCTATACTTTCCATTGTCTGCACTTGGTGAAATTCTATGGTTATTATACACTTACTATTAAATATACTTATGTAATATTTTTAATATACTTATTACTCGAACGGTCAGTTTTTAAGCCTCTTTAGGTGTTAAGTATATTACATCCTCAAAATGCTTTAAAAAGTGAAACCGGTCGAGTAATATATTAAAAATATATGTTAAAAGTAAATTTAAGTACAAGTGCAATTATAGGAATAGTATCTATTACCCTTCTCTTGCCTTTTGTGAGATAGCATGTCGTCATTCGTAGCTGAATCAACACGAAGAAAGGGAGCGTATATAAATTACGTGAGGCGTATAAGGTGTAAGGGACTCCCTGACGTTGGTATTTTTGTAAAAAAAAAAACAAAACCGGGTTAAATGAAGTGAAACATTTACCTCTACTAAAATATGGCTTAATCGTTATCATGAATTTTATGATATGATTTATCTTTATAGTTATACTATATTTAGTAGATTTTGTTTGCAGCAAATTTATATTTTTTTAGATTAACGTTTACAAACCAAAATATGCGTTTTGATAAATTCCACGTGAGGTTAGAGGAGAAGGGGAAGTGGGTCTTGTAAAATCTCATGACATGTATGTCACTAGGGTCTGGGGAACAAAAACACGTCATAAATTTCTTCGCGTAATTTATGAACCAAAGCAATGCAGCAACCCATTCATTGCGGCCGACGCGTCGGCATCGCGACGCCGATGGGCGTCTTTTTTGTTTCTTAACAGATGCGGTGGACGCCTATAGGCGCCAAGATCTAATGAGTTTATTTTCAACAAGAATTAATTTTTTTAAGAATTTCTGCAAAACAGAAGTTTATTCTTCCAATACCTACGAAATGCTGAGTAGTTTCCGTGAAATCATCTCTTCTTAAATTCTAATCGCACCTCCGCTCAGTGTTACAATTCAAAAAATTGGAAAATCACTTTTATTGTACTATTCTCGTATCGTATTATGCCATAATTTTATCTCGAATGGTGATCTCCTACTGTTTTCAATGATTTTATACTAGATGGCGTTAGTGAAGTTAGCCGGCAAAGCTAAAAAAAATAGGTAGGAGTTACCCCTTTCACTCGAGAATTTGTTTTTTTTTGACTTGACACTATTTGAGAAGAGGTGCGAAATATTATAAATTGCGGAAGACATCTCGGCAGGGTATACGGTACTATTCACCTTACCTATTCCTCCACCCCACCAAACGGATAGCAATCACATCATTAACATTTTCAGTGTCTGTAGTCGTATGACTGGTCTGTACTAAATAAAATTTAATAACTTCTTAGTTTTAAGTCTACATCTAATACATTTGATTTTTAATTTATCGCTTTACCAGAGCAATATGTAGCAGATTTATCTTTTCTCAACAAACACTATCAAAATCAAAAAAATATTTTTTCTATCATATTATCAATTATCATTGGTGACAAAATAATTAGAAATTATCTTGTCGCTGGCAAAGAGTATACTACGTAAGAGTCGCTGGTATAATTAATGGAATCTGCGAGTGTTATACACCACAGATTTTCCGTTTTCATGGAGACACAAAGGTCAAGCTCGCAGTCAATTATTCCTGTGAGGAAAAAATCTTATCGTGACGTAATCTTAGCCTATTTTATCTTTCTTAGCATACTTTTAAAGTCTATACTAATATTATAAATTGGAAAGTGTACGTATTTGTTTATCCGTCTTTCACGGTAAAACGGAGCAACGAATTGACATGATTTTTTAAGTCGAGGTAGTTAAAGGGATGGAGAGTGACATAGGCTACTTTTGTCTCTTTCTAACTTCCCACTTCCCGAAAATAGGGGGTGGATGTTTGTATGGATCATTCCACAATTTTCAAGGTAGAAAGCTAAAAATTGGTATGCGGACTATTTGTGACTAACAAAAAATCGTGCGTCATTCCTTTTTGGAAATCTGCCCCAATTTAACGCGAGTGAAGCCGCGGGCAAAAGCTAGTATGCAATAAATGAAACAATAACATCTGTAAAGTGGTTTATTAGTGTACACTAGACAAAGCCGCCACATGGGTGTCCAGCCCGACGGCGTGAGTCCGCGCAGCACTCCCCACTCTCTAGTCAAACAGCCCGAAGCCCATGTCGTCGTCGCTCTCCGACTCCTCCTTCTCCGGCTTCTTCTCTTCCTCCTTCTTTTCGGCGGCGGCAGGCGCAGCCGCCACCGGCGCCGCCGCGACGGCCGCGAACTTGCTCGGGTCCTGCCAACAATTACACATTATGGTAGGGGAGCCCAACATGCTAAATGGGTAGTTACTTGAGCATCGTAAGGACCTATTAGATTTTGTAGATTCATTTATAGGAAAAATAAAAGGTTATAATATAATGTTTTACATTTCTATAGTGGGGAATAATCTACAGATAAAAATCTTTAAAAAAATCAGTGACATGAAAACACAAACACGGCAGGTTAGAGTATGGTGGGTTACTTGCAACATAAAATTTAGAAAATCTGCCGATTCAAGTGTAGCGTAAGGGAGTGGGATTCTCAAGCGTGTCTGAATTTTCTTTTATGATATAGAAAATGATGTAAGAATAACGAAAAAAATATCTGACATTTCCACATATTGGAATTTAGTTTTTGTATATTGAATGTTAATAAATTTAATCTAAGAGAATAGAAACAGGCATATTTATGAACATACTTTGTTTGAATTGGTCTAAGCCTCTTTTTGGGCACATGTGTCACTACCATCACAACTAGGTAGTAGAATTCTGCAACACTTTACCCAGAATTGGTACCACCACCTCACACATTCCTGCCACAATAGTGTGTGTGTGTCTGTGTGTGTGTTTAGAAGGTAATGTAGCAGATAAACTTATGTATGTGGCATTATATTATGAACCACAACATTTTTTTAATATTTTTAGGTTCTTTGGAAAAATCCACTTTTTGGCCAATGATAAAAAAAATACTGGAATACAAGCAGACAACGCTCCTGATCTATGGAAATAATATAATTCACATCTTTACATGGAAAGAATGTGAGGGTTAATGCACAAAGAACACAGGCCATTTTGGTTTTGCGTGTCTTTAGGAGTGACGAATATTAGATAAACTAGAATAATTTTCTACCTTTTTTAAATTAATTAAATAAAATATATTGCTAGGAACAATCATATAAAAAATATTGAGACTTTAATTAGATTAACTTCTATCATATTTAAGTTTTACCATTTTATAAAACTTTAATTACATTTCCATTAAAACAGCAAAAAGTTTATTATCATAATTTTCATTATAAGTATTAAATAAAATTCTCCCTATTTTTGTATTAGAGGATAGTTTAACGCTAATTAATTTTTTTTAAGTATCTATAAAGTGTCTTCACAAAACCTTAGCTCAGAATTCTGTCAATCTAACTTAGATTTCTGAGATTAGCAGCTGTTGTGCAGAAGACACCAATGACAAGAAAAATTCCTAACACAGACTACTAAGGAGAGAACTGATTGTTTACGTCAACCTTACCTAAATTCCAACTTTATGTAGCTAGTATTCCCCAAGTTTAAAAAATATTTATTAAATGCGGATAAGTTAAGGAGTTGACATAGAATCTTACGGAATATATTAAACTTTAAGGTAATAAACAAAAAAACGATGTATGAAGTTTCGCCCGTGTTCCAAGTTCTTTCAAGCTAGAACATAACAATAAGAACTGAGATATATTTTGACATTATATTACAGCCCTCAAAAATATTAATTTTCATGTTTCTGTGGATATTTATGCATGAATAATGTCAAAACAGTTCTGTCTTGTCCACAGACAAACAGAAAAACAAATTTAACAAGTTTTTTTTTTATAAGAGGTGGCTAATAAACTTAAACACAAAACATCCTTTAGGATAAACACCCCAATACCATTTATAAGTACAGATTATCTTTTTTCCAATCAAATAATGTGTATTTTTATAACTATATTTGTACCTACAAAATGCCAGTACAACATTTACAAATCAACAGTCACACTAGGATAAATTTGTAGATTTGATATAGTCTGAAAGCGAAACCAGTAAACTAACAGTAATTCCCTGGCATTAGATCAGACATAATTTATAGATTGTGATAATTTTGTCACAAGCCTAGAGATGTGCACTTAATTGGCTGGTAGCCTAATCTATAAATTATCACCTGAATAAAATTATTCTAATATTTCAAACCTTAATGAATTCCTTGATGGTGGTAGCTTCCTTGAATTCAATGTCCGTGACGGCGGCGAGTGCGAGCAAGTTCTTGAAACCATTGGCGATAGAGTGTGGCGCAGAGGCGAGAGTTGGGTAGCCCATGGCCAAAGACAGGGCAGCCACATTGGCCACTCCTTCCTGGAACTTTGCACGCAAGTCCTCGGGCTTAATGTCCAAGATAGCTGGTGCAAAGATAGTGCCCGAGTCATACACCTGTAAGAATATTTGTCAAACTATACTCATAGTGTAACTAAAGACAGTCATTTTTTTAAATAAATATTTTACAAAACTATAGACAACATGTCAATGTTGAACAGATTGGAAACTAAGCAACAGAAATTAAGAGAATTGTAAAGAATGTTGCAATCTTTGTAATTTTAAAAAACTTTATTCCTTATATATTCTTTTTTATTTATATATATTATTATACATATAATAAAATCGTAGAAAAGTCAAAACTGTACATTGAATATTTTTTTAAAAAATACTTGGGGCGTAATCTACAATCGATATAGAAGCCAAAAATATAGCTTTTAGAATTTTAGTCTGTTTGTATGTCTGTATGTCTGTTTGTATGTATGTCCGGGGTAAACTCAAAAAGTACTGCATGGGTTTAATTCAAATTTTGCATGAATATTATATATATATTTGCAGATCGGGTCAACATATAGGCTACATATTATCATGCTATCACCTACGGGGGAGTAGCAGTGTGGAGTAAACCAAGTCCACACGGACGAAGTTGCTGGCAACAGCTAGTATTATATAAATAAAAAAATATATAATTTTACAATTTTTGTAATATTATAAAATTGGTTTACTAATAGTACAGTTTAACTCAACAGTAAAAACTAATATTTTAATTGGAATTGATAGTTAAATTAACTATTTAGTTTTCTTGTTTATAACAAAACAAGGATATTTCCAGGCTAACAGTAGGCATTTTTAACAAAATTAACCTAATCCCAATATTACTTGATTATTAGTCTACATCCTTGATACTAATATTTTCATACTCAAAAATTATATTAAACTAATATATAGACTATATACTTAGTATTTTTTCCCTATACTGATTTTTTGACTTTAGTTAATAAATTTAAATTAATTCATTTAAAACATAATTATTGTAATATAATTCTTAACATTTTGTATTAGACATCTTAATTTGGTTACCTTAATTAAAAAACCACAGATAATGTGCAGGAAAGTCATATTTTTAATAACATTTCATTTTTCGAATAATCCTATACTGTACACTATAGTGCTCAAGACCTAAGACGACAATAATAATTGGGGTACCCTGGACATTCAAGTGGATAAATTTATATTGCTTTCAGATTTTCTTGTATATCTTAGGTCTGCTTGCGCACCAAAGTATTTAAATAGTTTGGTGCAAATGGACTTAAATAAAGATATAAATTGACAAATAGTATGTATGTGTGTCAATTTCCACTATATTTTTATACAATGTGAAAATATTTTTGTATTTACCAATATGTCTGCAGTAATTAAAATAATCATTTAGCAGTCTATAAATGTTTCTGTAGGTTCAGATCAAATAAAATTTTTGATTACAGTTAATGTTTGTTTCTGGTATAAAAGACAGTAAATAATACTGAAAAATAAAAATACCAAAAACTACTAATTTCCCAAAGATAAATTATCAGAATGCTGACTGATCCGCAGACTGTACTCAACACTTTGGGATTGCTTAGGTTTAAACAGGAAAATGCTATGGAATGCAAAAAGCTTAGATCTAAGAATTGAGTATTTTATTTCCACTTAAATAAATAAACAAAAAGAAATTTAATTCAAAAATAAACATTTATATGCTTCTTAGGGGCCGTTCATATAATATACTAAAAACAGCTTTTTTTGACTCCCTCCTCCCATCTATTGCCATGCTGTGTCACACTTTATGTGATCCCTTAGAAATATTTCGCCACAAAAAGTAAAACCTGATAAATTCTGAATGTGATAAATTTCAAATTATAGCACACAAATTTTAAGAAATAAAAATATTTTTATTTTATAATAAAATTTATTAATAGAAATATTATTTAGTTGTTCATTATAAAAGACTAGCTTCAGCGTGCAGCCCGCTGCATTATAAAAGTTTTTCGCGAATCCCGCGGGATCACCTAATTTTTCCAGGATTATAAGTAGCCTATATGATATAGTCATCATCTACCTGTCAAATTTTATTCAAATTCGTTCAGTAGTTTTTGCATGATTAAGTCCTGAGACAAATGTCCATCCATATCATGAGTTTTGTAAATGGGTGAAATACCTAAATCTGTATTGTTTTAATGAACGGCGAATGTCATGTTGCCATGGATCCTCCATCGCCCTTGTCACAATTAACAAGACCGTTCGTTCATTTCTTAATTATTTTTTTTTTTATTATGTTCACATTTTATGAACGGCCCCTTAGTAAAGCTATCCAGTGAATATAGATTTGACCTTTTTAAATTTCTATTAGTTTATATTTGTTAATTTAATTCTGATAACATATATGTTTTATAAAACTGTCAATTTCTAGATGAAACTGGAAAATCCATAACATATTCAATAATGTAAAAACAACAAACCTGTTTCACAACAAGACCATATGAGAAGGGAGAGATGTTCAACATGTTAAGGAGAGTAGCCTCGGAAGCTCCGACTTTGTCTCCGGGTTTCAGAATATGGACATCATTGATGATTTCAATAGTACCTGAAGTGAAAATATAGAATTATTGAACTACATTACCAGAATACCTTGTTATAACTTTGTAAAATTTTACAAACTTATTTAACCTGCTTCATTTAGTCACATATGAGGCAAATCTTGTAACTCAATTTTACCAACCTAATTACCCTTGGCAAATTGAGCTACAATTTTTTATGAATATTTAGTTTTGTATAAATAGTGAGTGGTTAGCTAACTGGTTTCATTTTAAATCAGTGGTATTCAACATTTTAGTAATTAAAACTGCTTTAAAAAATATCTATTTTGCCATGGACCACTTCCATTTGGAGGGGATGTACTTCATATCTTAAATTAATAAAGAATTGTTTTATAAATATAACTAATAAAAAATCAACACTGAACTACTCCACAAATACACAGGAAACATCCTTCCAGGGTTCCTGGATTGAACCACTTTTCCAAATTAATATAGCTTTTAATTCAATAAAAATATAAGTGTGGCTCAAACATGGCTTAACAAATGTATTTATAGGTTAAATATCATGCAAATGATAAAGCAAATAAATATTTAAGACTAGCTGTTGCCAGCGACTTTGTCCGTGCGGACTTCGTTTACTCTGCACAGCTCCTCCCCGTAGGTGATAGTGTGATAATATGTAGCCTATATGTTGACCTGATCTGTCAGTAATATTCATGCAAAATTTGAAGTAAATCCATGCAGTACTTTTTGAGTTTACCCCCGACATACATACAGACAAACAGACAAAAATTCTAAAAACTATTTTTTTGGCTTCAATATTGATTGTAGTACATACCTACACCCTAAGTATTCTTTTAAAAAAATATTCAATATACAGTTTTGACTTTCCTACGATTTTATTATATGTATAGAAGATGGTAATGGTCACAGGTTAAAGATATTGTCACCATAATTTGGTGAATCCTAGAAAGTTACTACCTCACAATCATGTTTAGTGACATGCAGCTTTGGTTAGTATTCAAGCAATATATTCTTCATAACAGGTTTAAATCAATGCTGAAATAAGAGCAAACTTCATTTATCTGACTGATGATAACCACCACTCCTATCACTTTGGCGTAGCTTTCTTTTAATGATAAATGAAATTGTATCTTCAAAATGCCAGTGCAATGTTTATTAAGCAACAATC
Organism: Apodemia mormo; assembly: GCA_036924255.1. Classification (NCBI taxonomy): domain Eukaryota; kingdom Metazoa; phylum Arthropoda; class Insecta; order Lepidoptera; family Riodinidae; genus Apodemia; species Apodemia mormo. The sequence continues at coordinate 44,067,533 of JAUPFN010000001.1, read as the reverse complement.
ACACTAGGATAAATTTGAAGATTTCAATATAGTCTGAAAGCGAAGCCAGAGAAAGAAACAGTCATTCCCTGGTATTAGAACAGACATCTATGACCCTACAAAATATTTTATTCAAAGTAATTGTCTAAGCAAATTTAAAAATATTTATTTTTGATGTAGTTCTAAAGTAGGGTTGTAACGGAGGCATTGTTAGTGGAGGCGGAGGCGGATGCAGAGGTGAAGACGTTCACCTCCATGGATGCGGGGGTTAACGGAGGCGGAGGTGAAATTTGAAGTAGGAAAAACAGAAATTTATGGTTTATTAAAGTCAAAAATATTTATTTCAAATGGGCACATCATGTTAATCATCCTCTAAATTACTTAAGACAATCACAGTTCAAACACAAAACAACTACGGGGTACCGAACAATTCGACAAGTTGATTCCTGTCAATCATTCACGCCCCCACCACCGTCCGCCCGCCCATATTACCGCGGCACAAGCAATATATTGATCATTTCACTCGCAAATACACATCCGTGCGGCCGCGTCTCCCAGCGTCACTCTTTGCGCGTTGTATCTTAGCATAAAAAAAACCTCCATTAAAACTCCGCATAAATTTAGCGGAAGCGGATGCGGAGGCAGAGGCTCGATTCTTTGCGGAAGTTCTGCAGTAACGGAGGCAGAGTTCCATTACAACCCTTCTCTAAAGTATGTCACACCAGCTGGATTGCAACCATGAAGTATTAGGTAAAGGTGGAGCTAGCACTCGTATTTACTCACTTGAAACAAATACCTATGTTATATCTCATTCTATGAGGTCTCCCCATCTCTTTTTACACCGCTGTGTTAGAAAGAGAGAGTGAGATCTCAGAAGATGACAGCAGTATTTAAAGTTTTGTTTCAAGTAGGCTTTAGAAGTGTTGCCTCCAGATATAATACAGCCTCATGATTGCATTAATGTATTTTTGAACACAATCTACCAGTTTGTCACACTGATCATCACCAAATAGACAAGTCATACCTACATCTGTAACATTTGTTATTTACATAGGTGCCATTTATTTATTACGTAAGTCTATTTTTGCTAGTTTTTGACCCCTTTCCCAGTATATAATAACCGCCTATTCCCATATTCAATATTTATTACATAAGAATCTAAATGAAAAAATAAATATTGCTTGGTTTATTTTAATGTTTGTTTTCCAAATAAACAATTTTAAAGCATATACTTTAACTTTATTATTTGCAATTACAAATAGACTGTGGTACCACAATTTTTTTAAATTATTACTAACCAGCTGAATTTTTTGTGAACAGCTTCGTTTTGATGACACAACCATCTTTTCCATCTTCAAAAATTCTCAAATTGGCTAACGAATAAATATACATAAAAAAGTTTAGTTTTGAGACTAAAAAAAATTTCCACTTTATGTGCAGGACATTGTTACCCTTGAATTACAATAACAATAATTAACAAGCTGTTGTGCGAAAATTGGGTTGTTTTTAAATTTATTAATATTAATTTAAAAATGTTTCAGATTAAGATTTTTAAATTAATATTAATTTAAAAATCTTATAATTTCGAAACTTTAGTGGTCCCTCCACTCGTCAGAAAATCCACAAATGAGTAGGACAAAATCTTCATCATATATTTCATAAACTAATCAAGCATTAAAGTGAAAAAATATTTTTTGTTATTAATAAATATTTTGCCTTAACAGAATTAAAATTTTCAAAGCCCCATAACTTTATTATTTACCTGATTTGAGATTTTTTCAAAAGTAGGAAAGATGGTTGCCTCATCAAAACGAAGCTGTTCACAAAAATTCAGCTTGGTATTAATCATTTTTGTTCATGGGACCAGGGTCTAAAAAGGATTAATAATTATTATTTTTTGGTAGTAATAAACTTTAGTTTCCATCATTTTCCAAAATGCATCCGAGCACAACTTGACTCTTGCATGGTTACCTCTGCTTTTCACAGTGTAGCTTCAAGATTGCACATTTAAGTGATCTTGTGTATAAACTATCAAGACTCCACACCCTTGTAAGGAAAAAAAAAAAATGATTATTGTCCCTAAATTGTCATCTATACATATAATAAAATCGTAGGAAAGTCAAAACTGTACATTGAATATTTTTTTAAAAGAATACTTGGAGCATGATCTACAATCAATATCAAAGCCAAAAATATAATTTTTAGAATTTTTGTCTGCATGTATGTTCGGGGTAAACTCAAAAAAGTACTGCATGGATTTACTTCAAATTTTGCATGAATATTACTAATAGGTCGGGTCAACATATAGGCTACATATTATCACACTATCATCTACGGGGGAGGGGCTATGCGGAGTAAACGAAGTTCACGCGGACCAAGTCACTGGCAACAGCCAGTATATAATAAATAAATGACCCTATATACACCACAAGACCTTCAGTAACAACATGTTATCAAAAACTGGCCAGTCTGGTAAGTTATTGATTTTTTAGACCAGAATTGTTTTAAGATCTATTACAACTGTTAAAAATTAATTGTTAGCTTTAAATGGTAAATGGGAGAGTATGTAATGGTATACAGTAACTTTGTTCTTGCCAACTCACCCTTAGAAATCTTGGTGGGAATAGACAGGGCCTGGAAGAAAGCTGTTTTCTCAGGACCCAGACCAGTGTTATGAGCAGGAATGACAACTGCCAATGGGGCAATAGCACCAGGTCTGGCTGGGGCTCGCACCTTGTTTTCCAGCAACTTATCACGCACCTAAAATATATCTTACATTGTAAATACAAAAAAAACGCTAGGTGTACACCCAACATCAAAATATATTATTATTGCAAGATGTCAATGAAATATGTATTTCAAACAATAAAATTACTAAAAAATAAATCACCTGATTTCTTCTGCCTTGCAATTAGCAGGAGGCAAGCTTGTCTAAATGTGAGACTAATGGCTTAAGATTAATCAACTATCTTTATCTATGCTGTATTTATGTATGCCAGTAAACTTTGATATGTACAGGTGACTGTTACCTCTAACAGAACAATATGCTATTATGTCAAATTAATAACTTCAAATATTAAATTGTATCTTCAAAATGCCAGTGCAACATTTATGGAACAATAATCACACTAGGATAAATTTAAAGAATTCAATTTTGTCTGAAAGCGAAGCCAGAGAAAGAACAGTCATTCCCTGGTATTAGAACAGACGTTGTACAAAATTGGTCTATATTTTTTTATTTGATCACATTTACCATGACAGAACATGTAAAATACTCTTAACAGCTAATCAGGTTTTACAAATGTTAAATAGCTGCCAATTTGACTGGAAAATGCAGAAAAATAATTCCAATTTAAAACAGATATCCAAGACAGATTTCATTGGATAATTTGAGTGATTGTAAATTTAGAATTCTTGGTTTTATTATTTTACGTAACTGTTGTTGGAGGTACAAAAATATAATGATCAGATAGCACGTTATCTCTGTTTAGACGGAACTTAAAGACATACTTAGTAATGGAAACATGTGATATCTTACCTCAACGAGGTCTCCGCGAGTGAACACAAACCCAACATTTCCCTTGATATGAGGCAGCAACTTTTCAAGAGCTGGATTGTTTTCTAAGTGATCTTTGATGGCTTTTCGCATCATTGTGTTTTTGCCCATCAAGACAATGCTACTGCCACGGAGAGAAATACGAATTTGCTGCATCTGCTGGGAACCCACATTGTCAGCACCCACAATAAAACACTTCGGGTACTCGTCCAGGAGTTGCTAAAAAAGAATCATAAATTGTATGGCCGGGCATTAGTAGTCAAAATAAAGATTATACAAAAGACTTACGATGATTTTTGTAAAATAGTTGGTTTTCCAAGTAGCCTTGTCCTCCCTACCCATCGTGACGTAAGTAGGGACTTCGTGGAAATTTAAGGACTGAAATATAACAAAAATATGCAACGTGTCATACACCACATTTTTTACAAAAACTAGTAAATAATCACACTTATATTTTTAATCACATGCACAAAAGAATATTTACAAGAATATAAAATTAAATTCGTTGTGATTGCCAAAATTTATATGAATTTAAAATTAAAACCTACCAAGACAAAACACAATACACCTTTCGGCTTGCGGGACGCAAAAGATAATTTTAATTTATAACATTGACATCAATTGACATTTGATTTGACATAAAATTCAGTGTTGCCAATTCTATATGTTAAAAAGTCGTTAGTGTAAGCTTGAAAAGTCGCTAGATGTCGCTAGCTACGGACAAAGGTCAAAAGTCGCTAGAAGTCGCTAAATGATCCCAAAAAACTCAGCGTTCGGCAGAACACTCAAGTCTCAAATATACAATATCGTAAAAATTCACGCGAGGATTCCCCTACTCTGTACACAAGTACAACATTGGGGGAATCCCAGCTTAAGCATAAAAGCCGAGCTGCACACTGTTGGAAACAAACCCTCCACATGGGTTTCCGAATGGGGTTTACAACAGTGTAAGCACGTGTTCGCAACTAAAATTCATCTGAACTCTACCAAGGTCACCCGTGTTTTAAGCTTGTTTCCAACAGTGTGGCTCGACTACAAGAATTTACGTTAGTGTTCCGAAATTAGATAAATAATATGTTTTTACCTATGAAATTGCCGTTTTTCATGAAATGAATGAAGCTTTTTTTCTATATTTTTTTATTACTCTGACTAGAATTTGTCTCATTCAAAGGCTACAAGTGGGAGTAAAGATAGACTTGTCAGAATGATATCCGATTTCGGAACGAGCGAAGTTCTGAAGATAGAAACATAGATTTCTGGGCTGAGATCTTGCCATATTTTATGGAGGTTAAATACTTAGGTATAATATTTTTTTATTTAACTCTAGAAGTCGTTAAAATAGACGCTAGATTTTTTGTCGCTAGACACATAATTTAAGCCGCTGTAGAAGATGAAATGTCGCTAGATCTAGCGACAAAGTCGCTAAATTGGCATCAATAAAATTACGCTTGCTTACAAATGGAAATGGCTAACCACATTTTCTTCTCATGCACTAAATTTGATCATTCCTCATTATTTCAATCTATAATTGCATTAAAAATTCCGCTGCCTGTATTTATACCTTCTCTTTTATTTTATAAAAGTTATAAAATTTACAAACTACTATCTATCTTTGTTTTAAATAATAATATATCAATCTAATTGTTACAGTAACATAGTGTATATATTATTTAAAAATTGTATATAATTAATTTGATTTTAATATATTTGTTAATATTGATCTAACTTTACTGAATAGTATAAAAAAAATTCGTGTTTGGGTTTTTCTTACTTACAAAAAGTTTTCCCGGTCTGTTTTGTCGTTGGCATTGATGTTCACAAACGTTTGCCATTAACAAAGAAAAAAAAATGGAAATGACACTTGGCCAGAGTGCTGCCAACTATATTATTCATATTTCTATGTGCCAACTCCAATAGGTCCGAGTCATTTGACTTTGTATAAAATGTCGCTAGAAAGTCGCTAAAACTGAATTTAGTGTGGAATGGGCACAAGAGATTAGTGGCCATAATATACTACACGTCCATTGATAATTGGACAATAAAAAGCGTCCCTATTAAAAGTCTACTAAATTTGGTAGACTTGGGTGACACGTCAAATAGTGTCATTTTAACAAACATAGGAGAACGAGCTGAATGAAAATTATAAAATACGCCTGTTTGTAATGACCAAATGCTGTCGCAATTATCTATAAAAATCTTATAATAATAGCAAGAACACATTTTATGAGCAATTTTTGTTCTACAATTACAATTATATATGAAAAAATAGATTTTTTAGTTCGATTAATCAGTACTGCCATTTTATTACTGGGGTGATTTTCCAAAAAAATGGGAAACACATTTCATATAAGTGCATCTTGATAAATCATAATAAAATGTTGCAATAACGTTTAAATAAATACCTATACATGTATAATATTCTATCTTAATACCTAAAATAAAATAAAATCTATAAAAATCTAAATTACTGATAAATAAGCAGATAGCACTCCTAAAGGAAAGAAACAACCATCGCCTATAGACACAAAATATGTTTCTATTGCAACGTTATCCATGTAATGGGTAGGATGGTATTGTCGGATACTTTACCCTCGAAATTGTGATACTAAAGTAAAAAGCATTGACGCTTTTGCGGCATGAATCAGGAGACAGATCTTTTGTGGCAGCTTGGGAGAGACGTTGCAGAACTCTACCAACTAGACCGCCCCGTTGGTCGAGTGGTTAGCGACCTGACTGACTACACAATCGATAGGGCTCGGGTTCGATCCCCGACGAGGACAAGCATTTATGCGATGAGCATAAATGTTTGTGTTTCCGATTTGGGTGTTTATTAAATCTATTCCAGTATTTACGAGTATATATGTATTTCTATGTATTAGTATCGTTGACTAACACCCATAACACAAGCAAATAATTTGCTTACTTTGGGATTAGATCAGTCAGTGTAATTTGTGCTGTGAACATTTATTTATTTAACTAGTACTTTCAATCTTTTAAGAACTGTCTGACAGAATGGTCTCGAAGTAGCTATATATATATATATATATATATATATATATATATATATATATATATATATATATATATATATATATATATATATATATATATGTATACATATACATGTATATATATATATATGTATATATATATGTATATATATATATATATATATATATATATATATATACATATATAAGACTGACGTAGATCTCGCTCTGAGGTTGAGGTGACGGCTAGAGCTAAAGAACTGTGTTACATACCATTTGAAAGATTAAAATCAATAATTGTTTATACACCTTTTTAAAAATAAAAACTCAATTTTATCAAAATTTAGATTTCTTAACTCCTAATTTTTGCTCTTTTATCTTAAAATAGTTCAATATACAGTGGTTAGCGAACCTAACTACGAATCGATGGGGCTCGGTGTCGATTCCCGACAGGGACAAACATTTGTGTGATGAGCATAGATGTTTGTATTTTCTGGATTTGGGTGTTCATTATGTATGTAACAATATTTATATATGTATTTATATGTATTAGTATCGTTGATTAACACCCATTAGACAAGCAAATAATTTGCTTACTTTGGGGTTGAACGATTTGTATAATTTGTCCAGTGATATTATTATTATCATTTAGCGGGAAGTTTCTGGGATGGCCTAGACGGTCAATTGGTTTACAGATTTTTTATTGTCATTTTAAGCTACAAGTAAGCTTCTAGTGATTTATGAAAATAAATATGAATTAGTTGACATAAACTGATACATTTTATACTTCTTCTTATTGTTATAATTGGCATTTGGAGTACTTTAGGCTAACACATCTGAAATTCGATTGTAAAGCAAGGTGTAAACGTTCAAACAAGCTTGACAAACTTTACGTTTTGTTTGTACATTTTCATCAAACATCAGCGCACACGTACCAACAAGTTTATCAAACAAAACTTCACTTTCATAGCAGTTTTCGCCGTAAAGTGATAATGCGGTGATAATGCGGTCGCGCCAAAATGGCGAGTATGTTTGACAAACATGACTGTACAACCTTCAAACACATAATATGATAAAAACGCCGTCAATCAAATCTTTCAAACATCAAACACATGGAACTATTACTACAGGAATTAAGAGTAAAATAAGAGTAGAATACGTAAATTTTATCTCTTCAGTCATACGACCCCGGTAATGAGTTAAAAAAAGATACATATATATTGTCAGTGTTGAATTTACCTAGGTTGTCACAAGATTTCTCACGATAAAATTTTTGCTAGTGAAGGGTACGGTCGATAACATTTTTCGATGTTTTTACTAGAAGTCTCTTGGGAATTTCAACGAGTAATCTGTTAATACTCTTAGTCAAATGAATGTTTGAAAATGACGGAAAGATAATTTATTTGCAAAAACACTTTTCTTTTCACAATTTAATGTATATCTAACAAAATATTCTAGTAAATAAAATGTACAAATATTATAATAAGATTTGACATTCTTTTATTAAACCTCCGTACTAATGCTGTCTACCAAAAGTACTTACAATTATTAAGTAACTCCCGAACGAATCAACCGACTTTGATCCGATTTGCAGTAACCAATGCAGTCTGGCAGATATTTTGAAAAAACATTGTTTCGTCACTTTTTCTAGGTTTTCTAAATTTTTCTAAATCTCCTGCGTCGAATAGGTAAAATTTTCAGCAAGTCTAATTTTGACGGAATTCAACTGAATGCCGTCAACCGTGTTTTAATTGTTTAAGCCACACTTACACACACAAATTAAATACATATACATAAAAAATCCTGACATCATCGCTGCAGGAAAGCTTTCTATGAACTCAAACCCTGGGGATCTGATGGACATTCGATTTTCAAAAATGGAGGTTAAATACAATAAGTTTCTTTAGCGGTTAAGTATATAAAACACTAAGTTTTTAAATAAAAATAAATAAAATATGATTGTTATATGCCACTAGCTGTGCCCGTGCAGCCCACGACGATGTAAACAAGAATATTGTAGTATTCATTAATTAATCTTTTATTTTCAAATTCTTAATCCATGAACATTCGTTCCTTAAACGCTTTAATTTGATACTACTGTGTACTGTATTTCATTCATGATGATTACAAACTTATAATACAGCTACATAAACATGAAAAGTCAAATCGTCATATGTTATTTTTTTCCACCATGGAATAAAATAAAATAGCATACGTCAATACAGTAGATCAATATCAAAATACGGCTTGTACATGAAATTACCTAAACATATGTATGCGGACAAATCATACTTTGCTATTATTATTATTATTGTTTATCGTAAATATATTATAGTTTTTTTGTCATGAGTCGCACAAATATCACCTGCGGACCGCAGTTTGACGCCCACTGCAGAGACGCGTCAAGCCCCTTCGCGAAGCCGTTGTACCCGGGATACAAATTTGAACATTCATTTGTACCCCGGGCGGGAGTTTGTGCTTACGTCAGAGAGGATATCTGTTCTCGACGTCTCAGCAGCCTTGAAGGCAAGGACCTATCCATCCTCTGGCTACGTGTAGACTGCGACGTCCATCCCCGCATCTATGCGTGCCTGTACAGGTCCCACAGCGGAAATGCCGAATCAGACCGACTTATAGAACACATCCAAATTGCAACAGATTCCGTGCTACAGCAGATCCCCTCCGCAGAGATCGTGATCATCGGTGATTTTAACGCCCACCATGCCGAATGGCTCGGTTCACGTACTACCGATCATGCGGGGAGATCTGTTCACGATTTTGCTTTAGCGTATGGTATGACACAGCTGGTTACTTCGCCTACGCGTGTTCCAGATGTGGACCACCATCTTCCCTCCTTGTTAGACCTTCTGCTGACCTCACACCCAGACAGTTATCAGGTTTCTGTAGACGCTCCACTTGGTTCATCGGACCACTGCCTAGTACGTAGCAAAGTGCCGATTACGTGTTTATCACGGCCTCGTTCTTCAGGCTGTCGTCGCGTTTGGCACTACAGGTCAACAGATTGGGACGGGATGCGGTCTTTTTTTACATCTTACCCATGGAGGCGTGTGTGCTCCTCGCTGGAAGATCCAGATGTCGTTGCTGACTGCGTCGCTGATGTGGTGCTGCAGGGAATGGAACTTTACATTCCGTTTTCTGCTGTACCCGTTGGTGGCAAGTCTAAGCCATGGTTTGGTCACCAATGCAAAACGGCTTCACGCCAAAAGTATGAATCCTACCAGGCCTGGGCTACGGCATCGGCATCTCAGGATGTAAATACCAGCACACTCAGAAAGGAGTACAATTATGCCTCTAGGTCTTTTAAAAGAACCATCGCTAAAGCAAAATCCGAGCACATTGGCAGAATTGGCGGGAAGCTAGTTCGCCTTCCTTCGGGAACTCGTGCGTTCTGGTCTCTAGCCAAAGCTGTTCAAGGTAATTTCTGTATGCCCTCTTTTCCACCTTTGCACAAAGATGATGGCTCTCTAGCCCATTCTGCAAAAGAGAAAGCTGATCTCTTAGGCTCATTTTTTGCAGCCATCTCGACTATAGACGACCAAGGAAATACACCACCTACTATCCCACGGTGTGATACTTCCATGCCGGAGGTAGTTTTTGCAACTGCATTGCGTAAGGCACTCTTTTCCTTGGACGACCATAAGTCGGGTGGGCCTGATGGCATCTCTCCTATCGTGCTAAAGATGTGTGCTCCAGAGTTGGCACCAGTTTAAATGCATTTATTCCGACTCTCCTACTCAAAAGGCGTCGTGCCCATAACTTGGAAGACCGCTTTAGTGCACCCAATCCCTAAAAAAGGCGATCAATCGGTCCCGTCCAACTATCGGCCTATAGCGATAACCTTCTTATTCTCCAAAATAATGGAGTCCATTATTAACTGCCAGCTTCTGAGGTATCTTAAGGAGCACCAGCAGATTAGTGACCGCCAGTACGGTTTCCGTCGCGGACGCTCAGCTGGTGATTTTCTGGTTTACTTAACACATCGATGGGTGGAGGCAGTCGAGAATAAAGGAATGGCATTGGCAGTTAGTTTGAACACAGCGAAGGCCTTTGATCGGGTATGGCACAGGGCACTTCTTTTCAAGCTTCCATCCTATGGGCTTCCTGAGAAATTGTGCAAATGGATCACCAGTTTTCTGACGGATCGAAGTATAAGGGTCGATGTTGATGGCGCATACTCTGACCCTAAACTCGTCAATGCTGGTGTTCCTCAAGGTTGTGTGCTATCGCCTACGCTGTTTCTTCTGCACATTAATGACATGTTGCGATCGAGCAGCATTGTGCCGGAACAAACTGGTGTCAGAAATTGAAGCACAACTTTCTGTTGCTTTAGAGTGGGGTCGATAAAATTTGGTCCAATTCAACCCCATTAAGACACAAGTTTGCGCGTTTACCGCTAAAAAAACACCCTTTGTCGTATCACCTCGTTTTGAAAATACTTCCCTGAAAGCCACAGCCAGTATTGGAATACTTGGAGTCGACATATCGAGTGATGTTCAGTTCCGCGGTCACTTGGAAGGCAAGACTAAATTAGCCTCTAAAAAGCTGGTAGTTCTCAGCAGGGCCAGGCTTCACAACGGCCCATCGCTTATTACTTTATAAGGCGCAAATCCGGCCTCATATGGAGTACTGCTCTCATTTATGGGCGGGAGCTCGTCAGTACCAGCTCCTTCCTTTTGATAGAATTCAATGTAGGGCGGCTCGAATCGTCGAGGATGAGACTCTTTCAAATCGGCTTGATTCTTTGGCGTTATGTAGAGATGTGGCATCACTCTGCATCTTTTATCGGCTCTACCATGGGGAATGTTCCGAGGAACTGTTTGGATTAATTCCTGCTGCCGAATTCCACCATCGGACATCGCAACAAAATTCAAAGTTCCATCCTTACCATCTCGATGTCTGGAAATCCACAACCGTGCGATTCTCGAGGCATTTTTTGCCCCGCACCACTCCTTTGTGGAACCAGCTATCGGCAGAAATTTTTCCAAATGGATACGACATAGGGACCTTCAAGAAAAGAGCTTACTCATTTTTAAAAGGCCGGCAACGCAATTACTGGACCTCTGGTAGTGTAGTTGTCTATGGGTGGCGGTAATCACTTACCATCAGGTGAGCCTCCTGTCCGTTTGCCCCCTCTTCTATAAAAAAAAAAAAGATAGCCCGAACACATCGCGATAGCACGAATATATATATATATATATATATATATATATATATATATATATATATATGACGGCGTCCGCGTCGTCAAATGCAAGAATATTGTAAAGTGTAAACAACAAATGCACGGCCTGGGCCGGCAAGCGCATCATTCGATATCCCTACTACTCAACTTGTTTTGCTACCTGTATAAAAGGCTCGGAGCGCCCGCCGATAGGGCAGTCTAGGCTCTGGCGTGGCTCGGTACACTTGTTGTATCTTGCTAGTAGCTTATCCTTGACTCTCGGATAATTAATTTGTGCAAACAAGTTAATTATTATTGTCAACTATAAATTAGTCTCAGTACAATTTATAATTGACTATCTATTGCTTAAATTATGACTTATTTGTAATAGGGAATAATTAAGTTACTTGGAATTGTTAAACCAGAACTAGTCATTAGTGATGGAAAGCTTTAATAGTGATCTAATGTTATTCTGATCTAAATATAAAGAGTTGTTATATTACCACATCCGCATTTTATTTATCATATCTGACCCACTTCCTACATCAGAATTGGGATCGGATTCACTCCCACTTCAGCATTAAACTATTTCGGTTAATTATGTGGACCAGTAAATATCTCTTTTCGCTTGTGGTGTGGAAACTATTCTTTGAAAAATAGTAGAAAATATTAATTCGCGTTCTGTAACTCCCATTAAATTTATACACTTTGATTCTGATGAAGCAGACGATATGACTAACTGGTATCCTCCTCCTTGCTTCGTATTCTTCATTACTGAGGGTCGTAACCTCTTCATTAGATCGTTCTTGATAGCACAATATTACGCCATTGAACTCTATCTTCAGCGGCGTGCAGAGAATCATAAAACATTTTAGACATAAGATTGGTGCAAACCTGGTCTGACCATCGCATAGGAGTACGACCACGTGGTCTTTTGTCAGCTACTTTTCCGGTCACGATTAGCTTTTCGAGATTGTCTCCTTGCTTTCTAGAGATGTGGCCGAAGTATTATAGAATTCTTTGAAGGCACGTAGCAGACAGTCTGGTCTTTACTCCAAGTTGTTTTAGTATGAAGGTGTTGGTCCTGTGTGTTGTCCAAGGGATACGTAACATTTTCTCCAGCACCACATTTCAAACGCATCAATGCGACGTCTGTCTGCAGCTCTTAGTGTCTATGACTCTGCGCCGTACGTAAATATGGAGAACACCAGCGTACAAACCAGCCTCTGCTTTGTTTTTAATGAGATGCTTCTGTCGTTCCAAAGACCCTTCATCTGACTCGTAGGATTTTTGTCGTGTAACTTACTAGCTGGTGTACCTCAAGTAAAATAAATATAGAAAAGAAAAAATTAGACGGGGTTGATCTGATCATTGTAGCTACTCACTCACTTAAGAGTCATGCCGTCACCTACTTCACAAGCTGCTGTCTTGGCAAGCTATATTAGGACTTGAAGATCTCTTCCTTTTAGACTTAAATATGAACCGATTTAAGAGCACCACTGTAATTCGAGGAAGTTACAATTTTGTGATAGAATCGAACATCGTAACAACTATTGCCGTGATAAACAGAAACTTATCTCAAATAATTTTTTGCTTGCAGCGAAAGCAGGTCATCTACCACTATCTCTGGTGACGTGTCCAGTGGCCGACCACCAGTGGTCTGCTATGTATGTTGTGACCCCGGCCCAGCCACAAAGCTTCCATTTTTCCGATGAGCTACAAGAAGAAAGAAGTTGCCACTTCGAGTTCCGAAAAACAGAAAACCAGTCAACATCTGTTCCAGAGCGTTACATTGTGTATTAGACTAAGTAGAATTTAATTATCTTTTATATTTGAGTCTGGTTTAGAATGTAGCCATATCAAACAAATCTGTTGTGATTCCTTTGTAATAGAACGGTTTTATGAACAAGAATCTATAAATAGTCGCTTGTTTTGATGTAGTTTCCACTGAACAAATCAAATGCTTAACCACAAGGCAAAATTTAAATTTGGAGGTAGTTTCACGTTTGACCTGATAAGTCTTAATGTTTCGTTAGGCCGCAAAATTTGGACCAATGTAGAATAGGAAGTAAGCGAAAACAGATTAATGCTTAGCAATACTTAAACACAATCTTGATAGCAAGATAGCAACGCACCATTAACATCTTTGGTGTCTATAGGCGATGGTTGACTCTTTCCATCAGGAGACCCATCTGCTTGTTTGCTATCTTATGATATATAAAAAAAAAAAACAATCCTGCTCAGTTTCAAAATCTGCTAGCGAGAGTATGGTAAATACTGACTTTGTAGGTAAAGATAGAGAGCGCTTGGTAGATATTTTTAAAAAAACAATTGACAACCAATTGAATTAAAACCGTCGGGCTTAAATTCGTCGAGCTGAAATCGAATTAGTTGACCCTTTGAAGATCGTTAATAAGCAATCTTAAAGTTTATTACCAACTAAACTCAAACTAATTTTTTTTTAAAAAAAAGAGAAAACAATACAGATTTACATCTTCTTGCGACAGGCACATATAGAGCTAACAGTCGGTCCGAATATGTAATGCGATTCCTGTAGGGTTTAATAATGATAGCGCAGTATAATTCTCTGACAAATCATGGCAAAAGCGGTTAGGTAATATTTAACACGCGCTCAGCAGCATTAGGTTTGACATTCGGCAACTAACAAAAACTCGCGAAAGTATCTACAAGCTTTGAAAAAAAAATCAGCCCAATCGGACATTTTATGGTTGAGTAGAGGTAATGAAAGGTTAAACCTTTTAGTGTAGGTGACATTGTCTTTGTTAGGAATGAAGAACGACACTAAACGAAACTTGATTCAAAATATAAGGGCTCCTTAAAAGTTACTGCAATTTTAGAAAACAAGTGCGCCCACGATAGCCTCTGCAAAGTTTCCCATATTCCTGTAGGGTTTCTTCCTTTACCTATATGAAAATTATAACAAGGATGACGTGACGGCGTATACTCATGATAATGATCTTGTTCATAAAACTGGTCCAAACAATATTGATAGAAATGCAGTGTATATTGTAAATAGTTATAACAGTCAGAGTTTTTAATATCTACCTGCGAAGGAGATTCTCTAATCTTGTAATAACTAATGCCACTATTCATGAGGCTACATCATCAGCAAAAAAAATACGATATTAAGTAAACGAAAAAAAAAAGTAGTAAAATGATGATAAAATATCACTAAAAATGTAAGTAAAAAAAAAAAAAAAGAAGCGAAGAAAAAAAATAATAAAAGGAAATGGGAGTCTTATAAAACTATGAAAAGAAATCAATGGAAAAAAATGTAAAAGAAGTAATTTAACAAAAAATTTAGGATTGACAAAAGATGCAGGATTGACAAAAGAATGTAGGATTGACACAAAAAATGTAGGATTGACACGAAAAATGTAGGATTGACACAAAAAAATGTAGGATTGACACAAAAATGTAGGATTGACACAAAAAATGTAGGATTGACAAAAAATGTAGGAAGATTAGAGTCATTGAAGGGAGTGTCCGGTCCAATGACTCGGCTAAAGGGGTTCATTCCGGTCTAGCCTTTTGGCTACAGGGATTGCAACCCGGTCTAGCACTGTCAGCTAAAGGGATTTCCGGTCTAGCATTAGCTAAAGGGATTTCCGGTCTAGCATTAGCTACAGGGATTTCCGGTCTAGCACTGTCAGCTAAAGGGATTTCCGGTCTAGCATTAGCTATAGGGATTTCCGGTCTAGCACTGTTTGCTAAAGGGATTTCCGGTCTAGCACTCTCAGCTAAAGGGATCTCCGGTCTAGCATTAGCTACAGGGATTTCCGGTCTAGCACTCTCAGTTAAAGGGATTTCCGGTCTAGCACATTAGCTAAAGGGATTTCCGGCCTAGCACACTCCAGTCTCCGGTTTTGGACTGATGAGAGGGAGCTTAGTAAACTCCAGTCTCCGGTTCTAACTGATGAGAGGGAGCTTAGTGCACTCCAGTCTCCGGTTTTTAACTGATGAGAGGGAGCTTAATACACTCCAGTCTCCGGTTTTGAACTGATGAGAGGGAGCTTAGTAAACTCCAGTCTCCGGTTCTAACTGATGAGAGGGAGCTTAGTGCACTCCAGTCTCCGGTTTTTAACTGATGAGAGGGAGCTTAATACACTCCAGTCTCCGGTTTTTAACTGATGAGAGGGAGCTTAGTACAATCCAGTCTCCGGTATTTTTAATTGATGAGGGATTCCTAGCTTAGTAGGATCCAGTCTCCGGTTTCAAAACTGACGAGAAAGGTTTAATAGTTGTAGTTGCTGAAGGGGTTACCGGACCAGCACACTATTGTAACATTTCGCTAAAAGATTACGCTGATCATAGAGTTGTAAAAAAAGGATTATGTTTAGTTTTCTAAAAGATATGTCAGGATGAATGAGGCGTTCCTTTTCCTCAGATGTATAAAGATGCGCACACGAGGACGTGTGCATGTCAGTATGGCCGTGACGGCGTCCGCGTCGTCAAATGCAAGAATATTGTAAAGTGTAAACAACAAATGCACGGCCTGGGCCGGCAAGCGCATCATTCGATATCCCTACTACTCAACTTGTTTTGCTACCTGTATAAAAGGCTCGGAGCGCCCGCCGATAGGGCAGGGAGAGCTCGGAACGCAACTGTGAGTTTGTATGCAGTAATCGTCCGGACCGCAAAATCATCATTCGTTTTCCCACTGCTTTCTTCTGAAAGTAGATGGGAAACACCCATCGAGGGGAGCGTTTCCTGCCTGAGATTGTCTCGGCGGCTGTTCTACAGCCGCCGATTACGGTCACGAGCGAGCCGAAACACCAAGTTTTTATTTTTGTGTGTACCCTCACGCAAAAATAAAAATATGAAAAAGATGTCGGGTACCCAGAACCCAACCAGCGGCTCCCCGCAGAGCCAGCACGAGCCAACCAGCACGCCGGCTAGCCAGCCAGCTGCACCCAGAGCGCGGGCCAGCTCCGAGACGGACATTAGTGAAATGTCCGGCTGGGAAATGGTCCAACCGCGCAAACCGCGCACTGCACCCACTGTGTCGCCGTCGTACTACCTGAAAAAGACGACAACACAGCAGGCATCCACACTGCCCCCACGTAAGTCACCCGACACCTCAAAGGCGGGCTTAACCAAGCCGCCCTCGCCAAAGGCGGCACGAACTGAGCGGCCAACATGGAAATCGCCACAAATTAGAGTAGCCCCTTCGAAGGCGGCTCAATTTGGAGCGACAACCTCAGAGGCGGCTCAGTCTGGTCCGTCTACGGCAAAGGCGGCCTTAACCAAGAGTCCCCCGAGGGACCCGCGCGTTCACCGCCGCGCCGTGGAACGCCGCGTACCTCGCGACCGGACCGTTTCCGGACCGCGCACCCCGCGCGACCAATCCGCGCAGCGCGACACCGCCGCGCAGCGCGAGTTAAGCGCGCACCGTGATGCGCCCGCGCCGCGCGACTCACCCGCGCAACGCGAAACGCCCGCGAGGGGCGAACCGCCCGCGCAGCGCGAACCGCCCGCGCAGCGCGATCCGCCCACGCAGCGCGAACCGCCCGCGCCACGCGACACGCGCGCGCAGCGCGAACGACCTCTCCATACTAATCCGCCCGCGCGGCGTGATTCACCCGCGTCGCGCGACTCATCCACGTCGGTGCCTCGCGATTCATCCGCGCAGCGCGACTCATCCGCGCAGCGCGAGACATCCGTGCCGCGCCGTGACTCCTCAGAAAGCAGCAACTCCTCTGCTTGCCGCATTTCTAGCGCGCGCCGCACCCCGCGCCCGCGCCGCGAATCACCCGCGCGCCGCGAGCGCGCGCCTGCAACCACGCCCAAAAGAGCGCCCAAACGATCACCCAAAAGTTTACTGGAAGAAAATTATATTATGCTGGCGAGACTTGCACAAAGCAAGCTACTCGATGACGACCTCTTGGCAGCGATGGCCAAGCATCTCCAGGATAAAAGCGCCGAGCTTGAAGCGTCAGGCGCGGCTGATGTCCCGATGACGTCTGACGACGCTAGGGCGGTACAGAGAGCGGAAGTCGCGCCCATACTGCTGCCGCCTTGCACAACTCCCATGAGGAGGAAAAGAGATGCCGACGAAGAAGAGAGCGAAGAAGAGGCGAAACGGCAGTGCGTGCCGGCCGAGCCCTCGCCACCTCCCTCCTTCGCAGCCATGGCTGCGGCCTCACCGCGGAATAGCCAGAGATCCCCGCCACCTGTCACAGAGTCGGAACCACCTATTCAAACCAAAGGGAGATACCCACCTTTAGTGGTTGAACACCTACCTAACTGGACATTCCACTTCAGGCAGCTGAAGGATAAATTAGGACATGCCCCGAATGCCCGCCCCTTTGGACGCGGAGTTCGATTCACGCCCAAAGAGGAGAGTGAATACAGGGCCATTCAAAAATATCTAACAGAACTAGAAAAATCGGAATCACTGTCCTGGTTCTGTTACTCGCTGCCATCTGAGAGGAGTGTGAAGGTGGCGATACGCGGGTTACCAGCGGACACAGACCCTCAGGAGATCTGCCAAGAGTTGGCCACATTAGGGCACGAGGCGGAATACGTACGCCCGATTATGGCCAGGGCGGGACGCCCCGGATGCATTTTCATGGCCATCGTCAAAAGAAAACCCGACACCCTCCCGCGCATTTACGACATCGATGAGATGCTGTATATGCCGGGTGTAAAAATTGAGGCCTGGAGGGGAAAAAAGGGCCCCGCCCAATGTCACAGATGCCAGCAGTTCCGGCACTCATCGCATAACTGCCATCGGCCGCAGAGATGTGTGCGATGCGGAGGCGAGCACAGGGCGAGTGAGTGCCCCCGCCCAAAGGAAGACCCACCGACGTGTGCAAATTGCAGTGGCACGCACACTGCCAATAACACCAGCTGCCCCGTGTTCAGGCGGGAAGCGCGGAACAGACAAGCCGGAACTGTGGCCATCACCACAACACCTGCTACCAAGAAGCCCACCAATCAGCCCATGGTCGAGGAAAGCCAGAATAAGGTCCAGGATCAACCGACGGTTACCACCTTAACGGCACCGGCCAACGACCCAAAGCCTAGAGGCTCCACAACTGGTAGCAAAAGGCCCAGGAAGCCTAGACCAAGGAAGTCCAAGGCCAAAAAACAAGGAGTAACCATCTCGGTCACACCGGCAACTTCGGCCCCGGAAAGTGCACCTGAAAACGAGGAGATCCCAAGGAAGGCGGCCCCATCAGTGTCCCCGGACGAAGGGAAACTGGTTGTCTTGGAAAAGGCAATCCAGATTTTCCAAGATGTGCTGGGGGCACTGCGAGAGGGACTGGACCCTGTTACCGCTATCCTCAGAGGGATGACAGAGCTACTCCAGATTTATGGGAAGTAAGCCTCTGAGGATCCTGTTCTGGAATGCCCGTGGCCTGAAGACCAAGGTCACGCCCCTGAGAACAATGTTAAAACACCAAGACATCGATGTTGCGCTGATTAATGAAACCTGGCTGAACCCAGCAGACAGGCTTCACATCCCGGGGTACATCGAGTATAGGAAAGACGAGCAGTCCGAAACACGCGCTTACCGAGGGTTGGCTATACTAGTCAAAAGACGGATTATTCACCAACCCGTCCCCATAGACCAGAACATCACCTCTCTCTCATGCCTGGGGATTGACGCTCGAATAGAAAGGCGAGACCTCCGTATCTATGCCATCTACCGACCACCTAATGAACGGATGAATACAAACGAGATCCATCAGCTGATGTGTACCCGCGAGACTGTAATCGCAGCAGGCGATTGGAACTGCCGACACATCAGCTGGAATTCCAACTATACCTGCACCAACGGCCGTAAGGTGATGAAACTAGCAGAGACCCATGACTATCATCCCATGGGCCCAGAGGCACCAACGCATTATCCCGATGTTCAGAGTCAGTCCCCTGACGTCATCGATTTTCTCATATCCAAAGGGTTTCCTACTAGCCAACTCTCGGTAGAAGTGCTAGATTACCACACGATCTCCGACCATCAACCTATACTCGCGGTGTTGAACCACGAACCAGTAAGGGCCCTCTACCCCGCGCAACGTGCTGTAGTGGACTGGAAAGTCTTCCACTGGGAGCTAGAGAAATCCACAGTCACTCGACCTATCATCCAGGCCGACGACGTGGACTATCTAGCGGAAGACCTACAGCAAAAGATGTCCGAAGTCATTAAGAAGGCAACCAAGTTGATGCCAAACAGAAGAGCGCTGCCACCACTTCCCGCTAGGATACAGAGGTTGATCCAGGAGAAGCAAGCCCTCCGCAAGACCTGGCAACGCACCAGATGTCCCGTGCAGAAACGCCAACTTAATCACCTAGCAGAGAGAGTCAAGGCAGAAGTAGAAAGCCTTAACATCCAGCGTTGGGATGATCGTATCAGTGCAGCCAGCGATGACTGGTTGTCCTTGCACAAACTCTGCCGACAACTCTCTCATGCTAGAGAACCTGTAAGACCGCTTAAACACCCAGATGGCTCTCTCAGATACATAGCCGAAGACAGAGCCGAAATCTTTGCGGGACACCTGGAACAGCAATTCCAACTGAATCCAACCCAGGAAAAGGAGTTTGCGAAGACCCTAGAAAACCAACTTGGAAGAATACGCAATGGCTCAATACCACTCGATGAAGACCCAATCGTGTTCTCGCCTAAACAAGTCTGCCGGTTGATAACAAAAACTAAACCTCGAAAGGCACCAGGCGCAGACCAAATTACCAACATGGCCCTGCGACACATGCCGTACAAATATACCGCTGCATGGACCCGCCTTTTTAATGGTATTATGAGGACAGGAAGATTCCCGTCCACCTGGAAACTAGGACGAGTCATCATGCTCCCCAAGGCCGGCAAGAACATACTACTGCCTAATAGCTATCGGCCTATTACTCTGCTGCCAACCATATCGAAAATATTCGAACGGCTACTTCTTGCCCACATTGACAACCATTTCACACCCAGAATGGAGCAGTTCGGATTCAGATCCGAACACAGCACTACACTCCAACTCTCCAGAGTCATCCACACTATGACAGCGGCCCTTAACAAGCGGGAGAGCGCAGTCGCCATTTTCCTGGACATGGAGAAAGCGTTCGACCGCGTATGGCACGCTGGTCTGATCGAGAAGCTGCTGAACCTGAAGATACCGCCTAGGATAGTACGCGTCATCGCCTCATTCCTGCACCAACGCAGATTCCAGGTGGTGGTGGAAGGCAAGCTCTCCTCCGAACGACTCATGGGGGCAGGGGTCCCACAGGGTAGCTGCCTTTCGCCGACATTGTACTCCATCTATACAAATGATATACCAGTGCCACCTGATACCACTTTAGCACTGTACGCAGACGATGCCGCGTACATCAGTTCATCGCTATCCGCCAAACACGCAGCCATTAAGATGCAGAGGACTCTCGACAATCTTCAACCATGGCTGAATAAATGGAGATTAGTTGTCAATGTGGGTAAAACACAAGCAATGACCACGAAAATGGGAAGTCTGGCACGTAATCTGCCAAAACTGAAGCTCTCGGGTGAAGAAGTTGAGTGGCAACACTCCTGCAAATACCTGGGAGTCTTCATCGACCCTAAGCTTTACATGCACAAGCACGCCAAACATGTAGTAAACCAATCCAAGGCTGCTTGTGCAATCCTACACCCAATCCTGTCTTCCAGATTACCACTAACCCAGAAATTATCCATCTACAAATTATACATCCGTCCCCGCTTAACCTATGCAGCCCCTGCTTGGTTTCAGTTGCTGAGCAGAACGAACAAAAACACTATCGAAGCCCAGCAGAACAAGTGCCTTAGAACAATTACCGATGCCGCACGTTACGTGAAAAACTCGACCATCCTAATAGATCTCCGCATGGAGAAGATAGAAGAATTCGTCGCCAGATCTGCCAGAAACATGTACGAGAGAACCGATGTGTCCAACTTTGAGCACATCCGGGGGTTAGCACCGTGGACAACCACCTCACATGAACGCAGACCATATCCGCGGGATATCCTCACTCCTGAAGCGGGGGGTATTACTTGATAAAGCCGCCGCTTTCGCTGCTGGTCGCCTGCCGGGCTTCCCACCAGCGGGTTCCACCCAGAGCGGCTGACCTGCGCGGAGCGGCGTGAAGAATCGGGAGATACCCCCCAGCGTACCCCAGGATAACCCATATTTAACCCAACGACCGGGTGATAGCTATCACCCGCGTAGAACACTTCGGTCAGGGGGCTTTGCCCCGATACCGACTCCCCACGTCCCCTTTGGGAGTGTGAGAAGACCAACGAGATCGATAGGGCAGTCTAGGCTCTGGCGTGGCTCGGTACACTTGTTGTATCTTGCTAGTAGCTTATCCTTGACTCTCGGATAATTAATTTGTGCAAACAAGTTAATTATTATTGTCAACTATAAATTAGTCTCAGTACAATTTATAATTGACTATCTATTGCTTAAATTATGACTTATTTGTAATAGGGAATAATTAAGTTACTTGGATTTGTTAAACCAGAACTAGTCATTAGTGATGGAAAGCTTTAATAGTGATCTAATGTTATTCTGATCTAAATATAAAGAGTTGTTATATTACCACATCCGCATTTTATTTATCATATCTGACCCACTTCCTACATATATATATATATATATATATATATATATATATATATATATATATATATATATATATATATATATATATATATATATATTTTAAAATTAATATTATAAGTTCAGGTTATAAATACTATATTTTTGTTACAACCCTTGTATTTTGTAAATTTAATGAAAGAAAGATAGTTTATTTTTCTGTGTAGCAAAAGGTTTCGATCAATTTTAAATTTCTGTTTTAAGAATGCTGAAAAATACGTAAAAAAAGTTAAAAGAAGTTTTGTATGATCTTTGTTCATGATTCATCGGTGTTGTTCATCGTTGACATGTTCATCGATGATTTTTGTTCATTTTTAATAAATAAATTCATCATCATCTTTCAAAAATCTGAAACATAAATTTTAAAGTGTGACTATCGATAGCATTTTCCACAATACTACGTTAACCTGCAATGTAAAGAGGATTTACTTAGAATTAAAAGAAATGTGTTGACACGAACAAATTTATAGCAAAGAAGATGAATACATAATCTTGGTATAGACAGTATTTAATTTTATAACTCTTTAAATTGATAGACATTATAGCTATATGAAAACTTACGGCATGACAGTTTTCGAGTAGAAATAATAGTATATTTTGTCTTGTACACACTTACACGGTACATACAGTCAAAGTTGAATCAGATATAGCGACTCAGTTCTTATTTTTTATATTCTATCCATATATCCGTGGCCGAACACGTAGTTTGCTTGACAAACACTTCAAATATGACCGTAGACTATCAAATAATTTGCCAAACAAATTTGACAAATTGTTTGAGCGTTTACAGTCTGCTTAATATGCAGTAATAGGCTACTTACGAATTACGATATGAAAAAGGGCGACATCGGGTACTGTGTTGCTGGCGACACTAATGCTATCCGTCATATGATGTGCCAATTCGAAAAAAAACACGACTCGAGTTAATTCGAGTTAAAATTCACCTAACCCGAGTTTAATTCGAGTTAGCAGGACGAGGTTTTGATTTGTGACTGCTTAATTTTTTTTATAATTATTAATTCATCTTATTATGTTCTGACAATTGTAGTATTACACTGAGTAGATAGTTAAAAAGTGGTTTTTAGTAATTTTTATAAACTTCTGTATTTATGTTTACGTCTTATAGCTTTTTAGAATATGCGCCTATGTTTAGCGGCCAAGCGCCAAAGAGTTTGCATTAATTTTTTTCTGAAAAAGCTTCTCCAATATAGATGGTTTAACGAAAATATTATTTCGATTCGCTAATGATAGCCAAGTAAAAGTATTTTTTTTTATAGAAGAGGGGGCAAACGAGCAGGAGGTGCACCTGATGGTAAGTGATCACCGCCGCCCATGGACATCCACAATACCAGAGGTCTTGCAGTAGCGTTGCCGGCCTTTTAAGAATGAGTAAGCTCTTTTCTTGAAGGCCCCCAAGTCGTAACCGTTTGGAAACACCCCTGCCGGTAATTGGTTCCACAACAAAGTAGTGCGAGGCAAAAAGTGTCGAGAGAAACGCACAGTTGTGGATTTCCAGTCATCGAGATGGTGAGGATGGAATTTCATATTTTGAAGCGATGTCCGATGATGGAATTCGGCGGCAGGAATTAATCCAAATAACACGTCGGTACACTCTTCATGAAATATACGATAGAAGACACAGAGTGAGCCAACATCTCTGCGCAATGCCAAAGAGTCGAGCCGTTTCGAAATAGCCAGGTCGTCAACGATTCGAACCGCTCTACGCTGAATGCGATCAAGAGGAAGGAGCTGGTACTGAGGAGCTCCGGCCCAGAGATGAGAACAGTACTCCATGTGGGGCCGAATTTGAGCCTTATAAAGTTGAAGGCGATGGGCCGGCAAGAAGTACTGCCTCGCTCTGCTGAGCACACCGAGCTTTTTGGAGGCTAGTTTAGCCTTACCTTCCAAATGACCGCGAAACTGAACGTAATTCGATATGTCGACTCCCAGGATCCCGATACTAGCTGAGGCTGTCAGGAGAGTATCCCCAAATCGAGGTGACACGACAAAGGGGGTCTTTTTAGCGGAAAACACGCAAAACTGTGTCTTTTTGGGGTTAAAAGTGATTAGGTTTTGACGACCCCATTCCGAGACATCGGTTAGTCGATTCTCAACTTCGGACCCAAACTTGTTTCGGCTCTCATCAACGTGTTCGCGAGAAATACTGCTTCGGCCGGAGTATGTAGCATCACCAGTACTGTCATCTGCATAGCAATGTATGTTGCGAACTCGCATCATGTCATTGATATGCAGAAGGAACAGTGTTAGTGGGAGGGGGGAAAGGGCCTCCGGGAACCTCACAGACCAAACGAAACGCAACAGCAAAGCTGTTACTTTACGTTGGTTTTAAGTGAGGTAGTGGTATTGCCTCGGTCGTGCCGACCCATTTTTGAACAATGACATTTGAATGCTTATTTTTAATGTGATTAAATAACGCGGTCATATTGCCCATATATTTGAACAAATTTGAATTTTTATTACAATTTATGCATTCACTATCTGTCTCTTGAAACTCGTTTAAATGTGATTTTCTGTAAGGTCCCAGTGGTTTTAAATATCGTAATTAATAATCTTTATAAATAAATGATACTTTTATTTAAATTCAGTCTCAATTTAGCTACGAATTAGCTTTAAATGTGTGACTAGTACACACAAATATATATCTTCACGCCATATCCCTTACGGGGTAGTCAGAGAGAACCGAGAGCTATACGTCAAGATCCTTGAAGACTTGTCTCGCTTCTTCCTCCATAGTACCTCAGTCTTGATGTCCTAATATACCTACATCTACAGTGACTAATAAATAAACGAATAGGGTCTTACATGATACAAAAATCGCGCTAACGTACAATGGCTTGCTTTCCTCGTTGCGAGTGGTTCAAAGTTTGCAAATCTAAACCCGAGTTAAGGAGAATCCAACCCGAGTTAACTCGATTTAAGCATAACTCGAGTTAGTAAATCAAGTTGACTCATCACTAATCTGTCAATGTCATTTGTCAAAGTCGAGTCGTTGTTGAGATTTCGGTTTGTGTTGAAAAAATCTAAAAAGCCCTTTTGTAATGGCATTTAAAGTGAACATAAATTAAAATACCTTATTATTTTGTTTTCTTGTTGTTATGGTACAAGTTTGTAACTTTTAAATATACTAATATTTTACAATCCAATAAATAATAATGTCCTTGTTTCGGAAGCCAAAAAAAATTCAGAGACGTGTGTTTTGTGCTGATGATGATGAAGACGGGGATCCAGAACCTCCATCACCTCCAGTTATCAGTCAGAACAAAAAAGAAAACAAACCTATTAAAAGCACCTCCTTGTTAAGTTTTGTTGATGAAGGTAAAACTTCAGTTTGTTCGTTTATCCAAATTAATTCTGAAGAAACATAACACCCATTGAAAATGGGTAATGAACATAATCACTATTAATCAAACCACTTGCATTGTTTCACGCCTTACACTTGACACATGAGTTTTTTGGGTTAGAGACCTGCTACCTCAAAACAGAAGTATAAAAGTATAGAGAATTTTGGAGGGTCTTTCGATAATCCTTCAACGAGTTCTATTGCCGGAGACACATTGTTTTCGTTAATTGAGTTCTATTGCTGGAGACACATTGTTTTCGTTAATTGATCATTCCATGGAAAATAGGAAAAAGAAATGAATTTCAAAATTCATTTAATCATTTCTAATTTAGTATTAACTTATAGCTAAAAATCTATATTCCATAAATAAGTTGACAATTTTTTTAAACCAATGATAAACTAACATTTTTCTAGAGGAAGTGTATTTTGTACAGAACAAAGCTTTGTTAAATTCATGATACTGTACTTGATAATGTAGATAGTTTTAGCAAGATTAATTTTAGAAAAGAATAGAAATAACTAACTAACTTCATATAAATATAGTGAAAAGGTGTGTTGGTTTTTGTGTATTCCTTCTCTGAACAGTATGTTGCATGTCCCACCTTATCCACAGTCATGAAAAAAGAGATATATAAGTGTTATTAATGGCCTCATATTTGACTTTATGAACTTCGTTTTTTTCTAAAAGTAACAATACACTCGAGGTAAAGCATTTAAACATTTTTTAAGTCTTTGAAAGTTCATAATACAATTTTAAGGCTTTTTTGAAATGCTAGCAGTCGATATATGTGAGTGGTTACGCAAAAAGGGACCTGAAGGGATTGGAAACGGTTTTTTTTTTTTTGATAAATTCTGATTCTATGGTCCTTCATCTTTGTTTTGTTCTAATCAAAATAATTTTAGGTGCCGTAGTTTTTTTTTAATGATTTTTTATGTAAGCCGAGGCAGTTTTGAAAATATTACACCTTATACACAGCGCACACTAGTTTCTTTTTCTAGCGCGCACATAAAGACAAGTAAAAGACGAATAAATAAGTCACCAATAATACAGCTATCGCAAACACGTGCTATTTCTCACTGACGAAGTCGCTCACTAACGACACTAACATAAAACACCCCGCGCCTCTCTCATTTCGACTCAACATTTTAAACGTGATTTACTCGAAATCAATTATTTTCCCTTGAGGTCCCTTTTTGCGTAACCACTCACATATGAATAAATTTTGGTTAAATCCTGCAGATTGTTGTTTTCATTCTTATACTGACCATTAAGCTAGTTTAAACCTAATAAAACATGTCATGTTAAAAGAAAGGTGCATGTCCCACCAGTCACACGGAAAGAAATTAGTTTTTTTTTTCTATTCTTAAATATGAATTTTTATCAATCAATCAATCTATATTTGTTAATTACTTTATATTATTAATTTTGTTTTGCCTATTTTGTCTTATGACTGACATGCAAATGTTAAAAAAGTCAGCAACAATGTAGAGTAATGTGCCCTAAAGTCGGCCGTTGCCTAATGTCGGCCCACCTAACATGTTTATGCTGATAATTAAATTTAAATTCCATATAGGTTTAAATTAGTATTCCGAATCACGACTTTACTCATATAACTGTGTAATAGCACATGACTTTGCCAATTGGTGTCATATACTCCAATGTCATAGCACGTAGAAGCAAACAAGTCGTCATGCAGAGTTGTATTGTCTCCGATTTAGCTAAAAACTTTAGAGGAGACCATGCACGGCGATTGTGTTTTTAACTATAAATAATCGCCTAATAGTTTTTATTTTTCTTCTGCAGAAAAATAAGAGAGTATAGAAAATTATCCCTTGCAATTTTGATGAATATTTCTATTTGTTATTAAGAAATAACAGCGGCCGAGATCGGGGCACTCATTTTGATACAAAAGCCTATGGTCGGCCCCCGGCCGGCATTAGGCTTAAAGACTCAAATTTATAACTCTACAGAATTTCAAGGTACAGTTACATTTTTGTTCAAAAATTTGTTTTCTAAAAGCATTTTGAATCTGTTATTTGAATAACCAAAGTACAGCCGCCTAAAATAATAGGCATTTTAAATCACGACTGGCATTAGGGAATTCAAACAACCTAATGTTGGCCCTCTTTATATATTCCAAATATACACAGGATGTTTAAAATTTTATTATAGAATAATGTATTTATTTATATTATTGTTTAATATATTAAATTTGATGCATCATATTGACCGTCCCGACCGTCGAGTGGGTAGCAAACCTAACTACAAATCTATGTGTCAGCCACATTCGATTTCCGGTAGGGACAAACATTTGTGTGATGAGCATAGATGTTTGTATTTCTATTTTTATGAATAAAATTAATTTTGTTATTGCTTTAATTTTTGATTTTATTTTAAGCTATCTAGTACTGGCGACTGTGTTCGCACGACTCAAAACCTTAACTTTCTTTTATGCAAACGAGTAAAAACATAGCCTATACCGCTCCTTGATAGTAAGCTTTTTAAAAGTGAAATATTTTAAAATCAGTTGAGTAGGTTAAGTTAAATCGTAACAAACAAACAAACAAAAAATCAAATACTGGCAAGTTTATTCAACTGGCAAGTTTATGGCAATGACCTTCAGGTTGGCCGAGGCCTCGGGGGTTCCCCGTAGCGAGAAAATATTCATGTATAGTAATTAAGCGTAAAAACAAATTTGCGTAGTTCGAATACAGTATGTTTTTCTTTATTATTTTTTTAAATAAATATTTGTAAATTTAGAGTTTATGTATTTTAGGCCCTTGCTTTAAGTTGTTTTTTTTTTTGAGTTAACTCTTTACGAAAGGTGTCTATTATTTTTAAAAGTAAAATTACATATTTATTAAAAAATATAACATAGGTTAAAAATGGTCGCAATGGATTCAGTAGCTGTTTCTCAGCCATTTTTCGCTTTTACATTCTGTGATACGTTGTATATGAGTGTCTTACTGTTGTACAATACAAATCAGTGTTGTCAGCATGGATTTTTTAAAATACTAAGTTAGTCTAGTTGATTTATAGAGAAGCGGTAGAAAATTCATGAGATGTTAATATATATAATTTTAGTCTCTTAAACATCACTGTTCATTGAATTTATACAAAAGTAAACACCAGCAGGAACGGGGGAATGTTCTGTACCTAACATCAATTTTACCCTTTATTATAAGAAATATTTTAAATATACTTTTCTAAATATTGCTGGTTGATTAATTGATTAATTTTTATTTAAAAAAATATATACCTAAAATACAAAAATATTCTACTATTCTTAACAAATATATAGAATGGCAACATTTAATTTACTGCATAAAACAGGATATTGTTTGATTGTAGTCAGTTTACTTTCCTTTAAAATAATGTTCTAATCTGGGAGATAAAATATAGTTTTTAATTTTAAACTACGAAACATAAAAAAAATATTGTATAAATATAATTATTATATTTCATGATGATAGAGAAAACAAAGATAGGGTAAAGTACCAAGATGTCAGCCCCTTAACGAAGAACGCAACTTTCGGACCTTACTAGGCTTTAACCGTTATCATAAAAACATATTCATTTGCTTTTTCATATTATTTCATATTTAAATTTTCCGGTATTGATGTTTCGAATTGACTTCAATAACGAAATACAAATATATAAGCGTTTTAAATTTCAAAGGGTCTATTTCCCTAGTGTCAGCCAGTGTTTCCCTAATATCGCCCTCCTTTTTCCCTAATGTCTGCCGCCAGTTAAGGATGTTTTAAATTGAAAACAAGGCAATAAATCTGCAAAAAGTTTTAATTAAATATTTTATATAAACATATTGTACTTATTTTATCTATCTATATCTATACTAATATTATAAAAAGGCAGTATTTGATTTTTTGTTTGTTTGTTTGTCTTGACTTGTTGACAATCAAGTTTCGACATTATACAATAAACATTTGGCGGTCGCATGAGTGCATGTTTTAATCTTTTAAAAATGCTATCTTTTATTTATCCGTGAACGATCTAAGTGTTTGTGTATCTAATCACTAATCAGTGTTGTGTGTGTTCATGTATACCAGATGTCTTGGTATATCAACATTTTATAAACAATCAGAATGTTAGTTCAGTGCGGCCATCACAGAATTACAGAACACCTAGAAAATTAATTTAACAGATATACCTATACCCGCAGAAGCTGTTAGGCTAATGGTAATGTTGATTTAACGTTCAATACAACCTATGGTGTGTGTAAGTTGCTATTTTGTAATTAAGTACATTATTATACCATTGAAAATGTTGAACATCTTGAAACAGGCCAACTTTGTTTATTAATTTGTTAATTTAGTATAGCTTTTAATTACTGTAAACATATTTTTAACATCCAACTCATGAATCCTTAATATTAATGACAAATACAAACACCATAATTTGAACCTTATAAAACTTAAGCCAGAATAATGACCTCACATGACCCCACAGCAGGCCGGTAAGTCCATGACTTTACAGTATCCATATGTTTCGATTATAATTAGGATAAATTATTTCATATAAAAACAATGTTCAAAATTATGAAATGCAATTTTCAGTGCAGAATTTATGGTTGTAATTAAAAATACTAATTGACGTGTTTCGTAAAGTGCATTCTTTTCTGTGACACATTGTATATAGTAATTATTATATAATATCTTGTGGACATGCAGTGCCGACATAGTGGTTTAAGAGCCCACGACACTAAACCTAGTCCCATAAGACTACCGGATGGCATATACATAGATTCATCGTTAATTGGAGAATACGAAATGGCTATGCTGCAATGCGAAAAATCGGGTGGCGCTATTAAAAAAAAAGAAAAAAGAATGAAAAAAAATCGACTTCTGGTACGATAAGACTACCGAATTTCGTTTGTTCCTCGACATAGGAGAGGGGAAGGACTCTACGAAAATGCGGTGCTGCATGTCCCCATGACTGGTCTTATCAGTGGCAGCAGCATTATAAGTGACGCCTTGTATCTAGGTATCTAGTACCATCGGACTACCGAACAAACCAAAGCTTATCTGAAAGATCATCAATTTCTGTGTAAGAAAAACCACTGCTGCATCTTCGAAACAGTGGATGAGATGGTTGCTGCAGCGATTGAAGATCGCACACTGCACAGCTTAAATCGACGTTTATGCTCGGTTTTGAAGGCAATTACCCGGTTTCTTTCGTCTGGTACTGATGGGATACCTATGCCATCATCAGATACGAATAATTTGACTGGTCATTAGCTGTTTAAACAAATGAAATTACATATTTTATGGGAAATTTTTAGATTTTTCAATCGTTTTCACTAGGATATTTCAATTTTATGTCCTACTTAGGGATTTATAGAGTTCTGAAGTCAACTGGAAACCCTTATAGTTTTATACGTCCGTCCATTCGTCTATGCGTCCGTTCGTCCGCGCCTTAGCTCAGGATTCTTTATACTAGAAAGCTGTAATTTGGCATTTGTGCCTATACATGTAAGTCATGCCATCAAAAAAGGTAAAAAATAAATGAAACGTATATTGTTTAGGGTACCCTCTACAAGTAAAGTTTTCTAGCAAACCCCCTAGTGTAAAGTATCGTTGTATAGAGTTCTTAAACAATATTGCGTGTTGTCACCGTGACTTACTCAGTCAGGCAATACCTTACTTTCATTATGCCATTTTGGAATGCGTATACTTTTTCACATTATTGATTTTACAGTAACTTTATCGGATATTTTAAGCCAAGACTTAAAATCTAACCAAAAATCTCCAACCAAGTCGATAAAATTATTGTTCTTACTATTACATATAAAATAATCAAATGTGAGTAATTTGTAGTATTATAATACTAAACCAATTTGCACATTTCCCCAATAAATAGAGCCCTAACGCATAGAGCATAAAATCAACTGGGTTATCACACCAAGTTATGCTTTTCTCCTGTTGCAACAAAAAACCGGCCAAGCGCGTCGGGCCACGCGCAATGTGCCACTGATAAGGCCAGTCATGGGGACATGCAGCACCGCATTTTCGTAGAGTCCTTCCCCTCCCCTATGTCGAGGAACAAACGAAATTCGGTAGTCTTATCGTACCAGAAATCGATTTTTTTTTTCATTCTTTTTTTCTTTTTTTAATAGCGCCACCCGGTTTTTTGCATTGCAGCATAGCCATTTCGTATTCTCCAATTAACGACGAATCTAACTATGTATATGCCATCTGGTAATCTTATGAGACCTGGTTTAGTGTCGTGGGCTCCCATACTATAGTTTATAACTGTTACCTAATTTGCTTAATTTCTGCTGCTTTTTGTATTTATGTAGTGTTTCAACCGCAATGAATGTAAAACCTACACAGATTTTGTTTTTAAGCTGCAATATGTTTGTCAATATTATTCACAGATACCCTGTTTCAGAAATAAGTACTTAAATTGTCAAATTGCTTACTACCATCACACAAAGCAACCTCTAACACTTGTATCTATAGTCAAGTTAAAGTAATTACTTGAGATTAAGTAATTACTTAAGCAACTATTTCTATCTATGGAATAGACAAGAAATAGCACTAAGTAAGATGTGTCAAAATTTAGAATTCTCCACAAAGTACTAGTCACCAATTTCATTACCTACTTAAGTAATATAAGCCCCTAGAGTAAATACAAAAAAAAATATTTTACAGTTAGCCCTACAGGCCATAAATTTGACTTTTTGACTATTCAGGTAAGTAAAGTTCTCAGCCAAAGTATAAAGTTTGGACAACTAACACCGTAGCTAAGGGATATCTTCTGTGAGACCAAACCTTAACTTTGTGCAACGTTCCGGATAATATTTTTATTTTCATATAGGGAAACTATCCGCTATATCAAAAGTACTTATTACATATTGATGTTTTCGGGTGTCGGTATAAAATAGTACTAAAATAACGTACCTATTCGTAATATAGAGACTCATACTAAAGTAAAACAATAACACAATTATATAAAAGCTTCAAAAAATTTGCGAATGCGTTTTGTAGAAAACAT
This sequence comes from Apodemia mormo, assembly GCA_036924255.1. Taxonomy (NCBI): domain Eukaryota; kingdom Metazoa; phylum Arthropoda; class Insecta; order Lepidoptera; family Riodinidae; genus Apodemia; species Apodemia mormo. The sequence goes on along the minus strand of JAUPFN010000001.1, from coordinate 44,034,813 downwards.
AGAATCTGAATTGCTTTGTTGCCCGCTTATAATAATGTTTTACTCATTTCTTTTGCTCAAGTAAGTAATGATAATAACTTCACTATGAAATAGAATATTTTACTTACTGAGAGTTTTCTTAAGTACTTGCTTAGTTAAGTAATTACTTAGAAATAAGTAATGACTTGTTTATAGATATGAGGGTAAGACATTAAAAATCAATATTCTTTAAGTTCTGGGTATCAAAAAAGGAAAGCCTTATTAATGCTCAGAAATAGATGCTGTATTTTATTATATATTTCTCATTTAAAGATGCTAGTCAGATATTGTGGTGTATGAGAGTTTGCCAACAATCTTTAAATTAATTTTATAAAATACTAGCTATGATACCCGGCTTCACTCAGGAGTTTATATGAGATTATGTGGTAGTTGAAATATAACAAATGTAATTTAAGGCTTTATTGAAATTGGAATTTTAAATTTCGCGCCATTACTACATTGCTTGCAGAGCCTTTCGAAATGCAACCCAAATAATGAACGAAGTTCAAATACTCGACAATAGATGGTGCTACTACTCTTAATGTCCAAGTTGTAGGGTTGGAAAAGCCCTTATATCTTTAAAAACACGCCCTGTAGGTTAAAACGGGAACTTTCTTGTTCAAGGGGGATAAAGGGCTATCATACTATATAAGTCCCTTTTGTCGTACCGGGACTCCTTTTTAAGTTTTATCGGCATGCACATTTTATCAACTTAGTTTTATTATATACTAGCTGTTGCCAGCGACTTAGTCGTTGCGGACTTCGTTTACTCCGCACTGCTCCTCCCCCGTAGGTGATAGTGTGTTAATATGTAGCCTATATGTTGACCCGACCTGTAAGTAATATTCTTGCAAAATTTGAAGTAAATCCATGCAGTACTTTTTGAGTTTACCCCGGACATACATACAGACAAACAAACAGATAAACAGACAAAAATTCTAAAAACTATATTTTTTTCTTTGATATCGATTGTAGATCACGACCCAAGTATTCTTTAAAAAAAATATTCAATGTACAGTTTTGACTTTCCTACGATTTTATTATATGTATAGATAATAATGATAATGATTACTAAGCAAATTATGTTTGAAAATATTGTATTATTAACTATGCTAAGAAAGTACCATTATTATAACAATTATTACATTATTTCAAATAACAATGTTACGTAACTAATGATGTCATTATACATCTTAACATATATAAATTACATGTCACATTGTTTGTCTGCGATGGTCTCCAAAACTACTGACCCAATTTCAATTAAATTTTGTAAAATTTTGTTTTATTGTTAAAGGTGCTTCTGTACTGTTATAATTGCTAAATTGTATGATTTTTTTTTATTTATATTTATTTTTAATTTATTATTGTTTATTTCATGTTCATAGAACTTAGGATTTACATTTCACTGCTATAGTTTTAACGTCTCAGTCAATCTCAATAGAAAATACATTGCTGATCTGAAATTCCTTTTAATACATACATTTATTTATTATTCTTGATGTTTTAAAAGATATCATGAACCCTCATCTTATGGTTCCTTAACAAACTTAACTACGAATCGGAGGGGCTCGGGCTCAATAACTGACAGGGACAAACATTTGTGTGATGCTATACCTTGCCTTGTTTATTTTAGTTACTTTCAAAGTGTTATGTCATACGGAATTTTTCTCTGGGGGAATTCCGCTGAAATAAATACAATATTTGTATTACAAAAAAGGGCTATAAGGGCAATTTACAATTTTAGCCCTGAGAGAAAAATTCAAAGAAATCAATATTTTAACTGTAATTTCTCAGTATATATTCGAAACCTTAATGTACGTTTGTAAAAATATTTGCTTATTTAAAAAAAATAGTGATATTCATGCCCTAAATACTAGGAACAAAAACAATCTTGCTGTGCATGTGTCTCGTCTCCACAGAATAAGCAACTCTTTTATGGCACAAAAGTATATGCTTCTACAATAAGCTGCTTGATGCTATTAGAGATTTACCAGTTCACAAATTCAAAAAATGTGTTAAAACAAAACTGTATAAAAAAGGTTACTATAAAATATCTGAATACCTAGATGACAGGAAAGCATGGGATTAACTGCTCCTCATATCGGCAATCCTTATTATCAATGACACATTTAGATACTTACTAATTAAACATCATGTAATACCTTATTTAAAAAATGTTATGAAAAAGAGACAAGCTTGCTGAGTTTCTTCCGCCGGATCTTCTCAGTATGTGGCCATGTTTCCGATCCAGTAGTAGTTAAAAAAAAAATGTTGACACATCAAAATAACTTGTAAAAAGTTTTATTGAATTAAGTACTTCTGATTTCTGATAAATGTTTGTATTTCTAGGTTTGGGTATTTAATATGTTTGTTACAGTATTTATATATGTATTTCCATCTATGAGTATTGTTTACTAATACCCATAACACAAGCAAATAATTTGCTTATTTTGGGGTTAGATTAATTCATGTAATTTGTCTTCCAATATAATTATTGTTGTTATACAAATAATTAGAGAAATTTCTAGGAATTTTCTTTTCATTTATATAGTATGTATTCATTAATTTTGTTGCTGTCTTATTCATATGCATAACTTAATATTGACTTCATGTATATTACTGAAATACCTTCCAAGTAATTTGTAAGATACTTGCTGTTACTCTCACTCAACCAGGTAAAAAAAAATGTAGTCTATGTCACTCCTGTATAGTGTAGCTTTAAAAAGGTAAAGAGATTTTTAAGATTAGTGCAGTAGTTTTTAAGTTTATTCATTACCTACAAAAAATTAAATGTTTTTTTTTTTTAACAAAATATTTTTCATTAATAGTATAAAAAAGTCAACAATAATTCCACTCTGTCAATTATATTGGTGTCACATAATCTTCTTTAAATTACAATAGAATAAATTCAACTTATAATTTTAGTATAGATTGTCATCAAAATTGGTAAGTTTATATGGAATCCAATTTTGATTTATTTTTTATGTAAATTTTTATTCAGTAATATCTACTTTAACAAAATTAAACTAGATATTACTCCAAGATTGCTCTTATGTCTAGTGAAAACCTCTTTCCCAATTTCTTTAAAATTCTGATGTTTTTAATTATTAAACTTTGCCAGGTAATTGCATTTCCATTTTATTTCCGTAAAAGGTTACATGATATTTCTCTCTATATTAATCAGGTTTTTCTAAATAGGCTGTTTGTGACCCCTAAGCCATAAGTACTTTTTACAAAACTTTTTGCAAAAAGTAATTATGACAGAAAAAAATTAATATGAAAGACTTAGACACAATCTATTGTAAAGATACAAAAGCCTTGAAATTTTGAGATCTTGTTTCATAAAATAAATTTTTCTTACAGAAGAAGAAGTTGAGGTCTTCAAAGTGAAAAAATCATCACAAAGCAAAAAGCTAGCTAAGCGTAGGGAAAAGGAAAAACGTCGTGAGCCAGAGGGTGATAGTAACAAATATGACAATAACTTTGATGAGGTAATAAGCAAAAAAGCAGTCATCAACAATAATTTGCATATGTTTTCCAAAAATTGTTTAATATAGGTTTTTGGTTAATATCTTGGCTTCTCACAAAAAACCAATTAACAGTAAAAACCACTAATCTAAGGGTAACATCTTTTGGAATCAGTCTTGATGAATCTTTGCCTTTTTATGATCTAAAAGTGGATGAGAGAAAGTAAGATTATTATTTGTTTGCCATAATATAGGTATTACAAGTTGTAATTTACAACTTATTACAGATAGTATACATTTTCTAAATACGCACAAGTATTATAAAATATATATTTATATGTGTAAATCTTTAAAAAAATACACTTCAATTAAATCAACATAGTTTTTACAGTAAATATTTGATTTACATTCATCATAATAAAAAAAAATATTAAGCTGGGTATAGGATTTTTTTAAATAACACAAGATATTCCTTAAATCATCAATTACTTAACTAGTAAGTAAAAAAATCATTTATAGTATATTTTGTTTGTTTATTTAAAAATGTCCAGAATATGACTGTATATAATATAAGCCAAACAATATACATATTTTGCATAGACACAATTTTAGGCATTGCACGTGTAGTTTGTGTGTTTGTGGAAGAATGTAAGTACCAGGCAAAGCAAAGACTGATATAAGTAATGGGATTGGTTGGGAGCTGCCCCAAGGTGGTATAAAGAGTCTGTAAGCAGCAGGTTTTTGTGAATGTCATGTCGTATGTCATGAAATATGCAAGGTTGTGATGAATACACTCAGTTCTCTCTGCAAATACTTTTTGGGATGAAGATATTTATTTATATATGTATGTATGTTATATTTTATGCATTATTTTATATATATATATATATATATATATATATATATATATATATATATATATATATATATATATATATATATATATATATATATTTTCATTATGTAACATAAAATCAAATCACTTTATGTTACATAATGAAAAAAAATGAAAGATAAATGTTGGAAATTATTTCTTGTTAGTCTTCAAATATTGAATAAATTGTATAAAATAAAATGTTATATTGTCCCTCTTTTGCACATTAAATATGTATTTTTTTTAAATTAAATGTGCAGAAATAAACTTGTATTTACATATTTACCTAATGTTATGTTCAGGTTAAAATAAACATTATTATGTATACACATGTTGTTTTAAATTAGTAACCAAATCTAATATTATATTAAACTATAGGAAAAGCTGCCAGATGAAAAGGAAACAGAGAAACCTAAGAAGAAAGTGACTTTAGAAGGACTTATACTATCTGGAAGGGAGGCATTAGCTGCAGATGGCGCGGGAGACATATCAGAAGAAAGTGAGACAGAAGAAGACAATAGGGGGTTCCACCAGTACCGGCCAGAATCGGTCCGAGCAGCCCTGGCCGTAGCGCCGGGCCACATCCCCGACGCGGCGCTTATCCACGCCGCACGCAAGACGCGACAGCAGGTATGAGAGGTGAGGGAGCAAAGATGGCCGTCACCGATGTTGAATCTCTACAACTCTGTTATTGCAACATGAACTTCAGCTGCAAATCTGCTAACATTTTTTATTTCAGGAGAACCAGCACTTTTCTATCAAAATGACTAACCTCTATAAATTATTGCAAGTTTTAAGATATTGTCATCAAAACTAACTTATACATTATGCACTTATCCATGTTTATAAATTTGAATCATTTTAAGATATTTCTTTGAATATTATTTTGCTTAAACCTATAGTTGACTTTAATATACAATCAGTCTCACAGGAGACAGTCCTTAAGGTGGGAATCCAATCCATAGTCAAATTTATACTCAGGGAGAGCACTCTGCTTGCCTACTAGACCGGTATCAGTATAGAAAATTGTACAGTGTCCCTTGAAGTTGTTAGCTTAATAAATAAAAAAAAAACATATTGCTTAGGAAAAATTAATTTCAACCTTTTCAAAAAATTCTAAAACTTGAATTTCCTCATGTCATGTGCGTATCAGGTGATATTTATTTCCTAGTTTCATACAATTAAAATTGTAGCTGCAGATATAAGTTAGAATTAAACTTATATTTTATTACGTCTTCAATCATTTATTTAGTATAAAATACCATCTACAGTAGTTTTTCCTCATTTCGGATCATAGGCATTATCTCAAAAATGCAGTTTTGTTGCCTAATATTATATTGTATATACAATTTCTTATATGAGGTATACGACAATACGTATTAAGCAATTTTAAATAATCAAACTACTATATCTAAATCACTTACTCTTGATGTGTCTAGTTAACGATTGCTCTAAGGCACTTAGTTTTGTGTATATAAAATTTGTACTGTAACAAAGATGACACTAAATGCAGATAACCCATTTATTTACTGCTTAAGCTGTAAAATCTATTGTTATAATTATATTTCAATAAACTTCTCTTTATAGGCTCGAGAACTCGGTGACTTTGTGCCCATACAATCAGAGCCGGCGCCGGGGTCCCGTCTAGCTCGCAATGACGATATGGACGACGACGATGATGACGAGGAAGAAGGGAGGATACAAGTGCGGGGCTTGGAGCTGCCTAGTGACAAACCGAAACGTAAGAAACTACATATTTCTTCCAACATGGTATAGTGGTAATTCGGGTCCCGATTCAAAAGTATAACATCTGCTGGGCTGCCAGGCATCTCGTAAAAGGTGGGAAAAAGTTATACCTGTCATTACATTACTACTAAGTGGGTGGTAGAATTCTGCAACATCTATTAAATGGCAGTTTGAACAGCAAGATACTATGTAAAATTAGGCATGTATTACCTGCCGCATGGATTGCAATGCCAAAAATAAATAATTTTTCAAATAGACAATATGTTACACAGGCTTGTATCTTCTTTTACTTAATAAAAAAAATCATATCATACATACATATCTTTTTGTTCAAATTTCTTACAGAGCAGTCCGACACGAACAAAAATCCAATACATATTTTTTTAATTGTCTTTTATTACATATACAAACTTAACCATCACATCAACAAATTCGCTAATTTACTTGAAAACCTTTGTATTATATCATAAAATAACAAACAAGCAGATGGCTCTCCTGATGGAAAGCGACAGCTGTCAATACTCAATACTCAACCATTTATTGCATTATATGTTACAAACAATTTTAGGTATTACAATAATAATTAGTAGATAGTGAACATATACACCTATTAGGGTATTGCAATGTAGGACTGGACCGATCCATTTCATGAAAAATGTATGTGATTGTCATTAAGGAAGTTGTTAACAGTGTAGTAACATTTTTCTATCAGGAGATTTTTCATAAGTTTTATAAATATACGGTCATTTTCTTCTGATTAAATTTTATCTGGTAATTTGTTATATATTTTCACACACATTATATTTAGTCCGGAACTATGCATTCTTAATTTTGATTGTGGCAATTCTAAATTATATTTAAATCTACTTTCGGAGCATCGTGGAATATCCATTTGATTTTTAAAAAATTGAGGATATTTTCTTATAAATTTAATTGCTTCCAAAATGTACATTGACGACAACATTAATATTTTCAGGCTTTTAAAATATGGTTTGCAGCTTTCAGTGTCTTTGATATTTTGAGAAAACATATACATTTCTTTTGGGAATTTACATTACGGTAACCAACCCGGGCAAACAATGCATGTATCTAACACCTTTTAGCTATGATGGTAATAACTTGTACAGCCAATCGTTCTTCTCCAATTGGATTGTAAGTTATGGGTATCCACAAAGTACATTGCTGTAATTAATAATTGAATATATCAACAAATTGAAAGTTTAAAATATAGAATTATGTATTTTAGGTGGCACTGCCACAGCATCAGATGAGGAGATAAACAGTGAAGCTGAGGAGTGGGAGGAGCAACAAATGCAGAAAGGCGTACCGGCTATTGCTGATATTACTGGTATGTATATATTTAGTTTTTTTTTTTATATCATAAGATAGCAAACAAGCAGATGGGTCTTCTGATGGAAAGAGTCAACCATCTCCTACAGACACCAAAGATGTTAATGGTGCGTTGCTATCTTGTGGCGAGGTCTAATGCCACATGCATAAGTTTACCGGCTGCCTTGCCCTCCAAACTGGAACACGACAGCGACAAGCACTGACGCTATTGCGGCAGGAATAGGTAAGGCGGTGGTACCAGACCCGGGCGAGACAATGCAGAACTCTACCATCTAGTTGTCACGATGGTAGTGACTCGATAGCCAATCGATTGCCTTTTCCGACCTGCCTGGCAGAATGGCAGTTGGCCTATTCTTCAAAGGAGGCCGGGACCAATACGGCGTGAAAGTTAATTTTTCTTTATCCAATAAAAGAAATCTATAAAGCGGTTGACCCTGCAGGCCATCCCTAATACTTCCCGCTAAATTGAAGTATTTTAAGCTGAAACAGGTAAAATAGTTTTTACCCTTTTCAGCTTAAGCAAAGATTTTTAAAAAAAAGTTTAAAAATGACAGTATATTGATAAATTGTATATTTTAGAAACGACGATCGATTTTGATCCTTCGAATAACATTCAAAACTATTTTTGAGATCTAAAATATTGTTGGAAATTTTTTTTTCAAAAATTTTCTTCAGTTTTAAATTCCAAATTAATTTACGATATTTCACCCAATTTTTATAAGGAGAAAAGCTGATTAGATTTTTATATCAATCTGTATATTAGCATAAAAGTAATTTTAAAAATATGAAGTAAATTTGTGGTAAACGACATAATTTCGATCTCAAAGATCGAAATCGATCGAAAGTAGCTGTAATGTTCAATTTTGATTTTTGAAACAGCAATAGACGTAGTTTTTTAAGTTTTAAAAAATTGTAGAAATTCAAAAGTAGAATCAAAAGATCTCAAAGCTATCTAAAAAAGTGATTTAAAAAAAAATGTCTTCAATGATAACGCCTGAACGGATAAACCGATTTTGATACAATTTGAACGCAGTTTTTTAAGAAATAGAGCTAATTAGATTTTGTAATCAATCAGTTCATTAATTTGAAAGTTATTATACTTTTCCCATGTTGGTCCCGGGCTCCTTAGAAGAATAGGCCAACTGCCGTTCTGCCAGGCAGGTCGTAAAAGACGACCGATTGGGTATACGAGTCACTAACATCGTGGCTACTAGGTGGTAGAATTCTGCATTGTCTCGCCTGGGTCTGGTACCACTGCCTTACCTATTCCTGTCGCAATAGCGTCAGCGTTTGTCACTGTCGTGTTCCGGTTTGGAGGGTAAGGTATCCGGTAAACTTATGCACGTGGCATAAGACCTCGCCACGAAATAGCAACGCACCATAAACACCTTTGGTGTCTATAGGCCATGGTTGACTCCATCAGGAGACCATCTGCTTGTTTGCTATCTTATGCTATAAAAATGTGGTTCAAGAATTTAAATACTATTAACACATTTCTTGGTGTTGTTTACATTAATAATTTTATGTATTGAATTGTAATTTTTTCAAATTATTTTTATTTACATAGACATATTGATGACAATTTTATTAATTCAAGAAATATTTTATTTTATTTAAAAGCATTTTTGACGAATCGATATTTTTAGAATTACCACGGGATCGGAACGCGGCCACGAGCTGAGAAGACCCGGCGGAAGAAACTCAGTGGGCTTGTCTTAGTTTTTTTACAATGTACAAATAGCATCTTCTATATACATAAAATAAAATCGTAGGAATGTCATGTATGTCTGGGGTAAACTCAAAAAGTACTGCATGGATTTACTTCAAATATTGCATGAATATTACTGACAGGTCAGGATCAACATATAGGCTACATATTATTATTTCAATTTAATGTAGGTAATATTAATAATGTAAATTATTATTATTTATTTATTTATTTTTATCGTTTTGACATTGTAATTTAACTTCATTTAATTTTAATCCAAAAATTAAAAATTGTTTGACATATTATTCTGTAATCTATGGGACTTGGAACCTGAAATAAAAAATTCATTCATTCATTCTTTCATTATCACGCTAGTACCTACGGGGGAGGAGCTGTGCGGAGTAAACGAATTCCGCGCGGACTACGTCGCGGGCAATAGCTAGTTTTTTTATAATATTTGTAGTAATGGCATGGTGTACTGTGTGTGAGGATGTGGTGTGTGATGTGCGCAGGCGAGGTGGAGCTGAACCCGTTCGCGGTGGCCCCGCCGCCGCCGCAGCTGGAGGCGCGGCCCTCGCACCTGCGCGCGCTCGCCGAGCCCGGCCACCCCGCGCCCGCCACCACGCACGAACTCGTGCACGCGCTCTCTAACAGGTGACACTTCACTTCACTTCGCCGTGGCCGGCTCTCCGCAACTCGACGACCAGCGCCTTTTTGCATGTCGTTAGGATGGTCCTATTCTTGCCATCCCAGCTCCTCCAGGAAGCCCAGCAACCCCTTGATGTGGGAGATAGCTTCGGAGAGCGACCTCGTAGATTCAAGGTACTTGACCCGGTAGTTTGCCACACCTTCGCATTCCAGGATAACGTGGGCGGCCGTTTCTTCTGTCTGCATGCAGGCTCTGCACAAAGGACTGTCTGTAGCACCAATGTTAAACATGTGTTCTTAGACCATAATTGCGTGCCCTCGTAGAAGTTAGAGCTACACTTGGAACCTCGTAAATAAATTCTCCATTTACATTACATTACAATTACAATATATTACAATACATTTTCCATTCTCAGCTCTTGGTGAAACTCCATTTCAATGCAATATTTTATCACTTTTAACACTTCTACTGTTTCACTTATTGTGATAAGTGATAAAAATTTGCTCGTGAATAACCTATTCAACAAGGGGACAGGCTTCGGATTATTGTCGACCATACTTGCTAGCCGTAGAACAAAAGTTCGGATTAGCGGTGTATAACAGGCAAAATGGGGAAGATTATTAGTGTGAGATTGTGTCCTTGTTGAGTCTATGTCCTGAATTTCGGACTATGTCCTGTTCTTCATGATTAACCTTCATGAATGAGCTGTCTAACGAGCAAGGATGGTAGGCCAGGTAAACTTATATTGAATAGACAATACCTGCGCGGTTTTGTGAAAGTCACAAGGATGCGCGAGATTTCTGGAAACACAAACAACGTATTAGACAGCTAGGGACACCTTGGACTACTTTAAGTTAGACCTTTGAGCATTTCTATGAACGGGTTTACTAAATATGTGAGTCTTTTTAATTAATTTCTAACTTCAAGTCATGGCGTCATGAAGAAGACTTGTCCCGTTTTTCCTAATTTGATTTACAACGCATACGAGTATAAATTTTCCAAAATAAATACATTCATATTTTTAAAAATGTTATAGTTTTAAGGCTGTCTAAGCCAAAAATTCTACAGATTTTTTTTTAACCTGTTAATTTACTTTCGTAAATTTTAAACTTTTTGCTATTGATATTGATTTTTGGGATACGAAAATAAATCGGAGACAGTCATGAGGACTGCTGGCAGAAGTGAAAACTTGAAACTGTATTTACAAGCATAGATTTATACCTTACATATGTTTATCCGCTACCTTTTCATTATTTTCCCACCACCATCTTTCTACCATGCCACTAGCTTCTCCTACCTTCGCCGTACCTGACCCATACCTTTTCCATACCTTCCTGCTACCTTTACCCTACCTTTCCCCCACCTTCCCGCTAACATCCCACTATTTTCCTGCCACCTTCTCGCTACGTTCAACCTACATATTATACTGGATACCGGATTAAAAGTGTACTTACCATTTATTATTTCGATTAATGTGCTTCCAATGCGACTCTCCAGTTTTTTTGCAAACCTGGGGCATTTCAGAAGGACATGGATGATTGTTTCAACCTCTTGCAGATTCCAAGCGCAGAGAGGTGAGTCCGCTAATTTGAATCTATGGAGGTACTGTCTGGTGCCTCCATGCCCAATGAATATATGTTGTCCATGCAGAGCCTCCCAAGTATCCCATATGCATTTGTAATGTTCTAGAAGAAGATTTTAGCTACCGCTCCTCCCTCCGTTGTAGATACCGATCTTGCCACATTTCTACCGTGCTTTTTCGCAGAATTTGTTTTTGATAGCAGCATTTTTGGCTAGATAGTCGGCCCGTTCGTTCCCCGGAATCCCCACATGTGGATTAGCTCAGAACAGTCGATTTTTTTCCAGTGTTAACGGCTTCTCGTAACTTATTCTTTATTTTCGCCGCTATGGGGCTCTCAGAGTTTGGTTGACTCAACCTTTCTAGTGCTGACCTTGAGTCATTGATAATGTAAGCCTTTGTTTCCTTTTCCAGCACCACCGTTGCCCTTAGTATTGTAACCAGTTCCACTTGATATACGGTGCAGTAGTCAGACAATGAGCCAAATGCCTGATTTCAACACTGTTCATCCAAAAGGATACTGCCAATTGCCATCCCAACTTTACCCTCAAATTTTAAACTGTCAGTGTAGGCTGACGGCCACCCTTTAGTATCCTCCAGCTCCTCAAGAGTAGTTGCCCTTCCATATATTAATGTGGTCCATTTTGATGGATGTGGGTGGTCGTAGGGGTGTACTCGGTCTTTTAATTCGGAGACCGGGCGCTCCACCAGTGGTCTCCCGCTCTTAATTTTAAATATTCCTTTTTGTTTCTGGGCTCGCAGGTCCAATGGTAGAATACGGGCCGAAAGGGCTGTCAAGTTAGAGATACCGTACGGTGCGCCTTGCAGATTTTAATTCTATATAACTCTTGGACCTGTCGAGCTTCTTACGGTAGGATTTTTTTGAATAGAGTCAGTCCACACGCCGCATACGAGATGGTAGACTCTACCACCGCGACATATCTCAGGCAGTCATTCTGCGTTTAAATGTTGATCAAAGGTTAGAGCCCGGTCCATTGTTAGTTCTAGTATCTTTTGGTGGTACTGGGCTCTAAGGTGGAGTTGCCCATTTGAACTACTGGCTGGATGAACTTCAACTTCCGTGTTACCAGTATGATTTGTGTCTTATAGGCCGTAAATCTGAGTTTATTCCTATTCCCCCAGATCTATATTTTGTTCAGCGCGTCGTTCATAGGACCTTCCGCTTGACTCCCCGTGCAGCCCGACGGCAACAAAAAGATATCGTCTGCGAATGCCTGGACAGGCACCTGAGGATCAAAGTCCAAATCAAAAACGTGATTTAGAAGGGTGTTCCAGAACAGCGGCTCAGAAGTGGAGCCTTATATGCACCGTGTGCCGCAGGGTTAGTGTGCCGTTTACCCCGAGAACCTCAGCTCTATTTCTATGTCTGATAAATAGCTATTAACCAGGTTTAATATCTCTGAGCTAAATACTTTTCTGTTAAAGTCACTCTAGTATCGCTGGCCACCAGGCACCATGAAATGCTCCATCAATGTTCAGATGCTACAGCGATTATTTTACCTTCCCGCCTCAGATCCTACCTGGCGACGGCCGTTCATAGATCCGTCCCTGCGAAGCTCCTCTTTCTCTAGGGTTTTCCTCAAGACTGGTAGGAGTCCAGTTGGTCTGTACGCGTTTGGTGTTTGTTTAGGTTGTCGGAGCTGCGCGCGGGGCGAGAGGCAAGCGCTTCCCGGGCGAGCGCGGTGGCGGAGCGCGTGGCGGAGGCGGCGCGGCGGCGGCGCGAGTGCAGCGAGCGCGCCGCGCCGCTGGACGCCGCTTACCGGCGCGCGCAGGCCGCGCGCGGGTACCTCACCGACCTCGTCGAGTGCATCGACGAGAAGGTAATACTGAGACACACACACACACACACGCACACACACGCACCCACGCACACGCACGCACGCACGCACGCGCACGCGCTCGCACTCGCGCACGCACTTACGCGCACGCACGTACGCACACACGCATACGCACGCACGCGTACTCACGCACACGCACTCTCGCACACGCGCGCACGCACACACGCACGCACACACGCACGCACGCACACACACACACACACACACACACACACACACACACACACACACGCGCGCGCACGCACGCACACACACACGCACGCACACACATGCACGCACGCACGCTCACACGCACGTACGCACACACGCACGCTCACACGCACGCGCGCACACACACACACACACGCGCACGCACACCTGCGCATACACACACATACGCACACACACGCACGCACACTCATACGCACACACACGCACGCACAGACACGCACGCACACACACACGCAAACACGCACACACACACACACACACACACACACACACACACACACACACACACACACACACACACACATACACAACACACGAGGTGGGAAAGAGAGAGTGAGACCTATGTCTTGCAGGGCCCCGAATTGGTCCGGACGCCCTTTAAAGAATAGACTATGTTATTCTACCAGACAGTTCGTAAAAGCCAAATGTTGGGCTATTCGATTCACTGGCATCGCCTTACCTATTCCTGCTCCAGTAACGTCAATGCTTGCGTTTGTTGTATTCCAGTCTGGCAGGTGAGGTAGCCGGTAAATTTATGCATGTGGCATGATTGCCATTCCGCCAAACGGATAGCATAACTATTAATATCTGGTATCTGATTTCTCTTTTCATCAGGGGAACCATCTGCTTGGCTAGCTATAGCTAGCAAATGCTAATAATGTAAAAAAACTCGTTAAATATGTCACCCAGGGCTGGGAAACCAATACTTTTTTTAAAGCAATTTCCGTCATTGCTACATACCTGAACTGATTGAAGTTTAAGGTTCGGTTATCGGTATTTAACTGGTTAAATTCAGAAATCGGTATTTTACAATTTCTACACATAATCTAGTTAGTTTAAGACGCGATATAAACTCGTCAATGCGGGACAAGGACATTGAAGAAACCTAATAACAGTCTGATAGTGTTGACAGAACAATTAATTGTTCTGTCAACACTATCAGACTAATAGATCTTATAAGTAATCCCAACCGAAACGCAAGAATTAGTACCGACCTATCTAGTGAGCTGTAAACGTGCGCCATAAGAGATTTTTAAGGTAATAAAAAGATACAAAACGCGCGCCGTTTGTGATGACTGGAATAGATAAGGTGTGTGGCATTCTTCCAAAGAAATATGTCCAAGTTAATGTATGATTAACTTGGATATATTTCTATGTTTTTATGTTAATTGTATGAATGAGTCCGCCTAGAACGTGGATCACAGCACGCGGACCGAAATCTCTTATAAAAATATAGTGTAATGACACATATATCAATGAGAACTCGGTACGGCTTGAACAGATGGGGCAGCTGGAGGAGCTGGAGGCGAGGGCGCTGGCGCTGCACCGGCGGCGCTGCGAGTTCCTGGTGGAGCGGCGCCGGGCCGATGTGCGTGACCAGGCGCAGGACGTGCTGGCGCTCGCGGGTAACACGTCACACTGTATCCTCCACACCACCCCGCGGGGCTCCACTGTCCCACTGCGAGCTCCTGGTGGAGCGGCGCTGGGCCGACGTGCGCGACCAGGCGCAGGATGTGCTGGCGCTCGCGGGTAACACGTCACACTGTATCCTCCACACCACCCCGCGGGGCCCCACTGTCCCACTGCGAGCTCCTGGTGGAGCGGCGCCGGGCCGACGTGCGCGACCAGGCGCAGGATGTGCTGGCGCTCGCGGGTAACACGTCACACTGTATCCTCCACACCACCCCGCGGGGCCCCACTGTCCCACTGCGAGCTCCTGGTGGAGCGGCGCCGGGCCGACGTGCGCGACCAGGCGCAGGACGTGCTGGCGCTCGCGGGTAACACGTCACACTACCCCGCGGGGCCCCACTGTCCCACTGCGAGCTCCTGGTGGAGCGGCGCCGGGCTGACGTGCGCGACCAGGCGCAGGACGTGCTGGCGCTCGCGGGTAACACCTCACACTGTATCCTCCACATCAACCCGCGGGGCCCCACTGTCCCACTGCGAGCTGCTGGTGGAGCGGTGCCAGGCCGACGTGCGCGACCAGGCGCAGGACGTGCTGGCGCTCGCGGGTAACACGTCACACTGTATCCTCCACATCAACCCGCTGGGCCCCACTGTCCCACTGCGAGCTGCTGGTGGAGCGGCGCCGGGCCGACGTACGCGGTCAGGCGCAGGACGTGCTGGCGCTCGCGGGTAACACGTCACACTGTATCCTCCACACCACCCCGCGGGGCCCCACTGTCCCATTGCGAGCTCCTGGTGGAGCGGCGCCGAGCCGACGTGCGAGACCAGGCGCAGGACGTGCTGGCGCTCGCGGGTAACACGTCACACTGTATCCTCCACACCACCCTGCGGGGCCCCACTGTCTCACTGCGAACTGGTGTAGCGGCGCCGGGCCGACTTGCGCTACCAGCCGCAGGACGTGCTGGCGCTTGCGGGTAACACGTCACACTGTATCCTCCACACCACCCCGCGGGGCCCCACTGTCCCACTGCGAGCTCCTGGTGGAGCGGCGCCGGGCCGACGTGCGTGACCAGGCGCAGGACGTGCTGGCGCTCGCGGGTAACACGTCACACAGTATCCTCCACACCACCCTGTGGGGCCCCACTGTCTCACTGCGAACTCCTGGTGTAGCGGCGCCGGGCCGACTTGCGCGACCAGCCGCAGGACGTGCTGGCGCTTGCGGGTAACACGTCACACTGTATCCTCCACACCACCCCGCGGGGCCCCACTGTCCCACTGCGAGCTCCTGGTGGAGCGGCGCCGGGCCGACGTGCGCGACCAGGCGCAGGACGTGCTGGCGCTCGCGGGTAACACGTCACACTACCCCGCGGGGCCCCACTGTCCCACTGCGAGCTCCTGGTGGAGCGGCGCCGGGCTGACGTGCGCGACCAGGCGCAGGACGTGCTGGCGCTCGCGGGTAACACCTCACACTGTATCCTCCACATCAACCCGCGGGGCCCCACTGTCCCACTGCGAGCTGCTGGTGGAGCGGTGCCAGGCCGACGTGCGCGACCAGGCGCAGGACGTGCTGGCGCTCGCGGGTAACACGTCACACTGTATCCTCCACATC
Source organism: Apodemia mormo (assembly GCA_036924255.1). Taxonomy (NCBI): domain Eukaryota; kingdom Metazoa; phylum Arthropoda; class Insecta; order Lepidoptera; family Riodinidae; genus Apodemia; species Apodemia mormo. Next base: position 44,018,334 of record JAUPFN010000001.1, on the reverse strand, counting down.
AACCCGCGGGGCCCCACTGTCCCACTGCGAGCTGCTGGTGGAGCGGCGCCGGGCCGACGTACGCGGTCAGGCGCAGGACGTGCTGGCGCTCGCGGGTAACACGTCACACTGTATCCTCCACACCACCCCGCGGGGCCCCACTGTCCCACTGCGAGCTCCTGGTGGAGCGGCGCCGAGCCGACGTGCGAGACCAGGCGCAGGACGTGCTGGCGCTCGCGGGTAACACGTCACACTGTATCCTCCACACCACCCTGCGGGGCCCCACTGCCTCACTGCGAACTGGTGTAGCGGCGCCGGGCCGACTTGCGCGACCAGCCGCAGGACGTGCTGGCGCTTGCGGGTAACACGTCACACTGTATCCTCCACACCACCCCGCGGGGCCCCACTGTCCCACTGCGAGCTCCTGGTGGAGCGGCGCCGGGCCGACGTGCGTGACCAGGCGCAGGACGTGCTGGCGCTCGCGGGTAACACGTCACACAGTATCCTCCACACCACCCTGTGGGGCCCCACTGTCTCACTGCGAACTCCTGGTGTAGCGGCGCCGGGCCGACTTGCGCGACCAGCCGCAGGACGTGCTGGCGCTCGCGGGTAACACGTCACACTGTATCCTCCACACCACCCCGCGGGGCCCCACTGTCCCACTGCGAGCTCCTGGTGGAGCGGCGCCGGACCGACTTGCGCTACCAGGTGCTGGACGTGCTGGCGCTCGCGGGTAACACGTCACACTGCGTCCTCTACACCAGTGTTCCGCAAAGTGTGTACCGCGGCACACTGGTGTACCGTGATGATTTGTTGGTGTGCCGCGGAAAAATAAGGTTATCTTATAAAAATATTTTATTAAGTCAGTAAGGGTAAGTAAAATACCTACACAAATCACGCGAGCGAATGCAGTATCTTCTGCTTTCAAAGCATGGTATTGCAATTCTTTTGCCATTTGCAACGACCTATATGAGTGAATTAGGATTTTCGACTTTTACCACAATAAAAACCAAAAAAAGGGAACGCCTCGGCACGACCGACGAAGAAATGAGAGCAGTCCTGTCAACGATTACTCCAAATTTAGACCGTCTATGCTCAATTAAACAGTCTCATGTTTCGCATTAAATACCTTTTCTGAAAATTAAAGTTTGGGTTTGTTGATTAAGAATAAATGTTGATTAATATTACTTAAAAACGAACTTTTAATTTGTAGTGTACCTCCAATAATTTTAGTTTTCCTAGATGTACCTTGAGCACAAAAAGTTTGCGGAACACTGCTCTACACCACCCGTGGAGCCCCACTGTCGTGCCATGTCGTGTCGGGGGCCACACGTCCAACACAGTGTGGCGTGTTGATGGCTGTGAAAAGAAACGTACGATATAATGTTCTAAGGTTTTATTTAGGTTTAAAAAATGGAGCGGCCAGTTAGCAGATACATTATAATATATATATCGCGGCAGCTCGCGCCGGCGCGGCCAAGCCGGTGGAGACGGAGGAGAAGAAGCGGCGCACGGCAGAGCGTGAGGGGCGGCGGCGCGCGCGGCGGCTGCGGCGTGAGGCGGCCGGCACGGCGGCCGCGCACACCGACGGCGACTCCAGCGACGACGACCTGCCGCCCGCCACGCAGGCCGCCATCACCGCCGCCACCGGTACCGTAGTAGCTCTAGCTGTAGTGACCTTTGAAAACAGCCTTTTAATTTAAATGGCTTTTTAATCAATATAAAATGCATTGTAATCGGTTAATTAGTCCATTCGGCTCTGTCCCAGTGCCAGTGCGTGTTCGCGTGTATGTTTGCGTGCGCGTGTGCGTGTGTGTATGTGTGTGTGGCAGTGGGTGCGCTGTTCGCGGCCGCCTGGCATAGGTGTGTAGTGTAGTGTGTGTATGCAGAGGAGATTCGCGCGGAGGCGAGCGCGCTGTTCGCGGACGCGCTGCCGGCGTGGCGCAGCGTGCGCGGTGTGTGCGGGCGGCTGGCGCGGCTGCGGCGCTTGCAGCCCGCACTATACAGCGACGCCTACCTCGCGCACACGCTACCTCGCCTGCTGGCGCCTTATGTCCGCCACCAGGTGAGTGCGCGCCCACCTACTATTTATACAAGCTGTTTTTTGAGCCGTGGGACCAATTGAAAAAGTTTACTCAGTATTCGATTCTGAGCTCAAATATCTATAAAATATATAACCTTAATTTTTGACCTAAGTATCCCATGAAATTAATTAAATCATATTCCTATAGGTACGTACGTACGCGTGCCGTGAGTAAATAAACTAGTAGCTACGCTAAGTCGTAAATTACATAATAGTTGTGGCGAGCCCCAGCCGCCGACCTGTCCCGGAGCTCAGCGCGCTTTTAGTTGTGCCAGCGCATCGCAGCGTCTGGTTGTTTTTCCGCGTAATGCAGCAAACCGCCTCGGGAGTTTTTGAGATAGTGTTTAACTAATAATAACCATGTCATCTTATCAGTGTTCCAATGAAGAATGTTGGAATATGGTACATGCCTATGCGTTACGTAATGATTATGTATCCCAAATCATCAGATGCAGAAGAATAATTCAACCATTGAGATTATTGTAAAATGTTGTTAATAATTAGGTAATTAATAAAGTTCGATCATTGTGAAGAGGATGATTCCGTAGTACATATCAGCTGTATCTTACACATTTATTCGTGCCTAGTTCCTGTTTTCTTTTTAATTATAACACGCGTAAAACATTTCTTATTATTTAGTGCCTAGGTATTTTTGTCTGCCCTTCCTAACTAAACCAGGAAAAAAATATGAAGGGAAAATGGATCACAATTCACACGAGTTTAAAACGGGGAGGTAGATTACATTTATATTATCTACCTACCTACTACTGTTATTATTATGTGGGTTTTGAACTAGCTCGGGGATGATGATATAAACGACAATGTATAGACTAAAGTTGTTATATATTTAAAACAGCGCGAACTAGGTACATACAAGTTATCGATATAATTAATAACAAGCGGCGTGAGTTCCGTGTCAGAATAGGCTTCTGACTGCTGGCTGTGCGGGCGCATCGTTTTACCGATCGTCCGAGAAACAATAGGTCTGTGAGCTCGGTGCTATTGTCGACTCGGTGCTATTGGCCGGTTTAATATTTTATACCGACACACTCGATGATTTGTATGTGTGTATATTGATGTGTATGCGTGAATCTCTACAATTATGATGATTTGTTAAAACTAGATAAGTTCTTTTGACAACATGTCAATTACTGTTTCCTTGGTTATTTAATACTTTACTTTTTTAATATGTTTATTCAATGTGTATAAACGTAAATTTCCATGGGTTTGATTCTGTCCCACGACTAAAAAACAGCCTGTATACACATCTTATTCTATGACCAATAAAAAAACCACGACACATTGTTAACGATCCGTCAAAATCAAACCATTGCTTTGCGACGATATATAAGTCGCAAACCATTGTCTGTTTCCGTCAAAAAATTCAAGAACAACAGAAAAATTTGAATATAGAAGTCTCTGGAACTTTCCCTTACACTCTACAAAACTACCAGATGACGGTCTAAACGAAATAGAATCTGCTCTAAGGAAATCATAAAAACAAACTTCTTTCCGGTGGAGGTAAAATGAATTTCGTAGCACCTGAAAATTAGAAAACACTTTAGAAGATCCTAAAGCGCGTAGCAGAAGAAGCGTTAAAATATAATGCTGAAACAAAGTGATTGCATAGTTTTACAAAAATTATGGGCACCTCCCACTTGTGAGCCCGTCTATAAGTTATCAGCTTAAGCTGTTCCTTGCATCTTGCACGAAAATTGGACGTTTTCAGCCCCAGAGACAATGCAGGTTTCAAAGAGGTTTTAGTGCCGCCACTCATCTGTCGTAACATAGATAAATTATCTTTATACCTTGTCCATTTTATTAATGGTTTTGACAGCTCACTCCCATGAAGTTTCGTATTGTTTAAGGCCCCATTTCCTAAAAATGCTAAAACGAGTGTTGCGGTTTTCAAAATTTCTTAATAAATAAATAGAATTGCTTTTTAGAAAAATTCGGTGGTAATCTTACCGATCTCAGAACCGAGAGATATTTTCAAAATAATTCTTAGGTTTGTAGAAAAAAAATCGTAAACTTCACCCAAAACCTTAAAATCGACCTTTTCCGTTTGCAAGAATTACAGTATTTCTTGGCCAACAATCTAAAAATATTTAGAATTATTTTTAATAAAGAACTATATTACACTTTCACCGTCTTAGTTTTTTATTAAACAACCTTATAACAAAGTAATTTTAATACAAATATGCTTAATATTTTTGTCCATCATCTTCCATACGAATTTAGATGAAGAATTTAATCGGTAAAATGTCAACATCAATTTTTAAAACCGTCCATCAAACATTTCAGTATCCCCCCAGAACCAAAGGCGGAAGCACATCAGTTTGAAATTCATTTTCTGGCGAAAATATTCCATCAGGGTGGGTTGCGAGTGTAATCAATCGCTTATGCTTACTTAAACTTTCATAATAGTATTATTATGAAAATGTTTTTAATTATTATGAAAAAAAAATTTCACGAAAATTATTTATAAAATTAAGCCTGTAGTCTCCTGATGGAGTCAACCATCGCCTATAGACACCAAAGGTGTTAATGGTGCGTTGCTATCTTGTGGCGAGGTCTAATGCCACATGCATAAGTTTGCCGGCTTCCTTATCCTCCAAACCGGAACACAACAGTAACAAGCACTGACGCTATTGCGACAGGAATCGGTAAGGCGGTGGTACCAGACCCGGGCGAGACAATATAGCACTCTACCACCTAGTAGCCACGATGGTAGTGACTCGTATAGCCAAACGGTCGCCTTTTACGACCTGTCTGGCAGAACGGCAGTTGGCCTATTCTTCAAAGGAGCCCGGGACCAACACAGGGGAAGACTTACTTAAAGCTTTTTTATTTTAACACAATAAATTTTGCAACAAACCTTTCATAGCTTGGTAGAGTTCCACAACGTCTCGCACGGGCGTTTGGTACCACCGCCTTACACAATGCCGCAATGGCGTCAATGTTTGTCATTGTCGTGTGCCGGTTTGGAGAGTAAGGTTGTCGGCAGACCTATGCGTGTGGCATTGTCATTCTGAAACACGGATAACAACCGATAGCACCATTAACATCTTTGGTGTCTATAGGCGATGGTTTCTTTTTCCATTGGGATAGCCATCAGCTTGTTGCTATCTTACAAATAAGAAATAAAGAAAAAATGTTAATATTTATTGTTTTATAAAAAAAATCAAACACGCTATTGAATTGACATAAAATACGAAACAAGTGAAAGGGTATGAAATTTTAGAAATAATGAAAAACCCGGTCTCGAGACCGTCCGTATTTTTGGTAGTTATCGTGATCCCTATACAATAAATAAACACGTCTATGTAAATATTTTTTCAAACATTTTTGTTTCGAAATATGTTCTGTGGATTTCCATAACTACATAAAATAATTTTTAACGAATTTAAATAAATAAATTAGTGTTTTCTTAATTTAGGTCGACTCATGTCACAGTATTGTTGCGAATAATCTTGCGACCAGTGTGAAGCGAAATGACCAGTATGTAATACAGTGAATAAGAGAAGTGTTTTAGTGATACAGCGTAGGCGGTTAAGTTTAGTGTTAGTACAGCGAGTGTGACCAGTGTGTATAGTGTATTTACGTTAGCTTATCAGTGTATTTACGTATTTGACCATAGTGTATTGTACCTTAGTGTTGTAAATACACGGTTTAATATAGATGGCGTTTTCTTACAATAACAAACCCAAAGCACGTAACAGTATAAATGAAAATTGGTGGTCATAGCGGCATTTTAAATTAACTAAAGTGCTTGATTTTGGACGAATCGGAAGTGAAACACTACTTCAAACGCTTTGAGTTATGAGACGTGCAGAATGTTTATAGTATTTTAGAGTCATATGTAATATTCAAATTCCTATGTTCATAAAAATTTGTAAATTGGTTAACTCTGCATGCCATCCCTGAAACTTTCTGCTAAATTGAGGTTTTAAGCTGGAAGAGTTAAAAAAAATAACAGTTTATAAAATTGACAGTATTTCAATTTTTTAAAAGCTGGTTATTTTCAAAATGATGGTCGATTTTAATCTTGTGAATGCCATTGAATGCAATTTAGAGCCTAAAATGTTTTACTAACTACAAAATCAATTGGCTGAAAAACGACAAAGAAGTATAAAAAAATTTTTTGTCAAAAAAATTTTGCTATTGATGAATCCCGAACGAATTACTCGATTTTATCCAAGATACAGTTTGAGACAAAGTTTTTTAAGTAAAAGAGCTGTTTAGGTCTAGAAATCAATGGGCATTAGTCTGAAATTTATTTTACAAATATGAAATGATGTTCTTATAAACAAAAAAATATTAATATTTGTAAAGCTGTACTTTTGGAAACTTGATTCGATATTTGAAATGGTATTTGAATTAGTTTTTTACGTACTAAATTATTGTAAAATGTCCAAAAATTATTAGTTCAATTTATGGAAGGGACGTAGCTTTTTCAGGAAAAGAGCCGATTAGATTTTGTATTCAGTCGGGACATTAACCTAGAAGTTATTTTAAAAAATGCTATTTCGTCAAAAAAATGTTGAGATTTATTCCGAATTTCTCAAAATTTCCTAAACCAAATTGCTTCAAATCTTCAGAAAGTCTTAAGTTGAGTGGATCCAATTGAATGCCATCAAACTCGTTTCGATAGGTCAAGCCGTTCAAAAATAGTACGATGTTTGCACACACATACGTACATAGACATACTGACGTCATCTTAAACCGTGAATATCTGGTGAAAACTCGATTTTTGAAAATCGGGGCAAAATGAGTATTTTCTATCTATATACGTAGTGGGAATTTGAAAATATTTTTAAAATTTCTACTATGTCATTGTATTATATTGGCAAAGATTTTTTTTATTTTCTTTACATACCCTTGTATATAAAAGAGAAATTTTAAAAATTGCTTCAAAAAGTGAACCAAAAATATGCAGTCACTACACTTATATGACTTCATCCAGTTTTCCCCTACATATTCGTGCAAGCGTAACAGTAGCATAATCTATACAAATAATAAAATCGTAGGAAAGTCAAAACTGTACATTGAATATTTTTTAAAAGAATACTTGGGGCGTGATCTACACTCGATATCGAAGCTAAAAATATAGTTTTTAGAATTTTTGTCTGTTTGTCTGTATGTATGTATGGGGTAAACTCAAAAAGTACTGCATGGATTTACTTCAAATTTTGCATGTATATTACTAACAGGTCGGGTCAACATATAGGCTACAAATTATCACGCTATCACCTATGGGGGAGGAGCTGTGCGGAGTAAACGAAGTCCGCGCGGACGAAGTCGCGGGCAACAGCTAGTATTGAATAATAATGATGCTTCAAAATTTATCCACCAATACTTAGAAAAATTGCAACGTTAATCGAGATTTAATAAATTTACAAACCCACAGCATTTTTTGAAGAATATTATTGAAAATATTGTTAATAATTTGAAATGGGGTAAATAAAAAAAGCATGAGTTCCGCATTAATCTACTAGTTAACTAAGGTCAACTCAGAGCATGGGCTCCCTTGTTTGATTAAGTCAAATTTTCAATAATAGACCTATTAAAGTCGGCAAATGGGGCGATGAGAGACCACCCGTTTTACTGAATGACTAACTGGTGAGTCCTAGTAAAGATAAGAATCGATCAACATTCCGAGGTAAATTTGATTTTATTTTAATTATGACATTTACTTATAAGCATAGGTGCCGCTTGGATGGATTATTTAATTACAAGCAAACTTTTCATCAGAATAATAAAAATAATATCGGTATATAAATTACACAAATTGACCTAACCCCTAGTAAGCAATTTATTTGCTAATTATGTGAGTGTTACTCAATGATATGAATACATAGAAATACACATACAAACACTCAAATATGTTTATTAAACACCCAAACCCAGAAATACGAACCCTATGCTCAATATATGAATGCCTGACCCTGTGGGTAATCAAACCCATGCCCCAATGATTAGTCAGGGTTGTTAACTATTATAACAAAGCGGTCACCAATGGCTTCACTCACATTAAATAAAAACTTAAATTTAACCATAAATAAGTTGTGTTGTAAGACTGTGCTTTTCTTTTATCTTACTGAATATATGTACATATGTAGATACGTAAATGACTATGATCCCTTGAGAAGATCGGTTCCGAGTTGATTAATTTTGTGATCTTCGACTTTTGGTCGATTTTAATTTACGTACCATGGATTATCAATCAGTTGTGAATAACATAATCTATTACTAAACGTAGAACGCGTTCACTATGGCTCTACCTTGACTTTTGCCAAATCAATGAAAAATAGAAACATTGCGGATTTTGTGTCATGACAGATGTCGCAGAAGAAAACACGCAATGAATACACAATTTCTAGGCCTAGTGTAGGCCATAGTGTGACGTATGATCGACGTATATGATCAGTGAAATATATGGATGTGTGTGTTCAATTTTAAATTCCCACGGTCGGGGACTAGCCTCTTAAGTTAAAGTTTCATACAAATAATAGTGTACTTCCTAGACAGATACCGTCCCTATACCTGAAAGGTATAAAACTGTAAGACCATTTTAGGCAAAATTGAGTTATCAATGTCATTGTATTGTATTTGGCACCCTCTATCGAGCCATAAAATTGTATTTTCTGAAAACCCTTCCACTAAAAGATATAAAATAGTATACTAGTGTAAATGAAAAACTTTCAAAGAGCAGAGTAATGTAAGAGCTGATATATGTTTGATAAAATGCATCGATAAACTGTTTATATTTTACTAGCTGTTGCCAGCGACTTCGTCCGCGCAGACTTCGTTTACTCCGCACTGCTCCTCCCCCGTAGGTGTTAGCGTGATAATATGTAGCCTATATGTTGACCCAGCCTGTTAGTAATATTCATGCAAATTTGAAGTAAATCCATGCAGTACTTTTTGAGTTTACCCCGGACATACATACAGACAAACAGACAAAAATTCTAAAAACTATATTTTTGGCTTCGATATCGATTGTAGATCACGCCCCAAGTATTCTTTTAAAAAAATATTCAATGTACAGTTTTGACTTTCCTACGATTTTATTATATGTATAGATTAAGTACTGGAGATACATTTTTCTGCTATTCTCGTTTTTGATGCGCAACCATGTGGGGTAGCTATGTAACGAGCTCCGGAATTATACGTGTTTATGCGACACACATGCATAGGAGAACTAAGGTGTCCGATTTTGGTCGCATTCGAAGCCTTCACCGTGGACAGCTTGCAACATAGATAGAAGGCCATATCCGAGGTATGTCCTCACACCATAAGCGGGGATATAACCTGATGGAATTTGCCACTTTGTTCGCTGATCGCTTAGCTAGGCCTCCTGCAAGGGTATCACCTGGCGTGGACTGATCACACAGAGTTGCGTGAAGATTTGGGGAATACCTCCTTCTAAACACAGGATAAGTTACTCATTAAAATCCCAACGAACTCTGCATGTGTGCTTGTGATGGCTAATGTTGTGATGGTTATCCAGTGCAAATGAAACCATGGTGAGGACATAGCCCTGAAACTGTTTTCTAGCACCCTACCAGGGTGTGCGAGAAGATCAGTAACCGCGGCTCGCATTCGGCTACATACATTATAGCCGAATGCGAGCCGTCAAGAGCGTGCACGACTACTTTATGTTCCTGCTATTGGTAACAAAGTACTAAATGGCGTCGGGTACATACAAACTAACATTTAAGCTCCTGTTAACTGTTGATTTTAGTAAGTCCCTGTTATTTTCTTATACTATGTATTATTTGAAGTAAATGAAATTTAGGCAATAAATAAAATTGACTTTTTACATTTTACTTTTTAAATAAAATTTATTACAACGTTTCTCGTGTAAAATTGTTTTTTGCACTTACAGTCTTACGCTTCTCAGGTACAGATATAAAGTCCTCGAGCTGTTAAAAAACCATTACTAAAATGGACAAAGTATAGATTACAAGACCTATACCAATCTTTATGTTTTGCTCTTCTCATGCATGAAAAATTGATAAAGTGCGTGTCGGGCCACGCGCAATGTAGGGTTCCGAAGTTGCCCATCACAATAATGCGGATTAAGAAGAGGGCTTGTATAGTTTCATACTATTAACATTTAAACTATTCAACGTCAATGATAAATATATATCGGCATCACAGGTTTACCGCCTATAAAAACTTCTCAAAGTACGTTTTATGAGTTGGTCGACTATCACTCAAAACTTGTAAAGCCTTTTAAGTCGTGATAGTTTTCCTTTTAACTTCATTATATTTACTACTACCACGATTTTTTTCCCACCCCCAAAATCAACCGTTTAGCCTGCAGAGGGGGGGGGGGGGGGGGGGGAGATTGACCCGAACAAAAAATGGCACTTAAAAACCTAATATTTTACAAACGAGTCCCTTAATCGAAAACTTGTTTTCACAAACTTACAATATTTTTAAAAAACCTATCCAACGATATCCCACACGATGGGGTACGTGAGAAAAACATGAACATCCCCACTTTACATGTAGGGGAGCTACCCTGAAAAAAAATAATTTCAAGATCTTTTGTTACCAATTTGTTGATGTGACTTATATATATTATTTATGCCAATTAACAGCTTTCTAGCAATAAGGATCTGAGCAATCGTGCGGTCGGACGGACAGACATGACGAAATTATAAGGGTTCCTAGTTTTCTTCGGAACCCTAAAAAGGCATTGACTTGTTCAAACCTACACTCGAAAAACAACCTTGACTTGTATTCTTAAATAGCATTTTTCGTTTTTAGTTAATTCTATGGAATCCTCTAGCAGATGAAGACAATGAAGATTACGAAAAGATGGACTGGTACAAGTGAGCATTTTTAATTCATTTTTATTTAACACTAGCTGTTGCCTGCGACTTCGTTCGCGCGGACTTCGCTTACTCCGCACAGCTCCTCCCCCGTAGGTGATAGCGTGATAATATGTAGCCTATATGTTGACCCGACCTGTCAGTAATATTCATGCAAAATTTGAAGTAAATCCATGCAGTACTTTTTGAGTTTACCCCGGACATACATTGACATTCCTACGATTTTATTATATGTAAACGTAACGTAAAAGGAAGACAATTGGCTATACTAGTCACCACTGGTCTCTATATATTTGTCTGTAACAGTAACATCAGTGCTTGCCGCTGTTATGTTCCAGTCTCTGGCTAAGGTCGCTGATACACTTATTCATGTGTCAGTGCATCTCCGCCACCCGAATGGCAACGTATACCATTAACATCATTGGTATCTGTGGGCGATGGTTATCTGTCATATGATCCCTACTTATAACTGACCTCTAGTTTGGTTCAGGCTAAATCGCTATTACAACCAATATTAAAGCTTATTGCTAGGTAGTAACGAAAGTCTGATAGCTTTACATACTTTTTATGGTACAAATAAGCTTCTTTACCTACTAATACACAGTAGTAAGTAAAGAGTATAGTTAGATAGTGACCTCTCCTCGTCTCCTCTCGGAATAGTTGGTGTTGTGTGTGTATTGTAACCTAAAAATGTGAAAGCGTGTATGTTAGTATGCCTAGTACAAACCTCGGAGTTGCTGAGCGGATTTTGATTGTGTGTTTTGTGTTTATTGTTAACTAAAACTGTGTATTGTAAATTAGATATTTGCTTAGCTTTAGCTTGTAAGTTCGAGTTACAAGCCTCAGAATGGCTGAGCGGATTTTGATATAATATGTGTGTTGTGTTTGTGTATTGTGAAATAAAACTGGACAGTAAAATGTATAAAACGAGAACTTCTAAATTTAAATAAATATTCACAGGAAAAATTACACTTACTGATCTAACTCCAAAGTAAGCAAATATTTGCTTGTGTTATGGGTGTTAGTCAACGATAATAATACATAGAAATACATATATAAATACCAGAATATATATAATAAAACACCCAAACCCGGAAATACAAACATTTATGCTAATCACACAAATGCTTGTCCCCGTCTTGGATCGAACCCGAGCCCCGTTGATTGCGTAGTCAGGGCCGCTAACCACTCGACCAACGAGGCGGTTAAAACTACTGCCGACAAATTGCGTTTCAGTTTAGCAGATGAAAAAATGTAAAGGCTAGTCTTTGAAAAAGAAAATAAAAAAAGACGTTTGTGTGTAATTATGTACGCACGTAAGAAACTATACTTCTTTGGCGTAACAAGAACAAATCTTTCTAAAAATTTCATCTTTCGCGTTATCTTATGTTTTTAGAGAAAATGACATAATAGAAAGAAGGTATTTAATACATTAAAGAAAGTTTTATTATAACGCATCATCTAGTTAAATAAATTTTATTTAAATATCATAAAGAATTATTTGTACGTAATTAAAAAAAAGTATCTTCAGGCCCATATCCCCGAAGAGACAGGCAGAGGCACAACAAGTGCAACCACGATTAGCCGAAGATACTTGGTCCCACAATGTGATAGGTGGCAAGCCTATCGCCAACCGGGCACTTTCCAATTCCGGGCAACGTTGTTTTTATCATAAAACTGAAAAAACACATTTTTTAATTTCCCGACCCAGGAATCGAACCCAGGACCTCATGTGGTCAACTCCGACACCGGACCACTAGACCACAGAGGCGATACATAATTAAAAATTAACAAACTTTTTTGAAAAACTTATTTTTTGATACTAGCCAACTTCATGTCGGTTTTTCGGTACGGTGTGCGCACATCGTAAAATTGTAATCTCAAATTTTTATAACAATAAAGCATAACTTCAAAAATACCTAATCATTTTCTCTTGCTTAATAATATTTATACAGAGCCCCATAGTGAATAAATAAATAAATAAATATTCACACTTACTGATCTAACCCCAAAGTAAGCAAATTATTAGCTTGTGTTTTGGGTGTTAGTCAACGATACTAATACGTAGAAATACATATATAAATACTGAAATATATGTAATGAACACCCAAACCCGGAAATACAAACATTTATGCTCATCACACAAATGCTTGTCCCCGTCGGGGATCGAACCCGAGCCCCGTCGATTGCGTAGTCTGGGTCGCTAACCACTCGATCAACGGGACGGTCGGAATAGTCTTACCATATCATTGCTGGACAAAAGTATAATTTATCTTTTCTTGGATATAGATGTTTGATGATGTACGGCGTTCGGTCGGAGAGAGTGTCGAGTGATTCAGACGAGTCGTCAGAGGAGGAAGAAAGGGTGCCTTTCGTGAGCGAGAATTCTGTGCGAGAAGATCCCGACCTCATGCTGGTGCCTACCATAGTGGATAAGGTTGTACTGCCTAAAATCACTGGTAAGATTATTTATAATTTTACGGATTCTCTTACTGCTGATAGAGATTTTGAATAATAAATTCAACAATATTGCATCTTATTATTAAATAATGTCAAGTTTCTTTCGGATTTGATATTAGCACCACAAATATTCCTGGCGCAATAGCGATAGAGGTAAGTGATGACTGATAACACTGATCGGTTCACCTGTTTAGATGGTGAGGTATCTAGTCGGTAAATTTATTAATGTAACAATTCATACCTGTAACCCTTGTACATAGGTGTATGTATAGGGTGGCAGGGTGGTCTTTGCCCACCCCAGATGGTCTTTTTTAGTATCGATAGGGAAGCGCTTGAGACCACGTTCTCGCCTGATGGTAAGCTAAGATGTGACCTAAGATGGAACGCGTTTATCTGTACACTCTTCTCTTGAAGATCCCCAGATTTTATTTGTCGGGAAACACACACTCAGGAAGCATGTTCCAGTCCCTTGCGGTTCGAATGAAGAATGTCGAGTCGAACTGCTTTGTCCTAGTATCCACCCCAGGATGTTGGGTTATTGATTTTAAATTCTATCGTCTATAGGCTGGACGTCTAAAACACCATTAAAAATCGTTGAAATCAAATAACTACCTACATAAAACCGAGAAATATATATACATACTTGGTTTTTAGAATGAATCAAAACCTTTAGGGTACTTCCTGTTGACCTACTCTTGTGAAATTTGGCAACATCACAAAAAAATACAAATTATACGGAACCCTCGGTGTACGAGTCCGACTCGCACTTGACCTTTTTTGGAGTCGAGACCCCAGTCCCCCTCTGAAAAATAACTAGATACGCCAATGCACTTGTAACAAAGCACCAATGTAGGCGATTTTGCATAATTACTTTCATCTAGTGAGTCATCTGTTTGTATGATGTATAGTGTCCTAGTATTTACTCAAATGTCAAAATAAGTCGGGGATTTTTGGGCCCAAATGTAAGTGGTGGAAGTGTGGTTCAAAAATATTACCATTTTTCTATTTCAAAGCTCAAAATATGAGCCTTATTTGCTTTTTGAGAAAAAAGAATATAAGTATGTAGTACTAAAATAGTATAATCGATAAAATTGTAATTGATTTATGTAAATAATTTTAATTAAAATGGGAGCTCGTTAGTGTATAGTGTATTCTTTATTAATATTTAATTTAATCAACAGTACGTACTGTAGTTATCTAACAAACCATTTATAATATAAAGAAAAAACATTAACAATACAATTTCAATAATCGACTGATTACATTACATCGAATTTAATCTAATCTAATACCTTTAAACGAGCAATTCTTGTATATATATATATATATATATATATACATAATTGGAATCTCGGAATCGGCTCCAACGATTTTCATGAAAGTCACAAATTAGGGGTTTTTCGGGTCAAGGAATTGATTTATCAAGGTTCCAGGTCAAAGAAAACCTCGGTTCCCAAGGTATGGGTATGTGAAAAATCGAGCAAAGCTCGGTCAACCAGGTACAGAATTTTTTTTTTATTTATTCTATAGGAATCGATTTATCAAGATTCCAGGTTCAAGAAAAGCTCGGTTCCCAAGATATGGGTATGTGAAAAACTGAGCAAAGCTCGGTCAACCAGGTATTAAATTTTAATGTCTGTGGATTTGATACAGCTAAAAGTGACAATTATAACTGACATTACTGATGACTCGTAAGTCGCGGACTTCACTCTTCGCTATTTTAGGTATAGTGCCTCTCTGTAATTTGTGGTTTACAAAAAATCTGTGTTTTAGTATTGTGTCAATTTATAAACATGAAACACAGTTTCGTGTATTACAAGTATTAGTTGCTCATATAGTAGTAAACGGTTAAACTATACCACTATGGTATGGTGTGGTACCGTAACCTCACTTTTACAGAAAATCTTATATTTTTGTTCTTAGATTGTTAAAATCGGTAATATTTTCAGTATTTATACAATGTTAAATTAGCTATTAATTGACATAATTTTCAACTTATTACAAGAGCGCCCGAGATTCTGAGGAAGGATATTGGTCTCGTTTAAAACACAAATGACACGTGTGTATGTTTGACATGGTATCTGTTGGTGTACCAGAGTTGGTGGAGCAGGCGTGGGACCCGATGTGCGTGCGCGCGTGCGTGCGGCTGCGCAGCGTGCTGGTGCGCGCCACCGCGCTGCCGGCCGCCACCTCCCTGCCGCGGCTGGCGGCCGCCGCGCGCGCGCGCCTCGCCAGCGCGCTCAACGCCGACGTCTTCCTGCCCGCGCTGCCGCCACAGTCAGTCTCACCACACCACGCAACACAACACACAACACACATATACACCTGGCTCTCCACTTGACCAGCCTCGTCCTCAGCAGCGTGCCACAGCCTGTGGAAAGCTACGCAATTGGATACCCACATACGACACAATTTTTGCTGTGTACCGAGTACACACCGTTTCCACTCATCGCACGGTTCACACTGAGACGTTTTTGAACATGACCATTTACCGACATAATTCGGCTTGCTGCGAGGCCGCCTCATTTGGTTGAAGTCGCGGCAAGTCTCGACTCGCGACACGGTCTCCACTAGAGCTGCCTCAGTCCGAGGCGGGCGGTCGGGCCGAGGCTGCCTCAAATGGATACCCCGCTTACCACACGCTGTATCATCCTTACCCTTCTGACGCACCTGCGTGTGTCCTCCCGAAGATAATAGCACGCTAAAACCTTTGACCACCGACCACACAACCCATAGGCGCCTAATGTTTGATTTTCCGTATTGAATGCATTCTGTCAACTAGCTGAGGTAAGACGAAGCGGGGTTGCAACACCGTGATTGGCTAACTCAAGGTCGCAGTAAAAGATAGTGATATACGAGCGTCTGATTGGTCGGCACTGATTGAGTTTTGGTGTGTGGACATTTACATCGGAACTATATGCAAGATGTATTGGCAGGAACCATTCGCCTGTTATTAAGTGTCTATGGGCTGTGTGGTCGGTACCTTTGACGTACCGCCACCCGCGCGATAAAGCGCACACAGTCGGAATGTTTGCGACGATAACCGATAATAGCCGGTCACATTGCATGTATCACGTCATTGCGCGAAGCTTTGACGATGGACGCAAGTGCAATCGCAGCATAATAATAAGCAAAAAAGCGGTCATGATAATAATCCCACTGTCGTAATAAGCGAATATTACGTGCCACGAACATAACTGAAGTCCACGGGCGACTGTCCGAATACATATGATTTTAATCGCAATTTTCAACTTGTGATATTAGTTGGAAATCGTGATTTAAATATGTGTAAAATACGTGTAATATCTACAAAAATATTTTTGAAGCGTTTATTAGCACATAAAAAATTCGCATATTTATTAATAAAAAAGTTGCAAAAAAAGGTTTTTTTTAATCGTCTTTTATTCTGCAATCTGTCGCCATTGTGGGACATTAAGCGGTAGATATGTCTCATAGATTAGATGTTGTTTCTAGAAGTGCAACCTGTGTTGCACCCTATTAAATACTGTGTGCCTTTACTGTAACACATCTTGGGGAGTTCTGCGCTTTAGTCGACTTTTAGACTGTGTTCTCCATCAGATTTTGAGCTAGTACATTTGGATGGTTAGCAATTCTGTCTTTATAAGACCTGGTATATCTGACAATTTCTCCCTTGACTGTAGGTATTACTAAGTGTATGAAGTTGTTCGTTTGTTATAAACCATGGGGCGTTTGTTATTGACCGTAGATTTTTGTTTTGAAATCTTTGGATTATCTCAATGTTAGAATGAGAAGCTGTTCTGCACAGTTGTATGCCGTAGGTCCAGACTGTCTTAAGTGTAGTTTTATATAACAAAAGTTTGTTTAAAAGAAAAGGTAAAGTTTTTGTTAGTAACTCCGAAACTATTAATATTTAATAAATTCTTAAAAAAGAGGAAATTTACAAAAACTAACTCTCAACTTCCGGAACTCTATCTCCATTATTTATATTTTAATTGAATGCTGAAAATGGTTATCCGCGCGGCATTTTTAGGTCACGCGCGCGGCGTCAACGCCGACTAAGTTAAGAAGAGCACGAGAATCATCTGATTTTTTTTTTGCAATTTCATGATATAAAAAAGATGGAAAAAGAAATTCAAAGAAGGCTGGCCACAATGGCCTTCGTCTTATCTGAAATCGTAATATATATTAAAAAATACGTAATTTTTTTCAATATAAACTAGCAATATAGAAATTCTCGAAGGATGTATTAGAAAAATCTAATACATTTTTTTGTAAGACTCCATAGTGAGCAGTTCGAAAAAAAACCGCCATGTTGAATATTCTTGTTTTTCACATGGAGTAGAGAGAAAAGAGGATCACCTCTTCGAATAGAAGTGTCCATCAAAAAGCATTGACAAACAGTGGTCTCGTCACCGCTTAAAAATAATTTTTAAAAAAGGAAGTAGTAAAAATAATTATATGTTGCTATTTAATTTTATTTATCAAGATATAGAATATTTTAGCTCATTTATTTATCCATAAAGATACTTTTGTGATAAATCCAAATACGACAAAACTGACAACTCGTATTGCAAAATGTCAGTATTTTATAAAAAATCAAAATATTATTTTATTAACATTTCTTTAGAGACCTTTACAAATGAAATTTGTTTTTAAATAATAAAACAACAATTCTGACACGAATTTCGTTATAAGACGTTATATTCAAATTACGAGTCCAAGCGATTTATGAAGCGTGGCCAGTGTTCTTTTATAGTGAAATATTATACAACTTCTACTAGTAGTTGACCTGTGCAATTTGCTCGCATGTACTATATTTTGTCGTCGGTATAGTTTATTATACAAACTTTCATTCCCAGTTCTAGCACTTTAGAGGTTAATTCTGAAAAAAAGTTAGCTCATATATTACTCTCGTTCTTCTATTTCTATGCCAAAAGAGATTAATGAAATCGACCTAAAAGTCCTACAAGAATATAGCCTAAGCCGAAAATATTAAATTAAGTTAATGTCCAGTAAGTCCGGACATTTTTTAATAACAAGTACATTTAAAAAAGTAACATACTTGGAAGTTATGAAACTAAATTGTACTTGTACGGTTTTTCTTATTTTTAAATCAACTCATTTTTACGATAGGTATGTTTATGTAATGTTGAACTGACTATTAAATAAAACGCAATAAAAAATGCAAGTTTTTATTAATCACAACACAGAAGCAGGGGGTTGTCACTCCGCAGTTTAGGTATATGCGCCGTATGGAGTGGGTTGTCGCTCGGTTTGCGCGACAGTTGCGGTCACGTTGCGCTCGCGCGTACTACAACTAGGCACAAAAACTTCTCAAGTGACAATGTCGTGACAACGTTCGCAACTCGGTCATAAAACTAGGGCGTGCAAAGAAAATTCGTGGTTCACGGTCACGTTATATTTTTCAATTTTGCTTGCAGGTGGTTAGCTCTGGCGAGTCTAGCTATATTTTTATACCTAAACCTAACTTTTGTAAAGGAGTGAATTTTCTGTATGGTACTGTTAGGTATTTTGTGTCAGAAGGCTGTATAAACAAGATAATCTTAGTATTAAAAAAAACATCTATTTAATCTGTGATCAAGTGGCATTAAATATTTTGCTTTGTTATTGTAAGCAAATATTGTTGGTGTTTTAACTTTTAAAATCCAATAATTTTCATGATGAGATATAAATCTTGAATTCAAGTTATTATAATCCTTGCACATTTTTCATGAATTTAGCATTAAAAAAGTGTGTATACAATTTACATTTCAGAAAAAAATAATACAATACAATAAGTATCTATCAACGTGCGATGGTTTCTAGTTTCTTCATTCTCTTTTCATGAAAATCGGTTGAGCTGTTTAGACGTCACAGCTTATCACCCTCACTTTTGCATTTATAATATTAGTTATGTAATATTTTTATGACTATCGTAGCGCTTCGAACATGAATGTTGAAGCGTCGCATTTCCCCTAGTCGGGTGTGCCCTGTGTGTGAGCACAGTATACTGGAGGCTACCAGTAGTCAATCTACATACATGTGATATTCGAGCATCGCACCATAAACACCTCTCACGGACGCGATGTCTCGGAATGGTTCGGCAGGCGTATTACCTAACGTTTGCAAAGCGCCAGCGATCAGCGATGACTTTTAAACGTAGTGAAAAATCATCGAAAACGTCTTTATAATTTCTTACTGGTCACTGGATGAACTTTTTGTTATGAAGGCTGTTATGTGTCTTACAATAACTAAACAATTACGATAATTTCGCTTTGCGAGTTACGTGATAACCCCGCCGGACAGTTTGTTTCGCACCAGTCCGAGATATCGTGTCCGTGAGAGTATTGTGTGGTGTGAGTGTAGAGCGGTGTGTGTGTGTTGTGCGCAGTATCGTGGAGGGCCCGGGCGGCATGTTCTGGCGGCGCTGCGTGGGCGGCGGCGTGCGGCTGGTGCGCGCGGCGCTGGCGCTGTGCGCGCCGCCGCCCGCCCTGCACGCCGACGACCTCGTGCTCGCGCTCATCGGTAACACACACAAACACTCTTACCGCACCTCTCATTAACACCTCACTACACCTCTCCTTAACGTAATTCACTGATTCTTCTCCCTTAATGACCGAGCACACTGGAACAGACTGAAAATCACCGGGCCGCGTCGCAAAAATGCGCCTAAATCGCATTCCTTTATTTTATACTAGCTACAAGGTGCAGCCCGCTACATTATTAAATTTTGGTGAATCCCGCGGAATCTCCTAATTGTTCCGTAATAAAAAGTAGCCTACGTGCTATTCCACATCACAATCTACCCGTGCGCCGAATTTCACGCAAATCATACATCATATAATCCATTCAGTAATATTTCGTGATTGAGCACCAAACATCCATCCATCCACCCAAACATCCAGACTAGGGTTGTAACGGAACTCCGCCTCCTTTACTGCAGAACTTCCGCAAAGAATCGAACCTCTGCCTCCTCCAAATTTATGCGGAGGTTTATTTACGCTAAATACAACGCGCAAAGAGCGAGCTGGAAGACACGGCCGCACGGCTACGTATTTGCGAGTGAAATGGTCAACATTTTGCTTGTGCCGCGGGAACACGGGCGGGAGGACGGTGGTGGGGGCGTGAACGAATGACAGGAAATATTCTTTGTAGAGAGTATTATATTCTTTGGACAGGAATCAACTTGTCGAATCGCTCGGTACCGCACAGTTATTTTGTGTTTGAGCCGCGATTGTTTTAAGTGATTTAGTGCGTGATTAATATAATGTAACCATTTGAAATAAATATTTTGGACTTTAACAAACCATAAATTTATATTTTTTCTACTTCGAATTTCGTCTCCGCCTCCGTTAACCTCCGCATCCGCGGAGGCGAACCTCATCTCCATCGCATTCGCCTCCGCTAACAATGCCTCCGTTACAACCCTTATCCAGACTATCGCATTTAAAATATTAATATAGATGAACTATCGCACACTATGGAAGAGCAAATTTTAATGAATGCGATGCGGTCTAGCCCGGTCCGTGACACCCCATCACCAGTGTGCTAATTGTGCGCACGAGTTCCTCCGTGTAGAGTATTTATAAAATCACGTAATTATGGATGCAAAACGGTTAATAATTTTCGTTCAATGGTAGAAAAAAGAGCTATACGATTTGCGAGAATAACATTTGCAAATATACGGAAATACGATGCCTGCTCCGCCCTGCTGCAGCCCATCCTAATGTGCTCAACTAGCATTTTACGTTGCAAATGACTCGCTCAGCCCGTTACGCACAGACCCAGTTTGCGCGAGCCTTTACATTATTACACTCAAACACGGGCGTACCGAGGAGGTGGGAAGGGGGGCACGAAGCCCCCCCCCCCCCCCCGCCCCTTAGAATTTGTTTGCCTCTCTACTAACTATCTAGGCCTACTGATTTTGAAGTAACACTTCTTTAGCTGCGACTAATGGGTCATTGAGTGTTTTGGACTATGACAAGATAATATAAATGTGTTTCGGTAATATGGCGCATGTATTTAGATACCGATTTTTATTTGTAAAACTTAAAACTTTTTCAAGTAACGATGTCGGTACTTCTTGTCTTCAACTAATCTTTGCCAGGTACAGAAAAAAAAACACATTTATTTTATAATGTTTAATTAATTTTATGGTGTATGGCGTCATTTCTTAATAAACTCAAATTTATGAATAAATATCTGTTATATATTATATAGTAAAACTATTCAAACATATTTAAAATAACTTTACCTATAAAATAAAATATAAACAACTACAAAAAATATATTTAATTTCATTAATGTTATTAAAAACCATGCTCAATTCTTTAACTCTTTGCAAATAAACTAACATTAGCTAAGCTTCATTAAAAAATATAAAACACTATTCGTTCCAATGCATATGTTTCGATTGCTCAAACAATAAATGAACAATTTTATTATTTGTCGATTTGCGCAATTACTGATGTATTGAAGCAAAACATCGTGTCTCTTGTGAAAATAACAATATTTTAAATCGATTTGATAATAAAAATACGCGTGTTTAATTAATAGGCAATAATTTATGTGCGACATATACAATTAGTATCGAAAACCTGTCGAGTTATTAAAAGCATTATTTGATAGCTTACCATAATCATTGATTAAATATGCATAATAATTTTATTGATATTAATAATCAAAATAAAAGAAAATATTGCTTAAAATAATAGGAAATAACTTAATTTTAGTGGTAAATTGGAGTATTTAAGAATACGATAACTTTTTAATTTTGTTATGGCGCGTCGAACGATTTTTGATAGGGGAAAATGTATGGGTTCGCGTCACCGAAATACGCGACATGCTCATAACGTGTTGCGCTAAACTGGCTACCCGTGACAGCCTGTTTAATAATACAAGGTATAAATATGGATATTTCGTATTGAGTTTGTGTAATGTGCAGCCATATGTTTGATTAAAAAACAAAGTGAAGGATGATTGCTCGGAGTGCAAATAATTGTGAAAATGAATGCCGATAGACGTGAAGTAATTATAATGACTGTAATATTGATAATTACACAATTTTTAGTCATAGTAGAGGCCTTTGATACCGATATGGATCTTACTTTTATATGAGGACACACGATTTAAAATAAATAATCCTCTTAAGTCGTAGTAATATTCAAAAAGTATGGTCATCGCACGGGCGATAGCAATGTGCGATGGAGTCTAGTCATGAGTTCGGCAAATGGAGAACACAAAAGGGTCAAAATAACCCATCAAACCTAATCTTATCAAACCTACACACCTAATATTGGAGGGTGTATATAGAGGGATAATGTATGTATATTAAAATGTATTGGCTTAGATTCTTCAGGATAACCCTGAAAATGCCTTAAAAATAGGTTGTCGATATAAACTTAATATAAAGTTTTCTGTGAAAAAGTACAAGTGGATTTTAATATAATTACAAATGGAGTTTATCGATGTGCCGACGACAGAAAGTATAAAATGTACAAATTGAAATCTCCTTATTCACACAGTATGTAGTATTTTAGCAGTGGAGCAGTAGATGAGCGTGTGTTGTCCCCGCAGACAGCCTGTGCACGGGCGCGGGCGCCGCGCCGGGCGGGTGCTGCGCGCGCGCCGCCGCCGCGCTGGCGCACTCCCTGCCGCGCGCCGGCCCGCTGCGCCGCCGCGCGCTCGCCCGCCTCGCCGCGCTCGCGCACGTCGCCAACCGCCGCCTGCAGCCCGACAACCCGCTGCACATGTACGTGACACACACACACCCTCCCCCTCGCCGCGCTCGCGCACGTCGCCAACCGCCGCCTGCAGCCCGACAACCCGCTGCACATGTACGTGACACACACACACCCTCCCCCTCGCCGCGCTCGCGCACGTCACCAACCGCCGCCTGCAGCCCGACAACCCGCTGCACATGTACGTGACACACACACACCCTCCCCCTCGCCGCGCTCGCGCACGTCGCCAACCGCCGCCTGCAGCCCGACAACCCGCTGCACATGTACGTGACACACACACACCCTCCCCCTCGCCGCGCTCGCGCACGTCGCCAACCGCCGCCTGCAGCCCGACAACCCGCTGCACATGTACGTGACACACACACACCCTCCCCCTCGCCGCGCTCGCGCACGTCGCCAACCGCCGCCTGCAGCCCGACAACCCGCTGCACATGTACGTGACACACACACACCCTCCCCCTCGCCGCGCTCGCGCACGTCGCCAACCGCCGCCTGCAGCCCGACAACCCGCTGCACATGTACGTGACACACACACACCCTCCCCCTCGCCGCGCTCGCGCACGTCGCCAACCGCCGCCTGCAGCCCGACAACCCGCTGCACATGTACGTGACACACACACACCCGCCCCCTCGCCGCGCTCGCGCACGTCGCCAACCGCCGCCTGCAGCCCGACAACCCGCTGCACATGTACGTGACACACACACACCCTCCCCCTCGCCGCGCTCGCGCACGTCGCCAACCGCCGCCTGCAGCCCGACAACCCGCTGCGCATGTACGTGACACACACACACCCGCCCCCTCGCCGCGCTCGCGCACGTCGCCAACCGCCGCCTGCAGCCCGACAACCCGCTGCACATGTACGTGACACACACACACACCCGCCCCCTCGCCGCGCTCGCGCACGTCGACAACCGCCGCCTGCAGCCCGACAACCCGCTGCACATGTACGTGACACACACACACCCTCCCCCTCGCCGCGCTCGCGCACGTCGCCAACCGCCGCCTGCAGCCCGACAACCCGCTGCACATGTACGTGACACACACACACCCTCCCCCTCGCCGCGCTCGCGCACGTCGCCAACCGCCGCCTGCAGCCCGACAACCCGCTGCACATGTACGTGACACACACACACCCGCCCCCTCGCCGCGCTCGCGCACGTCGCCAACCGCCGCCTGCAGCCCGACAACCCGCTGCACATGTACGTGACACACACACACCCTCCCCCTCGCCGCGCTCGCGCACGTCGCCAACCGCCGCCTGCAGCCCGACAACCCGCTGCACATGTACGTGACACACACACACCCGCCCCCTCGCCGCGCTCGCGCACGTCGCCAACCGCCGCCTGCAGCCCGACAACCCGCTGCACATGTACGTGACACACACACACACCCGCCCCCTCGCCGCGCTCGCGCACGTCGACAACCGCCGCCTGCAGCCCGACAACCCGCTGCACATGTACGTGACACACACACCCGCCCCCTCGCCGCGCTCGCGCACGTCGCCAACCGCCGCCTGCAGCCCGACAACCCGCTGCACATGTACGTGGCACACACACACACCCTCCCCCTCGCCGCGCTCGCGCACGTCGCCAACCGCCGCCTGCAGCCCGACAACTCGCTGCACATGTACGTGGCACACACACACACCCTCCCCCTCGCCGCGCTCGCGCACGTCGCCAACCGCCGCCTGCAGCCCGACAACCCGCTGCACATGTACGTGGCACACACACACCCTCCCCCTCGCCGCGCTCGCGCACGTCGCCAACCGCCGCCTGCAGCCCGACAACCCGCTGCACATGTACGTGGCACACACACACACCCTCCCCCTCGCCGCGCTCGCGCACGTCGCCAACCGCCGCCTGCAGCCCGACAACCCGCTGCACATGTACGTGACACACACACACCCGCCCCCTCGCCGCGCTCGCGCACGTCGCCAACCGCCGCCTGCAGCCCGACAACCCGCTGCACATGTACGTGACACACACACACACCCGCCCCCTCGCCGCGCTCGCGCACGTCGACAACCGCCGCCTGCAGCCCGACAACCCGCTGCACATGTACGTGACACACACACACCCGCCCCCTTGCCGCGCTCGCGCACGTCGCCAACCGCCGCCTGCAGCCCGACAACCCGCTGCACATGTACATGGCACACACACACACCCTCCCCCTCGCCGCGCTCGCGCACGTCGCCAACCGCCGCCTGCAGCCCGACAACTCGCTGCACATGTACGTGGCACACACACACACCCTCCCCCTCGCCGCGCTCGCGCACGTCGCCAACCGCCGCCTGCAGCCCGACAATCCGCTGCACATGTACGTGGCACACACACACCCTCCCCCTCGCCGCGCTCGCGCACGTCGCCAACCGCCGCCTGCAGCCCGACAACCCGCTGCACATGTACGTGGCACACACACACCCTCCCCCTCGCCGCGCTCGCGCACGTCGCCAACCGCCGCCTGCAGCCCGACAACCCGCTGCACATGTACGTGGCACACACACACACCCTCCCCCTCGCCGCGCTCGCGCACGTCGCCAACCGCCGCCTGCAGCCCGACAACCCGCTGCACATGTACGTGACACACACACACCCGCCCCCTCGCCGCGCTCGCGCACGTCGCCAACCGCCGCCTGCAGCCCGACAACCCGCTGCACATGTACGTGACACACACACACCCGCCCCCTCGCCGCGCTCGCGCACGTCGACAACCGCCGCCTGCAGCCCGACAACCCGCTGCACATGTACGTGACACACACACACACCCGCCCCCTCGCCGCGCTCGCGCACGTCGCCAACCGCCGCCTGCAGCCCGACAACCCGCTGCACATGTACGTGGCACACACACACACCCTCCCCCTCGCCGCGCTCGCGCACGTCGCCAACCGCCGCCTGCAGCCCGACAACTCGCTGCACATGTACGTGGCACACACACACCCTCCCCCTCGCCGCGCTCGCGCACGTCGCCAACCGCCGCCTGCAGCCCGACAATCCGCTGCACATGTACGTGGCACACACACACCCTCCCCCTCGCCGCGCTCGCGCACGTCGCCAACCGCCGCCTGCAGCCCGACAACCCGCTGCACATGTACGTGGCACACACACACCCTCCCCCTCGCCGCGCTCGCGCACGTCGCCAACCGCCGCCTGCAGCCCGACAACCCGCTGCACATGTACGTGGCACACACACACACCCTCCCCCTCGCCGCGCTCGCGCACGTCGCCAACCGCCGCCTGCAGCCCGACAATCCGCTGCACATGTACGTGGCACACACACACCCTCCCACTCGCCGCGCTCGCGCACGTCGCCAACCGCCGCCTGCAGCCCGACAACCCGCTGCACATGTACGTGACACACACACACACACACCCGCCCCCTCGCCGCGCTCGCGCACGTCGCCAACCGCCGCCTGCAGCCCGACAACCCGCTGCACATGTACGTGGCACACACACCCTCCCCCTCGCCGCGCTCGCGCACGTCGCCAACCGCCGCCTGCAGCCCGACAACCCGCTGCACATGTACGTGACACACACACACACACACACCCGCCTCCTCGCCGCGCTCGCGCACATCGCCAACCGCCGCCTGCAGCTTGACAACCCGCTGCACATGTACGTGGCACACACACATACCCGCCCCCTCGCCGCGCTCGCGCACGTCGCCAACCGGCGCCTGCAGCCCGACAACCCGCTGCACATGTACGTGACACACACACACCCGCCCCCTCGCCGCGCTCGCGCACGTCGCCAACCGGCGCCTGCAGCCCGACAACCCGCTGCACATGTACGTGACAGACACACACCCGCCCCCTCGCCGCGCTCGCGCACGTCGCCAACCGCCGCCTGCAGCCCGACAACCCGCTGCACATGTACGTGACACACACACACACCCGCCCCCTCGCCGCGCTCGCGCACGTCGCCAACCGGCGCCTGCAGCCCGACAACCCGCTGCACATGTACGTGACACACACACACCCGCCCCCTCGCCGCGCTCGCGCACGTCGCCAACCGGCGCCTGCAGCCCGACAACCCGCTGCACATGTACGTGACAGACACACACCCGCCCCCTCGCCGCGCTCGCGCACGTCGCCAACCGGCGCCTGCAGCCCGACAACCCGCTGCACATGTACGTGACAGACACACACCCGCCCCCTCGCCGCGCTCGCGCACGTCGCCAACCGCCGCCTGCAGCCCGACAACCCGCTGCACATGTACGTGACACACACACACACCCGCCCCCTCGCCGCGCTCGCGCACGTCGCCAACCGCCGCCTGCAGCCCGACAACCCGCTGCACATGTACGTGGCACACACACACCCTCCCCCTCGCCGCGCTCGCGCACGTCGCCAACCGCCGCCTGCAGCCCGACAACCCGCTGCTCATGTACGTGACACACACACACACCCGCCCCCTCGCCGCGCTAGCGCACGTCGCCAACCGCCGCCTGCAGCCCGACAACCCGCTGCACATGTACGTGGCACACACACACCCTCCCCCTCGCCGCGCTCGCGCACGTCGCCAACCGGCGCCTGCAGCCCGACAACCCGCTGCACATGTACGTGACACACACACACACCCTCCCCCTCGCCGCGCTCGCGCACGTCGCCAACCGCCGCCTGCAGCCCGACAACCCGCTGCACATGTACGTGGCACACACACACCCTCCCCCTCGCCGCGCTCGCGCACGTCGCCAACCGCCGCCTGCAGCCCGACAACCCGCTGCACATGTACGTGGCACACACACACCCTCCCCCTCGCCGCGCTCGCGCACGTCGCCAACCGCCGCCTGCAGCCCGACAACCCGCTGCACATGTACGTGACACACACACACACACACCCGCCCCCTCGCCGCGCTCGCGCACGTCGCCAACCGCCGCCTGCAGCCCGACAACCCGCTGCACATGTACGTGGCACACACACACCCTCCCCCTCGCCGCGCTCGCGCACGTCGCCAACCGCCGCCTGCAGCCCGACAACCCGCTGCACATGTACGTGGCACACACACACCCTCCCCCTCGCCGCGCTCGCGCACGTCGCCAACCGCCGCCTGCAGCCCGACAACCCGCTGCACATGTACGTGACACACACACACACCCTCCCCCTCGCCGCGCTCGCGCACGTCGCCAACCGCCGCCTGCAGCCCGACAACCCGCTGCACATGTACGTGGCACACACACACCCTCCCCCTCGCCGCGCTCGCGCACGTCGCCAACCGCCGCCTGCAGCCCGACAACTCGCTGCACATGTACGTGGCACACACACACCCTCCCTCTCGCCGCGCTCGCGCACGTCGCCAACCGCCGCCTGCAGCCCGACAACCCGCTGCACATGTACGTGGCACACACACACCCTCCCCCTCGCCGCGCTCGCGCACGTCGCCAACCGCTGCCTGCAGCCCGACAACCCGCTGCACATGTACGTGACACACACACACACACACACCCGCCCCCTCGCCGCGCTCGCGCACGTCGCCAACCGCCGCCTGCAGCCCGACAACCCGCTGCACATGTACGTGGCACACACACACCCTCCCCCTCGCCGCGCTCGCGCACGTCGCCAACCGCCGCCTGCAGCCCGACAACCCGCTGCACATGTACGTGGCACACACACACCCTCCCCCTCGCCGCGCTCGCGCACGTCGCCAACCGCCGCCTGCAGCCCGACAACCCGCTGCACATGTACGTGACACACACACACACCCGCCCCCTCGCCGCGCTCGCGCACGTCGCCAACCGCCGCCTGCAGCCCGACAACCCGCTGCACATGTACGTGGCACACACACACCCTCCCCCTCGCCGCGCTCGCGCACGTCGCCAACCGGCGCCTGCAGCCCGACAACCCGCTGCACATGTACGTGACACACACACACATCCGCCCCCTCGCCGCGCTCGCGCACGTCGCCAACCGGCGCCTGCAGCCCGACAACCCGTTGCACATGTACGTGGCACATACACACCCTCCCCCTCGCCGCGCTCGCGCACGTCGCCAACCGCCGCCTGCAGCCCGACAACCCGCTGCACATGTACGTGACACTCACACACACACCCGCCCCCTCGCCGCGTTCGCGCACGTCGCCAACCGGCGCCTGCAGCCCGACAACCCGCTGCACATGTACGTTAAACACACACACATAGTATATTTGTATCCGTTTGGCGGAATAGCAATGCCACATGTCTAGTTTACTGGCTACCTTACTATCCAAACCGGAACAGAACAATAGCAAGCATTGACGCTTTTGTCAAAGGTATGGCAAAGGTTGTCTGGCAGAGATTGTTCGGTAGCGATAAGACCGCCTTTGTGTACCTATATATCTACTATTATAATACTACTAATATGATTGTAAAATGTTTATTAATGTTGTAGTTATCGGTGCGCAATAAAGTGTATTCATTCATTTATTCATTCAGCATTGATGCTATTGCGGCAGGAATAGGTAAGGTAGTGGTGACAAATACTAGGGCGAGACGACGCGGAACTCTACCACCTAGTAGTCACGATGGTAGTGACTCGTATAGCCAATCGGTCGCTTTTTACGACCTCCCTGGCAGAAGAGCAATTGGCCAATAGGCCCTTCAAAGAAGCCCGGGACCAACACGGGGAAAATGTAAAAATCAGTCGCCTTTTACGACGTGCCTGGCAGAACGGCAATCTATTCTTCAAAGGTGCCTAGAACATTAGGGGGAAGAATGTTGTTTAAATGTTGTATTTTTTTGTTATTTTTTTAGTTTTAATGTTACGTCTTTTAACTTTAAATCAAGCTAATTTTTATTAATAATAATATGATTATTTATTGTACAACTTTGTAAGTGTGAAAATGTGGTTGAAAACTAACAGATGTTATCTTAATATAAATACAACTATATCGTATTAAATAAAATAAATATATCTTACTAGCTGTTGCCCACGACTTCGTCCGCGCGGAGTTCGTGGATGTGCGCAGTAGAACTGCTCCTCCCCCGTAGGTGATAGCGTGATAATATGTAGCCTATATGTTGACCCGACCTGTTAGTAATATTTATGCAAAATTTGAAGTAAATCCATGCAGTACTTTCTGAGTTTACCCGGACATACATACAGACAAACAGACAAAAATTCTAAAAACTATAATTTTGGCTTCGATATCCATTGTAGATCACACCCCAAGTATTCTTCAAAAAAATATTCAATGTACAGTTTTGATTTTCCTACGATTTACTATATTGTACGTACCGCGGGTTCGTAATTGCAAGAAAACACCACTTATATTAAATCCGTGTATTTACACAACACAACGTAATACTAAAATACACTTTACACCCTAGTCACTCCCTGTACTATCACTGAACTTAGAACACTACACAATAAAACACTTCTCGCTTCGCACTGGTCACTTGATGTATCGCTCTCGATCGCTTGATAAAAACTGCCTTGTGTTTGTCAACACTTCTCTATTTATAGGCAGGGTAAAGTCCTAGCTGAATCCAGAAAAATCTAAATGTATCGGGAAACAATGAATCACTTCTTATCGTAAACATGTTATGAGTCATAAATCCTAGTACACGCTACTTTCAAACTTATGCCATATCCCACAAAGTCTATTATGGCATAGCCCAGGTCAACTATTTGTTTGTCAATAGGAGTAGCTATCACTTTCTTTTATTTCTAGATAGTTAGCGCGCCCGCGCTCCAACTCTACACGCTTCTAGATTATTCGTAACACTACCCCTCTCTTAGTCATGTTCGTCCCGAACATCATTACTTCCATTATAGATGGCTAATCGATCAACATGAACAATCTTCATGGTCCCTCTTGGTTGCTTCTGCACTCGGTATATTACATCATTGATCCGTGTGATTACTTTGTATGGCCCATCCCAACGTCGCTGTAACTTAGGTGATTTTCCTTTTCGTCGAATCGGATTATGTAGCCAAACAAGAGATCCTTCCAGAAAACCTCGATGATTGGCGTTTCGGTCGTATCTGGTCTTCATCCGCTGACTTGATTCCAATGCGTTTTCACTTATTAACGAGTGTATATCGCGTAACCTCTCACGAATGTCTTCAACATGTTTACTTAATTGGGTCTCTGCATTCGATGGCGGGCCTCCAGTCATTAAGTCTGCTGGTATACGTAACTGTCTGCCGAAGTTGGCATAGGCTGGCGTCACTTTTATGCTTTCGTGTTCCGCTGTTTGGTAAGCCAGTAAGAACAGAGGTATGTATTTATCCCAGTCCTTTTGGTGATCTTCTACCAGCTTGGCTGAGTGTCTTTCCAAAGTTTGGTTAAATCGTTCTACCATTCCATCAGATTGCGGGTGATAAGGTGTAGTTCTTGTTTTGTACACTTCTAATAATTTACACATTTCCTGGAATACATTAGATTCAAAGTTTCTGCCTTGGTCTGAATGAATCTACAGCGAAACGCCAAATCTGCATATCACCTCATTGACTAATTTCTCAGCAACCGTCGTGGCTTCCAGATTAGGGATTGCGAACACCTCCGGCCATTTCGTGAAGTAATCCATCACGACCATAAAATACTTGTTTCCGTTATCTGTCTTAGGAAACGGCCCAGCCACGTCAATCGCTATCCTTTCCCAGGGGGCTCCCATGTTGTATTATATATATAGTCTAAGGTTGCCTCGGCTTCGAACCTGCGGACCTTTCACTGCTGAGCATGAGGTACATTTTCGGCACCAATTCTCGACATCTCGGCAATTCAACCAGTAAAAACGCTCTCGCACCTTTACCAACGTTCGTCGTACTCCAAGATGTCCTCCAGAAACCCCATCATGCAACTCACGTAGTACGTCCTTGATAAGTTTTCTTGGCACGACCAACTGTAGATGATGTTCTCTTCCTGAAGGTTTTTCCCATTTGCGGTACAGTAAGCCGTTTTGCAACACAAGGCTTTCCCACTGCGCCCAATAACTTTTCGTAATGGCGCTGAAGGGAGCCAGCTCTTGCCATTCGGGCTTTCCCGTGTCTTGCTTCATCCAATCTATTAGAGGCCGCAAATCTCTATCTTCATACTGGGCCTCACGCATCTCATCAGTTTCCCACCTGTCATCCGTAGGCTTAGCTCGCAGTACTTGAACCCTTTCCTTCGTCTCCATCCTTACACAAGGTTTGACATCATCCTTACATGGTCGTCATGATAATGCATTTGCATTTGAGTGAGACTTTCCACTACGCTGTAGTGTATTCCTCGATCTCAGGTTACCATTGCTAGCCTTTCTGATCGCACTACAGTTCCTGTGACTCCGGTGTTCCGCGTTGAGCTGCAGTTCTTGCCATTAACCAATCCCTTAATACATAAACTATTGCGTTCGCTCACCTGAGGTACGATAGCTTTTGGGGTTGTTTCTCGTCCAGCCAGCACCTGCCGTTTGCTTCTGGCTGTCACTTGCTTCCCTGCTGGTTCAACAGGCTGTTTGACGTGCCTGCTCTCTTCAGCTGCTGAGTTTCCTCCCGCTTGCTGTCGCCAATTCATGGAACCTGTAGGTATAGGTTTGTCTGGGCAGCTAACTCTAATGTGCCCACGTTCACCGCAGGCGTAGCACATGGGGCCCAGTCTCCTAGGTTCCGCTGCCTTTACTCGAGCCACAACTTCTGTAACCTCGCGTCCCTTATATGCACGCGGTTCGTGGCGAACGGCTTCTACCTCCAGCGCATGAGCCAAATCCTCCTTCATTGTCACGTGGTGCTGAAGGCGAACAGCAGCACGCACATCCAGGTCTCTAATTCCATCAATAAACGCCTGGACGATGGTGTTATTCACTGTGTTAGCGTCGGCTGAAGGATACGCCTTCCTTACAAGCTTCTCAATTTCCACGGCCCATTGTTGAAGTCCCTCGCCGCTCCTCTGTACACGGTCCTTTAATTGGGCACGGAACACATGCTCCAAGTGACGCTCACCGTAGCGAGCTTCCAATGCCTCCATCAAATCACTGAACTGATACTCTTTAGGCATTGCATCCAACACAGAGAGCGCCTGTCCTCGTAACGCCATGCTCAGCTGTTAGGCAATGTTCATCTGTCCAATCACTGGCCTTCGCTGCTATTTAAAATTGAGTCCGGTACGCACTCCATGACGTAAGACCGTCATAAATGGGTACCTTTACCCGAGGACCCACCTGGTGAGAGCAGCTTGTAATGGTAGCACCCGACTTAACTCCGGTGATCTTCATTTTCATGACCTTCCTTTCCAGTTGGTCCACGTTTTCAGTTATTTTGTCGCAGCTGGCCTTCAAGTGATCAACCCTCTTCTCAACACCCTTCATGTCGCGCTTGACGAGGCCCACATCGCTTTTTAACTGGTCTTGCTGCGCCAAGATAATTGTTAAATGTTCCTTAATCTGTTGTTGTTGCCTCAGCTGTTCCTGTAATTTTTGTTGTTGCTGTTCTTGTAGTCGCTGTTGTTGCTCTCTAAATTGTTCCCGTAGCTCTCGTTGTAGCTGAAGTTGTTGTTGTTGCATAGCTGCCAGTATGACAGAAAGGTCAGTAGGCGCTGCGCTCGAAGATAGTAACGTGCTGGCAACACTTGCAGGTTCATCACCAGCACGCATCTCAATGTCCTCTGACACCCTCTGTGTCTCGGCTTGAGACCGGGTGGTAACACCTTCCTTCGGAATAAGTGGCATTTTACAATTTCACTTCCGACACCAGTTGTTACGTACCTCGGGTTCGTAATTGCAAGAAAACACCACTTATATTAAATCCGTGTATTTACACAACACAACACAACGTAATACTAAAATACACTTTACACCCCAGTCACTCGCTGTACTATCACTGAACTTAGAACACTACACAATAAAACACTTCTCGCTTCGCACTGGTCACTTGATGTATCGCTCTCGATCGCTTGATAAAAACTGCCTAGTGTTTGTCAACACTTCTCTATTTATAGGCGGGGTAAAGTCCTAGCTGAATCCAGAAAAATCTAAATGTATCGGGAAACAATGAATCACTTCTAATCGTAAACATGTTATGAGTCATAAATCCTAGTACACGTTACTTTCAACCTTATGCCATATCGCACAAAGTCCATTATGGCATAGCCCAGGTCAACTATTTGTTAGTCAATAGGAGTAGCTATCTCTTTCTTTTATTTCTAGATAGTTAGCGCGCGCGCGCTCCAACTCTACACGCTTCTAGATTATTCGTAACAATATGTATATAGTGTATAGATTATAATAAAAAATATAATAAGCGTTTTTGTTTCACAGGAAAGCACTAGAACAAGTGAAAAATCTGTTAGCAGAGGCGAAAGCCGCAGAATGACACGTAAAATGGACGGTTTCGTTCTGTACTCCACGTGTAACATATTATTTTATTGTGTAATTTAATAAAAACATTGAATTCTGTAAGGTACTTTTTATTTTTACATTTATGTTGCTAGATATAGATACTATAATAAGCTGAAAAAATCATGTATTTAAAACTAGCTATTACCCGCGGCCTCGCTCGCGCATATTTACTTTAGAACTTATTTAATCTTCCTTTATAAGCTGCTTCCCTTATTTTACCCCCTTAGTGATCTAATTTTGAAAAACGCTTAAACACGTAATTCATTATTTTTATTTGTACTCAATTCATACGAAATTTTTTGCTAATATGCCCAGGGAATAAAAAGTGTCATACAAACTTTTATCCCCTATTCCACCCCTTTCACTTCTTGATATGTGCGTTGTTACCTCAGTCTGTCTCTTTTGCGTTTTATATATATATATATATATATATATATATATATATATATATATATATATATATATATATATATATATATATATATATATAGAGTCGTTAAATTTCAAACATGGCCATCATAACTCAAATCTCAGAAAAAATCGACTGCCGATGATTCCAAAAAAATTTTTTTACATTTTTGGCATTGGTTAATCAAATTTTAATCAATAATTTATATTGAAGTTACAAAAATAGATAAGTATGTTAGTTTTCCTTAAATAGCAGTTTTACTTTTGGACATGGCCTCGTTTCATTTGACACTATGAGATTTGGCTATGTTTGATTTGACATAAGGCGGAGTTGGAAGAGTTTGATATGACATTGCGATATTTTTTTATTTAATTACAATTTCGGACCTTACGGGAATTGTAATTTAATAAACACAAAAAAAATCATACATTACCCCATTTTTTATTTACAATCAACACCTACACTAATATTATAAAAATGAATTTGATTGTTTGTAAAATTGTACCGATGTAATGGTTAAACTCGGTAACGACCAACCGATTTGTAAAACTCTTTCCCCTTAGGAAAGCTGGATTATTTCGGAGTAACAAAGGCTAGGTACCCTTTGACTAAGCATAAGAATGCAATGGTTTTGGTCACGTGAACGAAGCTGGGGGCGAAAGTTAGTTTAGAAATAAAAAGGGACATTTTTATCTAAAAATAACATTATTTCAGTTGTCCAAAATTTATAAATTTGATGACCCTAGCTAATAGCTGTAATATGTCGCCACAAACCAAAAGTTTAAAATCTAATTACTCCAGTTTTTGTAGCGATTTAATACGTTGAATTATTTTCTGAGATACTGCTTTCTTTCTAGCCTTTTATGGTGGTAACTTTACTATTTCATTGTCCATTTTTGTATTTTAAATAATATAAAACCATTTGTCGCAACCACTCAAACGACAACTTATTTAATTTAAAATGGCGCCAAATTGAATAATACTGCACTGTGATTAGTCGAAATGGACATGGAGCATTTTGTTTTATATTCGAAGATGGAGATGGCCAAGTTTGAAACAAAACAAGAAATAATCGTCGTGTTTTATATTGTTTAAGCATAGATATATATATATATATATACATATATATATATATATATATATATATATATATATATATATATATATATATATATATATATATATATATATATATATGTATATATATATATGTATTTGTATGTCTGGTTCCCTTTTATATTATTTGACTAGCGACCTGCCCGCGGTTTCACCCACGTAGCTTTGTTCCCGTGGGAATATCGGAAAGGTTTATTTATATACTAAATCCTTCCTCAAGAATCAATCTATCTATTAAAAAAACCGCAACGAAATCCGTTGCGTAGTTTTAAAAATTTAAGGATACAATTCATGTGTTTCTGTCTGCCCCTGCAGACAGAAAAAGCGACTTTGTTTTATACTGTGTAGTGATACATCATACTGGTTTCGCTAACTACAGCATCATCGAGGATGTTTCAACTGGACTTGGTAGTAGTAGCACTAAAATCTAAAAAGCAACGCAACGAATTCACTGAATGGAAATTAAAAATGATTTCAACAGCACAATGGTTCTCCTTCATCTATCAAACTTTTCGATGTATTAATAGCACAAACAAAAACAATATATTTATGTAGCATTGATGTAAAAAACCCAATATGCACAGTCCCGAACAAAACTGACACTAAAAAGTGTCGCTAATTTCATTTAAGTTGTCATAGATATGGCAAAAACATATTATGTCTTTGCATATCGAACCTTAAGCGCTAAGTTTATAGTTGTTTTTACAAAGCAATGTAAAAAAATAAATTAAATTGACACTATAGCATGCTATAGCGACCGACGCGATTCTATTTGAAATGAGCGCACAATTTAAAATTGTGCGCTCATTTTTGGAGTACGTTTTTGTATATTTGGTACAAGCATTAGTTGTGTGTGGCTGTACTTTAAATTTTTTAGACATTTCTAAGTAATAAAATAATGTTCTATTTATTTTTTAGATCTTATCTAAGTATTAAAGTTTTATTCATTATAAATTGATGGTTTTGATTTATATTTTAGATCGGTATATTTACTATATAAGCAGGGATAAATTCATAAGTAAAAAAACACTGAGTATCTTGGGTTTTTTATATCAATGTTAAATAGGTTTACTTCGCAAGTCGCAATTGAAAAATCTTCAGAAGAATCGGTCAACACTGCACTCAACGATCGCCGATTTAGCGATAGTCATCAAGTTATAATGATATAATAATAATTTCTTAAGGATCTAATGCAGTAAATAAAAAATATTTATTGCATGAGAGCCTTGAGAAATGTTTATTATCCAATAATATTACCAAAGGGAATAATAAAAAAATAAATTTTCTCTGCGTGTACTATACCTACAATTATTTAGGTAGCCGCACCAGAATTGTATTTGAAATATTGTCTATTGCAGGAGCTTGCTTGCTTATCTTTTTGGTCGATTTTAGGTCAAACATTTTGTTTTACATGCACTCTAGTTTTACGGGTTTAAAGACCAAAGCTTTCATACATTAAGTTCACCATGTCGCATTTATCGTGATTTTTATAATCCTGTGTGATACACAATTCTATTTGTTTTCGTGTAAAAATATACTAAAACTTAATATCTTAAAAACAACAAAGAAAAATATCGACACGCGGGATTTGAACCTGCGACTGTCTCCCTAAAGCCGGGACGCTCTTCCGCTGAGCTAGTGTCGACAGGCTCGAGGCGGCGAAATTCTTCTTTGTTATGTGATCGATTACGTCGATTATACTGATCGCTAGTTATACATACGTATAACTAGTTAAATGAGTTCATCGTTACAGATGAAATTCACATTTATAATTTTGATCAGTACTTTCGTATTTCTAATTATTTTTGTGTTATAGCACTCACCCCGTGCTTGGGAATCTGGAAAAACCTTAAAAACAACAAAGAAAAATATCGACACGCGGGATTTGAACCTGCGACTGTCTCCCTAAAGCCGGGACGCTCTTCCGATGAGCTAGTGTCGACAGGTTCGAGGCGGCGAAATTCTTCTTTGTTACGTATATATAACTAGCATATACTAGCATATACGTATGTATAACTAGCGATCAGTATAATCGACGTAATCGATCACATAACAAAGAAGAATTTCGCCGCCTCGAGCCTGTCGACACTAGCTCAGCGGAAGAGCGTCCCGGCTTTAGGGAGACAGTCGCAGGTTCAAATCCCGCGTGTCGATATTTTTCTTTGTTGTTTTTAAGGTTTTTCCAGATTCCCAAGCACGGGGTGAGTGCTATAACACAAAAATAAAAATTAATATGCTAAAAATATAGGCTAGTAGGTTCCTATGATGAATGTATTTTCAAGGTACCTATAACATAATGATCTACATTGTAACACTCTGACTTATTACTGAGTACTGGTGAGGCTTCCTTTTATGTATCATACCACTTTCGCAGATAATATAAAAAACCGTAAGTTTGTCTTGCTGTCTCGGCATGGGCGTACCGTGGGGTTGGCAGGGAGGGGCAGTTGCCCCCAGGAATCCATTTACTTCTCTACTAACTATCTACTGTTGTAGATATTAAGATAAAAATAGTCTTAAAATATTACGGTTGCCCCTCCCCCGGGCCCAGAACCTGGGTACGCCCATGTGTCTCGGAAAAATGCATAGTATTGTCCCTGCAGAAATTCCAATTTTTATAGAGATGAAGCTATGAATAGCTAGAAAAGTAAATAATAAAATAAACGTGGACACAAAATATTTTTATTTGAATAAATAAGTCACAACAATTAACACATTGTTTTTGAGATTAAATTGTAACAAATATATTTTTTTTATAATTTTTAAATTGTTTTTATTTTTTTCTGTATGCATGTTTTTTTTTATTTTTCTGTGTAAGTTTATATTCTGAACATAGATAAATAGTTTTATAACCTTTAGTTACATAGTTTTAAAATAATTTAGAAGTATCTTTTAGATATGTAGGAATTTAACTTTGTAAATACTTATCGTGTTCTTTGAAATTAGAATTGATGCATGCATATTTTTAGATTCGTTTATACATTTAACTTTAAACATTAAGATTTCTACATAAAATTAATTAAAAATATAAATTAGTAATCAATATATTTGAGATTCTTTGACTAAAAAGCCCATTTATAAATGCGAGATCAAAAACAGCAGTCACAACATAACATTTTCCAATGTATAAATCTTGCCCTCATTTTTCACAGCCTCCATATAAATATTACTATCTAGCCTTAGGCTTACAATTTATTTTATAAACTGCTCATCCAAAAGGTCCACCTACCCATGAACCACATTGTAGAAGTCAAGTCTTACAAAAGATCACAAAAATAGAAATTTGAGTATAGCTTAGGATATTCTAGTTTTTTCGAAACTGGAAACTTAACAATATAAATAATATACTATCCCTGTATACATAAGTAATTGAGTAACTATTAAACATTTAAAAATACAATCTACTACATGGAACATTGATGACTACATGACAAAAAGTATACTGTTTTAATATAGCCTTATATCTAAACATGAGTACATTATGTATCTGGCACGATGATCACATGCATAAATTCGAGATTAACAAATTGTTTGGTGTTTTAAATTATATTAGCCAATTATTAATTTAACAGGAGTGTAACAAATAACAATCATATTTCTAGGTTTGATGTACATTTGTCAGATAATTTATTCCAATTGATTGTTAAATGTGGAGTCATTTATATATCTTGTTGTTATGAGCATCTTGACAT
This sequence comes from Apodemia mormo, assembly GCA_036924255.1. NCBI lineage: Eukaryota > Metazoa > Arthropoda > Insecta > Lepidoptera > Riodinidae > Apodemia > Apodemia mormo. The sequence continues at coordinate 43,978,733 of JAUPFN010000001.1, read as the reverse complement.
TATTCCTAGAAAATCTAGTTTTAATAGGCATAATGGACGGGGTAACAGAAGAGATAGTTAAAAACCATTTGAATCTATTCTTTTTAAAAACAACATTATTTGTTGTATTTATCTTTTCTTCTGAAGTTTGTATTTGAAACCCATAAACAAAAACTTGCTTTGTCCATTGAAACATATCAATTTAAGTGTTTTCAACATCAATCATTAATTTGAAGGTTCCATCAGGGTCAACACAACATAATATGTTGGCAATGTCTCCTTTAGTAACCTTTATTTTTGGATTCACCATAAATGCTGTCCCATCAATAAATGAGAATGATCTCTTTGTCAAAATTTCTCCAAAGTCTTCAATGAGTTCAATTTTGTACCAACATATGATACAATTTACTTCACCATCATGTAATATAGGTACATTTACCACATCGGCTTCTAGATTATAGCAATTACCTAAAGTAACTGGCTCGGCCAAAGCTGTGTACTCTAAGTGGGTGAAATCAAGACAATAGTTTTGGGACACTTGATATTTGTTAACATGAATAGCAACCTTATAACCACCCAAGTTTTCATCATAGACAACATTATTTAAATCAAGCCACTCACTGCTGGCAATCTGAGCTATCAGCTTTACAGCTGCAGGCATAAATAGGCCACCTTGTATAAGATTGTCTGCTTTTAAAGAACGGGCTATATCTTTCAAGCGTAAATTCATCTCCCCACATGTGTCAAGAATATTGCAAAATATTGCATGGAATTTTTCATTCTGTAATGTGTCCTGTGTCCAATCGTCGCCAATCAGAAAAGTGACCTTCGATGGGTCTATATCATTAGCCTTTAAGACTTCCTCAATGAATAATTTATCCTTTTCATTTTTGGCATAACAATGTAATGATTGAACACCTCGTCTCAACATTAAAAGTCCAAACATTGGGAATGGACACAAATCTAATATGTTTAAGTCTGCCATTTCAGACATCTGACCTAGATAAACAGATGCCATTCCAATACACCCTGAAATTAGTTTTAGATACTCAGCATCATTTAAAAACTTCAGCATTTCCTGTGAAATTCTCATTATATTTCTATTGACATCTGTTACTAGAGTCAATTTGCCAGAGTTCATCAGAATTTGAAGATTAATTGTTTCATCTTTCTCAACATTCCTGGGAATTTCATCATAAAATACAGCTTGTTGCCAAGCATTTGCTCTATTTTCTGACAAAGGATTAGTTGTAATCGTAATGCTGTCGGTTAGATACAAATTGAACCAACCAATATAAGCATTGATGATTCCACTTGCATTAGCTTTTAATTCAACATTAAATGGTTCTGTTCGATCAAGTTTATCTTGAATGTCTTGCAAGTTACCAAATTCAACTGTAACAACAGACTCAGGCTCGGTCAAATACTCAATATCTTTATAATAATGTACATCTTCAGCATCATAGCTTTCATCTTGAGTTTGAATGTGTGCAGTGACATTTGGAATATTAAGTAAGGTTTTAGTGTGAGGTTGCAACTGATACTTTGCATTGAGAAGTTCTGACTTCGCACCCATCAAAAAGAATTCTGCCTTGTAAGGAATAACTTTAGCATTTTTTGACAGTAAAAATTTCCAAGCATGTGCCAAAGACTGCAATATATTTTCTCCAAAAAGTCCTGCATCAAATACTTCTGTAAAGAGCAGGGATCTTTTACCCCCAATATCTTTGTAATCCATAGCTGTAGACACTTTAGCAACTACAATTACTGCCATGAGCAACTTATTCTCTGCCAAAATACAGTCAGTAAGTTCAGTCATAACTTCAGAGCTGTCGCAAGCTGTTATAGTCATCGGATTCCGTTCTGTTGCATACATAGCCAACAAGCCCGTTCCTGTACCCAAATCTAGTATGCTCTCTTTGATAGGAATTGTAGATTCACGGATGGCAGTACGATAGCTGCTGTTTCGAATTTTATCATTCAACATTCTGAAATGCCAACGTTCTACCATAACATTTTTAACAGAATTTAAATTCTTTTCGGCATTTACAAACCCTGGATCAACTTTCAACGCCCTTTGAAACTGCGACCAGGACTCTTCATAAAATCCGAATTTATAAAGATATTTGCCAACTTCATTCAAAAGATTGATATTATCGGGGAAAGTATTGATCGCTTTTCCGAAGTTTAGGAATATGTCTTCTACTTTTTTCGAACCTGCTAGAGTTTCATTCAATTTTAAAACAGTAGTGCGAAATTCTACCTCGAAAAGTTCTTTTAGGTCTGGATCCTTTTGAAATGCTAAGAGATATAAATCAAATGCTTTTGCGAAGCAGCCATTAGAAAACAATTGTCTTGCGCAGGTAATATATTCCCGAGCGACTTCCATGAGTACTATTATGTTTTACAAATGACCAAAAAGATAACTCTTCGCTAATACTCGTTTGGCTAAGAATTGAGCCAAAAACGTTTAATTTACAAATATTTAAATAGCCGTAATCAATAATACACAATCAGAATTCAGAACCCAACAAATCACAAACCACCACAGAATAACATAACTAACAAAACCACAGAACATCACAAACTCAAATTCACAGATTACCCAAATTGAACAAAAAGTATACAATACTTGAAATTGAATTGAGTACTGACTAGTGATGTGCCGAGTACGGTTTGACTCGAGTCAGACTCGATTCCTGCTTTGGAACTCGCCTACTCGAATACCAATTTATTTTAAATCGAGTACGCCAGACTCGAATCCAGTATCGAGTCAGAAAGAATCGATTAGTACTCGCTAACTAGATTCTGTTTATGCGAGTCCAACTGACTAGAGTCTCGTATTCGAGTTTGGTTAATTCACTCGTACTCGTGAACTGTTTACTTAAGCAATGAAATGGCGCGAGTCTAATAATACAAGCTTTATTTTATTTCTCTTTTTTTGACTCCCTATTTAAAAATTTCGAAAGCACCTAAAATTAAAAATCTCACTCCCCCACCCCCCCCGCGCTCAAAGTAATTCCGAAAGAAAGAAAGAAAATAATTATTTCATTGACATGTATAATATTACCACTGGACTTGCTGCTGTCAAAGAATTTTTGTGCCTATTTGAATATCGCCATTTTGGCGCTGTAGACCGACGCGTGCGTCCATGGAACTAAAATTAGTGATTCCCACATGTCGACATCTTCGATAAGTTTAACGATCGTTTAATATTTACAGCTAGGTGGGCTGTGGTCATGAAAATACTAAAATGATTGTATTAGTTTATTATTTGTTTGTGTTATGGGTGCTAGTTACTAATACTAACGCTATCACCTACGGGGGAGGTGCTGTGCGGAGAAAACGAAGTCCGCGCGGACAAAATCGCTGGCAATAGCTAGTACTAAATAAACAGGAATAATAAGAAATATAGTGATTCATATATGAAGATTTCTCCGTGTTGGTCGGGAGTCGTAATTCCATTGAAGAATAGACCAACTGCCGCTCTACCAGGCAGGTCGTAAAAAGTGACCGGTTGGCTATTACATGTCACTACCATCGTTACTACTAGGTGATAGAGTTCCGCAACGTCTCACTTCAGGCATTTAGTAACATCGCCTTACCTATTCCTACCGCAATAACGTCGATTCCGTCATTATCGTGTTCCAGTTTGAAGGATAAGTACAAATAGCAACATGCCAGTAACATTTTTTTTGTCTATAGGCTGTGGTTTCTCTATCAGGTGAGACATATGTTTGTTTGGTTATTATATATGCTAAAGAAAAATTGTTAAAATATATTCTAATAATTCGTAAAGTAAAGAAAATTGTGCAGGAAAGGGACACGAGTAATATTATAACACCAATATTTGTTTGCCTTTCCTTCACGCAACATCGCTTTAACAGATTTAGATGAAATTTGGCATTGAGATAGACTATATTAAGTAAACTGTGAAAATAACAAAAACACCGAATATTTCATACATTTAATTTTATAATGTATAATTTCTTCGAGAATTTGATTGTGATAGTATACCGAAAGTCCAACAAATAATTCGTTTATCTTATTTTTGATAGACAATGTTAGCCTAAGGTTGACCGGAGGTTGCATTAATTTGTTCTTATTTCTTGTATTATACTACGATAGCGAAAATACTCCTTTCATGTTTCTTTAAAAAATTAAGTTGTTTACAAATTCCTGTTTAATGAAAATAATACAGACGAATCCAAATTATTTGCCATGTTAAGAAATGCCGTATACTTTCACCAGTTACAGAAAACGAAATTGTTTTTGTTGCTGCGATAATAATTCTTATATAGGTACGTTTTGTCATAATTTGCTTAATCAAAATATCGAAATGACTTTTAAAAGTTTCAATCATGATAGTTTCGATTGCAATATTTGATAAAACATTAACTATCAAAAATATTGTAAACAAGGAAAATCTGTTTTCTTTGGAGTCCAAATAACAGCTTTCATTGTTGTAGCCATACATTTTTTCCATTAAATCGACTGAAAATCTGCAAAAATAAAATGTAATTAAAATCATAGTTCGCTACATGAACAAAACTTTTCCTATAAGTGAGGCATATTTAATTAAAATGCAAAAGAAATAAGACGACTATAAAGTGACTTAAATATGCAACTAAAACTGAAAACGAAAACTGAATTTGATTACTATAGTAGAATAACGATATTGAAATTATCGATATGATTTGTTGATATCACTAGTTAATTCTAATCGAAACAAAATTAAATAAATATTATTAATTCTGCCGAAAATCAATATCCCTGTTGTTAATGCAATATTGTAATAAGAGTTTCTGGTAAAAATAAGTTGTTTTAAAGACCATGTTACTCAATTTTTGATTAAAAACAGTGACTACATGCACGTACCTGTAAAACAAGTTTTACACTACTTTAGGTAGGATAGTTTGCAATATACGCATTTCCTTATGTCGCAAAGCTTCTGAGTACACCAAATATAAACTTAGAAATTCACTAAAACAATATTAACAAATTAATTAAAATGCGTAACTGTGTTATATTTAGACTACCATGGCAACGATATACAGCATATGTCAAAATTAGTTCTCGGTACCCCCGCCGACCGCGTTTCAAATTGACCAGTGGTAAGTGGTAACATTATACACGTCAATGATTTATTTGCAAGAACATGGGTGTTACAAGTTGTTAAAAATAAATTAAGTTACCAACATATTCTACCAATCTATGGTGTGCAAATATTTAAAAAAACTATCATTATATAATATTACATTTAATACTATAAATTGTATCGATTTTTTTAGAATTACTACCGGATCGGAACGCGGTCACACACTGAGAAGATCCGGCGGAAGAAACTCAGCGGGCTGGTCTTTTTTCCCTATTTTATGTTCTTGTTATAAATATACAAGGTGATTTCATATTACAAAGTTATTTTTATAATTACAAGTTTCATATTTTGAGTAATATTTTTTTTATAATTTACAAAATGTTCACCATTTACAAAATTTTACTACATTGAAATTTTTTTAAGGACTTTTCAACAAACTTATATTTCTATCCATTAACATTTAATTTTATCGGCTAAAAATTCTTTAATATCATAATAAGTTTTATCTAACAGCAAATCAAACAACTTTTTGCGAAACTTATTTATAGGCAATGATTTAAGACTATCAGGAATATGATTGTATATAATAATAGACATACATTCTTTGTAAAAATATTTAATTTTTAGTTAGGCACATATAATTTCTTACTATTCCTAAAATATGAGTTACCGGTGACTTCACCATTTGTTTTAAATAACTTTTGTGCTTTTTTACAAATACGCATACCTCTAAAATATACAAACATTGTAAGGGAAGTACCTTAAGAGACTTGAAAAATAGTTTACAGGAATGTAACTGATTAACACCACATATTGCTCGAATACATTTCTTTTGGACTCTAAAAATTCGTACAAATTCAACAGAATTTCCCCAAATAGGAATTCCATATTGCAAATTAGAAGAGACGTGTCCATGATATGCTAATAGGGAGGCTGTAGCGTTTCCTACTTCTCTTAGTCTTCTCAAGACAAAGACAAATCTATCAATCTTATTACATAGAGATTCAATTTGTGCTTTCCAATTACAATATTTGTCAATAATTATTCCTAAAAAGTTTGTATAATCTACATCTTCTATATTTACTTTATTTAAAAACTAGCTGTTGCCCATGACTCCGTCCGCGCGGACTTCGTTTACTCTGCACAGCTCCTCCCCCTTAGGTGATAGCGTGATAATATGTAGCCTATATGTTGACCTGTTGCAATATTCATGCAAAATTTGAAATAAATCCATGCAGTACTTTTTGAGATTACGCCGGACATACATACAGACAAACAGACAAAAATTCTAAAAACTATATTTTTGGCTTCTATATCGATTGTAGATCACGCCCCAAGTATTTTAAAAAAATATTCAATGTTCAGTTTTGATATTTTTACTGTTTTATTATATGTAAATACAGATTTGTGACGAAACTTTTTGGAAAAAAATTGACATTATTTCGACATTTTCCATCCTATAGATTATGTGGCTAAGAAAATATTTTAGAGCGCAAAAATTGCGTTGAATGCCATTCGAAAGATCATAATCGATTATCGTTTCTAAAATATACAGCTTTAAAAAATCAAATTACCTACTGTCATTCTTAATAAGATTTAGATTTTTGAATTTTGAAAAAATCTATTGCTTGGGTATAGTTTTTATTCCTTTAGGTCAATATAGCTCCAAAACTTATGCACACAAGTTTTACCATTCCACCACACGGATAGCAACCACAATCAACATCTTTGATGTCTATAAGCCATTGACATGTATATTACCATATTATACATGTCAATGCTATAGGCGAATGTTGTCTCTTTCCATCAGGAGGGTCGCCTGCTTGTTTGCTTTTCTATGATTTAAGCAAAATCTTATATAAATTGTTGAATCGTAAAAATAATTTGGAACCTGACACTTACAAAGGTTGGTAGGGGCAGCAAAATTATAATAGCTTACTGGCGGCAAACGTGTAAATCCGCCACCGCTCTTTCCATCAAGAGACCCATCTGCTTTTTTGTTATATTATGATATAAAAAAAGCAGATGGCTCACCTGATAGGAAGAAACAACTTGTTTTCTTTATTTCGTGGTTAGGAGTATATTGTTCTGTGGTGGTATCAAACCCGGGCGAGACTTCTGCATTTCTACCACCTAGTAGTCGCGATGGTACTGAAACGTTCGACTATAATTATTACTTTTTATGAATTGCCTGGCAGAATAGCAAATGATCCCAAGGGGCCTAGGGACCTGTTGATCAAAATGTTTTCCTGAAAGTAGAGTGTATCCTTTGTGAACATATTAGTCATTTCGTGATTACGTTACCTAATAATATTTAGGATGTACGTGCCAATAAATGTCGTACCTGTTAATTATAAAACCGCACATAATAACATCACATAATGATAATGTATCAGTGTACGTGGAGAAGACTAAAATTTTTCTAGAGTTAAAAAGTTTGCACATTTACTTCATATATTCAGTTATCCGGATTTTCGATTATCCGAATGCATTATAACATTAATTAGTCCGGTTAATCGCTAGTACTCTAAGTAGATAGTGTATTATGTCTTCTTATTTTTTATTTCAATCTACCATTTATGATATTTCAAAATCTTGTTTGATGCGAAAGGTGTTGCGCTTACAATATGAATTTGTCTACATATTGTATTTAAATAATTTAATTTTAGCAGTGTACGAACAGGAGTGAAAATTTAGGCGCCCCATAGATCTACAATAACATTGCGCAATAATTTTATTGTGCAATAATATTAAATAGTCGTAAATTTAAGCAAAATGGCGATCAAGAATGTTATAAAAGATAAAGAACGGGAGTTTTTACTTGAGTGTATAGAATTGTATAGAGATTTATTTAACAAAATCACCAGCATGGTTGCCGCCAAAACTTCGTAGTCAGACACGTTGCTCGCTCGAAAATATTGATCAGACTAGTTTGTCAATTTTATTGAGTTGAATTTATTGAAAGTTTGGAGGCAAAGGGGACTCCAAACTTTCAATTAAAAAACGACACGACCATACATTAAACACCGTGACTGACCGAACGCGACCGCTCCAAACTCTGAAGTGAAAAATATTGTGCAATATTAACCTTACACAGTGCAAGAAAAAATATTGCGCAATAAAAATTAAACCCGCTCAATCATTGTGCAATCTTCAATATTAACCCTAAATGGTCAATAATATTGCGTAATATTATTGTAGGTCTATGGGGATTGGGGCACCTTAGCATAATACCCTACGCCATTGGGTATTATTTTTTACTCCTGTCTGCAAGCCTCATAATTTTTAACTGGCATTTTTAGTCACCACAACGCCAGTGGTTGTCACTAGACATGGGTAGGTGATGCGTGTAATATCACAAAAGTAATATCACTCGGAAAGGTGATGCAACATCACATATCACACTAGCGTTTCAACCATCACACATTACTTCATTCATCACTCGGTACAGTTCGGTTAGTGTCGTTTCTGGCCGTATCACATATTATACTACCAAGAGAAGAGTGTGGTGCGCAACGTGCGGGAGATATGCAACTGGCAGTATAACTCAAATAAATCGAATAATACCGAAATATATACTCAGTGTAATGACTCGTAGTTCGCACAAAAAAGCGATGCGTACATCACATGCAACGCAAGACACTAAACGCTACTCGAGATGATATTTCCTTAAGGTGATGTGATGAGTAATGAGTGATGAGTGATGTTTGCGGGTGATATTACCTTTTCAAAGGCGATGTGTGATGTTGCATTACACTTCAAAGTACCGTTTTGCGCATGTCTAGTTGTCACTTTCCTGGTCCCGTCTAGACAGTAGATAAGGTAGCTGATAAACACTGAATTTAATGTTACAGATGTTGAGAAACAAATATAAATGAAGGAAAGCACCTACCATTGACGGGCATTAATGTTATACTAATTTAAAGGAAAGTTGTACGCTTTAAGAATATTATAATATGGTTACAGTTACTTTGCTTAAATAAAATTCTTAAAGGTTCCTAAATTAGAAGAACCACAATCAGTAAACTTGAATGAATAAACCAACTCTTGATATAGTAGATATAGTAATTAAGTTTCTGAAATCCTCATTTATTGATTACGGACCTGTTTCTGCATTTTAGTTTCTGAATTAAACAAATGCAAAAACAAAACTTGGTGCACAAATTAATCTGTATATATGAACGCCCCGTTGGTCGAGTGGTTAGCACCCTGACTACGCAATCAACGGGGCACGGGTTCGATCCCCGACGGGGACAAGCATTTGTGTGCTGAGCATAAATGTTTGTATTTCCGGGTTTGGGTGTTTATTAAATATATTCCAGTACTTATATATGTATTTCTATGTATTGGTATCGTTGGGTAACACCCATAACACACGCAAATAATTTGCTTACTTTGGGGTTAGATCAGTAAATGTAATTTGTCCCATGAATATATAAGCACGGAAATTGATATTTTATCACCATACTGTTGACATTTAATAAAATGTTACTTCAGCAAAACAATGGAAAATCTTAATGACTAGTAAATGCACATTTTGTACAAACCACATTTTAAATGTTAACATTACAATTCATTAATTCTATATTTATTTTCTTTTTTGTTAGAACAAAATTTTAAAGTGTTACTAAAATTTTTTTGTGGATAATCACAACATGGTTAGATACAAAAACATTTTATTTAAGATGCATTTGGACCTGATGAGGCACTAACATTCTACACTTTATAGAATTTTGATATCCGTTGCTGCAATAATGCACACACACACACACACTTTTGAAATTGAATTAAAAAGTTGAAACAGAATGTAGTATATAAGTAATTAAGTTTTATTCTTTCAAAACTAGAGTTTTTGCAATAATATTATGACTTGTATAATGGAACCTTGCCCAATTTAATAGAAAGATAAACAGTAACAATGCTAAATTAAATGTATTTGATTCTTTATGACTCAATAATTGAACACCAAGGACCACACAAAATCTGAGAATCTGCAGTGCATACATAAGACTTTTTAAAAAAATCTAATTTTGGGTACTTTTCTATAGGAAAACCTAACTGGCCATATTTGTTATTGCCCGTTGTCCAAACTGAATTATCTTCAAGTAATATTACAGAATGTCTGGTGCCACAGGCAATATCTTTAATATTAACTTCTAATTCATTCTCTTCTTCATCAAAAATATTTACTATAGTAGGAATTCCAAAGTCAGTTTGTTGTTCTTCATTTTTATTACTTTCACATGTTGTTTTGATTCCCAACTGACCAGTATCATTCCAACCCCATATATACAAGTCACCAAATTCACTAAGTGCCATGGAATGCCATCCACCAGCTCTTATTTTTACAATGGTAATACCAGACAAAGCTTCAACTTCAGTTGGACTTTCCAAATTGTTTATATCTCCATGTCCAAGCTGCAAACGACTGAAACGGGAATAACATAAGTGCATTTGAAGGTTTCACAGCATTATTAATGTTATTAGTATCAGTTCACAATAGTGCCTTCTATATAGTCATGATGAAATGGGGGTTAGATGAGCCCTTGCCTTACCCTACATTACCCCCACTTGCAGCTGGAAATATTTATATTTATTATAGAACTTTGCATGAGAGCAGTACTCCATATCAGGCCAGATTTGCACCTTATAAAGCAGTAAACAATGGGCCAGTGTGAAATACTTACTGCCTAGCCCTACAAAGAACTCCCAGCTTTTTAGAGGCTTATTTAGTCTTACCTTCCAAGTGACCATGGAACTGAATGTCTCTTGAAATGTTGACTCCAAGTATTCCAATACTGGCTGAGGCTTTCATTGAAGTATTTTTAAAACGAGGAGATAAGACGAAGGGTGATTTTTAGCGGTAAATGTGCAGACTTGGTTCTTATTGGGGTTAAACTGCACCAAATTTAATGGACCCTACTCCGAAACTACGGAAAGTTGTATTCAATTTCTGACACAAGCTTATTTCGGCACTCGTTGACGTGTTCTCGAGAAATTCCACTGCTACCAGGATATAAAGAATCACCTGTACTGTCATCCGCATAACAATGAATATTGCTTGATCGCAACCTGTCATTAACCCATTCATTGCGCCGTTCGAAACGTTTCGCCTGTACTGTCATCCGCATAACAATGAATATTGCTTGATCGCAACCTGTCATTACCCATTCATTGCGCCGTTCAAAACTACGTCATGTTTAAAGGAGCGATAATCAGCGTCTGCGGCACCTGATAAGGAAATTTTTAGATGCCTATCGGCGTTTTCACCACTGGAAATAAGATTTCACAGAATGTTTTGTTTAGTTTTGTTAATTAAGCTTACAGTTAGTTTGTAAATTGTAGAGAGATATACGAGATTTTTATAAATGGTTATATATTTTTGTCACAAATAGTTAGAAGCCATGAACTGTTAAAACTTAAGAAATCAATATTGTGGTGGAAAAAGAAGGAAAAAAACAGTTTTTTTTTTCTTTTTTTTTTAGGAATGGCACAATTACTGTTAGCCTTATGGGCTGATACAGCTTCACCGGTCGCGAGGGCGAGCAGAGTGCTCAGCCAGAATTTATAGGTGTAGGGCTGTACTCCCTCCGCTCTAAAGGTGTCTCCTGTGAGACCGAACCTCGGTTTAGGGTGGGGTCGTGATTTGCGATGAAAGGGCTAGTGGCATTGTTTTGTCCGTCGGCCGAACCTTGCCCTTGGGCTCGATTCGCCGAAGGGCGAAACAGGGGTCCTCGTCGCCGCCGGCGGCGACGGTGTCACGAATGTAGGTGTGTAATGTTATCGTATAAACCGTTGGCCAGAATTATCGGGTCATCAAACAGTGAGTAAAAGTAAAATAATATATTATGAATCTTTTTGCATCAAATGGTCCCAATATTTAATAGATATTTGTCTTTAAATTTAATTTTCTTTTTATTTATTGCCAGTGACTTCGTCCTCACGGACTTTGTTACTCCCCACAGCTCCTTCCCCATAGGTGATAGCGTGATAATATGTAACCTATATGTTAACCCGATCTGTTAGTAATATTCATGCTAAATTTGAAGTAATTCCATGCAGTACTTTTTGAGTTTACCCCAGACATACATACAGACAAACAGACAAAAATTCTAAAAACTATATTTTCGGCTTTGATATCGATTGTAGATCACGCCCCAAGTATTCTTTTAAAAAAATATTCAATGTACAGTTTTGGCTTTCCTACGATTTTATTATATGTATAGATTATTTATTGATTTTGCCAGAGTATACCAACCTTCGGTAACTTCTTTGTTATATTAAAACTTAATATTATATTTAGCTGCCAAATTATAAAATGTTATCGTTTAAGCTAAATTGTAGCATATTTTTATAGTCATCACTGTTAACCCTGTTCACAAATACTTTGATGATTATTATATATTTTGACAAATATACAAGTTCTCTGAGAAAATAAGTTATGCATGCTAATGTGTTATATTGAAGTATATTTCTACCTGAAGGATTGCTCGTGAAATTCTCACAACAAAGATTTCCATTAAGTTCAGATTTCTAGGGTCATAAATATAAAAATATCTAAATAAACTTTGATGTCTTAGCGAAGTTGCAATATATTTTGTGCCAAATGTGTGCTTTAAGGCCAGGTTGTTAAAAATGGTCATTTTTAGCAATTATAAAAAAAAAATCTCTCACTCATTGAATAAATAAAACTGATGATGATATAAAGATGAGTTACGCTATTGCAAAACTCATCTTTATATCACCGTCAGTTCAGTCAGTAAATATCATCATTCAGTAAATCATAAATATACTTATACAATATTGTCTAAATTATGCATATAAACCCTTAAAACTGTATGCAATTTCTCAATAATATTTGAATTTACGAAAAGATGATTTCACGGAAACCATATTTAGCATTTCTTAGGTATTGGAAGAATAAACTTCTATTTTGCAGAAATTCTTAAAAAAATAATTCTTCTTGAAAATAAACTTAATAAGAACTCAAAAGATCAGCGTCCACCTCATCTGTAAAGAAACAAAAAAACGCCCATCGGCGTCGGCCGCAATAAATGGGTTAATGTGCAGAAGAAACAGCGTAGTCAATAGCACACAGCCTCGAGGAACACCAGCATTGACGAGTTTAAGGTCAGAGCATGCGCCATCAAAAACGACCTTAAATCCATCGAAAAAACTAGTGATCAAATTGCACAATTTCCCCGTAATATGGTAAATGGAAGTTTCTTTTATTAGCAATGGTAGTCTCTTTCCATCAGAAGAGGTGATACCGCATCCTGCCTCTACACTATAGAGGCAACACAGTTTTAAACTTTTAATTAAAACATGTACACACTCAACATACAACACAACAAAAGGCTTCTAAATTCTGACAAAAATATTTTGCCAGGGTTATCAAAAAATCCTTCCAAGTCCCTAATAACTTCATCAATACCTCCTATATTGTAAAGGCAATATTGTGAACCACTCTCAATTTATTAATGTGAACTATAATCACATAAATGTTTTTTGACTTATGTGATTATACCTCAAATTAAAATTTCAAATATTATAAAATAGTGATCATGTAAATGTAGTATTATAGTAATTCTCACCGTCCATTTCCCCACGTGTACACTCTACCATTGTCAGTTAGCAGCATATAATGTTCATATCCACATTGAACATCACAAACTCTGTCCACAATATGTGATATGTCTAATAAACTAGGCAATAAACCAATATACACATCACCTGAGTCAGTTAAAAAGATACTAGTATTATTTGTAGCAGTTACTTTAATAATATTATTTTTCCTTTCAAAATCCTGACAAGGAACTTCATTGAAAGATACCTTTTTGTAACAATCAGATTTGAGATCTAAAACCCAAATTGTTTTAAGATTTACATTCACTATTATAACATTATAGTCAGTACCAGCTACCAATAAATTAGAGTTTTCTGTACAGTCTTCTGGTAGAGGTAATAGATACGATTCGTGTTCTCTTTCTTTCCATGATCCAGTTATAGTATAAAAATTATCAACATAAATTATGTTATATGACCAAGCAGCACATATTAATTTTCCTCCTGAGATTCCCAAGTTATTAAGAATATTAACATTTGTAAAATCTTCAAACACTACTTGTTTAGTAGACCATTGGCCAAATAAATTAGATCCCGCTACAATATACATTAAACTTTTGTTCTGCTAAACTGAGATGAGGTTAGTTAATCTTATTATCTAGGACCAAACCTACAAGTATGAATTGAAGTATTTTCATTTTGTGATTCTTAATTTAATTCTTTGTTCATTCAAAAGCATTAATTTGTATATCTTACGTAGTATTGTATACTCTTTGATGCTAGTCTATGCTTTGATGTATATTGTATAATCAGTCAATCAGTATCTTACATACATAGAAATATATCTATTAGAGGTCAATGCTTTACATAGTATAAAGTATTGTATACTCTTTGAATCAGTGTTGAATCAGTGTCACAGACTAATTAGGGTACTACGAATCAGTGTCTTGTGTAGTTCGTGAACGAACTATGTCGGAAGAGCGATCTTATGGACGAACTACACCACAGAGCAATTAGATCTTACGTACAACTACACGAACTAGTACAACTACACGAACTAGTACAACTACACGAACTAGTTCACAGACCCGTCACTCTTTAGTTCGTTCGTTCGACGGCGTGAAATTGAGAGCGCGGTGCGTCGTCACTGTATAAGTTCACAGTTCACCATACAACGCGCAATGCGCATCAATTATTAGTAAGACCAAATATTATGAAGTTAGTAGTTCGTTTACGACTTTGCGCGCGAAATTGAGCGGTGCGCGGTGATTTGATGACGATACCCGTATTATAATTTATTGTTAACAGGTAAATACAATTTATAAATGTTTCTTTGGTTTTTGGTGTGGTTTATTAACTAAAATAAGTACTCTGTGATGTTACTGTTAAAATAAAACCAAAACCGTTGTGTTTTTTTACGATAAGAACATGTCTAAATTTATTTTAAAGTGGGTAAGAACGCACCAGTTTTCTGTGCCTTCATTAGTAGATAGATAAATACAAATTATATGTAATATAATAATTATTTTCAAACAGGTTTTGTCATTTATTTTTACCTAATTAAATTGTTGATCAACGCAAGCGAATAAGACAACAAGTAAGTCTTTCGCGAATTGAAGTAGTGAACTAACGAACTAAAAGATCGAACTAGTTCATTTAAGAGCTGCGAACTAAAATGAGCGCTTCCAATCGTGAACTATAATGCGCAAGACTAATAAATAATAATCACAGACCAATTAAAGTACTAGGTAATTACCTAATTTACCACTATGGTAATTTCTTTTTGTCTTTTATTCCATAGACAATCAGGTGTTGCCAATTCACAGAGTAATTAATGGTGTGTAGATAAATAAAACACATGGCATTTTTACAATAATGCGACTTGGATCTGTGGACTTGAAAACTTTTTGGTTTTGTTCCTATTCAACCCGTTATTCCTCTTCACCCCGTTTTACGGTTCTTATAATTTGTCCCCGAACATGTTGATGCTATTTACCGAATAGTATATAATTACTACATGCTGTTTACATAAGACATAGCCTTTTGACTACTTATGTATATAGTACCATTTCTTTGACCATATTAAAATGTCAGCTTATTTAATATTTATCCCAAAATATTGAAAAGTTATGCGAAAAACTCGCTACTTAAAAAAGCTTTTGTTATTGGGCAACTCCGTGTATTTCTCTACTCTCTGTCTCTTTCAAATATATTTGTTTCTTTTTCTTCAACATTCAACAATGGCGAAATGGTGAATGCCGGTTCGGTTTAATTGATCTTTTAGAAATTAATAATTTTGATAATTTGCGAATTAACTATACAGAAAAGTTTATTAGTGATCTTTAATATAACGATGTTGCAGTTATTGAAGAAAACCGAAAGCTTATTTTAACGTATTTACTGTTTGTGTGAAATGGTTTCTGTGAGCGAATCAATATGGCTCTCAAGCTCGGTAAATGTAGATTGTGCCTCAAACTTGGCGACTTTTATTCCATCTTTGCTATGGATAACAATATCCAACTGGCAGAGATGGTCATGGAGTGCGCTAGAGTAAAGGTAAGTTTGTGATGATTTAGTTTCTGCTGATGAGTATCGAAATTTGAAACCGTACCTATCTTAGAATTACATAGAAAGTACGTATTCACCATTTCATGTAATAATTTGTCATTGCTTGACATCATGATTCACATGTTTTCTGCACTATAAGAACTAACATTAACATTTGGTTTATAATACTTGCTTATAAAAATGTTTGTCGAATTCTATAGTATTTATTTCAATTTGCGTTGGAACTATAACTTCTTTTTCAATTTTTATGTCAGGCTCGGCTGCAGTGAAGTTCAAATATTAGTTTTGTGTTTTATCTTTATTATGATTTGCATATATGTTTTTGATACTTTGATGATATTTTTAGCTAAGAAACATCTAAATTTTTTGCTCTTATTTTCTGATATAACTGTCATATTTTCGATTTTATCGCAAACTAGTAATTGTTTAGATTCAAATATACTTACTGATATCAAAAAATCTCATCTTGTTACCATAAAGTTAACTTATCGGATCCCTTGTAATCTATATTTATATTATAAATGTGAACGTTAGGATGGATGGATGTTTGTTACTCGATCATGCAAAAACTACTTAACAGATTTGAATGAAATTTGGCACACAGGTAGATGATAGGCTACATTTGGTCCCAGAAAAGTTAAGTGATCCTGCGGGATTCATCAATAACTTTTACAATGCAGCTGGCTGCACGCTGCAGCTAGTTATGTATATATAAAATCTGCTCTTGTTATTTTTCTAAAAACTTGTTAATTTACAATGAACTCAAAATTGAAGCTTTGTATATTTTTAAAATATTTACAGGAATAATATTTTTTGGGTACAATATTTATATATAACCCAATTTCTAAAATTCTTCTGCATTTTTAATATTTCAGCTTTATATTGAAGTGCTTGATACATATTTTTTGTAATTGTTATTTCTTATCTTTTCTTTTTGTTTTTCTGTTTTTTCTTATATGAATTTGCATATTTTGCCACATGATTTAACTTGTCTTTTCATTAGTTTTAATTAATTCCTTTTCCATTCCTAGTATGTATTGAATCAATCATACCCTGGTTTATTACAATATATTCTATCATTTCTTGGATCTATTTATGATTTATATTAATTCTTTTAGGTAGTTGTTGCTTCAATAAATATTTTGCAAATGAATTCATCCACTTTCAATTATTTCAGATTAGATTCTTTGTCCATATTTAGATATGGTAATCATTTCATAACACCCGATTTCATAGGAGCAGTCATTTGGGTCAACTGTTTAGTTAATTGTAAATTCATTAAAAAAATCTAAGTTTAAATTGTGTTTAAATAAAGGCTTTATGATGGGAGCTATGATTCAAAGAATTCTGATCTGTTCTTATTGTGTAATTTAAATAATCAAACTTTCATTTATTGATTTAATTTTGCATTTGAAATCCATTACTTTATATAGGAGGATACATTTTATGGTAAATTCTATGGATCTCTCAGTTTTGTTAATTTTGTGTGTTTCTTGTTTTAGCTTTCGTCTTGTACAAATAATTGATGCTGTTTAAAATTTAAATACATTGTTCTGAAATTCAATACCTGATAAATTATCTACTTAACAAATCATTTGTATTAACTCTGACTTTGTTTTTTTTTTCCAAAAGAAAATGTGCTTGGTTAATTAAAAGGACTTCATATCTTATTTTAAAATTGCAAATGTTAAATTAAAATTTTGTAAATACTAACATTACAATGAAACAAAAACTGTATTTTTATATGATTGTAGTTAATACTGGACTGATCTTAAAAATTCTTTTACTATTAGAAAGCTACACTATCTAGGGGTGACATAGGCTACTTTTTTATCCGACTAGGCAAAAATAAGTAATGATTTTGGGTCATGTAATTGAAGTCACAAGTGAATGTTAATGAACAGTTTACAACTACAACTATACTGCAACAATATAATAATTTGGTTTGCCTCATGTAAAATGTGTTTGAATTTGTGTTAGTCCCAAAATCATTTACCATAATCCTGCAACACATGTGTCAGTGCTTGACAGTGTTGTGGTTTGGAAATTAAGGTAGCAACCAGTAAATTTATGCATGTTGCATTTATCTCTGCCAACAGATGGCAGCACTCCAACTATGGGTGATGACTCTCTCTTTTCAACAGAGGACTCGTAGTAAAAGTTCTAAATTAATACCTTTATATTGAGTGTGTGTAACATATTGATGTTAATTAAAATATTCTAAATGCTCCCATTTGTGCACTTAATATTGCTTAACATTTTAATACTATTAGTCAACCAATTTAATTAATTGTCTAAAAAATAAATCATTTAGAGGTTTGGTCATTTTAATATTCATACAATGCATGTTAGGTCATTACTGGGAAATTATTATTTTTTTGTTATCAAGGATGTTTTACCCACTGTAGTTAAATATTATAATAATATAAAAATTTAAAATATCTGCAATGCATATTAATTTATTAGAAGTATAATTTACAAAATAATCATTTACATGAACTCATTTTGTTTGTTAGATATATGAAGGAGATGGTTTGCCTGATAAAATTTGTACAGAGTGTATTCAAAAGCTGAGTGGTGCTCATATATTTAAACAACAATGTGAAAGGTCTGATCAGGAGCTTCGCCGGAATTATGTTCCACCACCAGGTAAGTTGCTTTAATACTCACCCATTTATAATAAATAGAATAAATTGTTAATAAGTGGACTTAATTTTACCCTTTTAACAAGGAAAGATTAAACGAAGATAATGAAATAAGACATAATTAGGTGAACAATATAAGCGATAATATTTATTGGTATCACATTTTTATATAAACTATTACTGCAGACGATCTATATATATAATAAAATCGTAGGAAAGTCAAAACTGTACATTGAATATTTCTTTAAAAAAAAATACTTGGGGCGTGATCTATAATCGATATTAAAGCCAAAAATATGGTTTTTAGAATTTTTGTCTGTTTGTCTGTATGTATGTCCGGGGTAAACTCAAAAAGTACTGCATGGATTTACTTCAAATTTTGAATGAATATTACTAACAGGTCGGGTCAACATATAGGCTACATATTATCACGCTATCACCTACAGGGGAGGAGCAGTGCGGATTAAACGAAGTCCGCGCGGACAAAGTCGCGGGCAACAGACATGCTACTCATAAAGAAAATTCTGTTTCTGTCATATTCTTTATTTGAATTTCCATATAGAGAATTCAAAAAAAGAATATGATAGAACAAGGAATGCATGAAGTCGCTTTGTTGATAAATTTTGTAAAAAGTTATATAACTTTATGAACTAGTTTACAGAAGAAAAAACAGGAATGTTGACTAAAAGTTTTGTTACGATCTTCTTTAGTCTGATTTTTCAATAACTAAAAAATATTGGATACTATTTTTTTCTCTTGTAAACAAAAAATGCCGTTAATACTCTTTCGTTTTTTCGTCGAAAATTCAATTATCTAAAAACTGGACAAGATTTTTTGAGTCAGTCAGACATATGTAATGCACTAAAACTAAAGACTTTTTATTACAAGTTTAAAAATATTTATTGTTAGTAAACAACTACCTATTAAACGAACATTTTGATCATGATGTCAAATGGCATTATACTTATTATTAATTACCTTTAAATAAAGGACTATGGCGAGTTGTCATACAAGAAAATACCTGAAATAAATTTGAAACGTCTTCAATAACTGGAAGGTTTTTGGAATTAAAATAAATGTTAGAATATTTCAAACAAATCGTTTTATCAATCCAAGGGGCTTAGATTTTTTAAAAATGCTTTACTCAATACTCAATCATTTATTGCATTATATGTTACAAACAATTTTAGGTATTACAATAATAATTAGTAGATAGTGAACATATACACCCTATTAGGGTATTGCAATGTAGGACTGGACCGATCCAATTCATGAAAGATTTATGTGATTGTCATTAAGGAAGTCGTTAACAGTGTAGTAACATTTTTCTATCAGGAGATTTTTCACAAGTTTTATAAATATACGGTCATTTTATTCTGATTTAATTTTATCTGGTAATTTGTTATATATTTTCACACACATTATATTTGGTCTGGAACTATGCATTCTTAATTTTGATTGTGGCAATTCTAAATTATACTTAAATCTACTTTCGAAGCGTCGTGGAATATCCATTTGATTTTTAAAAAATTGAGGATATTTTCTTATAAATTTAATTGCTTCCATAATGTACATTGACAACAAAGTATGGTTTGCAGCTTTCAGTGTCTTTGATATTCTTGAGAATACTTATACATTTCTTTTGGGTAATTAATATATCTTGTACTTTCACACTATTTCCCCATAGTAGAAAACCATATGTAAGCCATGAGTTTGCATATGCATAATATGCAGACAATGCGGTGTTAAGATCAGTCTCTTTTGTGAAGTTCTCTTAAAGCATAGGTAAAGCTCAACATTTTTGTTTTAATTTTTTTTATACGATTATCATGCTATCACCTACAGGAGAAGAGCTGTGCGGAGTAAATGAATCCGCGCGAACGAAGTCGCGGACAACAGCTAGTCTCTAATAAATTTGAATAATGGTAGCCGATAGATTTATAGTCTGGCATTGCCATCCCGCCGAATGGATAACAACATACCATTTATATTTTCGGTGTTCGATAAGTGAAGGTTCATCTTTCCAGGGGAAGAGCCATCTGTTTTCAGAAACATTTTCTGTTAAAAATGCATACCTTTAATATGTAAAATGCCATATTATTTATACTATTAAATAATATTATTGATTTTTAAATTAATTGTTATAACATGTTTGAAATTTAACTATTTTTGTTTTAGTCAAGTTAATTTTCGAATTGTTACTATTTAACCATTCTGAAACTTTGAGTAAGGTTTCAGTTGTTTCTTTTATTAAATGATTTTTATTTTTACATTTAATGAGGAGTGTAGTGTCATCTGCAAATAAAAATGACTCATTTTGTATAATCTCTGGAAGATCATTAATGTAAATTAAAAAGAGCAAGGGTCCTAAAACACTTCCCTGTGGTATTCCACAGTCACAACAGCTATTTTCTAAATATTTATATTCATTGATATAAAAAACCCAAGATACACAATCAATGTCTGTCAATCAATGTCTCAAAAACGTCCTCCAAAAATGAGCTCACAATTTGAAATTGTGCACTCATTTCAAATAGAATCGCGTCAGTTAAGACACTGTCAATTTTATTTATTTTGTTACATTGCTTTGTAAAAACAACTATAAATTTTGCGATTAAGGTCTGACAAAGACATCTGTTTTTGCCATATCTATAACTAATTAAATTAAATTAGGGACACTTGAGTGTCAGTTTTGTTCGGGACATCTTGAGTTTTTTATATCAATGTTTATATTATAGTCCTAATTACTAAATAACTTTGTAAACATTCTAATGATTTTCCTCTTATACCATATTTTTCAAGTTTTGCCAACAGAATTCTAAGTGAAACAAAGTCGAATGCCTTACTCATGTCTAAAAATACAAAAGGTGGATGTATTCAGACATTCCGTTATACTCTTTACCAATTTAAAACATGCTAAGGTTGTTGTGGAACTACCTTTTCTAAATCCATATTGATTATTTTTTAATATATTACATTTCAGTAAGTAATTATAAAGATGGTTGATTTTGATGTCTTCCCCGTGTTGGTTCCGGGCTCCTTTGAAGATAGACCAACTGCCGTTCTACCAGGCAGGTCGTAAAAGGCGGCCGATTGGCTATGCGAGTCACTGCCATCGTAACTACTAGGTGTTAGAGTTCTGCATTGTCTCACCCGGATCTGGTACCACCGCCTTACCTATTTCTGCTGCAATAGCGTCAGTGCTTGTCACTGTCGTTCCGGTTTGGGAGGTAAGTAGCCGGTAAACTTATGCATGTGGCATTAGACCTCGTCACAAGATAGCAACGCACTATTAACATCTTTGGTGTCTATAGGCGATTGTTGACTCTCCATCAGGAGACCCATCATCTGCTTGTTGGCTGTATTATGATTAATAGATAATTAGTGAGGATACAATAATACGTAGGTCACACTATAAGTTTTGCGTAACTTAAAAAAACAACATGTTACAACCAAAATATTATGTTTATTGCTTTTTAAAATAATCTCCTTTACATTTTTTCATGCGATTGAAAACATTTTTAAAACACGAGAACCACAGATCTGAAGGCATGTTTTCTATGTGCTGATTGAACGCTATCACTGCCTCTTCGGAGTTGGTAAAAGTAAAACCTCTCATCAAATTTTTGATTTTGGGGAAAATACAGAAATCACAGAGTGCTATGCGCAGGATGAGTGAAGAGATGTACTTTTTCGGAAGCTAAAAATGACTGTTTTGTTGGCCGTGTGTGAAGAAGCGTTATGGTGTAGGAGAATGCGGCTTTTGCTAACACCCTGGGTAAACAAATGGTAGAATAGTTACCACTCGGCATTAATACTCTTGATCTTCAAGTGGAATTGTACAGATGGGACCCGTAGCTGAGAAAAAAAACGCGATCATTTTTTTTACCAACGTTTCTCGCCTGTCTTACTTTTGTTGGCCTGTTCTCATTTTCAAACACCCATTCACAAGCTTGCTGTTTTTTTTCGGGTTCAAAACAATAAATCCACGTTTCGTCTCCTGTGACAATGTCATAAACAGCATTAGAATGACCTTGGTCGTACTTCAGTAGCAACTGTGAGCACCATTCCACGCGAGCCCGCTTCTACTCCACTGTCAGTTCATGAGGGATCCAACGACAACAAAGTTTCCAAATTTTCAATTCTTCATATAAAATTTTCTGAATTTGGCTCATACCAATTCCCAATAGTTCTCGAATTGTCTCATAGGTAACCCGGGGGTTTTCTTCAATTAACCGCTTAACAGTAGCCATATTATTTTCGTTGACGGCAGTTGAAGGCCGCCCTTCACGAAATTCGTCATGTAAAGAAACTCGACCTCCCTCAAATTCTGCAAACCATCGCCTCACGGTGCTCAAACAAGGCTTCTCTCCCAAAAGCATTTTGGAGACAAGCGGCACAGTCTTGCAGAGAAAGAGAACTTTTAAAATCATAAAAAATCATCATCATCAATCATTTCATATTTGTAAAATAAATTTCAGAATAATTTCTAGACCTAAATTTCTAGACCTATAAAAAATCATCACTCTAAAATCTTTTCGACTTAATTTCATTTTCGTTGCGTACATAGAACTTTGATGTGTGATAAAAAACAATTGACAAATCATTTCCCGCCAATTGTTTTTTTTTTATTACTAAGAAGGTTGCAACATTGCAACGTTTTAAAAATATAATATTCGAAATTCAAATAGTTCCGATTAGCTAGAAGTGCAAAACTTTTAGTGTGCCCCATGTACATATGAATATGCAGTGTGTTCTTTTGATGTTAATTTGATTTGATGTTACACCAAAACCAAAATGCCAGACATAAGAGTTGTGGTTTATTCTAGTAATTTTAACAATTCCTTCAGTTCATCACAGGTTTGTTTGTTATTCTAAGCTCTGTTCTGACTTTTAAACTCCTTTCTCATTGAATTTACAAGCGAGACGCGTGGGTAGCATACTTAAACAGCAGGTTTCTGTTGTATTTTTTGAAGAAATGATAAATGCAGGATATTCAGATATTGTAGACTATAGTAGTTTAAGAAAGATAGGTCGGTGGAGTATTGTCTGGTTAAGCATTATTTTAATCTAATATTTTCTTAATATACTGTCTTTATGGGCAGGTTTTAGTGCCACACCACCTCCGCAAAACAGACAAAGCAGTGACTCGGCTATATCGTCACATACCGAGGTTTCTAAACCATCTTCATCAATCGATCGCAATGAAACTAAGCTACCTACCCCGCGAGGTCGCAAAAGGAGTGGAGATAGTATTGGCGAAATTTCTAATAGCAGTCAATCTCATGACTATCGCCCGGGAATATCTAAACGAGTTGACGAATTACGAAAGTCTCAGAAAAAACCAAAATACCATTCAGCCAACTCAGATTCTGATTACGAGGACAATGGTGGATCACTTTATTCAGCTGAAACTGATTCAGATGATCTCTTAGATTTTAAATGTAAAATGTGTCCTAAAAAATTTAAATCTAGTAAAAGTTTGGCAAGTCATATGGGTTTCCATAAGAGATCTAGTAAAGGAATGCTAGAAAATGCCATCAATGAATCAGAGGACAATCACTTTGATAATAATTTACCTAACATTGATAAGGAAGTTACTACACCTGACAAAAGCCAAGAATCTTTCAATGATATTGAAGATGCAGATGATGTTGAAG
Organism: Apodemia mormo; assembly: GCA_036924255.1. Classification (NCBI taxonomy): domain Eukaryota; kingdom Metazoa; phylum Arthropoda; class Insecta; order Lepidoptera; family Riodinidae; genus Apodemia; species Apodemia mormo. The sequence continues at coordinate 43,954,218 of JAUPFN010000001.1, read as the reverse complement.
ATAAACTAAAGTGCGATAAATGCGACAAAACTTTCAAGCTAAAGATAATGTTGAAACGACATCATGACATTTGTAAGAAATCACCAACAAAGAAACTTTTAGTGTCCTTAGAGCCTATAGATGGTCATGTACCTCCACGCACAAATGAAAACAAAATCAATTGTGAAATGTGTACAACAAAGTTTAAAACCATGGATAATTTAGAAAAACACATGAGAATTTGTCATGCAGCTGTACTTAAGAAAAATGGAGGAGAACATAGAAAGGAAGATAGCAAAATAAATGTACCTTGCTTTTACTGTAAACAACCTTTTGAAGATTATTATGCTCATAGTGCTCATTTCCAAGTTTGTCCGGAGAAAAATGATTCAAGTTCATTTGAGTGCACTGTATGCAACAAACTTATTTCCAAAAAAGCAGCTTATTTTTTGCACTTAAAAGCACATTTTTTTCCTATAACTCCAACTAAAAGTATAGAACACAAATCAACTCCACAAGTCTTTCAATGTCGCTTATGTGAAGAAAAGCTGGATAGTCAGGACGCGTTGATCAGTCATCTTGCTGGACATATGTCTAATGCAGAAGACAATGGAGGAGGTGATGATGATTCTAAGTAAGTAAATTTAAATATATTTTGCAATGATTATTGTTAGTTTTATCAGAGATATTTTACAAGGTGGTAAATCCGCAACGTCTCGCCCGGGTCTGGTACCATCGCCTTACAATGGTTATTGTTAGTATTATCAGAGATATTTTACTAGCTGGTAGTTTCGCAACGTCTCGTCGTTGCCCGGGTCTGGTATCATCGCCTTGCCTATTCCTATTACCTGTCACAATTTCGCAGTGCTTATCATTGTCCTGTTTGTAGGGTAAGGTAGTCGGTAAACATGTACATAAGGTTTTTTATGCTCTTATCACCATTCACATCTTTGGTTGGTTTCTTTTTCCATAAGGAGAGCCAACTGCTTGTTTATTATTCTATGATATGAAAAAAGACATGTTTTAATTGTATTTATGTATAATGTCATATGTTCTCACTCATCGCACATGAAAAAATATTGGAACCTGTGTCCAAATCCCTTGTGAAGTATAGACTATGCATTCCTGCCAGGCAGTTCGTAAATGGTGAACAATTAGTAAAACGTGTCACTATCGTCGTGATTACTAGGTAACAGAGTTCTCCAACGTTTCGCATGGAATCGGTCGCTACTGCCATTCCTCAGTAGCGTCAATGCTTGTCCCTATCTTGTTCCGGTTCGGTTGGTAAAATAGCCAGTAAATTTAAAATTCTGCAAGTTCTGGAGGATGTATTGCCACAAGTTACATCCTGCCTACATGGATGGCAACGCACCATTAACATCTTCGGCGTCTGCAAGCGATAGTTACTTCTTTTTGTCAGGCATGCTATCTGATTGTTTGCTATCCTATGATAAAAAACCGGACAAGTGCGAGTTGGACTCGCCTATTAAGAGTTCCTTACAAAATTGTAAGTTCATAATATTAAAAATAGTTGAAGAATCAAGTCTCGCAGTTTTTTTTTCCCGTGCATATCCAAAAATTCAGTTTCTATAACCTATGGACTTCAATTAACGCAAAATTAAAAGGCTATATTTTTAATTATTTAGTTTTAAGATTTTCTCCCTGTACTTGTAGTATGTCACGAGTTATATCGTGACATACTACAAGTACAGGGAGAAAATTAAAGTTAAAAAATGCAATAGACTGCCCAAAACTATTGAGCAAATTTAATTTTAGGGTACCAAGCAAAATTCCACATAATCATGTACTTGAAGTTTCGAACGTTTACAAAACGAAAAATCGAAAAAAAAAAAATTAAAAAAGGACTCTGATATAGGATCTGACGACCCGGAGGATGAAGGATAGAAACTTTTTTTCATGTAAGAAAAATTTGAAGATGACCTCATTGTGGAACTACCCCTAAGACCCACCCCTGCAGGGATATTTCTATTTCGCTACTTTAACCCATTGTAAAATTAAAAAAAGTTATTCGGAAACATTTCTTTCATTTTTCTGTAATTAATAAGCCCCATTTCAAATTTCGGAACCATCCCTTAAACCCACCCCTGCAGAAGATATTTCGCTACTTTAACCCACTTCAAAATTAAAAAAAGTTATCCAGAAATATTTCTTAAATTTATCTGCCATAAATAAGCCCCATTCCAAGTTTCGGAACTACCCCTAAGACCCACCCCTGCAGGGATATTTCTATTTCGCTTCATTAACCCATTGTAAAATTAAAAAAAGTTATTCGGAAACATTTTTTTCATTTTTCTGTAATTAATAAGCCCCATTTCAAATTTCGGAACCACCCCTTAAACCCATCCCTGCAGAAGATATTACTATTTCGCTACTTTAACGCACTTTAAAATTAAAAAAAGTTATTCGGATAACATTTCTTTCATTTTTCTGTAATTAATAAGTCCCATTTTAAATTTCGGAACCACCCCTTAAACCCACCCCTGCAGAAGATATTACTATTTCACTACTTTCACCCATTTTAGAATTAAAAAAAGCTATCCAAAAAAATTTCTTAAATTTATCTGCTATTTACAAGCCTCATTTCAAATTTCGGAACCACCCCTTTTAATTTTGAAGTGGGTTAAAGTAGCGAAATAGTAATATCTTCTGCAGGGGTGGGTTTAAGGGATGGTTCCGAAATTTGAAATGGGGCTTATTAATTACAGAAAAATGAAAGAAATGTTTCCGAATAACTTTTTTTAATTTTACAATGGGTTAAAGTAGCGAAATAGAAATATCCCTGCAGGGGTGGGTCTTAGGGGTAGTTCCACAATGAGGTCATCTTCAAATTTTTCTTACATGAAAAAAAGTTTCTATCCTTCATCCTCCGGGTCGTCAGATCCTATATCAGAGTCCTTTTTTATTTTTTTTATTTTTTTTTCGATTTTTCGTTTTGTAAACGTTCGAAACTTCAAGTACATACATAATCCTATCACTCTTTTAGCTCTTCCTTTGCAAAGAACTGTGTTTGGTTATAATTCTTCTGTCCCACGCATTTCCAAGTTAGTTAACTCCTTTTGTGACTGCTTTGACATAGTTGCTGGCTCAGAAGTCCAATTAAAAAAACGTATTATATACAATTGTTAACTTTCGCTTTTAATGCATGATGTACTTGCTGTGTTTACCTATAAGTAGTTATTCAATTAGTTCTAAGTTGATGTATTCAACTTTAGTATTTAATTGTAATATTGTAATAACTGTTGCTGAACCAAATAAATATAAATAAATAATAATGTATATGTAGATATGGTGAAGGTTTGAGTCTAGAGAACCATTATCTATTGTGGTTCTCACAATTGTCTCTATCAGTATTTTGCGGTTGGCTTATCAATTATGAATTGAAATTAACTAGATTCGATTTTTTTGTGTAAAAAATATAACTTAAAATATATCTGATGTGGTAAATATTTATAAGAGTATTTTTTTTAAATATGCTTTATAGTTTGCGTGTGGTTAAGGATGGACCTACTCTTGCTTTCCCAACTCCTGTAGGAAGCCCGGCTGTATTGCCACTATAGAGTGATATAAATATCTGGTCGCGTAAATACGCCTCATCCCTACTCTATAATATAAGCTCTACTATTGAGTACTTGGTATAAAACCAAGTACTCTATAGTAATCCCTACTATAGAGTACTTGGTATAAAACCAAGTACTCTAGTAAGGATGAGGCGTATTTACGCGACCAGGTATTTATACCGAGTATTTGCTTTCGACACTATTGTCGTAAATGCAAAGAGAATGGTTATAGGCTTATTAAATATGGACCTTTCAGCAGTTAATTCTTGGGCTGAATCTTTTAGTAAATCCTCGTAAGTCAAAGGCCTATTAAATTGCCCCGCCGCCAGATTCTCCAGAAAATTGGTGATACAAGTTTACTCCAGATTCTTTTTAATGGCACCTCTTTCATCCACTGTTACAAATTTAGAAGTCACGTTTAGCTCAGATTTATTATGGGAATCTTATCCTTCCTAATTTTAGATTACACAAATACATGTTTTTTTGATTCAACAGAAGTGCTTGTAAATAAACTTAGAGGCTTATTTCTGCCGCAATAGCATCAACGTTTGTCACACAAACATGTTCCAATTTGGAGGGTAAAGTGACGACATACTTATGCATGTGGCATTGCTATCTCGCCACATAGCAACGCACAATTAACATCTTTGGTGTCCATAGGCGATGGTTTCTCTTCCTGTCAGGAGAGCCATCTGCTTGTTTGCTATCTTACGATATACATATCTATAAAAAAAACATTCATTAGGTACACTCTTTATACAAATACGCCGGCTGCGAAGACCTATATTCGGCGAAAAAAATTAAAAAGGCCCTATTATTTATAAGTCTGCTTTATTTTCTGTCTTCGAAAATATGATCATATTTTAGTATTCAGAGTTCAAGTAGTGTAGGCTACCTATTAGTTTTCACAGGAATGAAGAATGTTACTAGGTATGCCAAATCGCTTACAATTTTGTCTCAGTAAAGCCTGTATGTATACAAATACACTAGTTTTTATTGTAGTAAAAAATACCTAGTAGTTTTGATTCTATAGGCATTCAAAGTTTCGAAAAACATCAAGTCTCGCTAACAGCCACGTGACCGCTTGTGACGTCATGACACAACACGCCGCGCCTCGCTATCAAATCAAGTCTCCAGCGGTTATAGTACAGTAAGGTGTAATAGCTTGCGCAGTATTTTGTTGTTTTCGTCAGCGTATTACTTTAATAGTCTATTAATAGTAAATATTATTCGATTAATAAAATGAATGAAGGATTCGAAAAAGGGCAATCGGATATTTCACCTAAAATAGATGGATTAATGGTTGCGCATTATTTATCAACAAATAGTGATTAAATAAATAAATAAATAAATATTCACGGGACAAATTACACTTACTGATCTAACCCCAAAGTAAGCAAATATTTGCTTGTGTTATGGGTGTTAGTCAACGATACTAATACATAGAAATACATATATAAATAGCAGAATATATATAATAAACACCCAAACCCGGAAATACAAACATTTATGCTCATCACACAAATGCTTGTCCCCGTTGGGGATCGAACCCGAACCCAGTTGATTGCGTAGTCAGGGTCGCTAACCACTCGACCAACGGGGCGGTCATTTCGTTGGCGCCGGAATGCGAGGAATAAAAATGCAAAGGTAAGAAAACTTTCCTTGCTACTACTTATGCTTAATAGTTTATCTGTTCTAAATTATTTTATCAAAACAAAATACCCAACTAATGTCGTAATGAAAGAATGCAACTCAAATAATAGAAGGACCTACCTACCATTACATTTTTACGTTAAAGACAACAAATATGTATTAGTTTTGTAGCTATAGGTAGGTACGTAGGACGTAGGTATATGTACGTGTATAGGTACCTACCGTTCTTCTTAATTTAAATAAATACCTCGGGAACTCCATCCTTTCATACGCTTGCGTAGCGTTTGCCCATCTCCCCCGTACGGACTTGCATCCGTTGCAAGTGGTACAAAATAAATTCCTGCGTATTGCCACGGGAGCACCGTGGTATATGCGCAACGTAGACCTCCATAACGATCTTGAATTGCCGAGCTTAGCAAAGCATTTCAAAGACATCGATCGTGCCATCTCGCATCCGAACCCACTGGTGGTAGCCGCGGCTGACTACGCTGACGACGAGGACCCCTGTTTCGTCCTTCGGCGAACCGAGCCCAAGGGCAAGGTTCGGCGGACAGACAAAACAATGCCACTAGCCCTCTCATCGCAAATCACGACCCCACCCTAAGCCGAGGTTCGGTCTCACAGGAGACACATTTAGGGCGGAGGGCGTACAGCCCTACACCTTTAAATTCTGGCTGAGCACTCTGCTCGCCCCCGCGACCGGTGAAGCTGTAACAGCCCATAAGGCTAACAGCAATTGAGACATTCCGAAAAAAAAAACCTCGGAAACTGTACATTTTCCCAGAATTAAAAGGAGCCGTGAGTTATTCCAGACTTCGTCCAGATCCGTTCAGTAGGCACAACTCATGATTTCCTAGTATTTGGATTGGACATTTTTTTTGGAAAAGTATTGAGGTGTAATTTCGACGGCACGGGCGCGCGACCGCGAGCGCTGGCCGCCGAGCGAACTAGACTGAGCGTGTTGTGAGATGACGTCACAGCGTCAACGGCAGCCAGAGTCGTGCGGTTCAACTTATTTTACTTCTAAATCGGAAACTAATTGACGTATCGAAGTAATTCTTTCACTAGTATTTTTTATTTTTCACAGAGAATATGGAGTGCTAATAATCAAAATTAGTTAACATTCTTCATTCTTATATTCTCTTTTTACTTTTTATTATGCTGTATAATCCAGTTGTGGCTATCTTCTTGACTGGTTTTCTTTTTTACATTCATCTGATTCTCCATGTCTTTCAGACATGAGCAATGTTCTTTGATTTCCCATATCTCATTCCCAGACATTCATGGTCCTGTACGATGCATACAATTAAATTATGGAATTAGCTTCACGTTTACGTTCGAGAACTTCACTGCCATTTTTTATTATTTTAGTAAATATACTAACTTACATAATGGCCGATTTTGTATTATGTGTTCATACGTAAATATATTAAGTGCGTGTGTGTGTTTGTATATATATATATATATATATATATATATATATATATATATATATATACAGGGTTTAACAAAAATAAGCACTAACTTTCAAGGGCATACATGTACATGAACTAAACAAACACCTGGTAAAATATTATATCAAAAGGCACACATTTTTTGTTTCATATAAATTTAGTAAAATAAGAAGTTAAAATTTATTTTCACACCCCTATCTTAAAGATGAAAGTGATGTGACGTCAGCAACACGTTGAATGAATAGCGTGACGCACACATAGACATGAAGAATACCGCCTACTCGTATTTACACACATTTAATAAGCATTTTTTTACATATCACATTCGTCACTGATTATTACACGTTAATCCAAATTCACTATTTACAGGCAATAATAAAGCAACACTGTCTTCAAATTAATTTATAAGTAAGTAAATTGAGCACATCATTTCTTGTGAAAGAAGCCTCATCTGTCCATAAAATATTGAAAGCAAATTCGGGATTTGCTTCAGCACGCTTCTGGTACCACCTACAAAAGTCAATTCTGGGCATATGGTCTGCAAGTCCTATCTCCTGAGTCTTTGAAAAATGGTAGGGATGTCGTCCATCATCCTGCCGTGTACGCCACACTACCATATGGTTTACATTTAACAGCACTGCATCGGCGTGTGCTGATCCGAGGATTCTCGTTAAAATGATGTAGAATTCGAGACTCAATAGCAGTACCAACTCTTGAATTAGGACGTCCAACGTTTCGTTCGCGGTGGAAGGAACCAGTACGCTGAAATCGTAAACACATGTTACGGAATACCGAGTACGGAGGTAAATGACCTTGTTCTGCTGGTGGCCTTCCCTCAATAAACCGTTGTCGGTAAATCTCCCTCGCTTCATTAATGCTACCATTCCTAGCAGCACCAACACATCATTTCGTAAAATTTCGTAAAATTTTCGCACAACATCATTTCGTAAAATTCACTATTAGTGTAAAGGTGACGGTCATTATTATTTCTACGTGACATTTTTAAAATCGCGATTTCAAATCAATGAGTATTAAGTAAAATTCACAGAAAATCGGCAATAATAGCAATAGTTGCGCTGTCCAAAGACAAACGGCAACTGAATAAAAAATGCCTTTAAAATTATCTAGGTACTTTTCTGAACTAATTAGGGTTCAGTGTAACAAATTTAAAAATAATCTTCATCTTAGAGTTTATTCCGGTTATTCCCCACGCTTGCGCTAGGAACCCAAGATTCGCTTTATATTTTTTGGCGGTTTTGAGTTTGCCGTAGCGACTACCGTCTAACCTCCGAACCTCTCTGGAGGAACCTCGTCTCGGTGCCAGGACCTCTTTCATTGTACAATTGTACAGCAGGGTGTACCACGTGCAGACAAGGTTGTCTTGGGTCCCGAAGATGGTCTTGGGTCCCGAAGATGGTCTTGGGTCCCGAAGATGGTGGTGGGACCCCTTGCACCTTAAATAAAAAAATCTTTTCCCGTGTTAGTTTGAGTGCCTTAAGAAGAATTACCCTCCATTCTACCAGGCGAACTGGGAATCGAACCCAGTACCTTACTAAGAAATGCCTAAACCGGCATCACTCTATCATAAAAGTGACAAAAAAGTTAACTAAAAATATACGGAACTACATATTATTATTATGATCTTACATAAAAACAAAATGGCAGAAAAAAGGGAGTGTCTTGTCACTTTCCGAAAGTGGTCTCTTCGCCAATTAAAGCGTTTCGTTGCACTTTGTATAAGCCGCAAAACACGTGTAAGTTCTAAAGGCCCGTGCAGACGACCGGCGGCGGCTTTAAAGTTAACTTATACTTTTTTGTTTCCAGTATGATAAACAATATTTTGATGAAAAAGATTAATTTTTCTGAATGAATGAACTGGTTGATCTGTAATCCCGGCAATCGCTAAAATTAGCAATAGTTTTCGTTGCTAAAGATAATAATTAACTGGTTAACTAGCAGTTAATATTATTGTATCGACTATTTGATATAATTGTATTATTAGGAAGTATCTTCGGCTAATCGTGGATACACTAGCTGTACCTCTGCCTACCCTTTCGAAGATATGGGCATGCAGATACTATTAGCGTTTCCATGCGGCTTTGCCCGCATATGGTTTTAATCGTTGTAAATTTGTTTCCATGGATTTCGATGCGTTTTTTTAATATTAAAGTGATTCAAGAGGAAGGTGTATTTGTATTCTAGCCTTTGCCCCCGGTTTCGCTTGCGTGGTTAATTTTTGACATTCACAAAAAACTCTAAGCACGCGTGCGAAGCCGCGGGCAACGGCTAGTATTTTATAAAATCTGTGATCTAAGGTGTAATCAAACAAAACGTAGTAAAAAAATGATTTTTTTCCTGAAATAGCTACTACTTAGAAAGGTAAGAGGTGCACCTAAAACTAACTTTAGGTAGGTACTAAGTTCCATCATCCATGTAGTGATAGTAACAAACGAGCCTATCAACTCACCGGGAACATTCCGATTCCTGACATTTTTTTAGCAGTGCTAGCCATGTCAAATTTCATGTGTAACGAAAAATAATTTGCGCAAATAAAATACCCGCGGAAAATAGACAGTAGTTTGTGTGAGCAAGGCCTAAGTCGGGCGCTTGGTTGGCCGTGTTAAGACGGCTCACGGCTCGCGCGGTGTCTGTAATACTTCAAAGGACTTCTAGGCGAATCAATGCGTAGGTTTGTTTGTCAAAAATGGTTATGAAAGGTTGTGTTGTGTTGTGTCTTAATTCCTAATGATAATGCCTATTTATTTTGCGAAGTGTCGTGTAATCAACGAGAAAGTTTTACTAAATTTTTAGAATTGTGCGTAATAATAGTGATAATAGCTATGATTTACCTGCTCAAAACTAGAGGTAAGTATTATGCCATTAAAACAGTTTGTAAGTTGAAACCATGTCAGATAATACATTGTAAAATTCCTATGAATCACGGAATAGATTTAGGTACCTACACTGAACACACATGTGAATAGTTGACTTTGAAGGTGGATATTGTGTGATGAAGTAATTTATGTAATGTGTGTTCATAACAAAAAGATACCTTAATTAGTTATATTGGATTATTTGCCACGATTGTTTTAGAATGTATGTACCTAGTTCTTACTAAGCAAAAAATCTCTACACAAATAACTAAGTAATAGTTTCACTCAGAGTTAGAAATAAGAATCCAGGTCACAATAAATTTTAGGTACACAGCTGATATCATTTTGTTGCCAGGCGGGAGCTTTTAATGCATGAAATACCTAATAGCCGCAGGTTTGCCTTGCGTAAACTAGGTATGAGACTACTAGGTAGGTATTGACGATTAATAAAATTTTGTGGTTTTTTTTATTAAATATGAGTTTAGTAATTAATAATTATTTTAATATGATCGTAATATGCTATCAAGTGACACTAATAGTCGGATAGTGTTTTTTTAACATAATGTAATAATTAGTACTGTGGTACTTTGTTGTGCGTCTAGCAGTTCATTGACATCTATCATATGATTGTGACCTTTCGTAGCTGCGTAAACCGAGCGCGTACATTACTGCGTGCTATACTTCAGGGCTGACACAGATCATTTTGAAAAAAACTTTGACATTCATTTTCTCAGAAATTTCATAGTATTTATTTATTAAAAATGTATAATTAAATAGCTAACCACACATCCTGAACGCTCCTTCAGTATTAGTGCTTATTTTTGTTAAACCCTGTATATATATATATATATATATATATATATATATATATATATATATATATATATATATATATATATATATATATATATATATATATATATTAGTGTAAATGCGTCTATGTATTGGTTTTATTTGTTGTGCACAACGCCTTCCCATTTATTAGCCCCTACTTGACATTTCGAGCAGCTTGAATCTTATCAATCTACGCCAGTAGAGATAGAGCGCCTTCTGTGTAAGTTTTTGGTATCCTTTTTATTATGTATTTATCATAATGTGTACAATAAATAAATAAAGCATCCATCTACCTTCACAAATTATTGAATATAATACAGTAGTATTAAAGAGCATTTAAAAAAAATCTAAAGACGCACATCTCGACATAAGATGCTTAATGTTTTGTAATGTAACACTTTTTTTATATCATAACAGCAAACAAGCAAATGGCTCTCCTCAGGGAAAGTGTCACAACCGTCGCCTATGGACATCAAATATTTTAATGGTGCGTTGCTAGAATATATAATCCAATTTTTTTCATTTCTGTAACTATGTATGTATTATATGTACAGTGGCGGTACGAATAGGTTCGTCAGTTTTCAAATTGATTCATTTAACAAGCTGCGAGCACATATGATTTTTTAAAAATTTGTCGCATAATAGACTGTTGCATAGAAAAATTATGCTTAACTGTGCTATAACATGGTTCAGACTTGCTTGCATCGACACTATTTCCTTATTTTATCTTGTGTAAATGATTATTATCTAAAGAGATGCTAATGTTTTTTAATTAAAACTATGTTATTGATTTGAACTCCCATTAATATTTATGATAAAACTATTGTCATGGTTAATGTCACCGTTGTTATTTCTAGATTTCTAGTGTTATTCAATATATTATTGCAAAATCTAGTTGCCATAAATATAATATCTTTTATTTTCGTAATGTCATAATAATGCCGAGACCTTTAAGAATTGAAGAACGAGCAGCAATAATTGCCGAACATGAAGCTGGCTATATCAGTGAGATATCACGTCGTCTGAATGTGACCAGGGATAGTTTGAGATTCTGGATAAAGACACACGGTGAAGAAGGTGCACTCGTAGATCACCGTAACAATAATCCTGGTCGCCATCCTATTTGCTAAATACTAAACTAATTAAAACTAATTAATATAATAATTACAAAAAGCTGACATGAGAAGGCAATATGAAGCAAACGGCTATACATCAACTAATTATTACGCCCAATTGTATGGTGTTAGCCAAACAGTAATAAGAAATGCATAACACTCAATGGGATTACCTTATAGGCGACACGCAAAAAAAGTTGCTATGACGCCCGCTCATAAGCAAGCACGCTTAAGGTTTACAGAGACTTATTTGAACTTTGATTGGAGCACCACTATATTTACAAATGAAAAAAGCTTTATGTCAAGCCAACATGGAAGGCTTCATTTATGGAGATATAATGGTACGAGATATACCTTCGGTATATCATGTAGTGCCGAATTTCAATTCTGGGCGAATCTCGCCCAATGTGTGGGGATGGATGTAAGCGGATGGATTGGCGAGTTCATTCTTCTTCCTTCAAGAGTAAACACAACACATACCTGTCTGTATTGGAAGATAGTATGCTACCAAGTGTTCGCACCGTGTATCTAGCCAATGAGGTGCCTCAGATCATCTATATTCAAGACAATGCTCGCACGCACACCGCTCGTATTGTAAATGAGTAGTTCATCCGGCACGGTGATATAGTGGTGGCCCTGGATATATAATATATATAATATGCCCGTAGATTTCCTATGGGGTTTATATCTGCAGCAAAATCTGCAGATATAAACACCATAGGAAATCTACGGGGTTTAATGGTTCAGCGATGGGAAAACGAAAAGACAAAAGAGGCGGTAGAAAACCACTGCCAAACTATTTGAGAAGATACAAGAGGGTCATATCTATGCTATTGTCTCGTAGGTTCCATGAGAAATAAATTACAATGTGTCATTGACGCTAATGATGGCTATATCCGTTATTAATATTTTTCTTTTTTTGTAGCTTTTATAGAAATTTGCTTGTTTATTTGGCTAGTTGACAATTCAATATATTTTTTTGAGTCAAACTTCCTCTTTAGTTTCATTTCAATTGTGCATTATACCTATTATGATAATTGATACACCATCAGGGCCTCGAATAATTTTCAAATTAGCAGTGAAAGTTTAATTTATTTAATTGAGATAATCTTTATTTGATAGAAAACGTCACATTTATTTAATGTTAGTAGAACTGTTTTTTGTATTGGTATGTTAGCATGATTGATTCGTACACTGGTGCAAGCGAAACTAGATATTAAGGTGACGAACCTATTTTTACCGTGACGTACTTATGTATGTAGGAATATTTATATACATATGTAGTCTAGGTATCTATGAGTCTATTAAACTGCTTTTTGTTATTGATCCAATGTTAATCTCTGGTTAGTGTAATGGTTAGCTGGTATACAATGCTTTATGCATTAAGCTCGCAATTTTTACGTTGTACATTTTGTATGTGGTTTAATAGATATAAATAAAAGTTGGAACATAGGGATGGTTAAACATTATATTTTGTATAAATAATATTTATAATACATATTAGTTAATTTAATTTATTAGTTAAGGTAAATTTGATAATAGAGAAACTCATCATATAAAACAAACAATTTTAGTAATATGTACGATAGACATAGAAGAATGCGAATAATATAATTTTATCGATGTATAGTCCTGATTAGAATATATTTTGGTAGCCTTTGCAAGGTAGCCACTGCCCTGTAGGGAGATAGATATTCAATTCCTCTAGGGACAGTAACAATCTTGTTCATAGAGGTTGTTGGTACCGAATTTTTTATATCGTGATTATTTATTAATCTGTGTTGCCTGAGAATTGGATGTATACATTAAATAATGAATTTTATTTTAGATCCGCCTCAATTGACGATACCTCATCTGTACACTCGGACTATGGCGGAAAGACTCCTCTAGGTGGCTTAAAATGTAAGGTCTGTGACAAATCATTTACATACAAAAAGGCTCTTTTGACTCACGAATTAAAACATACTGAAGAAGAAATAAAGGTTAAGACTGAGCCACCTGATAAAAAACTCTCCTCTGAAGGGAATTCAGATCTTGAGTCTAGTCAAGATGAGGGGGAAGATGATAATACCTGCGATATTTGCGAAAAACAATTCTCATACAAACGTCTCTTGATACACCATAAACGCACAAAACACCATATGACATCTGGAACTAAACGCGCCAAAGTAAACTTAAAAGATTGCATGGTTCGTTGTCTTATTTGTGACATAGAAATGAAAGTGAGTGCCATCAATGAACATAACCAAACTCATATGTCAGTTAATATGAAACCCAGAAATATTTATACATGCACATTATGCAACATGACATTTAAAAGTTGCAGTGCTCTGGCAAATCACATAAAACTCGTGCACAGACTAAAACAACAGGTGCCAAAGTTGAATTTGTCTAATCCAGACTTGGCGGATTTTTGTGAGGTCGTTGTGACAAAGGCAGAGCCCCTGGACGAAGTCCAGACTCACAACGGCTTTGGTGAGGCTTCTGCCAATGAAAATACACCTCTAGTTAACATGGCTGGTCTGACTTGCCATATATGTAACAAACAACTGCCTACATTGATCTCTTTGAAGAGACATATAAATTGGCACAAAAATGTGGGAAATAATCTTGAGAAGAAATTGGAGTGTTTTATCTGTAAAGAGGTAATTTTTCCCAATGAAGTTATGTAATTCTATTTAGTATTGATTGATTTTATTTTATAATAGATATATATTTATTATTTTATCAAATTAAAAGTTTTGTAACGATTTCTTTTTCTTTTTCTCCACAGACCTTCAGGTTCCAGTGCCATTATAAGATGCACATGCGGGTACACTATCGCGACACCAATCTCGACCCTAAGCACCTTACGTGTCTCATCTGTGGCCGTAAAAGTAAACATCTGCGAGCTGCTCAAGCTCACATGAATTATCATAAACAGACGAGATTCCAAAGCAAAGATTATGAATGTTCAATTTGTAGAAAAGTTTTCCAGTTCAGAAAAGTCTATCTAACCCATATGGCTGTCCACTACAAGAAAGGAGAAAGTGCAAATTCAATTGTTGGCTATGAACTACCGTTGACTGCTGATCGGACTGTATTTGATGGATCACATACATGTCAAATCTGTGGCAAAGTTTGTGATTCCGAGAACTCATTAAAACATCATACTACATGGCATAAGTCTAAAACTTTATTGTATGGAGCTCGTCATCAATGTGATATCTGTAATATTCAGTTTACCAACAAGAGAAGGCTGGAGCTTCATACAAGGACACATTTTGAAGATGATAATGGCCCATTTAAGTGTCACATATGTGGGAAGGGATATATTGTAGAAGATTATTATAGAAGACATGTGAAAGGTCACAACTTTGATCATCAGTCACATAAAAAACGTATAGAGAAGCTTAGAAAAGACAAAGTCAAGTGTCCTATATGTACTCGTTACTACCCAGACTTGGTTAAACTTATACGCCATCTGAAACGTACTCATCCTGAAAGCAAAATGATAAAAGAAGATCCAGATGCACCACCGCCAAATTATTACTCATGTAAACTCTGTGCAAAAGTATTCTTAGATGAGAGAAGACTGCAGTATCATGAAGAAGCTCATTTAAGGAAACCAGAATTTATAAAATGTAAATTCTGTGGCAAGAAAACCATTTCCATGAAGAATCATAGAGTACACATCAAAGGCCACTTAACACAGAAATATATTGATAACCCACTTAAGTGTCCAAATTGTGATGAACACTTCTTGAGGGGATATGACTTGCATTATCATTTACGAGATGTGCATAAAATTAATGAAACATGGATAGCTGAACGTGGCCCTCAAACTTTGGATGGGCCATTAAAAGAATTGCAGTGTTCAATATGTTTTAAAGTTCTAGCAAGTAAAGCCAATTTTGAAAGGCATATTGATTATCACAACTCTCTCAGATGTAACTACTGTTTTGAATACTTTGGAGGTTCAAGATTTTTAGAAGGTCACTTAGCTTTTAGTTGTGAGAAGAAGAAGATTATTGGTGATACTGAAGTATATCCAAAGCGGGTGAAATGTCATATATGTTACAAACCATTCCATTTGCAAGTAAAATTAGATTGTCATTTAAGAACACAGCATGACATAAAAGTTTTCAAAAAAGCGTCGGCGGGAAAACAAGAAATTGTATGTGATTATTGTTTTAAGGTTTTCGAGAATGAATATGCATTAAATACCCATAAGATTTACCACCGAACAGTTGGTTATTATGGGTGTATTTACTGCAACAGAAAGTTTGGTACAATGAGCTTGTACAAAAAACATAAGAACCACCACTTTGCACAACTACATGTTGATAATCCTGTTAAATGCGAGCACTGCGACGAAACATTTGTTCCATTCAGGGACATGATATACCATATGAGAGATGTTCATGGTGATGATAAAGAATGGATTATCTTACCAAAGGAGTCTAAAGAAGAGACATGCCCAATATGCAATAAAATATTCTTTAATCTCCACAGACACCTTGATTATCATGAGGAAAATAGATGTAAAAAATGTGGAGAATATTTCTACTCAACCTTGGATTATGATAATCATCTTTGTGCGATCGATAGCGATGACGAAAATACAGAAGTATATGCAACAGAAGTGCCAAAATATGAGGAATGTCGATTCTGTTTTAAGCCTTGTACAAAAAAGAATTCTGGTAAAAAACACGACAACATTCATAAAACTTCTGGAGCAATATCTTGTCGCTTTTGTACTCTTAAATTTAAGACTATAGATGCATTTAATATTCATGCATTTTCACACAGAAACCGAAAGTACAAGACAAAACCGATAAAATGTCGTGTTTGCAAAGAACGATTTGTTAAATATGGGCCATTTATAAAGCATATGAAGATAGTGCACAAGTCTACTAAGAAACTTCACTATAGAGCAGTGGTAAAGCCTGAGAAGTGTGTTGTTTGTGGCGATGACTTTCCAAACCTGCACAATCATTACCGCGCACATTTACAAAATCAATGTCAAACATGTAATAAATATTTCACATCTAGTAGGGTATTCTCACAGCATAGTTGCGACAAGGAGGATTCTGATCCAAGCAAAGTATTTACTTGTGATGCTGATTTGGTTAAATTAATTAATGAATATGTCCCCAAAGATGAGAAAGATGATGAAAAGTATTATGGTCATGACGATGATGACGAGGAAAATGAAGAAACATTAGAATCTGCAGTAGAAGATCCTGAAGGAACACAGGTCGCAAAAGTTAACAAAACAGAAAAGGCGCCACGGACATATGGAAAGAAAGTCAAAAAGCCAACTTCACAATCCAACCCACAATCCAATCCAAACCAATCTCAGGATGAATCAAGTCAGAATTCCATAGATATAGATGAAACAGATTTGCATGCTATGGTACACGCACCTATAATATCAGACGTGCTCTCTCTTTATAAGAATAAAGATGGTGATAAAGAAGATGATGTTGTAATACTAGATGACGAAGATTCTATTGGATTTGATTCCACTCCTGTTGTAATAACTATTGATGATTAGTATTAGGAGAATGAAAAAAAATAAGCATTTTTATAGCAACAAAATACAATTCAAAAAACAATTGTTAGAGCATGGGACAGCCAGTGACATAGTTGGAATATTAAATTTAATGGCAAATGAATTGATATTAATTTAAAAGCATTAAGAGATAATTAATAATAGAGTACGAAAATGTCATTTTTTATTAGTTTGACATTTATAATACCTAGGTATTTAGGCATCAAAAGAAGATAAGTTTTTATCTACAGGGACAACCTTACCCGCATATATGCAGAAAGGAGATATCTTGATAAACATGGATAAAAAACTGACTGACTTGACTGAATGTTATATAATATGGTGGTTATTTAACAAATACCTTTTCCCTTAAACTCCAGGTAATTTAATCTTAAAATTAACATAAATTGGTGTATTAATGTAAATATTATTGTTTTTATTGAATATTAAGCGAAGGCTTATATCTCCTAGATATTATTAAGACATAGTTTTAAATGATGCAAGTATTGGGGTGGCTAGCCATTGTTTCTTGAATTGTGGCTCTTGGAAGGATAAAAAGCCTCTTAACTAGAAATATTCCAATATATATCTTTATTATGATTTAAGTGTCGTAGTTTTTATTCTAATTTTTTTTTTTCAACTCTATAGCCACTTGTTTTGGAACACTAATAAGTAGATATTATGATGTTAGCAATAAGATTTAATGGTTAATTATATTTTAGGACAGGTTAATCTGAAATATTTAACATATGTCTTGTTACACTTGTAAATATGTCTAGTTCACCGGCTAGAAGGCTGCCATATTGTAAATAGATATCAGAACATTCTTAATTAACTTTTGATGGATTTTAATGTTTATATATTAAATTGGGTGATCGTTATTGCGAAATAAGATTTAATTTTGTCGATGATTTGTTCTAGAATGCTTACATCAATCATGCTAGGAATTTTTATTGTATACTTGTACTATAATTAAACTATAAATATGTTCTTATTCATTATTCTGTAGGATTCTCGAAAAAAATTTATTTCATCTAAAATCAGTTTGTTTCGTTCAAAAAGGTATTATATCTTGCGTCAATGTGTTTATACGAGGGGTATTCAAAAAGTAAGTTACTCTGTGTTGAAAATAAAAAGTAGTAGGGTAAAAAAGTAAATTATTTTATTTTTTACTCTTAAAGAACACGGACGAGACACCATACATGTTTGATTTAGTTTTAACTTTTACTTTAATATATTTGATATCAACTTCTTAACTTATCGGCATTAAAAAAATTAAGCTTGGGGTATAATAACTAAATAAAGTTGGAAAACATTGAGTTCTTAGTAATCTGTGTTAAGGATTTATTTGTCCATTGAGTTTGTTCAGTAAAACTGCTAATCTCAGAAATCTAAGATTCACAGAATTCTGAACTAAGATTTTCCAATACATTTTATAGATAATTAACAAAAAAAATGGCTTTAAAGCTAATATAATAATTATCATTAAAGCTAATTATCAGTACAAAAACAGGGAGAATTTTTATTTGAAACTTACATAAATTTATTAATATTTTAATTTAAATGAAATTAAAGTTTTGTACAATGATAACATTTTAATATGATGACAGGAGTCAATCAAATTAGTCTCAATATTTTTTATATGATTATTCCTCGTAATATATTTTATTTAATTATTTCAAAAAACATAGGAAATTATTTTAGATTATCTAATACTAGCGACTTGCCCGCGGTTTCACCCCCGTAGCTTTTGTTCCCGTGGGAATATCGGAAAGGTTTATATACTAAAACCTTCCTCTAGAATCAATTTATCTATTAAAAAAACCGCATCAAAATCCGTTGCGTAGTTTTAAAGATTTAAGCATGCATAGGGACAGACAAAGAAAGCGACTTTGTTTTATACTATGTAGTGATTTAGAACTCCAAAAGACACGGAAAAGATATTTGAATTCAAAATCGCCTGTGTTCTTTTTCTTCTACATAGACGCCTTAAACTCCAGTACATTTTGGTATCTGCTTGTAAGCTTAAGCAAACTTCCCTTAAAAAAGCCGTGCCCTGTTTTTGGATCCATGATTTGAAGATTTTCGATCTGTTCGTTTGAAACGAAGTGCTGGCAACCCAAGTTTTCTTTCAACGTAGGGAAAAGGAAATAGTCAATTGGTGCGAGGTCTGGAGAATATGGTGGGTGGTTGAAAATTTCCCATATGAATTTCCCAAAAAACCGCGGCCATAACCTTCCCAGCAGAGTGCTGAATTTTCGCCTCTCGTTTCTTGCAAACCATGTTTTGATACTTCATTTTGGTCACTATTTCACCAGATGTCTGATTATCTTTTAATCTTTTTGCAATTAAAAAACGGATAACTTGCACGTAGTTCACAACCGGACACACTTGGTAGTTCATTGATTGCCGAGCTCGAACTGCTGATAACAGTAATCTTGGACACCAGAACAAATTCCATTCTTATTGTGCAGGCCCTTAACTGAAACTATATGTGGTGTGTGTCCGGTAAGTGGCGTCCGAGAACAACGCTAAACTAGAGAAATTTACTTAATACTTTACAGAATACCCCTCGTATAATAATGAATATATATATGGAAGAGGCGGGAGGATCATGGCTCTGGATAGCAGCCACGCTTGTATACGAGCTTAAACAAATGTTATCTTTAAAAAAGATAACATTTGTTTAAGCTCTATCTTGCAATAAGAAAATATTTTTTTTTTTTTGAGCTATTTTCAAACAATAATACTATTACAGGATAACAGAATTTATTGAAAACCCAGTAATCTCTCCCATTCTGATAAGCTTGTATTGTATTTTCATCATTTCTTTACAAATTATTGCAGGCAACTTGATGAAGTTGCCAATATGATTTTTCTTGTGTATATTATAATTGTTTCAGATCTGACAGTATATGTTTTAGTACATATACTATACAATGATCAAAGTCTATTCAAAATATTTGGCTTTATTTTTTCTTTACTTGAGATTGTTTTGTTTTTAGTTTTTTTATTCTTAGATATAAATTCTTTACCGTATTACCTAATAAGGACGAGCAAGTGAATTAAAATTACGCCTAAGAACTTCTTATATCTTTGGAACCAATATTTATTACATGTGATACATTATATTAGTTTTAGAATTTGAATGTTTTTTGTTTGCATTAGTGTCAAAGGTGAATTCAAATGGATTCTGCTAAGGTGCTGGCCAGCAAAGTTGATTATGATTATGAACGCATATGTTCTTTATCATGTATGCCAAAGCGTTTCCTGATTTATTTCGAGAGTTGGATCTGTAACTAATTTTAAGATATAAGATAATTTAAGGACCTTTTTAATGTAAAGAGAACAGAGAGAATTAGTTTGAAGTTGTCTTGGACAGGTTACAAGCAAGGATATTTATATATATATAATTCTTATTAGTTGATTAAACAAGTAAATTCCATCTAAACAATAATATTGTGCGTGCATGACTTAATTTAAATTATGGTATATTTTAATTGATTAATAATGTCTGTTGAACAGTTGGAATAAACGTTTTATTATATAAATGATAACTCCAAAATTGGTCAACTTTGTTTTCGTCCATTAATTTGAATTATTCTCCAAAAATTTTCATTTTTTGCATTTAATAAAAAATATTTACCATTACTGGAAATTCTACTTTATAGCTCGCTCCAAAACTCAGTATGAACAAATAGCTCTCTGAAAAAAGTAACTTTTTGAGTAATTGTTTGTATACCAGACACCACAGAACTTGTCTTTGCATTATACAGGTATATCGAAAATTACCTCGGATTATTATTAATCGACATTTGCAGGTCCAAATACGACAGCAACGCAAAGTATAAAGACAATATGTTTCGTATAACAAATTTTAAAATTTTAGTGTGAAGCTCAAGTCAGTTCAAGTACAATAATTATTATCTCATTATTTAGGAATTTACCTACGTCAACAAATCCATATTTAATTTTCAATATTTTGCTGTTAAATTGAATGATATCAGTGCTACTATATTGATATTGTCGACTAATCAATTGGATTGTGAAATTAGTGAGTAGTGTACCTAGTAGGAGTGGACGGACTTAAGATATGTCATTGGATTGTAGTAGTGTTATACGAACAACTATGTAGTGCATTTAGTTTTGCAGCTATTTTCAATTCACGTCCAGAAAGGAGGCTAGCAATTAGGTTAGAATTCTCGATTAATTTTTAATTTTCTCTCTCGATTAATTTTTAATTCTCGATTAATTAATAAGACGCTTTTAGGCTAAAATAATCACAACTTTTTTTGATTTAACGAGCCGGAGGTGTATCTGATGGTAAATGATCACCGCCGCCCATGGACATCCGCAATACCAAAAGCCTTGCAGTTGCGTTGCCGGCCTTTTATATTGCGTAAGCTCTTTTCTTGAAGGTCCCTAAGTCATATACGTTCGGAAACACCCCTGCCGGTTATTGATTCCACAATGGAGTAATGCGAGGCAAAAAGTGTCTAGAAAAATGCACGGTTGTGGACTTCTAGACATCGTGGGGGTGAAATTTTAAATTTTAACGCGATGTCCGATGATAGAATTCAGAGGCATGAGTTAATCCGAACAACTCGTCGGAACACTCTCCATGATAAATAAATACAATAGAAGACTCAGAGCGAAGCTACATCTCTGCGCAATTCCAAAGAATTAAGCTGTTTCGAAACAGCCTGGTATTTAACAGTTTGAACCGCTCTATGCTGAATGCGAATCAAAGGGATGAAGCTGGTTCTTAGGAGCTCCGCCCAGATATGAGACAGCACTCCATGTGAGTCCGAATGTGTGCCTTAAAAGTTGAGCACACCGAGTGTTTAGGCGGCTAGTTTAGCCCTACCTCCAAATGATCGTGAAACTATACGTAATTCGTAATGTCGACTCCCTGAATTTTGACACTGACAGGTGTCAGGAAAGAATCCACAATTGATTGAGTCAAATATTTAAAAAAAGATTATTGTAGTTGAAAAGCGTTTGAATTATTTTATTGAATATTAACAAAAGCATGCTTATTCCTAGCCATCGTGTGGGTTATGATTTAAACGTTCAACTTACTAAACGACGTACCTATGGCTTGAAACGCAAAGCTAATAAAGAGTAATTTTAAGCGCAGTTAAAGTTCTACAAACGATTTCCAATCTCCTGAACCTGTGAAACAATGGATCAGATTTTAGAATTAGAGAATGGAAAGTACACTTGCCTGAACAAAAAAAATCCGAATTGGTTAATAAATAACCAATTTGTGAGGTAACAAAATTAATGAACATACAGTAGAAATGAGAACCACCGTATTTTTGGAAAATCGGTTCAAAAAGAGTGTCATCTTTCACAGATAAAAATATTTTGCCGGTTTTCCTTGCAGGGTAGGCATGGTGAAACGTATTTCATCACTCAATGCGATTGACCGGTTTCCGGTTAACAACACAATGGGGTGATCCCATTGCTGCATTGACCTGACTATCGATTGTTCTTGCGATACAGGGGTCCGACAGTTGGTCCTCATCCACAACACGACAACTGCTCTAAGCTGCTACTGAAATTTCGATTTTCGAGAATAATCCCCAAAATTACTGTTCGACCCGGGGTAAATAGACTCTCATCACGAAGACATACAGATACACGTAAAAAGTGGTACCATATTTTATTCGATAATTTTCAACATAAATATCAATTGAATGAGTACCTTAAATATGGTATATATTCATATATTTTGGAATAATATACGGTTCCAAATCAAACCTTTTACCGTATTGAATTAAAATGGTTACTTTTTGAACAGAAAAAACCTTAGAATCGCAGGTGTGTGAAAGATGCGTACCTATGTAGATGTTTACAATGATGTTAGGTTTATAATAATTAAGCGATAACAGTTTCTATACTAAACATATGCATTTTCTAAAGTCTTTGTTCTGTTTTGTAACAGTAACATGTATGGCAAGGAAATAATTCACTAATTTGGTTAGTCGACAATGTTTTCTTTTTTCGTGCTTGAAGTGTTAATGAATTTCGGACAGATGAATTAATTGAGTAGCTTTTATATTTCCTAGTTAAAGAATTAAGTATAATATTTTTCATGTAAAATGGGAGCAAAGGAATTTTGTCTAGGTCATAGAGAAATAAACATGTGTAGAAATCATAATTTGTAAAGTAATATGTTCGTGGTCATTGAAATTTAGACTTTCCTATTTAGATTTGTAAGATCAGAGTCAGAGCTCACAATGGAACAAGTATTAGACATACTCACATCATCTATGACGTCTCGTTACACACCGACCGTTACATATCGGGCGCGGCTCTGTTTCGATTCCCGGTAGAGACGAATTTGTGGGATGAGTTAAATAGACAACTTTTTGACCTGCTTGTGTTTCTGGATTTGGTTATTTGATTAAATATTTTTCAGTATTTGTAGGTATATGTATTAATATTGGCTGACTTTGAATTTTATGAATTATGCCCATAATTTGTCCAACATTATTTGTTGTATTCTAGTTGGTAGAAATTCGTTACAGCATTGTAGTATATGTAACACTTATTATTACTACAAAAAATATCTATGAAAAATTTATGAATGAATCTAAGGAGAAAAATTAATGTATCAAAGCCCTCGCATGTAAGTTAGGATACTTTATTGGGATATTGTCCGTCTGTTTTTGGTGTTAGGCTGTTTAAGTCTTTATTCTTGTCAGTGTAGTCGTTTTATTATTTCTAATTGCTTGTTTTTAACCTGCACGAGCTTGAGCTTATAATTCAGTATTGCTCATGTCGTAATTTACTATCTAGTTAGAAATTCGTAAGTTACAATCTGAGATAAAAAAGTGAAGACATGAGAAAAAAAGGTCATTAGAGATTTCATCATTCAGAAAAGAAAAAAGTATTTTATATATGTAAAGAAAATAAATTGATATTTGGCCAGTTATCATTGATAGATATAAGTAAGTTTGCTGTGAAATATATCAATTCTCCACTTTCTTTGCGTTATTGAACTTTTATAATATTGTGAATTTCAATTGTTTAAGTTTGTAGTGTTTTCAAGATTTTAACTCAGATCATCCACAATAAGATGAAAATAGTTCAGGCTTAATTAAGTTAATACAAATTATGAAAATGGTGACAGATGATATGCCTTTATATGTAATTAATTGGATCGTGTGTTAAGTTTCTTGGAAATGGTCAGACCCCAAAATGAAAGATGTATCAGATATTAGGCATCTATAATTCCTTCATGTGCATTCTAGTTTGTACAATTTAGGCTGGTTTGACTGTCACGCTGACGGTCGGCGCCGATGTATGTAAAAGTCTTTTTCTTTTGACTTTTGCCATTTGGGATGTTTTAAATTATTTTTTTTACGCGCGTTGGGGGCCCCATGGCCCGGGGACCCGTATAATTGATACGGCAGGTACGGTGGTAGCTACCCCCAGTTTACTTCCCGGGTTTTCTAATTACTGACAGGTATAAACGCGTTGCAAGTCAAACGTGACGTATTTATTTTAAAACTATTAATTTTAAAATATTGTTTGTTAGTGAAGGTAGACTTATCATCTTACTTCCTATATTACTTTCACTTATTCTTAGACATTGATAATAAACGTGATCAGTCATTAAATTTTAGTGATGAGATAGATATAATACACATGGTGTTTGATTGATAGTTGAAACAGCTCCGGTGAAACTAATTTTTATTTTGATGGCACTTTACATGGCTATTCGTATTTGTGTATTTGACGTATATGTGTAAACAATCACCATGTGTGGGCAGTTTATTTGCCTGAGTGTTGGCCTTATTTGCCTATTTGACAAATAAGGCCAAATATGCGTTGTCGTGAGCTTGTCGGTTTCTTGCGGCACATCAAAGGAGTCAAATAGGCAAATTCGCAAACAAACCGTCCACAAGTGGTCATTCAGAAGCGCACGCACCGTGGGCAGGAGCGGATCTACTAAAGGGCATTTTGGGCTGCAGCCCAGGGCCCCGAAGGTAAAAGGCCATTGAATTCCAGTAAAAAATTGAAAAACATAAAATACAATCCGACCATTGACTTGACGATGAATTGAATTTAGTGGCGGGCCATAAATAAACCCGTGTGAGCGACTGTTGGATGTAAATAAAAAATAATGTCTTATTTTTTTGTAATTTATTTTTAACATTTCTATAGAAAACTATGTTTTGACTTCATGTTAATAAGTAAATAAATCAGGAAGGCCCCTAAGTATATTAGCCCAGGGCCCCACAATTTCGCGATCTGCCCCTGACCGTGGGCCTGTACGGATGTACAGTATTTTTGTGTGTAGTAAACGAGAACTAGAACATTATCTTGAAAATGAATGGGGCAATGAAATAATGCTAAAATTCCTGTAATTTGGTACAACCAAATTAATTCGTGTATATGGGACCCAAATAATGAATCCCATAAAAATAGACTTTGTATTTTCATACACACAGCATATAATACTAACAAGAATTTAAATACTCAATAAAAACTCTGCAAGTTGAAACACATCCATAGTGTTGGTGCTGCCAAATATTTGTGTGTTTGTTATGTGACTGCCATGTGTGGGTGCTGCCAAATGTTTGTGTTTGTTATGTGACTGCCATGTGTGGGTCGTATTTGCATGTTTGCCTGCAGGAATGTCATACATTTTGCCAAATACGACAGAACCCCAATAGCGAACACAAATAGCTATGTGAAGTGCCACCATTTCAACAAATCTTACATAGGTACTTGTACTTACAGAACTTACATGACCTAACATACGTCAACATTTTTTTTATATTTCGGCAAGTTTTGCTTTGTTGATTTTTTAGATTATCGCAAGGAATGTAGAAATTGATTAATGTAATTTTTTGTGTAATTTAGAACCCATGATTTGTGAGTTTGGTCGAATTTGTTTTACTGTTGAACAAACATCTTGTTTATAATTTTTGTTTTTATTGAAATATTTTGATACAAATGTGAAACGTCGTATTAAGTTCAAAACATATGTAAATATAAATGTTTCGAAAAATACATGATATAGCAAACCTTTGTGTATTTTCATTTATTTTTCCCTTCACCCAAACATTTAAATTTTAAGCTATTACTTTTTGTTTAGACAAGATTTTTGAATTGTTTTAATTTTTTATTTTAATTTCGTTAATGATATTTCTTAAACTATAAATAATGTTTTCATTATAAAGCAAAAATCTGTGTAGGCCATCTGTGATTTACTTTATAGCTTGCGCTTGCGCAGACGAGAGACTAGTCCAAAGGGGACAAAAATCCCTGAATCGTGAAAAATGTCCGCCGAGAACATGCGACGGGCTCAACGCACACGGTGTGCGATCATTTTTGTCTGGAAACTTAGTAAAGCTATGTTATGAACGCAAATATTCTGAGATTACGTTGTGCTGTAATTCAAATCAAGTTTGAGAAAAAGCATTGCATTGGTCTAGAATGTAAATTGCCAATAATTTTAAAGTAAGGGCCATATCTCATTCGGATGCCATGGCAGCAGCGTTTCCGTGACTACCCTTGGCGTCTGAGATTCCAAAAAGGATGCCAGACGAGATTAGTCTCGCTTATACGTAGGCCACACTATAAGTTTTGCGTAACTTAAAAAAACATGTTATAACCAAAATATGTTTATTGCTTTTCAAAATAATCTTTACATTTTAAACGTTTTTTCATGCGATCGAACCATTTTTTAAAACAGGACGACCATAGATCTGAAGGCATGTTTTCTACGTGCTGATTGAACGCTATCACTGCCTCTTCGGAGTTGGTAAAAGTAAAACCTCTCATCAAATCTTTGATTTTGGGGAAAATACAGAAATCACAGGGTGCTAGTTCAGGGCTATGCGCAGGATGAGTAGCGAGATGTACTTTTTCGGAAGCTAAAAATGACTGTTTTGTTGGCTGTGTGTGAAGAAGCGTTATCATGGTGTAGGAGAATGCGGCTTTTGGCTCGTCTTGGTACAACTGGTTACAAATGGTAGAATACCACTCGGTTAATGCCGAGTGCCGACTTTTGATCTTCAAGTGGAATTGTACAGATCGCGTTATTTTTTTGCCAACGTTTCTCGCCTGTCTCACTTTTGTTGGTCTGTTATAATGTCATTTTTTTACATGACATGCACTACGCATCGCTCAGTCGCCATTAGACTGCTGGCGCATGCGCAATGTAGGCGTGAGGTAATGGTTTGCATATTAGATATAAAATAAATAATAATTGGGAATTTAATTGTTTTTATAATCGAACAATCACCAATAGTCGTCGAACAAACGATAATTAATCAAAATTAATTAATCTAAGTGATAAAAGTAAAGATATCTAGTAAGGGGGGCCAACTTAAGGGTGATCATTTGTTTAATTAATTATAAATAAATAAAAGACGAACAAACAATTTTTACAATCGAACATTAAAGAACGAACGACGAACAAATAATTAAAAATATCAAAAATCTGAAAATCAAAAAAAGTGGGGCCAAATTCAGTGAGCCCCATTGACGTGTGTTACACGTCAATGTTTGTGGCTAATGTCTGTATGAAACAACTTCAATGTACAAAGGTGGGGGTTTTTTTTTTTTTTTTTTTTTTTTGGCATGGGCGTTAAGCAACTGCCATGATCAAGTAAAACGAGGAAACATTTTTTTAGACAATAAACTAGAATTTGGAATTTGGATTGACAGGAAAATAGAGGATCAGGAACAAATCAAAATAACATAGATACTAAAATTATAAATTATTTACAACAATAATATTTAAATATATTTATGTAATATTTACAAAGATAATACTTAGTCATTTGTATAATATTTACAAGTGGGTTAATATTAATTTGGTATTAGATACTAAATGTATCTAACTACGCTTAAATATTAATATTATTTTCTTGAATGAATGATGAAAGAATATTATACATACAAGGGTTTAATAACAGGGTTAGAATGGATGTAGGTAAAGGAATGTCATTAGAATATAGATTGTTATATAATGATGAATGATTGTATTTAGGACAAGCAAAAAATATATGATTGAGATCTCCAATATCAGTGCCACACTCACAAACATTGCTATCTTTGATGTGTAGCTTGAAGAGGTGTTCAGGAGTATTAGTGTGACCAAGCCTCATTCTGGTGATAACAGATGTTGACAACTTATTTAATTTCACTACAGAAAACCAAGGTTTAGAGGGTATCAATGGTTGTAATTGGGAATAGGTTTTGCCTTTCACCAATGTACCACTATCCCAGACACTTTGCCATGACTGCTTAAGATGGAGTTTAGGGAGAGCAGCTAGATCATGGCAATAATTAATGTAGGGGTATAAATCACCACACTGAAGAGAGTATATGTGAGTGGTTACCATTGACCTCTAAATATATGGACATGAAATAGCTACAGAAAAAACGTGTCATTTATAGACACAATATGGCTGCCGTGTTAACATTATTAAGGATGTCCAGAAAGTAACATTTATGTTTTATCGATAAACGTTGTTTCCTGATTTACGTATTTTCAACCAAAAAATATGTTATTGTATTAGAGGTGATCTTTGACGTGTAAGAACAAAATCTAAACATAATTTACTAGTACCTATATTGATAACGCTTAAAACGTTCCCAAAAATATTGAAACGCAAAGTAGGTCCGTACTAAAACGTTTATAGTAAATAAAATTTTATATTAATTAAGCTAGACAATAAAATAAATTAAAGTATTTTCACTAATAAGCCTAATGGCTTTAGATTTACTTCTTTTAGTCTCCAGTATTCTGTGCTTTAGTTGACTAATTCTGAGGTTCTAGGACACATCCGACAATTTCATACGTCAGTATATATGACGTCTTTGTTGTGTGATTATATTCGTATTAGCACCTGCAAAACGATCCCTGGACTCACTCAAATAAATAGTAAATTGATAAAGAGAGATCTAGTTGACAAATCAAAATGTCAACGTAAATTCGTTATTTTGTGACATTCGATCACAAATAAACAGATTCAAGATTACGACTTTAAAAGTGGCTAATAAGATAAGAATAGAAATGAATATGTGGTCTTATTTTGTCCAATCACAGTCAACGTACGCATGCGTCGTGTTACGAAAACGTCTTAACTTATAGGGGATATTTCTAAGGGCCTAACATAATTTTACGAGTTGTCGTCGATAAAGCGGAACAATAGTAGCAATAGAATTAAATCATAGCGTACAAAAATAAGGTTGATTATTGTAACGATATTTTCATGACGTTGCAATATTTTTTGTGTTTCTGTTTATATAATTATCATTCTTATGCGTTACCATATATTTTCTTGAGCCACCTTTGTAGGCAACGCTGAATCTCATTATTTTTTATCGACGTAAGCAAAGCTAAAATGTGTAATAACACAAAGTTACATTTTAGTTACAAATTAGTTCTAATTTTAGTTTTTAATGACCGCTCACACCACCAGCCATTTTCGCATTTTTTTCTAAAAAAACACGGACCGTTACGCGCACACGTTCCGAGTTCGTTCCGGTGGACCGTGGTCACAAAAATGATTTATGAGTTGCTTGGATTGAATCAGATACTGTAAAGCGTATATTTTTTAAGAGGCCTTGAGCACTGCAATAAACTGGTATGAGAATTGTTTAATTTAAATGGCTTAAGCTACGAAATAATTCAGGTGTAACACGACACTTTGAGAAAAATATGTATTTGTTAGTCGAGGATTTTTAATTCAAAAATTATATAAAAAAAATATAAAAATCATAGGTCATCGCTTATGCTTTTTATATTTTTTTATATAATTGGTAAACATATACATACGGAAAAAAATAAACAACATATATTATAGTACAAAAATATTTATTTACATAAATATTAATATATTTTTTTTCATAAGTAATACGTAGTTTTTTCGAAATTTTTAAATAATTTATTTCTTTATCAAATTTACAGCTATGTTAATTTTTTTTTTAAATATTGTTTAGGATATTTCACATTCACATCATATGATTTATTTTGAGATCATAGATATCAACACTAAAATTTACGAAAATAAATAAAAATGATACCAGCGCTTTGGGTATGCCCAAAGCGCTGGTATCATGAGTTGGTCGTTAACGAAAAATATGTTTTATTAATTGATTATTATCTAAACTGTTAGATCTTGAACTAATCTTGATTACAAATAAAGTTTATTTGTTGATTAATACGCCAAAACACTTTTAAATTAACCTGTAGAGATGGGTTAATACCGATATTTCTCAAGATTAGGTGATACTAATATATTCACTTTCAAATATTATAATGTCTTAACTAATATGTCATTATTAACTAATATTTCACTGTAATTTGGACCTTAAAGTAACAGTAATAAGATCTGACACTGATACGGCAGGAAAATATCTTAACTAATATATCAGTATTAACTAATATTTCACTGTAATTTGAACCTTAAAACAACAGCATACTGCAGGAAATACGTCTGTCTCATTCGTACGTACGACGCGGCGTATCGTGAAAATATTTTAATATTTTCACGAATCCGAACTAGCGCCAATCTAGTGAATCCGAACTATTCCGAAGATCGAATGATATTATCCGATTCATTTTGGATACCCGTTACAGATATTAGGCGAATATGAAATATTAGCATATTACAGTTCGCCGGATTACTAATCCACGAATCCTTTCAATATTACTAATATCTTAGCGAATACTAATATATCAGTCACACCATTATTAACCAGTATCATAAACTGCAACCAACACATAACACACACAGCACGAATCAAAATGGCGGACTAAGTTCTTTTATTTTTCCCTAAGAGCGTATTTGAAAAAAGAATGCCAATTTGATATTATTCTGTACAATGTTTCGTTCGAAAACGATAAAATACCATAGAGTATTGTAGTAAAACTGGTAAATAGTGAAAATATTGTTTTTTTGGATGAAATTAGCGTTGGTTTATATCCAGTAGAGCTTGTATCTTTATTTTGGTCGAAGTTTTTGTTACTGTGATAGCGTCTTTCGATGGATAGCATTCTTGTTTCGCATGTTGAACTTGATAATAGGTTGGAAATATAATTGCATTATTTTTCTTAACACTTTCCCTTAATGTATTGTATTGCCATTTGTTTAGCTTAAGTGATAAAAATATCCCCAAAGCCTCATCCGGAGAAAAAGCAGGTTTAGTTTCTTTAACAGATACGCACCTTTTTACTTTTTTCACACCATGTGGATTCTTAATTAAATGTTCTAATATTTCAGCAATTTCCTCATTCCTATCTACTTTTAACTGCGCAAAATATGCATATTATATTTCGTTCGATGACAAATGAAAGTTTTCTGCTCGTATTTTTTTCTGTTTAGGACCTATTTCACAAAAAGGTAGTCTAGGGCTTTGTTCGGTGGAGACACTTGCACTGATAGAAACTTTTAATGGTGACACAAAATTGATAAAATACAAATGATATTTTTTTTCAAATCATAAGATAGCAAACAAGCAGATGGGTCTCCTGATGGAAAGAGTCAACCATCGCCTATGGACACCAAAGATATTGATGGTGCGTTGCTATCTTGTGGCGAGGTCTAATGCCACATGCATAAGTTTACCGGCTATCTTACCCTCCAAACCGGAACACGACAGTGACAAACACTGACGCTATTGCGGCAGGAATAGGCGGTGGTACCAGAGCCGGGCGAGATAATACAGAACTCTACCACCTAGTAGTCACGATGGCAGTGACTTGCATAGCCAATCGGTCGCCCTTTACGATCTGCCTGGCAGAACGGCAGTTGGTCTATTCTTCAAAGGAGCCCGGAACCAACACGAGGATAAACAAACAAATAGAACAAACATTTACTTGTTTACAAAAAGTTAAGGCACCTCTGCTAGACCTGCACAAACTATGAATTACTGGTATTCTTTAGAAATGAATAAAATATATCTTACTAAACTAGCAAAAAGCAAAGCTTTGTAAGGGCTCGTAAAGTTATATTATCTAGTAATATTGTTAGGAAAGTATTTTTATGAGAATTACATATTTTAATGTATGGACTTTATCTAACCTAAAAAATCCAGCGTGTTTCGCCCAAACATTATATTCGCATCAAAGGCGTCGTCAGGTTGCCAAGCTGATCAAACTGATGCTCTATAGCTATTGCAGTCTATACGTCGTGAACCCTTGCCTTTATACAAGAGTACGATGCCCGTGCGCCGCCAGTCAAATATAAACATTTTGTGAAATAATCTCTTAATAAGTTCAAAAATTCTAATAAAAAATGTATCTTCTATAGATTTTAACTCGTTAGTTTTTTAATAGATGGCGTTAGTAGTAATAAGATTCTCATAAAAATTGTATTTTCTATTTTTTTAATGTTTATAAAATGGTATTTTTATGGTAGATAACATATCTAGACATGAATTCAAAGTACCACGTCGAAGCTCAAGCCTAAAAGTGCGACACTTTTTCAGTAAAATGTTCCACAAAAGTGCATAGTTCGTCGCCTAGTGTATAATAATAAAATCTATTTCATTCATTTCTAAACAATACCAGTTTATTAAAATATTTACTGTGTGACACCTTATCATTAACTCGACGTCCATGATATCTATATCTTAAATCAATAAAAACTTTGATTACACTTTTAATAAGTAATAGTTTATGTGTAGAATTATGATCAGGCAGAGAAGCTAACCAAAATATTTTTCCACATCATAAAAATCACACATAAATTTAAATATATGTAGATAATAATGTAGTAAAATATTTAGGAATCATGCTAGACCAAAGATTATCGTGGCATCCTCAAATTGAATTGATATCTGGGAGGATCAGAAAACTTATTTGGATTTTTCGGAAATTAAGAGACGTTGCATCCAATACACTTCTAAATAGAATCTATTTTGCGCTAGCTCAATCAATTATTTGCTATTGTATACCTGTATGGGGTGGTGCCACTAAAATTAAAATGTTGCAAGTAGAACGAGCCCAAAGAGCATTATTAAAAGTAATGCATTTCAAAACCAGTAGATTTTCCACAACTGAACTATACTCACTGTGCGAGTTACTATCAGTTAGAAAACTATATATACTTTATGCCATACAAAAAAGACATAGGTTGATTACATATGATAATAACCAAAAAGTTAAAACAAGGAAGGATGCTATTTTACAAAACTCAACGGTAAAAATACCTTTTGCCAATAGACAGTTCTTAAATCAGTCTACTATAATATATAACAAACTTAATAAGAAGTTAAATATTTATCCACTAACCATCTACAACCTTAAAGAGGTTTTAGTGGGCTGGCTTAAGTCACTGTCTTATGACGATGTTGAATCAATTATTTTTAGCAAGATAATATAAGAAAACTCTATTAACTGATGTATCTGTCTGTTAGAAACTGCTAGTCCTAAGATTAATGTAACACATGTACTTACAATTACCCATGCTGACATAACATACTCGTACACGCATACACACTCATATACACGTACAGACTCATACACATACATAAATACACACACGCAATAGGCACGTATATTACTTAATTTACACAAATGCTAATGATGTTCTGGAAGAGCGGTGTATCCTGACACAAGCATTTCTGCTTAAAAGGATGCGCCGGACAATGTAATATTATATAATCAGTGTAAAATAAGTTGAGAAATAAACATTTAAACATTTGTAAAAATATATTATCTAAGTCTTGCAAACACTTACCTGTATTGAAATCACCTAAATATTACTGCCATAAGTCATAACATCTACTATATGGTTAAAGAATTTATTGAATTTTATTAGAATTAATATAATAATTTACACATTTCAATATTAATTTACATTCCAAATTTTAGGTATGAACATATTAAAAAAAAACGTAGTATTTAAACTATTCATTTACAACGTTGCGGCCAACAAAGTCCGCATGCATCATAACACCTATACATAAAATGAATCATCATTGATGTTGCAATTAGTTGTATGACGTAACCACTACTTATTCATTAATTTGCAAATATTATACAACAATCAGATGTAATTTAACATGTTGAACTTATTTTTACATACATTTTCCTTTATCACGGGAACATGAATGGATGCTAGTACTGATGATGTTAAAGTCCGAGTTGATTCATGTATATTCTGCCTTTTACACAAACATTAATTTTCTGCTTATTAACGGGCTAAAAATATTTAGGTCGGCATTATTGTCTAAAAACTGAAAGTGTAATTAGGACTACTAAAAATGTTTAATTAACTTATGATCAATTTGAATAATTCTTAAATCTTTTAATTAAGGCTCTTAGCAATAAAAATAAACAAAAAACCGAAGCCATCAGCAGAACTTAAAGGTACAATTATGCATGGAAATTATTGTTAAATTTGATAACTTGTATGTTGTTAAATCAAATTTATATTTAATAGTTATTTATTTTTGATATATTATATCAGTAGCTTAGGCAGAAGATGTGAAGCTATCAAGGTAGCGACCAAAAAAAACATCGACAACAACAAACACAAAATAACACTTACACAAACAGACAAACAGATGTCACTATTCTTAATGACGATTCCATTTTTTATTAACATTTAATACCTATTTAATTATAATATTACTGAAATTTATTAAAAATATACAAAAGGAATAAATACTGAAATTATTCATTATACAAATACTAGTCCCTATTATACTCTTTAGTGGCAATAAAAACAACTTTTAACAGTATTTGATAATATAAATAACAATTGTTAATTGTTAAAAAATTTAATACGAATTTTAATATGTTAATTATTGTCAAATGATCCATACCTAGGTACAATCAGTGTTGTGTGTTAGGGTTATACAGGTGACAGACATCATATCGTATTTTATGTGGTAGAAGGAAATCGAGCTTTCTGATGACTGCAGATAGGTAAAAGACACAGGATATCATACTATGAAAACTTAAGAAATTACCATTACCTACTTACCAGAGAAATTGAAGGAATGACATTGTCACGCAATCTGACTACATCCAGTGTTTTATTAAAATTACTTTCCTTGAAATGAAGTGAGCAGACCAACCAGTTCTTATGTCGGGGATTGATATTTTCAATGCCAATGGCATCTAGCCATTTTCTGTGTAAATCTTGATTTCTGGGGAACCTAAAATTTAATGAAATTAAATATCGACAAATCTAATACCCCAACACTAGTCGTATTTTGTAGGAATCAAAAAAATGATGTTTACAAAGAAATCGTAAAATACACGAACATCTTTTATAAGTCAATATAAAAATACAACAATTTAGAATGGATATTATTTAAAATCAGCACGCTTTATCATAGGAGTTTGCGACATACCTGTGAAGCGTTATTAAAGGTGCATTTTTGTCCTTTTTTGCTCCACATTGCAAAATACAACACGAAGGCATGTTGACTAATAGTCTATTAACTTCCACGGAGAATATGGCACTTAATAAACTGATATCTACTTGGTAAATCGTATTTATCCGAAACTAAATTAATATTTTGACAAATCATGTACCTCTTATTTACGTACATAATATGGCGTCGATGACACGTTTATAGAATTGCCAATTACTTAACTTTTAATTTATACGAAAGTGAGCAAGACACAATATCGTTGTCTCTTTTTGCATATGCAAATTACCATTTGTTAAAAAGAGATAAAGAAATGTCGCTTAGTTCAATGTCGATTCTACCGATATTTGTATAACTAAAGTAGCTATAGAATGTTATTGCGCTTCTATATATTATTCATATTTCTATGGTGGTTACGCAAAAAGGGACCTCAAGGGAAAATAATTGATTTCGAGTAAATCACGTTTAAAATGTTGAGTCGAAATGAGAGGCGCGGGGTGTTTTATGTTAGTGTCGTTAGTGAGCGACTTCGTCAGTGAGAAATAGCACGTGTTTGCGATAGCTGTATTATTGGTGACTTATTTATTCGTCTTTTACTTGTCTTTATGTGCGCGCTAGAAAAAGAAACTAGTGTGCGCTGTGTATAAGGTGTAATATTTTCAAAACTGCCTCGGCTTACATAAAAAATCATTAAAAAAAAACTACGGCACCTAAAATTATTTTGATTAGAACAAAACAAAGATGAAGGACCATAGAATCAGAATTTATAAAAAAAAAACCGTTTCCAATCCCTTCAGGTCCCTTTTTGCGTAACCACTCACATATAGAATTCAGATTTCAATGCATTCGTTAGCGCGGTTAGACTATATATGTTCTGTGCGTTAGCGGACCGCCGAGTCGAAAAGTCGTCTCTAGTAATACTGTTACTCTGTCAGTTTGTAGTCAATTAGTAAAGTGTGACGTTAATTGCTAAGACTTTATTTAAGATAAAATAAAATAAAATGTATAAGTGAATTAAGTGCGAAATAAACTTGCTTGTGAAGAAGTGAAATTTGGTTATAATATTTACTATTGCCTATTCCATTGCCTATGCCTATTCCATAAAAGCTCAGAAGTGGGATTACAAGACAATTTGGAGCCGTGAATTGCCTGTCCACGCCAGAAATCCTAAATCAAAGATGCCAAGAAGTATATGACACTCGATGTAATACTCCGGCGCTAACGCAGCATTCTAAAAAGGGTTGCCGTCGTGAAAAAAGGCTGCGACGGGCTAGCAGCATTAGTAGCAGTAATAGTGGGGAAGCGTTCTAAAAGTTATTGTCCGAGAGGAACTTGTTCGTGTGCTAGACTGTTGTCACATCTCCCTTATCTCCGCGCTCTTAGCTCTCTTCCTGATTTTGTAAACTTTAATACGAACAAAAATTAATGTACGTTTAGTTTAGTAATTAAAAAGCGGTTAATGTACGTTTGTAGGCTACGGCAGCGTTTTCCATTTGCCGGGTCACCAAAATAAAATACCGGGTACCAAGATTCCCACATTATTTTAAAAATACTACCTACAATCGATCGACGATTGATAGATTTTTGGTTATATTGTCGTCAAGAATACACAAAATTAGCTCATCAAGCATATTATATACATACATACCTATAGGTACGGTACAATTTACATTCATATCTTCTCGCCAGATCCCTTATGGGGTAGGCAGAGAGAACTGAGTGCTATACATCACGATCCTTGCAACTTATCAAGCTATAACTTTTTGATGCCTTTTGTCACAACCTATAAATGTGAACCTGGGTTTTAACCGATTTGAACTGGAACCAAGCCTTAGGATAAAACTGTCAGTGGCGTAACAATAGGGTGGCAGGGCTGGCAAAATGCCACGGACCCCCGACCCAAGAGGCCGCGAGCTCAAAAATATTTTTTTATATTGTAGGTAAGTACCTGATTATTTTATTTTATTTCAAAAATTATATTTTTATGTTTGCTTATAATCCAAAGTGAGACAACAGCTAAAGACCACAATACAATTTCAAGTTAATTGTTAAGAGTTACTGATAGGGACCCAGCAAAAGAATTTGCCACGGGCCCCAGATTGTATAATTACGCCACTGAAAACTGTCGTAATTTTCCGCGAACTTGGATTCTTTAGTAAAAAATAAGCAGAAACTCCATACTTCGCACTAGCATTTAGTGCCTAAATAGGCGATATCAAATTGTGTAGTAGGTAGATACTAATACAACTTTTTACTATTAATAAATGTGTATTATTTACCTAATGGACCTACCATCTTAGGAAAAAAGTAAGTATTAAGTGGGACATGAAAGGGTAGTGTGAAAATTACCGGGCCATGGCAGAATAATGTTAGGGAAACACTAGGCTACGGAATCTTTATATGGGGCCATCCATAAATTACGTCACACGAATTTCATGATTTTTTGAACCCTCTCCTTAAATATTATATTTTGAAAAAAATGTAATGTCACATTTGGGACCCCTCCCTACCCCTTTTCACACAATGCCACACTTCGGCGACCCCCTCCCTCCCCCCCTTAACGTGTGACGTAATTTATTGATGGTCCCTAATGAGAAGGTGCATGATCTGTTTATTTGGACATGTAGAAATAATAGTAGACTATCTAGTCGGATTTTTGGGATGAGGCCCGCCTCAATGTGCTCGACGCTTTAATAGACAAGAGGTTTTAGTCCGCTATGGCTGTTGTAGCACTTCAATCGTTACGGAGTGCGGAGGCTAATAAGAAACATCGCACGAGGACACAGCAATATGCAACAATGCATGATACATTCTGTCTCATTCTCTAGTACAGTGGTTCTTAACCAGTGGTCCGCGGACCAGTGGTGGTCCCTGGAAGCACCCGAAGTGGTCCGGTGGTGTTTTATTTATAGAACCTTTCATTCACTTACCGTACAAGTACCTATATTAGTTCGGAAAAGTAGGTGGTCATACGCAAGACAGATATTTTGTAAAATGTTACAACATTCCTAAAAGGTTAAGGACCACTGATCTGGTAGATTAAATCCAAATGTATGTTTTTTTTTCTATTGTAGCTTTTTTATTTCACCGAGTTTCAATTTACAACGATTCTAAAGAATGTATGCACTTTGAAAATAAATATGATAAAAATGGTATGCGTCAATCTATATAGTGTTCGTTATCAATTGGTATTCGTTAGTCTCGCTAAAACTCGAGAACGGCTGAACCGATTTGACTAATTTTGGTTTTGAATTAATTGTTGAAGTCCAGGGAAGGTTTAAAAGGTGAAAAAATATGGAAAAAAAGTAGTTAAAAAGGCAGAACAAGGTGCGCCGGGTCAGCTAGTCCATACTAATATTATAAATGCGAAAGTAACTCTGTCTGTCTGTCTGTCTGTCTGTTACGCTTTCACGCTTAAACCACTGGACCGATTTTGATGAAATTTGGCATAAACATAGATAAGACGTCGAGAACGGACATAGGCTACTTTTTATCGCGGGAAAATATTTCGTTCCCACAGGAAATAAAATTAATCGAAAGAAATCGGAGCATAAAGCGTAACGTAGAACACATTAACTAGATGGCGCTGCACGAAAATACATCGCGCTAACGTATTGAAACACATATACATGTAATTAAATCGTTGAGTTTAGAACTATCTTTATTATGATACTAGCTGTGCCCGCGAATTCGTTCGCGTGGAACAAATTTCTAATTCTAAATAAAAATTCTAGAATAAAAACCCGCATAGATCCCGTTCCCATGGAATTTCCGGAATATTCAGTGGTTTGTAGGCTTGGGCCTAACCGGTCACTAGAGAGAGCGCTCAATTTAGTTCAAAATCCAAGGATGAACTAGTTCGTTCTATTAGTTCATTAGTTCTTTTTTTGAAATAATTTATTAAGAACAATAAATAAAGAAAAAATATAGTTATGATTATTGTAAGTTTTGTTTATTGTTATTTAAAAAATACAAAGTATTACATGAAAATTTTACACGTCCATTTATGTAATATGAGATTTTTTATTTAAATAATGAAAAATAAAATAATTTATATTAATGTTTAGTCAACAGCTAGGCTAGTTCCTAGTATAATTAATTATATTAGAATACTTAAAAAGTATGAATTTTTACAATTAAAAGTTGACTTTTTTTTATGGCACATAAAATCTTTTATCGAAATAAAAACGAAAAAATAAAATGATTTATATTAATAATTAGTCATAATTAACGTGATATATAATAATAATAATCAATTATTTGTAACAATAAATGGGAATAGAAGAGAATTTTTTTAAATTTTAATTAAACTTACCCTAAAATAAGACATAAATAGTATTAGTATTCTGTTTGATAATTAGCCAGCAATACTTCAGTTGACGATTGTTATGATTTCATATGATTTGATAAAATTTTAACCATGGGGATTTGAAGTTGTTTAGTATCGATATCGATTATCGAAATATCAAGGCACGCACAGCAAAAGTAAATAACTCGGTTGGTCACATAGTGCCACTGTCTAGTAAAGTAGACGCTAACAGAAATATAAAAAGAACTAAGAGCGGGATTTTCAATGAACTAGTTCGCATAGTTCACCTAAAAGAGCGCTCTTCCCACCTAGGTCGCTCGCGAACTACCCAAGACTAGTGGTTTGGCCGTGAAAGCGTAACAGACAGAGTTACTTTCGCCTTTATAATATTAGTATGGATGATATGATATGATACGAGTATTTTAACGTTTGTTTGTTCATTGAATGCGCTAAATGCTAATTCCTGGAACTACAAGTCGGATTGAAAAAAAAATTATGTGTATGTTTAATGATAGCTACATTCATGAGGATTACGTTACAATTATTTTTAGCGTAGTTAAAATATCGATATTTGTAAAATAAGTCGGAAGAAAAAGCGGTATCGAACGGCTGTATCCGCGTGCGCTTGCTGGCGTAATGCTTAAGTACACGTAAGTACAATGTACTACAAATATATTGGTTTTTAGTAAATGCACAAAATATATATATATATATATATATATATATATATATATATATATATATATATATATATATATATATATATATATATATATATATATATCTCTTATAACAACACAATAAGGAATTTTGAGTCGAAAAATTATAGAAAATTAATAGGTGAATTTTAATCCTTATCATATTAATCCTTACTAACGAAAAGTACTTCATCAACACGAAGATCTTAGGAAGACAAACTTTGGCTCTTATACCACGTTATTTAGATGC
Source organism: Apodemia mormo (assembly GCA_036924255.1). Lineage (NCBI taxonomy): Eukaryota > Metazoa > Arthropoda > Insecta > Lepidoptera > Riodinidae > Apodemia > Apodemia mormo. The sequence goes on along the minus strand of JAUPFN010000001.1, from coordinate 43,913,576 downwards.
ATAGTTTAAAAAAAAATGTAAAACGAAAATAACTCAACATACCTAGGTACTATCTAGGTATTAACCGAAAGGCTGTGTGCAGTGTGCACGATGCGGCGCACTACTCTGACCGCCGAACGAGAACCGAACATTGCCGAGAAGAGCCGAACTGTGAGAGCGTTGGCTTTACTATACTTTTTAAGGTTCCATACTCAAAGTTTAAAACGGGACCCCATTACTAAGACACCACTGTCCGTCCGTGCGTTTGTACGTCTATCTATCTGTCCGTCACCAGGCTGTATCTCATGAACCATGATAGTTGAAATTTTCACAGATGATGTAGGTATTTATGTTGCCTTTTATTTATGTATAATAACTAAAACTAAAAAAAGAATAAAATAAATATTTAAGGGTGACCACCATACAACAAACGTGTTTTTTTGCATAAACTCCTTTTTGCATTTGCATAAAATCACTTTAAAAATAAATAATTAAAATAAAATAAATATTAAGAAGGCTCCCATTCAACAAACGTGATTGTTTGCCGTTTTTTTATAGATTATGGTACGGAACCCTTAATGCGCGAGTTCGACTCGCAATTAGCCGGTTTTTTAGGTACATGAGTGGAATCATATACCTGTAACCTCTGCGGCCCGCGCGGAGTAGACATGTGACCGGCTCCTTTCGCAATAGACTTCTTTGATACGGAACGTTGGATTTTCCTTCTTTGAAAAAAATCACTTTACTTTGTAGTAGTTGAATATTCGATCTATTTTGTGTATTTTATGGTGTTGTTGAGGGATACATGATCGTTCGCTTTGGCCTGATATGTGTCTAATTCGTTAGTAAGTAGGTGTAAGTACTGTATTTGTATAGCTACTTAATAAGGATTTGTAGTTATAATATTATTAAATCTTGCTTTAAATCTTCCCCATTGTGGAAAACTGTTTAATTTTTGAAGCTGTAGGTATACCAACATAAGCAATCATTTAGGTAGAAGAAGCACAAATTTTCCAAACAAGATCATATTGATTGGTTAGTGGTTACTTAGGGAAAATCCTGAATCAGGCTACAAAAAAATTTTACATAGGTAAACCTTCGTGAAATCGTAACCAACATTAAAGACTTGATATTTAAAGTGTACCCGGAATTCGGATATGATAGATTTACCAAAAAAATCAATTGATGTGTGTAAGGGCAATTTTATCTGCAAGAAATGCAAGCGTTGACACTATCTATACAAATAAATAAAATTGGGGTGTCTGTTTGTAATATTAAAATAACCGTTTTTACTAAATGCATATGGATGTATACACGGTACGTATACCAAAATAACATTGTTTAGAATTTTTGTCTGTCTGTCTGTTTGTTCCGGCTAATCTCTGGAACGACTGGACCGATTTTGACGGGACTTTCACTGAAAGATAGCTGATATGATAGCGAGTACCTTAGGCTATTTTTTTTTAATTTTTCCACGCGGACGAAGTCGCGGGCTCAGCTAGTGTTTAATAAAAAAAACTTCAATATTAATTAAATGAATTAATTATTTATTTAACAGTGTTACAGGTGGTAATAACATTAGTGTTAGTCACAGTGTGGCCGTACTCCGTACACATACAGACTATGTAACAATAGCAAACCTTGTTTATTATAAAAATAGCTTTATACAAAATTCCCTTATTTTTCGCCTACGTTTAACGTATCAGTTGATATTTCTCAACAACATCTCACCAAATTATTATCAATTTGAGCTCATTCATCACCATAATACATTGTATGTATGTCTCACACTAATTTTTAAGAAATTAATACATTTCTACGCTAAGAATGGTTGTGGGAAATTAATGTATGATTTACATGACCAACGCGCATCGAGCCGCACCAAAGCGCATTTAAGGAAGTGCTGAAGAAAATTGCAGCACATATAGCGTCATAACTTGAAAATCGTGTCGTGGCGCATCCGACAGACAATCGAATTATGCATGATTCAACAATTTCTAAGGAGTTAAAAACTCTATGTTTGAAAACTTAAAAACTTATGTATTTTTAATCTATCTACGTGAAGCGAATTGAGCGACCTTAGGATTCCTTTAAAAATACACGAGCTTGGAGAATTATAAAAAGGTTAATAATATATATATATATATATATATATATATATATATATATATATATATATATATATATATATATATCGAATTTCGGCTTACGATCTTTATAAAAATATTCAAGGTCCATAGAATATAATTTAGATAGGCTTGGATAAATCGCCACGACTTCAATAAGGACGCTATGATGGTTTAGCTATTTGGTTAGTAGATATAAGATAGTTGTGAATTTTAATCACATGTGCAATAATCACAACTTTATCATAAATTAGCCTATTTTCTATAACATTATTAAATACGCTCTGACGGGCACCGATCGGTGGAACTCAGTACACAGGTGGATTTTTGCCGTAAGTACGCCGATTAATTTACATCAGCTTAAAGGTTTGTTTTGGGTTATAGAATGTTACCCAAGCTACGAAGTAAAACTACATGATCGAAATAAATGCAGTAGTTTTTGGGTGGTACATAACGGCAGATCTCAAATTTTTATTTGTACCATATTAAATTCTATTCCCACTAAAAACCTGTGCAAAATTTATACACAACGTAATGATGTTTCTATTAAATAATGTGAAGTCATCACCTTAAGAAAAGTCATTACGAATATTATGCATAATAGTTTACAAAAACCAGAAAAAAAATTTAACAGCCATAAACTTTAAGATATCAAGTTGTTCTGAGACTAGTGACGATGACAATGATCTACTAAACGTATAAGGGCTGTCTACTTATTATAACTTAATATGACGTTAGTATTCTCTGTTGCAGGATTTAATTTATAATTATAAAATAATTATCTTAACGCCTATTTATATAATATTTAAAAAGCATTGCTTTGTCTGATATATATTTTTGTCGATAATATAATTCCAATACAAAATGGTATAGTCAATATCGATCGCGAAGATTTTGCCACATGTATTATGTGTGTGGAAATTCCTGTGCGTAATTGAAAAGAAAATCGTACAGCAAAAATATATGTTAAAATAATATTGCTGTCTGTAGCAAAATCGGGTTTATGAAGTTAATCACGGAACACGGAGTACAAGTGGAAGTCCTAATTTCCGGGTCACAATACAGCTAATTATACTTTAATAGAGGAAGAAATTCAAATGATGCCGCAAATATTAACTTTACGAGAAAAAAATACAGCAATGGTACGAATAAGAAATAAGTCAATGTAAATTTGTATAAATAAGAATCCATTGCAACGAGAGACAAATAAATAAAAATTAATTAATTAATTTATACATTAGAAATTGGCCGTGTATGGCGTTTTTTGGGTAATGCAGTACAAAAAATGATAGATTTTGTAATGGTTTGCGACATAATTTATTACATCATATTACGATAATCCTTTTATTTGTGGCAGTTTGGCGATAGCAGTTGGGATATAAATTTTGACACGAGGTACTTCCGATTATACTCTGTTTTTCGAAAAGTAAATATTACATTTGCTTTCATACTATATGATTGACAGTAAACTATATAAAATTAATTAGTTATTCAACGTATGAACTTTTCATACACAAAGCAAATTGACTAAACACTTAAACAACCAAAAAGCATTAATATACATTGAAGAATATTTATAACAATTATAATAACACTATATAACACATACAGTTTTATAACTAAATTATAATATAATTTATTAACTAAAAACTACACCAAATTAAAAGAAAATTTTAAACTCACAGACTTAGGTGACATCACAATACTTATGACATATCTAACTTTATATTGCTAAATATGATAACTACTAAATCACCTTTGTTTCTCCTCAGTCAATTGTTTACCGACAAACTATATACACATATACATTGATACATTTAATTACATTAACGAACACAAAAGTGTCTATGATATAAAACTTTTGATCAAATACAATTACAATAAAATATAACGAAATCAAATATAACCACTCTGAAAGTGGTGATGACAAGCGCTACCAAAGAGTTATGCCACGTCTTCAACATCCTGCTTTGATTATTGTTTATGAAAAAAAAAAGCATTACCTGTTGCCTTTTTTTCATAAACGGTAATTAAGCTATAAAAGTTAAGTGTAGTTTTTTAACCACCCCAATAACCAAGATGAAATGCTCATATCTACGTGTAGATACTACATTACTATATACAGAATTAATGTAAATTAGATCAGACTACAACGTTTGCTTGCATACTTGAGGCCAATGGATTTTTGATTAGTTGATGCCCGGATATTAAATTTATATTTATTTAAAATCCACACATGGTATTCCAAAACACCAAAAATAATTTTTAATAACATAATTTACAGTACTGGAATTAGCTTTGAGATCATATTTTTTTGAAATGAAATCTCATATGATATAATCAGTAATATAGTTTAAAACGTACTTATGTATATCAAAAAAAATTGGTCAACAATTTCTATTATATTAATATTTACAACGAAATAATACGAGAAGTGTTCTTTTTGTAGTATTCTTTCTCACTGTAACATTATCAGCTTTCTAATAATGGTGTGCGCATATACTATACAATACAATAGAAAAGCAAGTTTAAAACATTTTTATTTCGTCACTAATTTAACCTATTCGTTGCGGCGCATATTTTCCAAAAGTTTTAGTAGTGGCGGCGTACAAATATTTCATGACACGGCTGCCGTGTCACACGCCATATAAGTTGACACGGTTACCGTGTCACCCGCCATTTTAGGAGTTTCTACCCTGAACGAAAGTTCAGGGTAGAATCTTTTAAAAGCAATTTAAGGGAGATATAATCGATTTAAAAATGACACGACTCCCGTGTCTGTGCCTACGTCATACGTAAAAAACAATTATGACACGACTGCCGTGTCATCCGCAACGAATAGGTTAAAAACAGACGTAAATCCGTTCAGTGCATTTTCAATAACAATTGCGTTAGATAACAATAATTTAAAGTAATAAATTAATGCTTATATACTACATTAATAATCAAGTTTAGCTAAGAACCATTTTAACATTGATTTAAATTACTAATATTTATACAGAGTATAGACATGAGTAAATAAAGATAGTTTAAATGTTAGTCTAGATAGAGTGTAGATACATTTTGAATATGCGGTGTTTTAAAAGTACCTATAGCTTTGTTGTATCGCTTATGCTCTGCAAACAGACTTAAAAACTATGAGGTAGAGGGGATAGGCTGCGTGTCAAAAGTGTTCGTCAAAAAGCATTAAACAAAATCGGACTGATTTAATTTTAAAGAAAACGCATTAGAGCTTTGTGTAAAATTTACCATTTTAATTGAAACCGAAGCGTTTTATTATTATTTGATAAAGCATTGACACGAAAAATTTAAATTGTATGTTAAATTTTATTAAAAATGCTACTAAGTACTACCACCATTGATATAAAAAATCCAAGATTCACCGTTTCGAACAAAACTGACACTCAAAACTGTCCCTAATTTCACACAAGTAATGTGGCATGGCAAATGGCTATATGGCAAAAATATATGTTTTTGCAAATCCAACCTTAATCGCAAGATTTATGACTGTTTTTACAAAGCAAAGTTCGAAAAATAATGAAATTGACAGTATCGCAACCGATGCGATTCTATTTGAATAGAACGCACAATTTAAAATATTGCGCTCATTTTTAGAGGACGTTTTTGAGACAATGATTGTGTATCTTGTGTTTTTTATATCAACGACTACCACGTAAAAAGAGAAAAACGGCTGTTAAATATCTACCACGATTAGTTTTGAGAAAAGAGATATCAAATACTGTTATGGTGAATTTTGAAAAAAGAAAGTGATATGAAATGCTGTCACGGTGAATTTTGAAAAAGTTATATTAAATTCTGTCGCGGTGAATTTAAAAAGAAGAGATATGAAATGCTGTCACGGTGAATTTTGAAAAAGTAATATTGAATTCTGTGATGGTGAATTTTTTTCAAAAAAAGTGATATGAAATGCTGTCACGGTGAATTTTGAAAAAGTAATATTAAATTTTGTCATAGTGAATTTAAAAAAAAGTGGTATGAAATGCTGTCACTGTGAATTTTGAAAAAGTAATATTGAATTCTGTCATGGTGACTTTCCAAAAAAGTGACATTAAATACTGTCACGGTGGATTTTTAAAAAAGTTCTATTAAATACTGTCAGGGTATATTTTGAAAAAAGTGATAACAAATACTGTTACAGTGATTTTAAAAAAGTGATATTAAATAATGTCACAGTGAATTTTGAAAAAAGTGATATTAAATATTGTTACGGTGATGTTTTAAAAAATTGCGTAAAAACCCTGTCCGATTGTAAAATGCATTATTTGGTAACTTAATACAATCATATATGTGTAATTATTTTATGAACATTGATAGATACATTTTCAATGTTTTGAAAATTTATCATTAATCAATCAATTTCATATCAATTATAAATTATATTTATAAATTATAAATATAGAATGTGTAAAAAGAACCTGTCCAATCGTCAAAGGCATTAATACAATCATATCTGTGTCATTATTTTATGGATATTGATAAATAAATTTTCAAAATATTTGATTGATTTAAGGGGAAGTTACTTAATTTTAGGTCTAAATTAGGCACTTTAAAGTAGGATGACACTTTTTTTATTTTAATAAAAAATAATTATTTTAATATTTTTTTGATAACATTATTGGCCTACCTATATACATTGTTCGGATCGGACAGGGCTTTTTTTGCAGACTGTATATATTTATAATTTATAAATTTATTATAATGTTATTAAGAAAATTTATATAAATGGAAGTTGTTCAAGTTTAGTACTAAAATGAGGCAAATACGATACTTTTTTATTTGAATAAAAAGATTTTTTTGGATAAGTCATTTACCTACTTATACATATACCTCTTTCGGGTCGGACAGGTTTTTTTTACAAACTGTATATGTAATAATTGCAAGTTAAATTTTAGAGAGCATCAGTAAATTATTTGCATGGTAAATTTCGAAAGAAACACTGTTAAATACTAACACGGTAAAGTGAAAAATTGTCCTTTATGAACCACTATATAAGACTCAGTATTCTTATCTCTATGTACTATATTCACATTAAATCCTTATATAACAAAAGTGCTGATTTGATATTTTAGAAACTTTTTTCCACTTGGACCTTATACAATACACCTCTGCCTCTACACCCCCCCCCCCCCCCCCCATATTATAGACACCTAAAATGCTTACGCAATAAGTCGTATGATAGTTACGCGCTGGTTATAGACGCTAATTAATATTTACATATGTACACTTTTATTGTAATATTTATAATATACAATTAATACGAAATTTACATATTGTATTTATTGTTTGTATCCACAAACACAAGAATATTTATTAAACTCGGCACATTTAGTGGCGTTTAAATGATTATACATAGCCCCATAGCTATTTTATTTCGACCACTTCAATTAATTTTTTACATCAAAAGGTGGAAAGAGACATTTGTCATCCGTGTGGAAGTGTGAGATGTCATATATACTTTCGTAATGTCGCTTTTCCAGCCTTTCAAGCTATTAGCTATTATTATTTTTTTAAAAAGCATGGAATAATAAAAACACATTACAGAAGAAATAAGGAGACAGTCTCTTTCACCACATATGTACAAGAAACTGTCTACTTACGTTAATTTTATGTAACACCGGGCCCAATCCAGGTGTGCATCGTCTAGATTAACTTTAATCTTTCTATCAACGGAATGAAAAGAAGGTAACGAAACACACACACACACGCACACACATACAGTGAGTGACAAAAACCCAGTCCAATCGTCATTACTTGGTAGCTCAATACGATCATATATTCTTATTATACTGTGGTTATTAGTAAACAATTTTTCCCGATCATAATCATTAAACTTTAACCATTTTTTTAAAATAATACTTATACGCTACTACGCAACGTGGTGTTGTCCACTTTAAAATATTTGCTACATTTTAGGTAAATTGAAGGACAAATATGAACATTTTAAAATAAAAATATTATTTTCATTTGCTTATCTACAATAATTTCATAATTGAAATGAAATGAAAATTAAATGAAAAAATATTTATTTGCAAGAATATGGGTGTCACAGGTTATTAAAAACAAATTATATTGTTTTTAATAATGTCATCGACCTGCCTATATAACCCTTTCGGGTCAGACAGGGTTTTTGTAACTCACTGTCATGTTAATGTGCGCTTTACTCTTCTGACATTTAGTCTATTTAATTGTTGTCAAGCACCCTTAATAGTGTACGGCGCACTTAATTGATGTCGTGTGAAGCAGTTTTATCGTATAGGGAACACCTTCGAAATAACGCGTGGTTTTAATTTGATATTTAATCAAATTCAAAGAATATCCTACCATAACTATTATACATATAAACTGTGATACTACTCTCTAACGAGAGCATTATGCTATTGAAATTTGCTGCTATGTCTGTCGTTAATCTTAACTATTAGTCTTAGCCTGTTCTATGCTCTGTGCTCTGTGTCTATGGTAAAAATAGCGATCATATATCGTAAATGTATACGCTAGTGCTGTTGCAGATTAGCAAGTAAATTAGTATCACGCGAGAAATTCAAATTTTGTTTAAATTTCGTTTTTTTTTAATTTGTGTTTATATTTTTATTTTATTTTAAAATTTTGTTTTAAAGAACGTTATAATTAAATGGAAAATTAAAAACTAATGAAATTTTACATTGGATTTAATATATAATAAGGAATTATTTTTAGTATCTTCACGCCCGTATCCCCGAAGAGGTAGGCAGAGGTACAACAAGTGCACACACGATTTGCCGAAGATACTTGGTCCCACAAATGTGATAGGTGGCAAGCCTATCGCCAACCGGGCACTTTCCAATCCCGGGCAAAGTATTTTTCGTCAGAAAACTGAAAAAACACATTTTAAATTTGCCCGACCCAGGGATCGAACCCGGGACCTCATGTGGTCAACTCCGACACCGGACCACTACACCACACGCGATTCTTAGGTCGTCACAAAAGCTTATTTTCTCAAATAACATTTCTTTATCATAAGCAAATCAGCGATATAATATCAAGAGCAGTAATAACATTTTGTTGTACAGAATACCGCCAACCTTTATTTTATGACTATAAATAGACAAAAAATGTTGGAATAAAATATATTAAATATAGTAATTTCATTCATGCTTCTTCACACTTCAAACTCTACACCTCATAAAAGAATTACAAATTTTGTACAATTTAACAAAGTGGCGTATTTACTGTCTCTCTTTTTTCATTTCATTAGAATAGAGATGGAAGTAATTTTATCTCAACTTAGACGACGCACAGTAAAATTAGGACCATTAATTAGGGCCGGCCTAAACTACCCAGATGTTCTGGGTATGCTCCATACAAACTTTCACCCTTCATTTAAGGGAAGTGAGGGGTTAAAAAGAGATAAAAAGTAGCCTATGTCACTCTACATCCCTTCAACTATCTTCACTTAAAAACATGTTAATTTGTGGTTCCATTTTATGAATGACGGACAAACAAACACACACATACATTTACCTATTTATAATATTACGTCGCTGCGCCTGACAAATTCCATATGTGATATTTGTAAGGTTTTGGCAAGCAACAAAAAACATGTTTTTAAATTAACAAATAGTCTATCACTACATAGTATAAAACAAAGTAGCTTTCTCTGTCTGACCCTATGTCCCTATGTATGCTTAAATCTTTAAAACTACGCAACGGATTTTGATGCGGTTTTTTTTAATAGATAGATTGATTTTTGAGGAAGGTTTAAGTATATAAACCTTTCCAATATTCGTACGGAAATAAAAGTTACGCGGGTGATACCGCGGGCAGGTCGCTAGTTTGTTATATAATAACAAGTAATAAATAACAAATAGTCTATTTGTTAATTTAATAACAAATAACTAATTAACAAAATAGTTTATTTGTTAATTTAATAACAAATAATAAATTAACAAATAGTCTATTTGTTAATTTAACAACAAATAATAAATCAACAAAATAGTCTGCTTGTAATTTAATAACACGTTTTTTGTTGCTTCCCAAAACTTACAAATATCACATATGGAATTTGTGAGGTGCAGCGACGATTAGTATATATTTAGGTATAAATGTGTATGCAATTTATTCCCCTGGAGGGAGAGTCCTACCGGGCGTGTGCGGGGCGTGGGTGTGGGCGAGCGGCGGTCAGGCGCCGTCCCACTCGCCGTCGCTGGTGGCGTCCGTGTCGGAGTCGGAGTCGGTGTCGGAGTGGATGGCGCGCGCGCGCTCCTGCAGCGCCTTCTGCAGCGCGCGCGCCAGCCCGCACGCCGGCGCCGCCTCCTCCGCCGCCGCGCCCGAGCTGCTGTTCGACCTCGTCACCTGCGCACACCACACAACACCACCTACACTTAACACGCTCTCAACACTCAACACCAAAAACGCACACTCTATTTCTGTCGAAGTAAACGAGAGCCCACTATCAGTGTAACTGGGCGGCCAGATCTTATTAACAAAAAAAACATTGAAATGTAGATTATTATGTGTATAATGTAGAATGATGCGTTCATGTTTTTAATTGCAGACCCATACGTCAAAAATAAATAAATAGGACCATTTAATGATGATTTTAAGACCAATATTAGCAATTATTTTCTATCCACCCAACTTTGTTCAATTATGTATCGAGTCCATCCACGGTCTTTTTCATATGATGAATATTAACATATATATTTTGTGTTGTGCTATAACAAATAATTTTTCTTAAAAAACTGCTTAAATAACATCAATTTCAACAAATTAGGTCTTGTCAGCATCTTAACGTACTAATATTTTGAAAATCAAATCAAAATAAAAAAAAATGTTTTATTCAAATAAACCTTACAGGCAGTTTTATAATTACTACTAGATCAGAACGCAGCCCCACACTGAGAAAATCCGGCAGAATAAATCAGCAGGCTTATCTTTTTGTTCTATTTTCTTATGTAATAAATGCATTGCAATACTATAAGAATTATTTGATATTACAAAATAATATAAGAAATTGATATCAGAAGCAATTAATCTCAGACTAAATAATCTGAGATTTTTAACCCTTTTTTACACAGTATTGTTTCATATTACTAGGCAATAAATTCAGAAAACTATTTTCCCTGTGTTGATTCCGAGCTCCTTTGAAAAACAGACCAACTGCCGTTCTGCCAGGCAGGTCGTAAAAGGCGACCAATTGGCTATGCGAGTCACTACCATCGTGGCTACTAGGTGGTAGAGTTCTGCATTGTCTCGCTCAGGTCTGGTACCTTATTATCTGGTACCTTGCCTATTCTTGCCGCAATAGCGTCATTGCTTGTCGCCGTCGTTTTCCGGTTTGGAGGGTAAGGTAGCCGGCAAACTTATGCATGTGGCATTAGACCTCGCCACAAAATAGCAACGCACCATTAACACCTTTGGTGTCTATAGGTGATGGTTGACTCTTTCCATCAGGAGACCCATCTGCTTGTTTGCTATCTTATGATATAAAAAAAAACATACAAATTAAACATATAATGTTACGTACTCGGGTTCGCAATTATAAGAAAACACCACTTATATTAAATCCTAATAAAAAAATAAATAGGCAGAGGAAAGTCCTAGCTGGATCCAGAAAAATCTAAATGTATCGGAAACAATGAATCACTTCTTATCGTAAACATGTTATGAGTCATAAATCCTAGTACACGCTACTTTCAACCTTATGGCATATCTCACAAAGTCCATTATGGCATAGCCCAGGTCAACTATTTGTTTGTCAATAGGAGTAGCTATCACTTTCTTTTATTTCTAGATAGTTAGCGCGCGCGCGCGCGCGCTCCAACTCTACACGCTTCTAGATTATTCGTAACGCTACCCCCCCTCTTAGTTATGTTCGTCCCGAACATCATTACTTCCATTATAGATGGCTAATCGATCAACATGAACAATCTTCATGGTCCCTCTTGGTTGCTTCTGCACTCGGTAGGTTACGTCATTGATCCGTGTGATTACTTTGTATGGCCCATCTCTACGTCGCTGTAACTTAGGTGATTTTCCTTTTCATCGAACCGGATTATGTAGCCAAACAAGAGATCCTTCCTGAAAACCTCGATGATTGGCGTTTCGGTCGTATCTGGTCTTCATCCGCTGACTCGATTCCAATGCGTTTTCACTTATTAACGAGTGTATATCGCGTAACCTCTCACGAATGTCTTCAACATGTTCCGGTATACTTAATTGGGTCTCTGCATTCGGTGGCGGGCCTCCAGTCACTAAGTCTGCTGGTATACGTAACTATCTGCCGAAGTTGGCATAGGCTGGCGTCACTTTTATGCTTTCGTGTTCCGCTGTTCGGTAAGCCAGTAAGAACAGAGGTATGTATTTATCCCAGTCCTTTTGGTGATCTTCTACCAGCTTGGCTAAGTGTCTTTCCAAAATTTGGTTAAATCGTTCGACCATTCCATCAGATTGCGGGTGATAAGGTGTAGTTCTTATTTGTACACTCTTAATATTTTACACATCTCCTGGAATACATTAGATTCAAAGTTTCTGCCTTGGTCGGAATGAATCTCCAGCGGAACGCCAAATCTGCATATCACCTCATTAACTAATTTCTCAGCAACCGTCGTGGCTTCCTGATTAGGGATTGCGAACACCTCCGGCCATTTCGTGAAGTAATCCATCACGACCATAAAATACTTGTTTCCGTTATCTGTCTTAGGAAATGGCCCAGCCATGTCAATCGCTATCATTTCCCAGGGGGCTCCCACGTTGTATAGTCTAAGGTTGCCTCGGCTTCTAACCTGCGGACCTTTCACTGCTGAGCATGACGTACATTTTCGGCACCAATTCGCGACATCTTCTCGGCAATTCAACCAGTAAAAACGCTCTCGTAACTTTACCAATGTTCGTCGTACTCCAAGATGTCCCCCAGAAATCCCATCATGCAACTCACGTAGTACGTCTTTGATAAGTTTTCTTGGCACGACCAACTGTAGATGATATTCTCTTCCTGAAGGTTTTTCCCATTTGTTGTACAGTAAGCCGTTTTGCAATACAAGGCTTTCCCACTGCGCCCAATAACTTTTCGTAATGGCGCTGAAGGGAGCCAGCTCCTGCCATTCGGGCTTTCCCGTGTCTTGCTTCATCCAATCTATTAGCGGCCGCAAATCTCTATCTTCATACTGGGCCTTACGCATCTCATCAGTTTCCTACCTGTCATCCGTAGGTTTATCTCGCAGTACTTGAACCCTTTCCTTCGTCTCCATCCTTACACAATGTTTACAATCTTCCGCACAAGGTCGTCGTGATAATGCATCTGCATTCGAGTGAGACCTTCCACTGCGATGTTCTATGTTAAAGTCAAACTCTTGCAATTGCTCAATCGAGCGAGCTACTTGGCCTTCCGGGTCTTTGAATTGTAACAACCGCTTCAAAGCAGCATGGTCGGTACGCAGCTTGAAGGGTCGCCCAATCAGATACTTCTTGAAGTGTCGAAGAGTCTTCACTACTGCCAATAGTTCTCTTCTTGTAACACAATAGTTTCGTTCCGGCCGCGACAATGATTTGCTGAAGTAGACTATCACAACTTCTTGATCACCTTGCTTCTGTGATAAGATACCACCAATGGCAGTGTTACTTGCATCTGTGTCTACGATGAACTGCCCTTTCCGATCAGGAGTTTGTCAATAGGAGTAGCTATCTCTTTCTTTTATTTCTAGATAATTACCGCGCGCACGCTCCAACTTTACACGCTTCTAGATTATTCGTAACAATAATAAAGAAAATTTAATTACAGATCTAGATTGATGAGGTGTATTCCATTTGCGCCCTTCTTTCTATAGCTTATACACTTCCACTAAAAAAAAAATACCTACCCTACGAACCGGAATATGATGGTGACACTAAAGAAGGAAAGTACCAAATCTGAGCGAAATGTGTCAGAATACTAAGGTACTACTAAGATTACACAATATCAACATGAGTCAATTTTGTCCCTATATTTGTCCAGTCGCTTTTGAAGAAGTACCAATCTGTCTTTTTGCCGTGTAGTATGTAAAGTGTGATTGACCAGATGGGTCAAAACTATCATGACTAATAGGAGGTAGAGTTCTGTAACATCTTTGACCAAACCACCTATTCTCACCAGTCCCCACAATAGCGTAAGTTGTCGTCGTGTTTCGCAGAAAGGGTAAGGTAGCCGATAAACGTTTGCATGTGGCATTACATCCTCACTATACTTCGTTATCATCTTTAGTATCTAAAGGCGATGATTAACTCACCTGTAGCGCTATTTGTTTGCTATATTAAGTAATAAAAATTATGAGTTACTAAAACAGAGCTAATGCCACTGATGTCATTCGTACGAAATGAATCTATAATTTTATAAATAAAACATAATTCTGAATTATTAAATTTAAAATACAGTTCGTATATGAACTATGATATTTTTTATTTTAACCTAGCTTATGCCACGCCATAAAATACATACTTGTTTTTTTTTTTAAATAAAATGTATTATATATAAAATATATTGATGTAATTTTGTATAAGGTAAAAAATATATAAAATACACTTGTAATTTTAACAAAGAAACCTTTTTTCATAAACATAGAATTGTACAGAAAACAGATTTGTTTATAAAAGTAGATTAGGAAAAAAGTATAGATCAGAATGGATCACAAAACTTACCGAACGCAAATTGATTCCTTGTCGTATTTCACTTAACAAATTACTTCTGCTATCATCGTTCACCGAATTCTTGGAACCAACTTCAACATGCTGAAAACAACACATAAAGTTAAAAACTACACGGATAATAATAAATTGCAAAACGAATGAGGCCAACAATTTTATAATATCTGTTAGCTAAGATTTTTTAAAAGTTATATTTTCCCTTAAACTTAAAAATCTCGCTAACTCAGTTAATTTTGACCATAGGAGAAAAAGTCATATAACCTTTTTGATGTAAAATTATATTTCTATACATTTTATTTAAAACTTTTTGTCTAACTTTTACCGTTTTTGTGTAATTGCAAAAAAATACTTTTTTTTCAATTCTTGCTGGTGGTTGCCAACCAAAAACTCATTGAGGCAATTCATAATGCAAAGAAGAGCCACATATTTTGATTTAAAACTTTATTTTACTGGAGTAGTTATATCATTATATTATATTATCTGCCAGTATAGCAGAATCATTGCACAAGCAAAGTCTAACTACAGTCCGTGCATTGTAGAATGGTGCAGGTGAAAGCTGCCTGTATGAAGTTGTCATCTGTCAGTATCACATGACTAGGGATGTAACATCACGCAATTCATTTTTATTGGTAACAATACTCGTACTCAGTACTCTTGAATATTGTTATGAAAATTAACTTAAAAAGAAAATTATTATTTAATTGGTATTTATGATACGGAATTAATAATAATAAATGTACATATATAAGGAAGGCCAAAAGCATAAGTGGTTGGAGCAAAGTTGTCTTCTTATATGAAACGTGGCTAAACGTGAGTCATGCAGTAGGTAAAAGTTGGACCGACAATACTGCACAATTCTGTACCAAAGTGCAGGAGGGTAAAGGTGAACGCCTCATTATTTGTCACACAGGTACAACAAATGAATTCGTCCTTAATTGTTTGCTGTCTTATAAGTAAAAAAACTATGGAGTATCATGAGGAGATGAACTACGAGCAATTTAAAGATTGATTCATAGGTCTATTAAATAATTTAAAAGAGCCTATAACCATAATAATTGACATCGCACCGTACTATATGATACATTTAAAAAATCCCCAAATTAATCCAACCGCAAAAGCGAGGTGGCGAAATGGCTGAGTGAAACAGCAAATATGAAAATGTTAAAGACGGAGCTTATTGCCTTAGTCCGGCGGCGGATTCACACATTAAATACGTTTTTATTATAAAAAACATCGACTTCGGAATCGAAAACATCTTAGCGGTATATCCCATCACTTAACATGTCTATGACGTTATGTTATACACATAACACTTTACTTAATTTTTCTTTCATTTTGATTTTATTTATAGACTAGAATAAGTTGAGTTTAATTTAATTTACTACAACTATTAATGATTTAATATATTACGAATGTGGTGCGACTGAAATACTAAGTCGTTATTTGTGAATCACGGCAACTTTCAAGAGTGAAACGAAACATTACTAAAACTGTCACCCGCACAATACTACAACGTACGAATTATAGCCGACAGTAAATGTAGTATTGAATTTGGATTATTCATGCTAAGGAAATTTAGTTTCACGGCATTTGAAATAAAAAAAATCTTTCATTGTCTATCTCTCATCTGACTTAATATTGAACTGTATGTGACTCATTAGTATGATAATTTCAATGTTTAAGTCTGGTTCCCACGAATTTCCGAACAGTCTCAGTTCTGCCCAATGCTACTGTAGGAATATTGAAAGATTTATTGAAAAGCCTCCGAGGATTCACATGATGTATTTGGGGTGTGTTGTAATTCATCTAAAGCATTTAACTGTTTTCTTGTTTTTTAATTTTCTTAGAATTTTTTAAGATTAGGATAATGCTGTTTTAAAATAAGTAGGTATAGGTAGGTACTCGACAATGAAACGAAATAATTATAATGACAGGTAATCTTTATTTATTTATTTTAATTAAAATCTGATGAATCGTCACTGTCACTTGATGAGCTCTCCCCAACATTTATTATAAGTTCCTGTTTCTGTATATTATCGAATGCCACATAAATTTCCCAATCCGACGCTGTAATGTTTTGGGTTCTTTTCACAACTTTTTCCCAGTTTTCGGCAGTTACTTCCGCACACGCATTTTTTAATAAATTTAACATCTTGTTTCCCGTAAAAGGGGATGGGTATTGTTTCGAGCGGCGTCCTTTGTTTGGGCCCCTATTAGTTCTACAGCATTGTACTGGCAATGATACGGCGGAAGTCGAAAAACCCAATGACCACATTCGGCAGCTATTTCGTCGATAATATTCACTAATTGTACTTTTAATAAAGTACTATCCACATTTTCGCCATGACGTTGGAGCCAGTCCAAAACAAGAGATAAGTTGTTTTTTATTGGCCTGCGTCGGCATTTTATCAATTTGTCTGGAGTGATATGTTGGAGTGATGCATTGTCCATAATTATGGACGGTTCTTCCAGAGATTGCACCATTTCTTTAAACCATTCTGTGTAAATCTCCGCGTTCATTTCTTCGTGAGAGTTCACTGTTTTCTTGGATTTAAAGGCCAGTAAAGCATCTGACACGAATCTACATATAGACCCTACATGGCATATGATAAGGCGTTCACCTTTTCCCATTGGCACTGACCTAGTAGAAGCTCTGGTGTCGTCAGTCCAGTTCTTAAATACTGTGTGGTTTGTATTAAATCAAGTCTCGTCAGTAAAAATAACATTTGACCAATCTGATATCTTTTTGGCTTCGTTCAAAAATTCGCAGAGAGCCATAGCAACATCATGACGCTCCATCAATATTTTATGTTTGTCTGATTTTTTATAAGAAAATCCAATTTTTTTCAAAACCAAGCTAAATGACGATTTTTGGCCATGAAACAAACCACATTCACGTAAAGAAACAACAAGTTTTTTAAGTGTTGGACTTTCTTTGCACAAGTAATAATCATAATTATATATGACGGCGAATAGCATCAGCGTTGAAGTTGTCAACCGATGTTGCACGACGTGGTTGGTGTTTTATTCATCGGCGTACGAAGCTTATTTTCCTGCATGCTGCATGTACCATAAGCTTCAGTAGTAATTTTTGAAACAGTAGGTCCATTAATCCCTAATGCGGCCGCAACACGCTCTCGCACTTGCGACAGTGGTAAAAGCGGGTCACCATTTTGATACTCTGCTTTAATGTAATTACGAACCTTGATCACCAGTTCTCTCGCCCGCCTTTTTAGAACAGATCTTTTCGGCATTTTCATATTTGACAGCTGGGCAACAATCAACACGGGGGAACACAAAATATACAACTTAATGTATGGATAAGTGAAAAAACTCAGCGGACAGAAATGTAGTGACTAGCACAATCATGTTGTTGCGAGTGAAAGATTAAAACAAACACAAAATGGCACTGGGCCATTGAGTGTTCCCACCTCGAAAAAAATATATTTGAACGTTTTTGTTATATTTGTCTTTGTTCAAAATATAATAAATATATGCGATCGATATCACTAATTATTTGGTCACAACACTACATCTTTAAAATTAGAACTGTCATCGAGAAAATAAAGAAATGGAAATAGTAAAGTGAGAGGATTGTTTTAACGGTGAGTGTAGTTATTTAATAATGTGAGTAGCAATAGAGGGTTACCTTCAAGGTCTTGTTTCCGCTGCGTATGCTGTCCATGAGCGCGGCCCTGGCGTCGGGCATGGCGGGCGGCGCGGGCGGGGCGGGCGGTGCAGGCGCGGGCGGTGCGAGCGCGGGCGGGGGCGGCGGCGGCGGCGGTGGCGGCGCGCCCGGCGGCGGCGGCGGCGGCACCCCGGGCGGCGCCGTGCTGGGGGCTGCCCGGAACACATACCATATTACTTCTTTCAAACGGCTTTAATATATTACTCATATTTACATACTCCTAGTATAAAATAAAGTCGTTTTTGCTGTATGTTCGCTTAGGCACAGAATACTAACAAAAATTGACTTTTGCCAGTATTCTGAGCCTCAAGCACGAAATTTAAGCGTTTTCGTATCGTTAACGTATCGAAGACTCGATACGTTAACGGAGTATGACGATAGTAGGAAGCACGAAGCACCTTCTATCGACTCTCGAGACCTCGATACGATTACGCTAGTGACGTCATCCTAACGTAAGCAGGAAGGTACTAGTTTCGTTCAAAAACTTAATCGTATATTATCGGTTTCATTATATTCCATATAGAAATATATTTATTGATAACAAAAATCATACCTAACTCAAGCATAATTAATAAAATACACAAAAATAAAGAAATGCATTCTCTACTCTAAGAAAAATCAAATTTATTTTGACGAAACCATTCTAACAACGATCTTACGTTGTTCTATGGTTTTTGAACGAGACGACCGCTTGGCACTTCACATAGGTATACGATACTAAACAAAGACAAGGTCAAGTTTGTTTATAATCGGGCGTACGGGCGTCGTACGGGCTCTCGAAAGCATTACATTTAAATTGTTTCAATATAAATGTTTAAATATAAATAAAATATTATAAAATGAAAACTAGACTAGCTTTATGCAGTACATAACTATGGTGAAGTTCATGGAAAAGTACGTCCTGGAAGTTTTATGTAACTTATTTATTATGTGCAGTTTTTTGTTTCGTGATGTGAAGTGAAGATTGGATCCTTTCTTCCAGAAACAAGATTCCTCTAAGGAAATAAGCTCTAGAGTTATCCTGGAACTCAGTCTTAATGAAGTTTTTTGGCGGAGTTGCTCACAGAGAAATGTAAGAGCCTCTTTGTTGAGGCGATATTTATTTTTAAATTCGGTATCATTTAAATCCATAGGATCAAATATTTTTCTCTGTTTAGTCCTACATCTAACTTCTCTGAAAAATAATCTATACATATAATAAAATCGTAGGAAAGTCAAAACTGTACATTGAATATTTTTTTAAAGAATACTTGGGGCGTTATCTACAATCGATATCCAAGCCAAAAATATAGTTTTTAGAATTTTTGTCTGTTTGTCTGTATGTATGTCCGGGGTAAACTCAAAAAGTACTGCATGGATTTACTTCAAATTTTGCATGAATATTACTAACAGGCCGGGTCAACATATAGGCTACATATTATCACGCTATCACCTACGGGGGAGGAGTAGTGTGGAGTAAACGAAGTCCGCGCGGACGAAGTCACTGGCAACAGCCAGTATTGTAATATAAATGTAAACAGTGAAAAATTACCACAAATAAAAATGTGAGAATAATAATTGCTTACATCGAATCTCGTCTATTATTTTCTTCATCTTGAAGTAAACTTCCAATGAGAATATAATAGAGAATTACGTTGAAATATAGGTGGTATTTGCATTTTTTAGCTTTCCGTTGATTGTATTAATATCCGGAAGTAACTAAAACTACTTAATTTTTAAAAAAACGAGCGTAATAAATAATTTTAAACAACTCGAAACTTTTTTCACCGGCAAATTGTAAGTGAAAAAAGATTCGTCACCTCTCGATACCCAGCCTTCGAAATTTGCGATACGATACTTCAAAACGCCGTTCGTGCTCGCAATTTTGTTACGTTTCACGTATTTCTCGATACGTTTGCGATACGAAAGTTAAATAATTTGCTTGTGCTTCGAAATTTAGTTCCATTTACGTACGATAGGGGCGCTGATCATTTTTCATACGTTTATTTCTCGATGACGATACGAATACTTTTTCGCAAGGAGTTCGTGCTTGAGGCACTGTGGCTTAGGTTTTTGAAACAACGCAACGGATTTTAATGCGGTTTTCATCAATAGACAAGAGTGATTCCAGAGGATTCATTTCATCAATAGGCAAGATTTTATATATAATACAAACTTAAAATAGTAGAGAAAGGTGTAGAATTTTGCATTGCAAAACCCGTGCAAAGCCGAGTCAGATCGCTAGTTAATTATAAATACAACAGTTTTTCCGCCCATTACAATTTCACAAACAAGTCAAATCAATAAGTCGATTGAAATTTAGCAAAGTGATGGTTAAAGAATCAGTGTAAAACAGAGTTGTTTCCAAAAATCTATTTGTAAGGCGCCCCATAGACGTTACAATAAGATTGCGCAATATAACGTATTGCGCAATATTATTGACCGTTTAGGGCATGGAACATAGAACAAGGAAAGTGAAGAGTGGGCGTGCCGCGTGCGTCACTATTATGCGCTTTTACTCTAAATTGCCTTAGTGATACTTACCATATCATTAGGAGATAGTTGTCGTGCGAAAATCTATTATACACTGAATTATGCCGTATTGTGCCATCCTTGAATGCAGAAATGATAGTAGAATACAGATGATTAAAAATGGAGATATTTCATATTATTCGAAAGTACAATTTTCATTTTATTTTAATTAAATTCCTGATTTACTATAATCTCTAATGATATAATAGAAAGTCAAGCTAAAATCAGCGGTACACCTTACATAAGTTCATTTTAGGTTGACCTAATTTTTCTAGAAAGATATACGTAATGACAGTCATTACGTTATCGTTCTAGAAAGTTCTCTACTCAAATATGATCAACTGAAAACTACGGAAAAATCAATACTGCCATCTATTGTAGAATAGCGAAAAAGTTTCACTATTGTACACATAGATGAGTCTATTTTGAATAGACTACAAAGGGACGTAAATACTCTTTTTTTTGTAGCAAAATAAAATTTATTGTAACGCAGTTTGGTATATTTTTAAATGTTCTGTTTGTGTGTTTCAGATTATTGTTGTTTAAAATGAAAACGACCAATGAAACAATGTTTGCATTAGTAGTTTATATGCAATAATGCTTATTTTATGTGTGAGTTGTGGCGATCGCGGTCCTGATACAAATGTTTGTACTTGCCAATTCCGTTGTTCTATGTTCCATGGTTTAGGGTTAATATTGAAGATTGCACAATGATTGAACGAAAGTTGGAGCGGGTGTAATTTTTATTGCGCAGTATTTTTTCCTTGCACTGTGTAGGCTTAATATTGCACAATATTTTTCACTTCAGAGTTTAAAGCGATCGCTTTCGGTCAGTTACCGTGTTTAATATATGGTCGTGTCGTAAATTTAAGCAAAATGGCGAGCAAAAATGCTATAAAAGATAAAGAACTGGCGTTTTTACTTAAGTGTATAGAATTATATAGAGAGTTATTTAACAAATTCACCAGCATGGTTGCCGCCAAAACTTCGTCGTCAGCCATGTTGCTCGCACGAAAATATCGATGAGACTGGTTTGTCAATTTTATTGAGTGAATTTATTGAACATTTGGAGTCAAAGGGGGTATTTAATATTATTGCACAATAAAAGTATTGCGCAATATTATCGTAGGTCTATGGGGTACCTATGTTAAAAAATTGTATGAAACTTATTATGTCGATGTAGTAGGTTAGGTACTCTCGGATGAAGCTACACGGCTCAACTAATATAATAAAATACAATTCATTACGTACGTTTTTCGTAATCAAATTTAGTTTGTACCTGTTTGGTCGAATCAAAATTAACGTGCCACTTTCATCATTGTTAAATGATTATTTAAAATTAAACCATCATGTGGTATTACTTTACCATCGTACGGATAGCACCGCGCTATTGACATCTTTGGTATCTACAGGTGATTATCTCTTTCTACCAGAATATTCATCTGTTTGTTTAACATCTTACGGCATAAAAAACGGTATAGTTATATTCACTCTATTAACTGAACAAAATTAATATAGGTGTATCGGTTTATAATTTAAATATACCGGTGTCTGCGTAAATGTCAAGGACTTAAGATGCCTTCCCCCAAACCTTGAAAAAATTGATGATTACCTTGATATAATTCTAATTTACCCTCAGTTGAATTAAGCCAGCACCAAATAAAAATTCGCTGAATAAAGCCCTAAAATCTATAAGCCGGTTGACCTTGCAGGTCATCCCTGAAACTTCCTGCTAAATTGAGGTATTTTAAGCTCAGAGAAGTAAAAATTATAACTAAGTACAGATTTGTGAGCTTGAAGAATTAAAAAATTTAAAGGTTGTCAATATTACAGTATTTGAATTTTTGAAAATATTTGAAATTATTGAAAGTAAAATGGCTAATTTTTGAAAATATACATCATAAGGGCTTGTGTAGTGTTGTTGTGTTGTGTGGTGTTATGTGTGTGCGTGTGTGTGTGTGTCAGTACTCACGCAGCGGGCGCGGCGGCGGCAGTTTGTGCGGCGGCGCGGGCGCGGTCGCGGGTGCGGGCGCGGCCGCGGCCGCGGGCGGCGGCGGCACGGCGCGCGCCGGCGGCGGAGGCGGCGCGCGGGATGCTGCACCACACATATACAATATACACATTTTCTAACTATCTCTCTAAATAACTACATATTTATAAAGGGCAATGTACCCACCACTCGTTCCCACCACTGTCACTTCTGTAAACCAGAATCAACAGCGGCAACCGTCCTGATAACCACTGACCTGCGAGCTCAAGGTGACCTGGCAAAAAGCTAAGCTGTGTTGGAACCCGCAACATACGAGGGTGGATTGAGAAGTATTCGGCCTAACCAAGAAAATAAACACATACTAAATCAGTTATATTTTTATTTTTCTACGCATTCACTTTGATCTTTGTACTCATTTAGAAGACACAATGAGGATGGCATGTCCCAAAGATGCCGATATAATAATAACAATAATAATAAAAAAAATTCAACACCATAATTCTTAAATTATAAATACATATGTATAAAAATATGTTGTAAAATATTCCTTTAAATCCATACTTTATTGTGAATGCGAAAGTAATTCTGTCTGTCTATCTCTTCTTCACGCCTAAACCACTGCACCGATTTGAATGAAATTTGGTACAAAGATAGTTTGATACCCGAGAAAGGACATAGGATAGTTTTTATCGCGGAAATCGCACGGGAGCGGGAGTAATGCGGGTAAAACCTCGGGACTGTCTATCTCTTAAACCACTGTAATATGGAGTAATTTAGGCTACTTTTATTTTAGAATTAATGCGAAATAACGAAATATAGATAATAACCGAATTCGTATAAGTGGGCCTTGGCCAGAAAAGTGTGACGACCGCTGATCTAGAGTAACAAAAAGCTGACGATGTATGTCATCGTCAGCTTTTTTGTTGCTCTAGATCAGCGGTCGTCACACACAGAGTTCCTCCTAGTATACTGAACGAATAAATGTATTTTATATACAGTTGTTGTGTGATGTGGCGGTACTCACGCGGTGTGGGCGCGGGCGCGTGCGGCGAGCGCGCGGGCACAGGCGGAGCGAGCGGCGGCGCGGGCGCGCGCACACTCTCTGTGAACACACCACTACCTTGTTACTTGTTACCATACGCTGCAGAGAAAGTCCACTATGGCGACGACTTGAATCTCAAGATTAATGCCGACATTATACTAGATACCGCATGGAGACTATGGTCAATTTTAATAACCTAAAATTTTTAAACAATTCAAAAATAATTGTAAGTTATATTAAAATTTTTTTTGTTTATTTGTTTATAGTCTAGTCGAGAAGTGAGTATTCTGCGAAAAATCGCCGGTCCAATCTTAAAAATATAGCGATTGATGCATTGGATTCAGAATTTAATTCTGCGAAATGGGTAATTTTCAATTTTTCCACAATTAAAAATTTCATTTGTTATAAACAAAAAACGAAGTGATAAAAAGGGAGTCTTTTCTTTTCTTTTTTTTTATATCATAAGATAGCAAACAAGCAGATGGGTCTCCTGATGGAAAGAGTCAACCATCGCCTATAGACACCAAAGATGTTAATGGTGCGTTGCTATCTAGTGGCGAGGTCTAATGCCACATGCATAAGTTTACCGGCTACCTTATCCTCCAAACCGGAACACGACAGTGACCAGCACGGACGCTATTGCGGCAGAAATAAGTAAGGCGGTGGTACCAGACTCGGTCGAGCCGATGCAGAACTCTACCACCTAGTCTCCGTTTTTTAGCTATAACTTCAAAAATATTAAAGATATCTGAAATTTGAAAAAAAGGTCCTAAAAGAGGAGAAAATTTTAGTAAAAGAAGTCTCGACTCCTGGAGTTGTAGCCCCGCAAAAAAAATTATAGACACATTTTTTATTATTTTTAAGAGATTTTATGAAACCTCAAGTCCACGAAAAATTAGTTAATTAACAATTGAAACTTAAACAAAAATCAAGCTAAATTTTTTTTGGCGGGGCTATATCCCTTCAAGTGTCTAGATGACACTATAATTTATTCAGATTTTTAAATTAATATTTGTTTTGTGTTGTATGCTTTGCTTGGCGGGGACGCCTAGGCACCGAAACGGCTGCGCGGAGCCTAACTTTCGACGTTTAATTAAAATTATAAATAATGGAGCTACAACTCCGGGAGTCGAGACTTCTTGTACTAAAATTTTCTCCTCTTTTAGGATCTTTTTTCAAATTTCAGATATCTTTAATACTTTTGAAGTTATAGCTAAAAAACGGAGACTCCCTTTTTGTCACTTCGTTTTTTGTTTATAACAAATTAAATTTTCAATGGCGGAAAAATTAAAAATTACCCATTTCGCAGAATTAAATTTTGAATCCAATGCATCAATCGCCATATTTTTAAGATTGGACCGGCGATTTTTGGCAGTCGCAATGGTCCACATTATGTTATTGATATAGGCTACTTTTAAATTCAAAAATTTTATTCAGTTCCATTAATATATTCCGTTCGTAACATACTATAAGACAAGACGCATAGCATCATTTTGTTCACGATACACGTATCTCGTGGCATGCATGCTAAATAAACGAAATATTAACATCGATAAAGTTTCCTCGAGCGAGACATATCTCACGCTATATATTCTAAATAGGTCAGGTATCGTTTATGTAGGGCATGGTAATAGAAGTAAATTTTGTGTAACTACGAAGGGATAGCTATATTTTTTTCTTTTATGATATTACTCAATAGAGGCTAGGCTTCGTGCAGTAGAGATCTCCTCTAAGTTACAATAACTGTTAATGTGCCTCTGAAAGCCCCTATGTAAAGTTCGTAGTGAGTCTCAATAATCATCAGTGGGACAGGAACTTGGGTCGACCACGGTAAGTATCCGTCTTGTTGAAAGATCTTTTGAGGTATATTACCTTTAGGTTTGATGTTCTCGTGTAGTTCCTCTTTGACTGCCTCCAGACCTCCGTGTGTGTTGATGAATTCGTAAATAAACTGTCGCGTGTCGTGGTCCTCCAGCTGCGTTTCCGATACGCCAGCTTTCGAGAAGAAAGATTTCATCTCTTCCTCTGGTAAATTTTCCATTTCGAATCCTGCAAAATAAACAAATTTGTATTTAGTAAAATCAAAATCTAAAAGGAAATATCATCACTGGAAAACAGATGCTATATTTTATTTAAAAAAGAAGTGTAATAACTATGCGTCTATTAATATTTTTCAATTATTTTCCAATTATTAATTATGTTCCTATCCTTGTGTCGGGTTATTAATGATACATGCATAAGTTTACCGGCTACCCTTCAAACCGGACAATAACACGACTAACGCTTTGCAGCAGTGTTAGGTAATGCAGTGATACTAGACCCAGACGAGACAATGACACCACACTTAGTAACCACTAGCTATGCCCGCGACTTCGTTCGCGTGGAAAAAATTCTAAAATAAAAACCCGCATAGTTCCCGTTCCCGTGGGATTTCCGGGATAAGAACTATCCTATGTCCTTTCTTGGGTCTCAAACTATATTTGTACCAAATTTTATCCAAATCGGTTCAGTGGTTTGGCCGTGAAAGCGTAACAGACAGACAGACAGACAGACAGACAGACATGCGAAAGTAATCGCATTTATAATATTAGTATGGATAGTATGGATTATGATAGTGACTCGCACACAATCGCTCGCCTGTTTCGTTCGGAGAACGGCAGATGGTCTATTCTTAAAAGGAGCCGGAATCAACACGAGGTATTATACTTTATTATGTCACTATAATTTTAATGCTCAGGAAGTTAATGAGAATGCAAGTAAACACAAAACCACGGTTTTTATACTTTAGTATGGTTGCAAATAATCTAAGAAATGTGAAGAGTGAGAACACTGGAACAATCTAGAAATAAAAGAAAGAGATAGCTGCTTCTATCGATAAACAATAGCTGCTATTACCCAAACAATTATAACATAATTGACCTTCTCGCTTAGGCATAAGGATGAAAATAGCGTGTACGATGACTCGTTTACACCTAAGTTGTTAACGAGTCGTTTTCAGAACTTTTGAGAACATGGTCGAACTTTATCTTATGTATAATAAGGACGTTTTGGCGAATGGCCAGTTAGTTTAAATAACAATTCGGAAGCGATAGTATGGACGATCAGTGTGAAGCGACATTGTAAAGTGATATGGAAAGTGTTTTAGTTTAGTTATACAGTTCAGTTAGTTCTATTGGAATATATTGACGGTGTTTTGTGTTTGTCAGTGTGTATTGTGGTGTATTGTACTTAAGTGTTGTAAATACACGGTTTTAATATAAGTGGTATTTTATTGCACAATACAAACTCTAAGCTCGTAACAGTATTAGGCCTTATCCAAATAAATGACTATATAAAAATACGTTTCACTATCTGTACATAATTT
Organism: Apodemia mormo; assembly: GCA_036924255.1. NCBI lineage: Eukaryota > Metazoa > Arthropoda > Insecta > Lepidoptera > Riodinidae > Apodemia > Apodemia mormo. The sequence goes on along the minus strand of JAUPFN010000001.1, from coordinate 43,886,201 downwards.
TTTGAATAAATTCAAGATAGATCATTTAAGAGATATGAATTTTCTTCGCACAAAAACAATAGTTTACCTTTGTTAGGATCCCAGCCAATGTGTGACACGTGCCTGAAGTCCTTCGGCGCCCCGATATCTGCTTTGGTCAGCATTCTTGTTTTGTGTTTCTTGCCCGAACTCCTTTTAGAATAGTCTGAAAACAACAATTTATGTTCAAGTGACTGAGCCTCGGTTGGTATATTTAATTTAAAAACTTAAAAAAATAGTCAATTCAAAAGAATCTCACTAATCCGGCACTATTAAAAATCAGAGGGTGCCAGATTATCGGAATGTTCGGATTACTGGATTATAAAGAAAAAATTACACTAAATAAAAAATCATTTCATAAAAAGAATGAATATAATGTGTATATACATATGTACATTGTACGTATGTATTTGAGTTCTTGTTCGACTGGTTTTCTCATATGTTTTGAAGAATTATATTAATATCTTTGGCAGATATGCCATTTTCTTCTGGCCATGTTATGCAGGTATTGGTATAGTATAGGTGACGTATTATTGGACGTATCGGTCTATTGAAGTGCCGGATTAGTGAGATTCTACTGTATTTTCGACGACCGTAATGAATATTTTTTTATGAGCAACAACAAAGCGATGAAAATTCTAGTGAAATATCATTCAAGTGGAACATGGAAATGACATATTCAATAAGGATTAAAACGGTATTTGTTATTTGAACAATGATCTATATCTTACCACAAATATTGACTATTATGAAAGTTGCCACAAAACACGAGTACAGAATTACTGTAACATCACCCACTGAAAGGTCCACAGCAATAATACAATTTTGCTTTAAGTGTTACCATTTAATTTAAATAAAATTAAAATGGTTAATAACTCACATTATTTTATAGATTCAGGTATTCATTTGTGGAAATCCATTATTCAAACGAAGAAAATTAGTTATTTTGTAATTTTCCGCGAACTTTTACGTGTAACCTGTAGAGTGACTATGCCACTGAAAGGAAAAACATAAAAACACCACTTGAAATGGAACAAACGAGAGGCGAAATAGTAAGTACTCGTTGAGCGTAGCAGTCCTCCTAATGGTGCTTCGGTTGTGAAGTGAAACGTGTGTTGAGTGCGTATATTGTATGTTTTGTGCTTCCTACTGTCGGGGTGTGGTGTGGTGGACGAGGGTGGATAACTGTGCCACTGGGGTTGTCATTGTTTTTCAGACCTTCAGTGAGTTTGTTCCATTTCTTACACCACTATCTTAAATGGCATCGCAAGAGTACACGTAAAAGTTCGCGGAAACTTGCAAAATAACTAATTTTCTTCGTTTGAGTAATTCATATTTATTTAGTAGTAAAGGCCACCCAAGCAGTCTGTAGTTAGTTGTGTGCCAGACTACAGTAAGGGACCAAGACATGCGTCAAGTTTGAAACTGTTGATTTTACTGACGGATACTTAAATCCAACTACTACTGTTCAAGTGTGGATGGTAAGATATAGATTTTTTTTAAATATTTTTAGATATTAATTACAGTCATATATCGTCTAGTCACAAATTTTTGAAGCAACAGTTCATAATACATTGGCGGAGAGTACCTTTAGAAATAAATTTTCTCTCAGTACATTATTCTTGTTGAGGAGAAATGAAGACTCAAAACTTCGGTAGGTATCGAAGCGCACGATTGTCGCCTATGTGTGTATTTTTGAACGGTATAATATCGTTTGATACATTAACACCGCTACCACCAACCCCACCTACTACAGCTGCTACCAGTGGATGAGGGTGTGAATTAATACGATTGAAATATATTTTGGAAATATCTTTGAAATACTTAGCTAAGCTTGGCAATTCTAGAATTTGTGAAGGTCTACGTGACACACACCTGTTAGCACGTTGCTCTTGTTGGTCGGTGCTGAGGGCTGGAAAGTCGGCAGAGGCGCGGCGGGCGGCGCTGGTGGCGCGGGGCCGACACCATTGAGGCGAGTGTTCGTGAGCGAGTTCGAACCGTACGACGACGAACTATGCGTGCTGTTCGCGCGCGCCGCGAGCATCGAACGTTGTCTCCGTTCTGAAATTGATTCGTTTATATCCTAAATGAGTGATTTGACTTTATAAAGACGAATAAAAATACAGATAAAAAGTATATTTACGCTCGCATCCCCGAAGTGGTACAACCAGTGTTCCCACGATTAGCCGAAGATACTTGGTGCCACAATGTGATAGGTGGCAAGCCTATCGCCAACCGAGCACTTATCTAAACCCGGGCAGCATTATTTTCATAAGAAAACTGAAAAAAACACACCCGGGAATTGCCAGACCCAGAATCGAACCCGGGATCTCATGTGGTCAACACCAACACCGAACCACTAGACCACAGATGCGATGAAAAAAATACAGATACCTGGCGTAAATAGAGAGTACTTTTTTTATATTACAAGACAGCAAACAAGCATGTTAATGGTGCGTTGCTATCTTGTGGCGAAGTCTAATGCCACATGCATAAGTTTACCGGCTACCTTACCCGAAAAACCGGAACACGACAGTAACAAGCACTGACGCTATTGCGGCAGGAATAGTAAGGCGGTGGTACCAGACCCGGGCAAGACAATACAGTACTCTACCACCTAGTTGCCACGATGGTAGTGACTCGCTTAGCCAATCGGTCGCATTTTACGAGCTGCCTGGCAAAACGGCAGTTGACCTATTATTCAAAGGATCCCGGGACGAACAGGGGAAAACCATAAACATAAACAGCCTCATGTTAATAGCTCTTCCGACTCAGATCATCAATTCCCGGATTCAGTGCCCAGGTCAGGTGTTATTAAGGTTTACGGGGGTTGACCTCAAAAATTGATACCTGCGCTTGTTGTCTGGTTGTGGCGGCGAGTTACGCCCTGTGCTTCAAGTGACGTAAAGTCGTCGGTACCGGTGTCGTTAGCAAATTTTCGTTAGTAAGGTCGTAAAATGGAGTGTGTGTAGGCTTAAATAAATCTATGTATATTAATTCTATATTAATATTATAGATGCGAAAGTATTTTTTTTAGTTATATTGGCTTGTAACTCTAGTGTAAATTATTTTTTTGCTTTGTTTTATGTCCTTATTTCTTATTTTGTTTTTTTCTTGATTTTGATACGTTTTTTATGTGTTTTGGTATGTTTCTGTAATTTTGTGGTGTATGACTTAAATTAACATCGTCTATTCTATTGATGGATGGATGTTTGTTACTCAATCACGCAAAAACTACTAAACGGATTTGAATGAAATTAGGCACACAGGTTGATGATGACCTGGAATAGCACATAGGCTACTTTTTATCCCGGAAGATTAGGTGATCCCGCGGGATTCGTCAAAAACTTTTTGTAGCGGGCTGCACGCTGCAGGTAGTGTTATATTTGTGTAAACGAGGGTATTATTTCTGTACAATAGCTATATATTAGACAAGAAAACGTTGCAGAATTAACAGCTGTTATTATATTGTTCCTACCACCTACAGTAATAAATGCTCTACTGTCCACTCAGACTTGGAAAAATTGAGCACCCGTTTCACAGTACGGCTTTTGCTATACTCATGAGCTATAAGATGAATTGTACCTTTAGCCAATAAGTATATTGTCTGTCACATATATTTAAATTATTTAAATTCCATAGAATATAGTTTTGTGTCAATTTGGAATGGGGTGTGATGTTTGTGCCTGATCGAGCTCTAGTCACACTAGCTCGCTTCCAGTTCTCAGCTCAGTTGACACAGGGGACCTTCCCGTCGAATGTTAAGCCCTGACTGTAATCTGTGGGGCTCGAGTTCGATTCCCGACATAATTTGTTAAGTCTAGTAATTATTTAAGGATTTTCTATCGATAAACATCACCTATGACAGTAATTGGACTCTATCCTAAGCATTGCAAGAATTATAGGTGTGAAAATGTTTTTTTTTGTTTCTAACAGTCTTGGAGTTCGCTGTGTGATTAAAAAAATATGTACCCTATAATTAGTCCAATCACATGTTCTCACTGCATATCCAAGTCGTTCTTGAGTTATAACGGCACATATGGACAAACAAAAATTATATGTTCTCAATAGGCCAATAATTTTGCGTTATATACGTATTCTTACTATATACCAATTTTCATCAAGATCGATAATGCGGTACTTGAGTAATTCAAAGACACAAACAGACAAACAAACAGACAAACATTATATGGCCTTTCATTTACCTATCATTTGTTCTCGCTGTATACCTATTTTAATCAAAATCGGTCAGGCCATTCTCCCATTCTAACGGGACATAGAGACAGACAGACGAATAAAATATGTATGGCCATCTACCCACCAGAAACGAGACATATGGACAGAAAATTAAAAACTCATTTAATTAAGATACGAAGTCGCGGGGAACAGCTAGTTATAGAATGATAAAATGAATACCAAACTAAATTTAAAATCAAAACATATCAATGGATAAGGAAATTTAAAAAGTATTAATAAAAAAGAGTGAAACGGTATCGTAGTCCGTTAAACCAGTACTTAATACGTTAAAAATACCAGTGTTTAACAGCCTTTTAATAAAAACAACCTTGTCAACAAGCTCTACAAACGGAATCGACCGGCATTCGCCCAGTGGTCATCCTCGAAATATATGGACAGGCTTTAGAAACGGGTTCAAAAATAAAATTACACCTATGTGTTTTAAAAGTCGATGCGCGGATTAAAATGGCACCAATACAGGTTCGCAGACAAATTATACACTCCACAAAGACAATGGAATGAATGCATTTAATAACAATTACAAGCAAGGTAATATTTTCGGGGTGGAATCGTATATGTGGATGTGCTGATTTCTTTACGGTCATCCTACTAACTAATAGTGTATAATGTCTTATCTGGGGATAACGAACAAGCACAAAAAATAGTGGCCAGGAAGAACGACTTAATGTGCTTTCCAAAGCACGAGTAGCGAGCGGTGATTAGCTACATTAATCAACACATAGAAAATTCGAATATGAACCTGGGTCGCTTTTATCATTCGGCCACTGTCTCTTCTTCAAAGACAGCCTTCTGAGTAGGAGTGACCATAACGATCACACCGGCTGACACCCATCCAAGCTACGCCACTGCAGATACCTCTCCCAAGTTACAAATTAAATTGTTTACTTCCTGTTAAGAATATTGTAAATTTCCTAAAATCTGTAAGTTGATGGTTTCACCTCGATTTTCGAAAATTGAGTTTTTATTAAATTTTGACGTTTTAAGACCCTAGAAAGCTGTTCCGACCATTTTTACAATGACGTTAGTATGTCTGTATGTAATGTATGTAAACTTGTAAAAGTTTGCTGTGTAAACGCATAACTTAATGAATGGCTTGACCAATCGACAGGAGGCTGTTGGCAAAGGTTTCAAGAAATCCAAGTTCAGTGGAACCCTACCAAACTTAGATTTCCTGAAACTCTGAACCGATTCGGCTGGAGAAATTTCAAAACACCTTAAAAAAAGTCGTCATCGTTTCTTTTTAAATAAATTTTGGACTAATGTACCGCCGATTGATTCTAAAATCTATTTAAACCTCTTTATGAAAAACAAGGCAACATTTTTAAATGCTAAAACACTGCGTTGGATGCCATTTAAAAGATCAAATTCAATCATCGTGTTCAGCAGTTACAGCTGTACAACAATTTTTAAGTGCTTAACTTGTTCTTTTACCGAAAAACGGCAGCGATAAATCCTTTCGCTATTGTGGCAAGAAAAAGAAAGACGGTGGTACCACACTTGGAGAAATTAATTAATTGTAATCCATACTAATATTAAAATCGCTAATGTATGTCTCTCTGTCTGTTACGCTTCCACGGCTAAACCAAGAAACCGATTTTAATGAAATTTGGCATATACCTAGTTGAAGATCGGGCTCAAACATAGATTTACTGATTTCTTAAAAAAACACCCCCAAAGAGTCTGAACTCGTGGATGAATGTTTGTACGAAAAACTATATATAGCTTGTCACAATCACACAATCTAGCTTGTCCTCAATATAGCGGGCGCTCTCACCGGCGCGTAAAATAAGTTAATTAATAAGTTAACTTTTCTTTTCAATTTTATATATATATATATATATATATATATATATATATATATATATATATATATATATATATATATATATATATATATATATATATATATATATATATATATATATATATATATATATATATATATATAACAAAAGTGACTTAAGAATCACCAACGCTAGGTTTGTTTATAATGGCAAATGATGACTTTCATTGGAAATAACGCGATAAGCATTTGTTTGTAAACAATGACATTCTTCTGCACGAGCAATAGTTTAGTAAACACCGGCTATGAATGCGTAATACTGCGGCGTTTACGTTGTTTTTTATCAATTTTACCCAAGTTTGTACATAATGCCGTACACACTACTCTTTAGGATGGAGAGACCCTTGCGTCTTCCTAGATTTGGTTAGCTATCTTGACCACACAATGGATGAGGTAAGAGTTCAATTTCCAACATGGATAAGCTTTTGTGTGATGAACGTATATATTTGTTGGGCATCTTAAGCCCGCTGAGTCGAGCCAAAAAAAAATTCTCACACTGCATATCCTAACGGACTTTTAACTGTAATTTGCGGTAATCGGGACCAATATTGTGATTTTCTGATGTGATAACAGACGACTACATCTGGAGTGCTACTGACATTTTTCTAAATGGAAAATTTAAATAAGACTGATATGAAAATCGAATTTTAAGTCTCATGATCTGAGTCGAGCAGAATTGCTACTAGACCATTAACAATACATACAAAACACGACCTATATAAAGATAGTCAGTTAAAACGTTGCTAGCCAGACCTTTCACAACCAAATTTAAAAATTAATAAAATTTAACTAAATATTGAATTATTAGGAATCGGTTTTTTAGCGAAAATCCTGAGACGTATCCATATAAAAATGAGCCCTAAAAATAAATTGGTTTATTTTACGATTCTGAATTCACGAAGTCTACAAAATCGTAATAACCGAAATCGATTATGTGTAATTTACAAAATAGAGGAATGAACTTGCAGTTTTAATAAGTTTTATTGGAATAATGATCCGAGGTTTCGAGTCGGCTTTCTGAGAGACGCACCGTTAAAGCGGCATGTCCAAATGCAAAGACTTATATGAAACCGCTCTCAAAGGCAGCCCCAAAACGAGTTCTGGCTATGATGCCGGCAGCTGTATCACCTAACGTTTGCAATCCGCTAACGATCAGCGATGACATTTAAACGTAACGAAAAACTCATTAAAAACGTCGCCAATTGCTTGCTGGTCACTGGATGCACTTTTTGCGATGTCACAGCATCAAAACTAACCATGCGGCAACGACTGCCACTGACATACAAGGCTGCTATGTGTCTTGCGATAACTAAACAATTACGATAATTTTGCATTGCGAGTTACGTGATAACGCCGCGGGGCGTGCGCCGATCGATTTTTTTGTAAATCGACCGCCGACGCTATCATCCGGGAACTCGCTGATATTGAGACCGCGTCCTTGTTTTTTAGCAGCGACAACCACAGAATACTGTGGAGACTAACAGAAGACAATCTACATACAAGCATAATTCGAACGTCGCGCACATAGAGACCTCTCACGGATGCGATATCTCGGAATGGTTCAGGACAGTTTGTTCCGCAACAGTCCGAGATATCGCGTCCGTGAGAGGTGTCTATGTTTTCTATGCTCGAATATTACTTGTATGGAACATTGACATCTCCAGTATTCTGTGCAACAACGTCGACTTACACGACGTAATCAATTGAATTATTTTTCACTAGGATTTGCACCTAATCTATCTAGATAACATCCGTTTTTATCGTTTAGAACATAATGATAACGTGGTGATAACGTAAGTGGGTATGAATAAATTTATAAAGGACAAAAATTTTAAAGTAATGGCAAAAATTTTTATATTTCAGTTTTAAATTTTTATATAGTCCACTTTTTATATTTGCCGCTTATGAGAGTTACTAATTTTATTCCGATTTTTGACAATCGAGTTTTCAAGAGATCTCCACGATTTGAGATCCTAGGATCTACTCCAGTTATTTTCCCCGTGGTGGTCCGGGCCCCTTTAGAAGAAAAGACCATATGCACTAAATACCAGTCTTCATTTCGCTATACGTGTCACTACCATCGAGAAAGCCATCTGCTCATAGAAGTAGAAGTAGTATCTTCACGCCCATATCCCCGAAGAAGTAGGCAGAGGTACAACAAGTGCACCCACGATTTGCCGAAGATACTAGTCCCACAATATGATATGTGGCGTGTCGCCAACTGGGAATTTTTTTTTCAATCCCGGGCAACGTTTTACTGTCAGAAAACTGAAAAAACACATTTTTTAATTGCCCGAGCCGGGAATCGAACCCGGGACCTCATGTGGTCAACTCCGACACCGGACCACTAGACCACAGAGAGTCCCATCTACTTATCTTTTACTATAAGTTAGCAAACAGCTATCTTATAATAGAAAATAATAATTTGTTAAACTTTTAAGTGATGACATCATAAAGTAGGCTAAAACTACGTGACTATGTGTCTATGTTACTATGTAAAAGGGCTGTTCTAAATAAAAAAATACCAAATGCAATATTTACCGAGCAAGAAATATAAATGTTATAATTTCAGTGTAGGAAATTTTCATTTAAAATCGGTTACTTACATTAAAAAAACTCGTCACTATCTTATAATTACAAAATATTATATCACTTATGTAGTAAAACTATGACGTAAGACTTATAATGTAACTAGTAACTTTTATAATTGTACAAAATATAACCTTTTAAAGTTTTCAGACTTTTGAAAATTTGTAAAACAATGACCTATCAGGTATACGGTAACTAATATTTTATTTTTGTACAAAATATGTTTTAGAGTTTACACACTTTTGACAATTTTACAAGAATTTGTGACTTCAAAATTCAATGAACACTCATAACACAACGGGACTAAATCTAAAAAATCTTTTAACATTTCAGAGGCTACCAAAGATGTGTGTATTTTAGACGGTTTATGGCGGAATATGGCATTGATAAAAGATAGTAATCAAAGTGTAAACATTATTTATGTAATTAGCTGGCTATGAAGCAATATCATTCATGGAAAAATATAACAAAAGTAAGTAACATCATGCCGGTTTCCTTGAGCGACAGGCGTGAACTGAAAGTCTGTAGACGTCCAGGTTTTACACTGGTGGTTATCCCGTCGCCGGCTTTGCTAACTTTAACTTTTATCGTTTGATATTGTCATAACCAGTACCAACAGTTTAACGGTACGTAAAAAACTCCGCGATGTTCTAGTGGTACTGGTATTAACACACTACTACCAAATCCAGGACATCTGTTAAACATTTTTCTACATATAAAAACTCAAACAAATAGGAATCTTTCTTAGGATTCCATGATCTAAGACGTATTAACTTACTTGACGTAAAGAGACAAGACAACCATTGACAAAAGACACTTGAAAGTATCTTACCCCAAAACCGTAACACGGTAAAAAACATTAACGGTATTGCGGCAAGAATGGAGATAAGCAATGTCAAACCCGGGCTAGACCAACTCTCCTATTATGAGTTCAATAAGTACTTATATTTGGAAAAATAACACGAATTAATCTAACTCCAGTGTAAGTAAATTGTTCCCTTGTGATATGGGTGTTAGTCAACGATACTAATATATATCTATTATATATATATCAAAATCAATTGCTGTTCGTTAGTCTCGCTAAAACGCGAGAATGACTGAAACGATTTGGCTAATTTTGGTTTTGAATTAATTGTTGAAGTCCAGGGAAGGTTTAAAAGGTGAGAAAATATAGAAAAAAAGAGTAGTTAAAAAGGCAAAACAACGTTTGCCGGGTCAGCTAGTATATATATAAAAATCAATTGTAGTTTGTTAGTCTCGCTAAAACTTGAGAACAGCTGAACCTATTTGGCTAATTTTGGTTATGAATTAATTGTTGAAGTCCAGAAGGTTTAAAAGATGAGAAAATATAGAAGAAAAAAATAAGAGTAGTTAAAAAGGCAGAACAACGTTTGCCGGGTCAGCTAGTAATAATAATATATAAATAAAATAACTCAAATACTTTTAACAATTATGCTCATAAATCGTATAAACCTGGGTCCCATTGATTGCGTAGTCCGAGCCACAAACCACTCGACTAACGGGCAGATCTAATGACTTGCGTGGAAATATGACAGATGGTCTATAGCATATGTGTGTGCGCGTTTAAACTTTAATAAAAGGAAATACTTGGACTTTAACAGCTTATAACCTGGAAAACCCATATATCAATTCCCAAAAAACTATCCTTGCTCTGACAAACTCGTACCGTCAAACGGGGTGAATAGGAATGCAGGGGTGTAAAGGGACGAACCATATTACGTAGAGATGAAACTAATTCTGTAGGGTTTTAGGTTTCGTCCCTTTTCACCCCTGCACTCCTATTTACCCCGTTTGACTGTACGTATGAATAATTTTGTAAATAAGGGTTCGTGTGTGTGTTTATTTGTGTGTGCAGCTCCAATAATAATTGTAATACGCAGAATACGTGTGTTATATACAAACCTTCCCGTCTTTTTTTTCGGAGCTCGATTTTTTCTTTGAGAATATCCCTAAGTAATTTCGCTTCTTCTTCATTTGCAAAATTGAACGCAGTCATATACTCCTAAAAATAATAACAACATTATATGAGAAAAAATATATAATATCTTGTCATAGCGAAATGGATGTTGTGGATTTAATTTAGCTTGCGGACTAAAAAGTTTTGTGGGCTGAAAGGCGCAGCGGCCGCTACCATGTTTGGCATTGTACGCACTTCGCACCGTACCATATAAATCTATCTACTCAAGTTGCACGCAGCTACACCGCAACCAGCCGCCGCCGCCCTGCGAAACGCTAAAAGTCGAGACCGCGGCTTTATTTATCCATTCCTTTTTAAAAGTAAATTTTACTTAATTTTAGAATTTGCACAGGAAATAATAAATACACCGATGGTAAATTTTGTATTCGCATATTGCGCCTCGCCATTTAGGGATATTAGAGCATGGCTGCAGTGTGACATGCAAAGCAAAATTATACATATGTGTAACAGTTCTGTAAAAAACAGGCTCCAGTTACACTTTGACAAGGGCGAGTGTTTAAGGCAGGTGTTTAGTATTAAGCAAAAAACACGTATAGAGAGCAGTTGAGTAGTGCGAGTGATTAGTAACCAGCGTAGTTAAGTGAACAGACGCTGATTACTAATCACTAGCACTATACAACGGCTGTCTACACGTGTTTTTTGCTTAATACTAAGCACCTGCATTAAATACTCGCACTCGGACTAATCAAAGTGTAGCCGGAGCCTAATGCATTGACTGGATCCATGTCTAATGTACGACGGTGTAACGTAATTCTTTCGTCACATACACTAGGCAGTATGCAAATCGAAGCGTCTACTTACGGCTGATGTCACTAAAATGGCGGCCGTGTATTAACAATTTACGGGGCCTATGACGTCACTCCGAGTTTTGGACTAGAGAGTAATTCAAAGACTTTTTCATGATACTTGATATCTCGACCTCGACCATAGTAACCCCTTATTGGACAGACAACTTATTACGTAACTCCGGGTTTTTTGTAAAAATTGAAAAATTTCTGTACAAAGCTAATGCCCCGGTTACACTTTGAGTACTGTGATTGCGAGTGTTTAGTATTAAACAAAAAACACGCGTAGACACTAGACAGCCGTTGATTAGTGCGAGTGATTATTAATCAGCGTAGCTAAAGTCACTAAAATGGCGGCCGTGTATTAACAATTTACGGAACCTATAACGTAAGTCCGGGTTCCGGGCTAGACAGTAATTCAAAAGACTTTCTCATGACACTTGATATCACGGCCTCGACGATAGCAACCCCTGATAGACACACAACCTATCAAATTTTATTAGTAGACTAGCTGCGCCCGCGACTTCGTCCGCGAGAAAAAAATTCAAAAAAAGTAGCCTCAGTTACTCCCTGTCATATCAGCTATCTGCCAGTGAAACCCCCGTCAAAATCGGCCCAGCCTTTCCAGAGATTAGCCGAAACAAACAGACAGACAGACAGACAGACAAAAATTGTAAAAAATGTTATTTTGGTATATGTATCGTGTACACATCCATACGCATTTAGTAAAAAGTGGTTATTTTTATATTACAAACAGACACTTCAATTTTATTTATTTGTATAGATGTATAGATTATTTAGCATATACATAATTAGTAAAGAACTGTCAGATGTCGTCAGATATATTTCGACCCCCTTGTATTGATTGGTGTATTTTGTACACATCATTGCATATCAAGGCTTTCTGTTAAGTTGTATAGTATCGAGACAGCCTGATTTACCATCCTCTGCTTCAAATTCTTACCTCAGCTTCGAAGGTGTGTAGATATGGCCTCGGGTCTTTGTACTCAATCTGCGTATACACTTCATGTTCCCATATCATGGTTTTACGGTATAAGCAGTATATTCGGAAGAAGTAGGAGCGTCTGCTGTTGTCTTTTATCAAACAAAGGACGCCCGTATCTTTCTTCTTCCATTCTGAATGCGCTGGTCCCTCCGTCGTGAATAGTTGTACTACCGCTGTTGCCAGACTCTGTAACAAAATATAAACCCTTTACTAAAGACAATTCTTAAAAGGCTGGCAACGCAAATACAAGGCCCCTGGTAGGGTAGTTGTCCGTGGGCGGCGGTAACCACTTACCATCAGGTGAGCCTCCTGTCCGTTTGCCCCCTCTTCTATAAATAAAAACTTGAGAGGTGTCAAGGGACACCCGGATGGGACGAAGTTCCTTTCGATTAATTAGTGAAGGAATTGTAATAAAATTGTAATGTAAATCTGGCTTGCTTTCTATGAGAGAGAGAGAGAGAGAGAGAGAGAGAGAGAGAGAGAGACAGACAGACAGAGAAACATGCGCACGCCGCACAGCTTACAATAGCAAAAAGTGTCGTTACAGCTTTTCGTGAGAATTTTTTCCGTCTAGCCCTCTTTTACAACGCGCGATAAGGAACTTCGTTCCAAAAAAGACAAAACAATAAAACATATTATAGACCCTATAAAAACATTTTTGGGGTCAACATCAACGATTGTTTCTAACCCGTTCATTCGTTCTCTCCGTGTTGTTCAGGGCCCCTTTAAAGAATAGACCAACTGCCATTCGGATAGGCAGTTCATAAAAGGCGAACAATTCGCTATACGTTTTATTATCATCGTGACTAGTAGATGATAGAGTTCCGCAACATCTCGCTGGCCGGGTACATAGTTCCGACGCTTTACCTATTTTTGTCGCAATATCGTCAATGTTTATTGACGTGTTTTTGTTTGAAGGTAGTAGTGTAGGTAGAATGTAGTAGTAAATAGGTTTGAAGGTAGGTAGTAGTTTAGCCGGCCGACTTGTGGTATTACCATCTCGTTACATGGATAGCAACGCATTATAAACATCTTTGGTGTCTTTAGGCGACAGATTCTCTTTCTATCAGAAGACATCTGCTTGTTTGTTAACTAATGATATAATTACAAAAATCAGTTAAATTTCGTATAATTTAAATAAATCCGTTAAAATCGAAAATACTGTAATCTGGAACATATTGTGCAATTTTTATTCCCAAAAACGGTTCGTATAGGAGAAATTTTATTCCGCAGCCAAATATTATTATATAAAATACTAGCTGTTTTACCTAGTGTAGGTGATAGCGTGATAATATGTAGCCTTTATGTTGACCCGACCTATTAGTAATCTTCATGCAAAATTTGAAGCAAATCCATGCAGTACATTTTGAGTTTACCCCAGACATACATACAGACAAACAGATAATCAGACAAACATACAAAAATTCTAAAAACTACATTTTTGGCTTCGATATCGACTGTAGATCACGCGCCAAGTATTCTTTTAAAAAAATATTCAATGTGCAGTTTTGACTTTCCTACGATTTTATTATATGTATAGAGTATAGATATTGTATACTTTGAATTCAGCGACGTTCGCTAAATTATGTAACGTGAAAGTAAGCTTTGCAATGTTTTGTATTGTATTACAAACCATTTTGTATATTCCTTCATATTTGTACCTGATCTAATTACAATATTCAATTAGCGGAGGAATTTCCTGCGACGAATATAGATTCACAAGTATGATTCGAAATCTGCCATGGAATAGGAAAAGGATTGCTTTTAATATTGCCAGTCCTTAGTTACCGAGTCCAATTATTATCTATTAAAAAAGTATATTTTCTACGCGATTGCGCCCGACTCGACGTAAGGATATGTTCTTTTTTTTGTATGTATGTACCTAGATATCTTTCTTTGGCACTATAATACATTACATAATATTTAAAAATGTACAAACAGTAAAAACAAGGAGATTTTACTCCAACAGTTTACTTCTAAAATACGAAAAACCTTTTTCCTCGATTCCTTCAATTTACTCGGTTCTTTCCCACTGCAAGCAATAAAATAATGTCGATCATTCGCTATCTCTCTCTTTGTGTGTGTTAACCACCTTCATTGTGACAGCATTCATCTGATTCACCCTTCGGCCGCACCTGCGTGTATCGTCCCGAAGGTATTAACCACCGACCACACAGCCTATAGACAGCTAATGTTTGATTTTCCGTATTGAATGCATTCTGGCAACTAGCTGAGGTAAGACGAAGTGGGGTTGCAACGCCGTAATTGGCTAACTCAAGGCCACAGTGAAAGATAGTAATGTACAGAGCATCTGATTGGTCGACACTGATTACCCAATCACTACTCATTGGCGCGTGGACATTTACATCGGAACTATAAGTCAGATGTGTTGACACAAGTCATTCGCCTATTATTAGGTGTCTATGGGCTGTGTGGTCGGTGGTATTAACGTGCTAAGGCACACGCAGTCGGAATGTTGGCGATAATAGCCGGTCACATCTACATTTATCGCGTCGCTGCGCGAAGCTTTGTGACGATAGCGTCTATAGTGCAGCCGCAGCATTACAAACTACCCAGAATACAAGTTTCATTTCTGCCGCGTGTAAGAGTACGAGTCGATTTTTTTTTTAAGAAAGATAAATACGCCTTTCAGGACAATTTCTTTATTTTGTCAGTGTTGCTTGCAATTACATATAGAAATACAGAGTTATACTACTTACCGATGACATAAAATGATTTCTAGGCTAACTTTTAAATTTTTTTTGTCATCTCATTCGGTACGATAAAACATTACAATATGGTTTATTTCTACGTTTTCACAATATAATCTATTTACATATAATAAAATCGTAGGAAAGTCAAAACTGTACATTGAATATTTTTTTAAAAGAATACTTGGGGCGTGATCTGCAATCGATATCGTAGTCAAAAATATAGTTTTTAGAATTTTTATCCGTTTGTCTGTATGTATGTCCGGGGTAAACTCAAAAAGTACTACATGGATTTACTTCAAATTTTGCATGAATATTAACAAGTCGGGTCAACATATAGGCTACATATTATCACGCTATCACCTACGGGGGAGGTGCTGTACGGAGTAAACGAAGTCCGCGCGGACGAAGTCGCTGGCGACAGCTAGTATAACCTACAAATGTATGAAATCTTTGACAGTAAAAGGAGCGTTTGCTCATATGCTCCGCGACAAGCGTTCCCAATGTCGTGTCTAATAGTATTCATGTGGTATGTGGTTATGACGCTATAATTGTTAACAGAAACCAGGATAACTGGTGTAGATATCCCGCGTCCTATAAAACTGACCTACATTAGTTTATGACTTTAATTAATTTCGCATAACGTTCCGTTATCAACACTAGTTCGTAACACGAGTAACTGAGACGCGCCAATGAAGCGATTACCAAGCCTGTGACCGCTCGTTTGTCTGTCTCTGCTCCCCTTTTGTCGACACATGTTTAAAATGTCGCTGGTAAACTCATTTCACTTGAATTAACTTTTCATCGGACTCACTATTTTTGAATACCTCGTGGTTAGACTATTTGGCACAGATCATGGCTTCATGAAATTCCGGGGTTGATCCTCAGGTCGGGCAAGGGTTGCTGAGGCTTTTTTGAGGTTTTTCTCGACAATCCAAAATCTTTGTAGTAGCTTGGGGTCTGCCGGGTGGTGTGTTGCTACTTGCTACCCCTTGCCTCGGATGATCACGTAAAGCTGTCGACCCGGTTATCGCTAGAAATAGTCGATAATTGTTTTCGATTCGGTAAAATGCGGCGATGGGGATCTCGCCAACCAACGAAGCGTGGTAAACCCGAAAGTCTAGACATTCGGTTTACTTTCCCTACCCCGCAACGGAACTGGGCGTGATGAAACTTCCTACGAATATATATTATACTACCGATTAACTAAACTAACTACACTAAACTAACTAGCTAACGCGGCACTGATGTTTGCCCGCCAGGCCTCAGCCTTTTTTTATATTATAAGATAGCAAACAAGCAGATGGGTCTCCTGATGGAAAGAGTCAACCATCGCCTATAGACAACAAAGGTATCAATGGTGCGTTACTATCTTGTGGCGAATCAAAGCCACATGCATAAGTTAACCGGCTACCTTACCCTCCTAACTGGAACACGACAGTGACAAGCACTAACGCTAAGTAAGGCAGCGTTATCAGACCCGGGCGAAACAATGCAGAACTCTACCACATAGTAGTCACGATGCAAGTAACTCGTATAGCCCATCTATTGCCTTTTACGACTTGCCTACCAGAACAGCAGTTGGCCTATTCTTCAAAGGAGCCCGGGACTAACACGGGAAAAACGGGCCTGCCCGGGTCTTCAACGGGACGGACTCAGCCAGGCGGTAGTCTTTTTTTTATATCATAAGATAGCAAACAAGCAGATGGGTCTCCTGATGGAAAGAGTCAACCATCGCCTATAGACACCAAAGGTGTTAATGGTGCGTTGCTATCTTGCGGCGAGGTCTAATGCCACATGCATAAGTTTACCGGCTACCTTACCCTCCTACGCGACAGCGACAAGCACTGACGCTATTGCGGCAGGAATAGGTAAGGCGGTGGTACCTGACCCGGGCGAGACAATGCAGAACTCTACCACCTAGTAGCCACGATGGTAGTGACTCGCTTAGCCAATCGGTCGCCTTTTACGACCTGCCTGGCAGAACGGCAGTTAGTCTATTCTTCAAAGGAGCCCGGAACCAACACGGGGATATGGGCCCCGCGCATGTTACGCCCCAGCTCATACAATTATTAGAGACAAATGAAATAGAAAGACTGGATAATAGTAACCTATCTACCATTATCTAGTATCGGACACCGGGTTTGTGGGAGGCCACCCGGGCCCTTTTGAGTTCTGCCCCCCAGTACACCTAACAAAACGTCAATCGAGTCGAAGCACATAGGGCCCTTACACACAATATAAATACGACAAACGTCACGTCGTGCTACGATGCGACATAATGTGTAAGAGCCCTAAACGTTTCGATTTTATAGACGTTTTGTTACGTGAATCGGGCCCCTGACCTTGTCGGACCCCATTTCCATTGCAAAAAATATGTTTGTAATCACTACTACGGTGAACTCATAACCCTAATCATAAGTCTTATGTATGTAAATTGCCGTATCTTTTCACGCATAAATTATAAACTTCTAATTATAATTCAACAAACGTTAAAAGCGTCATGATTACCTACAGACATTCGTCGTTTTCAATTATGACAGTCTCGAGAGGATATAAGTTATCAAATCGTCTGGCGGTACCAACTTTGCTCGTTAGTTCCAAGGACTTCTGGGTTTTAATTCCAGATTGGGCACTTCGTTCTAATTTTTCAGTTTTTATAGAAAACACAACTTGTTCGAGATCGAAATGTGTCCGAATTATCGATAGGTCGTCACACAAGGCCATATGAGGTGTAATGTGACGTCATTGGATTTAATATCGTTGGTCTTCTTCTCACTTCTTGGGTATATAGGCCGATAGGCGTGATGGTATTATTTATTTGTTATCAAATAAAAGTTATAGTTTAATTTATAATGAAGCTGGCAGGTTCAGAGCGCAAAAAATGCCTTGTCGAAGCATTGATGTATTTGCCCACTTTTACTTGTCTCCATAGAATAAGTAACTCTTATATGGGACAATATTTACGATTTTACAATGAGTTGTAAGTGATTTACCAGTTATCAAACTTTAAAAATTTGTAAGATAAGTAATTATGAACTATTTGATTATTTAGAAGATAACAAAGCCTGGGATGAAATGCTCCTCAAACCAATCATTTGTATACATGAAAATGTAGCTTCCGTATATTTATATCTCAAACTAGCCGATGAATCGATATCAGTTCACAACATAGGCATTGAATAGGAGAGTATTAGTTTATACTTTTCAATACACAGTTTCAACGAAAACGAAAAATTCCAAACATTTTTGAGTGACTTGTAAGTTGTAACAATCACAGCGAGGCGTGGCCAGGTTAAACTAGTAGGTATATTATAAATATAAAAGCCAATGTGTTATTTATAGATTCCGAAATGGCTGGATGATTTTGGTGAAATTTTCAGGAAATCTTCAAATTGGCTTGGTAAGTGTTTGATAAAGTTTGGTAGCAAATAAATCAATAAAACTATAATGATTAAAATTTAATTTATTGTGAATTAGTATTGGATTTACTCAAAAATGGCTTAACCGATTTTAAAAATTATTTAATTTATTAAAAGCTACATTTAGTCTGCTCGACAAGTTGAAAATGGTCTAAAATAGAGATACTGCTCTTAAAATTATGTGCGATAGCTCATTGGATCCGGAATTATTCTGTGTCCGCAGTGACGCCCAGAAAAATGTGCTAAAAGCGTGTATTAGCACATAAAAAATTGAAAAAGTTATAAACAATTAAAGATGAGAAAAAAATGGTATTTCGTTTTTTGCCAATATTTATTTATCGTGTTCAGAATACGTCATAATTTTTTCAAATTTAAAAAAGAATATTGAATACCTTAAATAAATTAATTTATGTGTCGTACTCGCTTTTGAGGCCGTGCGCGTAACCTAAAAATATCGTGCGGAGACCCATTTCAGCGTTAAATTAAAATTATAAATAATGGAGATAGAGTTCTGAGAGTTTTTTCTTGTAAATTTCCTCCCCTTTCCGAATCTTTTTTTGAAATTTATTAAATATCAATAGTTTATGAAATATTGGCAAAAAACGAAATGCCATTTTTTTCATCTTTAATTGTTTATAACTTTTGCAATTTTTTATGTTCTAACACACGCTTTTAGCACATTTTTCTAGGCGTCATTCCGGACACAGAATAATTCCGGGTCCAATGAGCTATCGCACATGATTTTAAGAGCAGTATCTCTATTTTAGACCGTTTTCAACTCGTCGAGCAGACTAATAATTCAGAAGTTAAATACGCTACTTTTTAACCAACTTGGAGTAAGAAAGTAATTTTTTTTCCGGTTGCGCGAATGAAGTCTCGGGCAATAGCTAGTATGTTATAAAAGTCGGTATCAGTATGAACATAATATGTACCATATAGATTCCAAGATGGCTGGCGCGATTTGGATGAAATTTTCAGGAATTCTTCGAATTAGCTTGGAGGGTGATCTATGAAGTGTGGTTACTATAGGATCAACAGATTGTTTTTGACATTTTAATAACTTTGCGTCAAACGGCTGCAGATTATTAGTGCTATTCACGCGAAACTGGGGCGAGTTGCAAGTCTCATATATTTAAGTTTAAGTAAGATTTACAGTTAAAATTTTGGTTTAACTCAAAAAATTGTAAAAAAAGGGCTTGACCCTTGAGTCTCCCGTCGGATCTTCTCAGTGTGTCGACTTTCGTATCCGGTAGTATACAATTGCTAACCCGCCATGAGAGCCTGTTAACGACAACTTGAATAAACTTTTCACAATTTCTCATAACTGTCACTGTCTATAACATTGTCATTGCAATTGGATTGTCCTCAAAACAAACTCGTTAGCACGGAAGTCACGTTCCACGCATCACATAACTACTTTTGTAATAACCAGACTAAGCTTAATGTGTTAATGTTATTTGTCACACAGACGTACATTGTAAAAACAATTGTACATGATTTAACAACATTTATCTACCGATATCTTTTAGATAAACAAATTTCACTATATATCCCACTAAGGTCATAAATGTGACAGTTTAGATGGATAGATGTAAGAATGAAAATTATTCAGCATATATATCTATACGATAAACATCTAAATCCGTTCTGCCGTTCCAGGGTGATTGAGTAACAAAAAACCATCAATCCAACTTTCGCATTTGTGATATTAGTAGCACTTTTCCCTACTAAGTGAAATCCATTTTTATAGTAGAAATACATTTCATGATGCGTTGTCATTCGTGTGGCGGTGTAGCAATGCCAAGTTTTCCGGCTACCTTACCTTCCAAACCAAAACATGACAGTGACAATGCTGCAGGGTGAGACGGTAGTACTGTACCCGGCGAGACTTTTTTTATATTATAAGATAGCAAACAAGCAGATGGGTCTCCTGATGAAAAGAGTCAACCATCGCCTATAGACACAAAAGACGTTAATGGTGCGTTGCTATCTTGTGGCAAGGTCTAATGCCACATGCATAAGTTGAGGTTGCGGAATTCTACCACCTAGTAGTCTCGATGGTAGTGATACGTATAGTTATCCTGTTTAAAAATGCCTAGCAGAATAGCAGATGATATATTCTTCAAAAGGGCCCCGGCCAACTCCGTGTTAGTCCAAACTACCTTTGAAGAAACCATCTGCTACGTTTTATAGAAAAACAGAAAAATATATTTAAGAGGAATTGAACCGGGGTTCAAACTGGAGATCCCACGATTTTGCCGAATATCCGGCCATGTCCTTGGCCGAATACCGAATATTCGGCCTCCGACCGGCCTATTTCATTAGCGAGTTGATCGTGTCACGATAGCTATTATTTATTTATGATAGCTTAAGTAACTAAAGGTCTTGCTATATTGTATTACTAAAAATATTGTCTGTCTAAAAAATAATCCGTACCAAAAACTGCTGAAAAAATCTTCTTATTCATACCAACTTACCTCTGATAAAATTTTTAATATTAATTGCAATGTTCCTACGTAAAATGAACTCACGAAACTTAAAAAAAGGATGAAGATCGATGAGAAATATGATCTAACTATGGAAATTTGCGTTGCAGCCGAGATCCAACCGTGAATTAACTCTCTCCCGTGGACCCCTGAGGGGCCACCTGGACCACTTTGGAAATCAGTGAGCTAGACCATTGAGTCGACCATACTTACTGTCAAATGCAATATTAATTAATTAATAACATTTGTACTGTTTCACAATAAGGATATTACGAGGGTGGATTGAAAAGTACTCGGCCTAACACTGATCCATTCAATTCTAAAAATCAAATCTACCCACATTATTTAGTTCAGTTCAGAGTAGTTAATTGTGTGAAGTTCGAAACGTGTGCAATAATTTGTTGTGATTTTATACATTTTTAACAAAGCGATCGGACGTGCTTTCTGCAAATGGAGCAAATCAAGCAGCATGCTGTCCTTAAGTACCTCCATAAGAAGGGGCTATCACTGAAAACCATCCATGATGATATGGTCAGTACATTAGGGGATTCTGCTCTGTCTTATTTGTAGCGGCTCAAACAATCATAAACGCTACAAGAAAAAATAATAAAAAATGGACAAAAATCAATAAAAAAAATGGAAAAAATGAAATTCAAAATAAAATCCTAAATCGCGATATCACAATTATTTATCTTGTAAACACTATATACAAGTTTCAACGCTTCTCAAATGGACTTCGGTCCCCAGGCAGTACACCTTGCCTGGCTGGGAAGATCTTCCTTTTCCCCTTACTTGTCCTTGTGTGACGCCATCGACCTCCACAATAATGACGTTACATTGACAAGAAACTGGCCCGCTGGTTCACTATATGACCCATCACCGGTCGCCACCAGCGGCGCCACATATTCATCCGTCAAAAAATGGATAGCAGAATTCAAGCGTGGCAGAGAGTGTGAAAGATGAACCGCGATCTGGAAGGCCTTCGACGTCCACTACTGGGGAAAATATTAAAAAAATACTTGATAATTATGGGAGACCGCAGATTAAAAATTAGAAAGATAGCCGAGATTATAGTAATCTCTTATGAACGAACTCAAAATATCATAGTCAACCAATTGGGTTTCCACAAAGTGTCTGCGAGGTGGGTTTCGGGACTGGAAAAGGACGCGATTGACTATTTCACGACCTAAAATCACTACAAACCTATAACAAAGCCAGGCAAGCCTCAACAACGTGACTGTTTGGAGTTATTTGAAGCCGATGCAGATGATGTTTTGAATCGTTTTGTTACAATGGACGAAACATGGGTTCATTACTGTATGCCAGAAACAAAACAACAATCAAAACAGTGGAGAAGACCTGGTTCACCACCCCCCAAAAAGGCTAAGGCGCTTTTGTCGGCAAATAAGGTAATGGCTTCAGTATTCTGGGACTCAAAGTGTGTGATTATGATTGATTATCTTGAAAGGGGTCAGACTTTAAACTCTGATTACTATTGTGTCTTTCTACATCGTTTACGAAAGGGAATAAAAGAAAAACGTCCAGAAATGCTCAGAAGAAAAGTCCTGTTTCATCAAGATAAAGCCCGTGTTCAAACGTCTGTGCAATCAATGGGTGAAATTCACAATTGTGGCTTTGAACTATTATCGCATCCGCCTTATTCACCTAATCTGGCACCGTCAGACTTCTTTCTGTTTCTTAACCTAAAAAGCACTTAGGAAGTCAAAGGTTTTCGATCAACGACGAAGTCAAAACAGCAGTAGACGCATATTTTGACTCTAAGCAAAAATCTTTTTTTTTCGACAGTCTAAATGCTTAGAATGGGAGATGGCAAAAGTGCATCGAACTTGATGGTGATTATGTAGAAAAATAAAAATATAACTCATTTAGTATGTGTTTATTTTCTTGGTTTGGCCGAATACTTTTCAATCCACCCTCATATAATTAACTTCAAACCGGTTTCGCTAACACAAGCATCCTAGAGCATTTACAGTTACTAACTTCAAATAAGCGAAACCGGTTGGAAATTAATTATAATTATTGCCTTATTGTGATTGCAAGTGTTATTAATTAATAAACATTGTATTAAAATGGAGTTTCACCAAATGCCGACGCTAAGAAGGGTAGAATATATGATTTTCACATGTCAATCTAGGTAAAAATGCAAAGGTGGTAGAGGTAACAGTTTGAGGTTTTATACAATACTACCTGACCCGGCAAACGTTGTTCTGCCTTTTTAACTACTCCTATTTTTTTCTATATTTTTTACCTTTTAAACCTTCCCTGGACTTAACAATCAATTCAAAACCAAAATTAGCCAAATCGGTTCAGCCGTTCTCGAGTTTTAGCGAGACGAACAGCAATTGATTTTTATATATATAAATAAGATCCCACTCGCGGACCGGGTTCGTAATGTCGAAGTGAGAGAGAGGTTAGGTTTGAAAAAAAGTGTCGGTGTAAAGATGAGAAAGGGCATGCTCCGTTGGTTCGGACATGTAGAAAGAATGGTAGATGAAAGGTTAACAAAACAGATATACAATGTGAATGTGGAAGGATGTAGGTACCGGGGAAGACCAAGACTGACATACCACGATCAGATTGATCGAGTACTGTCCGAGGTCCGAGGTGGTGTCAAGAGTCTTCGCAACCGGCGTGTGTGTATGAAGAGAGTGATGAATGTGGAGGAAGCGAGACAAGCCTGCAAGGATCGTGACTTATAGCACTCGGTTCTCTCTGCCTACCCCGTAAGGGATCTGGCCTGAAGATATGTATGTATGTAGATAAGTAAAAACCAAACAATCAACATCTTTCATAAATATCCGTACTTAGAATATTAATGAGATTGCGATTGCTTAAGATATGCAACGTGAGAAAATGTTGCAGACTTTCTCGTATTCAAGACAATATTACATTGAAGTTATTCTTTTTATCTTTTTCATTTGATTGTATCTTGTATTACATTACATTTCGCCGAATATAGGTCTTCGCAGTCGGCGTGTTTGTATAAAGAGTGTAGTCAATGAATTTTTGTTTTATATGTATATATACCATAAGATAGCAAACAAGCAGATGGCTCTCCTGATAGAAAGAGGAAACCATCGCCTATAGACACCAAAGATATTAATGGTGCGATGCTATGACAATAAATGGTGGAATGGCAATGCCATATGCATCAGTCTACCGGCTGCCTTACCCTCCAAATCGGAACAAGACAATTAAGCATTGACGCTATTGCGGCAGGAATAGGTAAAGAGTTGGTACCAAATATTCCAGGTATTTATATTAAAGTAGATTTATGGTATATATTTATGGTAGAGTTCCGCAATGTCTCTCCCAGATATTTGGTACTACCCCTTACCAATTTGCTGCAATAGCGTCAATATTTGGCATTGCCATGTTCTGGTTTGGAGAGTAAGGTAGCCTATAGACTTATGCATTAGGCATTACCATCCCTAGCGACGATATAGCGGACGACGTAGCGGATAGCGACGCACCACTAATATCTTTGGTGTCTATTGGCGATAGTTTCTCTTTCCATCAGGAGAGTCATCTGCTTGTTTGCGACAGACATAATATAAAAAAAAAACATTTTTGTCGGCTGGTGGAATGGATGGTAATCCCCATCGCCACATTTGCAAACTTAAACCAATTAATTATCCGAGTTTTAAATTGTAAATGCAGTGCCATCTTTTTTTATATATAACTAGCTGTTGCCAGCGACTTCGTTCGCGCGGACTTCATTTACTCCGCACAGCACCTGGCCGCTAAGTGATAGCGTGATAATATGTAGCCTATATGTTGACCCGACCTGTTAGTAATATTCATGCAAAATTTGATGTAAATCCATGCAGTACTTTTTGAGTTTACCCCGGACATACATACAGACAAACAGATAAACAGACAAACAGACAAAAATTCTAAAAACTATATTTCTGTCTTCGATATCGATTGTAGATCACGCCCCAAGTATTCTTTTAAAAAAATATTCAATGTACAGTTTTGACTTTCCTACGATTTTATTATATGTATAGATAAGATAGCAAACAAGCGGATGGATCTCCTGATGGAAAGGGTCAACCATCGCCTATAGACACCAGAGATGCTAATGGTGCGTTGCTATCTTGTGACGAGGTCTAATGCCACATGCATAAATTTGCCGGCTTCCTTACCCTCCAAACCGGAACACTACAGCGACAAGCACTAACACTATTGCTGCAGGAACAAGTAAGGTGGTGGTAACATACCCGGGCGAGACAATGCAGAACTCTACCACCTAGTAGCCACGATGGTAGTGACTCGGTCGCCTTTTACGACCTGCTTGGCAGAACGGTAGTTGGCCTCTTCTTCAAAGGAGTCCGGGAACAACACGGGGAGAAAGTAATCTTAAATTGTAGGTAAACGACCTACTCGTATTCAATAACGCTAGCAGTCGCCCTCTGCCCGAAACTATCTATCTATTAGACAAATTATATGATTGAGATAAACTATGACTCAGTGTGACCATAAACATCTTTTTTATCATAAGATAACAAACAAGCAGATGGCTCTCCTGATGGAAAGAGATAACCATTGCCTACAGACACCAAAGATATTAATGATCCATTGCTATTAGTGTGGCGGGTTGCTAATGTCACATACAAAGTCTACGGTTACCTTACCCTCCGAACCGGAACTCGATAACGAGCAATGGCGCTATCATTGCGGTAGGAATAGGTACGGCGGTGGTACCAAATACCCGAGCGGATTGTTGCGGAACTTTGCCTTCTAGTAGTCAAGATGATAGTGACACGTATAGCCAATCGGCCGCCTCTTACGACCTGCCTGGCAGATGAGCAGTAGTCTATTTCTCAGAGGAGACCCGGCCAAACATCAGACTGCTACTGAGATTTTTTTATATATAAAAAAAGTGAAACTAACCGCCTCGAGGAATCAAATTCCACGATTCCAAAATTACTTCCACGAGGCAGGAAGACAGAGGTGTTACAAATATTGTTTTCATAAATACCGCTATCTCTCGCTCTAATTTCCCATACTTACCGCGATTAACGCAATGGGCATTAAATAAAATGTCAACGAGTAATAAGAATAATGGGATACTTTCTCCTTTCGCAGCAAATAAAGTAAATTTCGTCGTAAGAGCTGATTTTCTCCAAGACTTACGTAAAAAGTGTTTTATTTATTAACTATCGCCACTGTGGTCTAGTGGTCCGGTGTCGGTGTTGACCACATGAAGCCCCGGGTTCGATTCAAGCCCCTGGTCGGTAAATTCAAATGTGTTTTTCAGTTTTCTGATAAAAACAACGTTGTCCGGGATTAAATAAATGCCCGGTTGGTGGTAGGCTTGCTACCTATCGCATTGCGGGACTAAGTATTATTACGTGCTTCGGGTTCGTAATTTGCAAGAAAACACCACTTATATTAAAACCGTGTATTTACAACACGAAAGTACAATACACTACGATGAAATACGTAAATACACTGATAAGATAACGTTAACCCACTATACACACTAGTTACACTCGCTGTACTAACACTCAACCGACTACGCTGAATGAAATCACTTGTCTTATTCACTGTACTACACACAGGTCACTTCGCTTCGCACTGGTCGTTTCAAGTATCGCTCTCGACTGCTTTATAAAAACTGCTCTCTATTTGTCAATACATCCCCATTTATATTCAACGTCATATTCTCAATATACAATATATTATAACTCAAATTTATCGCGTAAACAATAAACAATTCTAATTATAAACAAGTTCAAGTAAGTAAACGACATGTTCACCCTTATGCCCTATGAAAGAAGATCGATTATGGCATAGCTGCTTGAGTAACGGCAACTATTGTTTATCAACAGAAGCAGCACATCTCTTTCTTATATTTCTAGATTTTTCCAGCGTTTTAATTCTTCACTTTTCTAGGTTATTCGTAACACTACCCCCCTCTTAGTTATGTTCGTTCCGAACATCATTACTACCATTATAGACTGCTAATCCATCAACATGAACAATTTTCATGGTCCCTCGTAGCTGCTTCTGCACTCGATATGTTACGTCATTGATCCGTGTGATTATTTTATATGGCCCATCCCAACGTCGCTGTAAATTAGGTGATTTTCCTTTTCGTCGAACCGGATTATGTAACGAAACAAGAGATCCTTCCTGAAAGCCGCCCATAGACAAATACACTACCAGGGGTCTTGTAGTTGCGTTATCGGCCTTTTAAGCATGAGTAAGCTTTTTTTCTTGAATGTGTCTAAGTCGTATTTGTTCGGAAAAATTTCTGCCGATAGCTGATTCCACATAGGAGTAGTGCGGGGCAAAATGTGCCTCAAGAATTGCACGGTTGTGGATTTCCAGATATCGAGGTGGTAAGGATGGAATTTCGAATTTTGTCGCGATGTTAGGTGGTGAAATTCGGCGGCAGGAATCAATCCAAACAGTTCCTCGGGACATTCCCCATCTAGAGCCGATAAAAGATGCAGAGTGATGCCACATCACTACGTAACGCCAAAGCTAAAGCAAATCTCTCTCTCCCCTTCTCCTATCTGCCCCTTCCCCAAAACCCTCTCTTTACTCACATCTCTGCCTCCACCCGTATATTCCTTCCATTCCTATCTTCCCTTCCTCCATCTCCACCTTCCCCTATGTCTTCCTTTGTCCCCTCCCCCGAACCCCTTCTATCCTGCCACCATCTCTCCCTATTTCCCTTCTCTCATTCTCACTCATTTATTTTCTCATTAATTTTTCTTCTATTTCTTGTACCAATTTTTTAAATAAATATGAACTTTTTTTTTGGGTTAAAATAGAACATGCAAAAGAAATAATAACAAAAAAAAACAATAGATACTTAAATGATTAATCATACAAACCCATTAGGATACGAATTTCGAACCCTACCTAACCCACTGATTTCATAGTTGACATGTTTCTTGTTCGTTCGTCCAAGGGTAGCATGTTGCTGACACGGATCCATTTGATTTTCTCCCACTAAAAATCGTATACCCCGGCTAAAGAAATTTTCCCTTCTAAAAAAAACTCAATACATAATATACAAATTTTGTTAATTATCACCAACCATTGGAGGATTGACAGACGACGGTACATACGCGATTTATGTTAAAATCTCCAATAGATAACCTTGTGCCATATATTGACATTGTTAACCTTTAACTTAGAAAAAGCCAATCCAAAAAGAAGCCTCCTAATTCCATTTTCAAGGAATGGATAATACATGTCCCTTTCTAAGTTCACTCAACACTGACGAAGTTCACTGAAAAATGAAAACCCGGCTTCACTCAGGTGAAATGTGACTCATACATAATCTTTTATAAAGTGTAAGTAGATTTTTTGTAGTTTGTGTGGTTTTCAAGCCATAATAGGCAAGGCCTATTATTCCTTGAACTGTTTCCGCTCGCCGATGTGATATACTTAACACATCAGTGGGCTGAAGCAGTCCAAGTTCCAATGAGCTTCTCAAGAAATTATGCAAGTGGATCACCAGTTTTTTGGCTGATCGGAGAATCAAGGTCGTAGTCGACGGTGCGTGCTCTGACCTTAAATCTATCAATGTTGGCATTGATATGGCTGCGTGCTATCGTGCGTGCGTATATATGCGTGCCACACTGTTCTATCTGCATATTAATGATATGATGCGAATTGCACCATACATTGCTATGCAGATGACAGTATTGATGATGCTTCATACTCCGGCCGTAGCGGTATTTCGCGGGAACACGTCGAAGAGTGCTGAAACAAGTTGAGAATCAACTAACCGATGTTTTGGAATAGAGTCCTCAAAACCTGGTCATTTTTAACCCCAAGAAGGCACAGCTTTGCATTTTTTCCGCTAAAAAGACACCATTTGTCATGTCACCTCGATTTGGTGATACTCTCCTTACAGCCTGATAGTGTCTGGATTTTGGGAGTCAACATATCAAATTATGTTCAGTTTCACGATCAGGCCATTTAAAAGATAAGGCTACACTAGCCTTCAAAAAGCTCAATGTGCTCAGCAGAGCGAGACAGTACTTCTTGCCGGCCCATTGCCTTCAACTTTATAAGACACAAATTCGGCTTTACATGGAGTATTGTTCTCATCTCTGGGCCGGAGGTCCTCAGTGCCAGCTTCTGCCACAGCACAGAGTGGTTTGAATCATTGACCAGGCTATTTCGAAACTGCTTGACTCTTATGTCTTGTGTCTTGAAATTATATAAAAAAAAACACTTTTTTCAAAAATTTTCGTCAACATTTTTTCCCAAACGGTTAAACCGATTTTGATGAAATTTATGCATTAGACGTAGTTTTTTGGGAAATATTGCTGATTAGTTTTTGTATTCAATCGGTACATTAATCTGGAAGTTAAATTAAAAATTACTGTTCTGCCAAAATTTTTTTTAAGGTTTTTTCAAAATTTCTCTCGATTTTTCAAAATCAGGGCATAATCAGTAATTTCCTTATCTACATAGGTAACCGGAAGTTAAAAAAGATTCCCCATATTTCAAAAACTACTAAACTGATTTTGATAAAACTTGGACAGTTCACTGAGTTAGAATATTGATTGAATTTGATTTAAATCAAAAAGAATTATCTCTATATGAGTTTTAAATCACGACAAGTTTGTGGATAAAACATATAAACACAAACATGCATGTACAGTGTGTAAAGAAAACTCTGTCCGATCCGAAAGAGGCATATGGTTAAAGGCATTACTGAAAAAACATTAAAATGACTTTATTTCAAAAAATAAAAAAGATATCGTTTTTTAAATATTCGTATTTTAACAACACTTTGTCGCTGCTTGTTTCATTGTTTCGTTTTGGCGGCTTTCGCACAAACACCGCGCGAAGGTTTAGTCTTCGTTTTTCGGCTTTTTACAAAGGAATTTTAAACGCGCTGCGTGACCCTCGGTAGCATACGACTTGCGCGGCATTCTTTGATAGTAGAATTTACTTATATAGGTGTTATCGTACTTAATGTATGAAATACCATTTAAGATTACTTTTTTTATTGTGAAAACTACTTACTTAATATCCATAAAATAATTATATATGTAACCGTATACAACGGTACCAAATAACACCTTTAATTATCCGACAGGGTTTTCTTTACACACTGTATATACATTTAAGAAATTTAATACATGTGCTTGAACAACTAAATAGTACTCAAAAACATACGCAAATATTATCCAATCTCTAAAATTACATACATATATGCATATATATTATGTCAATCTGATCACCTCTGTTTCTTTTGTTGGTTGGAAATATTTGTATGCATATATATTATGTCAATCTGTTCACCTCTGTTTCTTTTGTTGGTTGAAAATATTTGTGATTTAACATATTTTAAAGTGGAAAACCCAACTACATATTCTTGCCTTAATAGCATTTATGCTTTTCATTGCCATGTTCCAATTTGGAGGATAAGTTAGCCGGTAGACTCATGCATGTGGCATTGCCATTCCACCACATGGATAGCAATGCACCATTAACATTTTAGATGTCTATAGGTGATAGTTTCCTTTCCATCAAGAGAGACATGTGTTTGTTCGCTATCTTATGATTTAAAAAACGCACCATTAACATATTTTATTAGGCAACGGTTTTTTTTTCCATCAAGAAAATCATCTGCTTGTTTTGCTATCTTGTGATATAAAAACTCAATCATTTGATCCTTAGTGGCAAACACAATAATCAAAGTTCAGATTATAACTATTAGTGAATCATGATGATGTGATGGAACAATCACACATTTTATCGAAATTGTCTCAACTCTTGTAGCCAAACTTTTTGATTATAACCTATTAAGGTATCAAATCAAATACCAAAGGTGGTAATAAGATTAGTAAATCTTATTACCACCTTTAGTGTCTATGGGTGATGGTTGTCTCTTTCCAAGAGGAGAACTGTCTGCTTGTTTCCTATCTTGTGAGATAAAAAAAAGATAACTATTAATAAATATCGACATTATTATTTGTCTTAGGCTTAAATGGGCCAATTGATAGTCAACTAGTGATAGTTTGCAAATCTGCAGTAGGTACTATTCGGTATATTTTAACAGCAATGTAATTTAACCATAAAGTTAGATCGGTATATTTTTTATATTGCTACCAACTTGGATTACTGTTACTGTTTTATAAGAAAAAAGAAAGATATTAGTATAAAATGTATACTTAATTTAATTTGTAAAAGTAAACCATCAGCAAATAATATCAGATTAGCTCTTTGACAAGTGAAAGATAAGGACTTGGCATTAATTTCCATAAACAATCGAAATTTATAAAATTGCATGCATTTCAAAACTGAACAAATAAAAATGGCTTTATCTTTGTCTAATAAGTTAGAATATTGTCAGTGCTCTAATTTCAAAACGCCATTACTAAAATACGCTGTCAATGTAGGTAAGTTAAAATTTAATGTCAAATAACCATTGACTTACAAATATATGGATATCGGGTCCGCGCTTTAACAGTGTACCAATTAAAACATAAAAAGAGAAACAATTTCACGTTAGTCGTAAGCCTGACAAGACAGTAAGAATGTATTGTATAGTGCAAAATTGTAAAAATTATGCAGCCAAAGGGACAAAAGAATATGGAATATTATATTTCTTGTAAGTATAATAATTGTTTGATCTATTATAGTATGTATTTGGCCTCTGAACTCATTTAATTTGGAATTATTTATTAGCTACTAATTGAAAAACTAATTAATTATGTTGACAATATCTCTTTGTCCTTATCCCACATACGCTTAGATATACGTAGAAAGAAGATGGCTATATACAAATTCAAATATGTCATACGTTTGTGACTTGCTACACAATTGTTTGCAAAAAAAGGGGAGTTGCTTCCATATTATTTATTACTAACTGTCCCGGCAAACGTTGTTTAGCCAAATAAATTATTTATTTAAAAAATAAGTTTTGTGGATAGAAGGGTAAAAATTTAGAGTTGTATGTATTTTTCAATGCTGAATCATAAAAAAATAAAAATAAAAAAATTTGTACATAAAAAAAATAATTATGGATGGACAATACTTATCAATAAGGGGTATAAAAAATAGACGTTGGCCGATTCTCAGACCTACTGAATATACATACGAAATTTCATCAAAATCAATCAAGCCATTTCGGATGAGTACGGGAACGAACATTGTGACATGAGAATTTTATATATAAGATATTTTACTTATTATAATACTTTGATAATTTTATTTTTAATAATAATTATTAGTTAATCATATAAGATATTATAGCATATATTTATTGCATTTTTCCACAAGATGCAATATGTTGCTCAACATGGACGAGTATTATAATTGCCTGTTCATATTATGAGGAATACTTTTTTCCGAATATATCAAGTTTTGTTTGTTCAAATCATTTTACAGAAATGTATGTATATAACACAGAAAGGGTTAAGAAAATTCAAAAACAGCTACACCTAATTTGCAAGTAGGTAGATGTTATTTAATTTATGTATTATATTATAATGATTGTATTAATTGTAAACATAGTTCATGAGTTTAATTTAATTAAATATGATTGGTAATTAGTACTTAGTAATGTATAATACATTTGCACACAGCCATTGTCGGTAGATTATGGTGATCTGAAATTTATTTCATATAAAATTTTATAGAATATAAAAAAATATGGTGTCATATACTAATAGACGTAAGAAATATGGGTGGCTTATTTGTCGTTAAAAATTATGTGTTTGACACATGCATGAGTACGGAACGCATTATATGCAACTATCATCGCGTGAGCAGAGGAAAATAATTCAAAAAATATGATTAAAAATTTATTTCTATAGAGGTATTAAATTATACATCTAAAAAGATGTGTTTCATGGAGATAAAAAACAAACATAAATTTGATTCTATTAATTATAGAAAAGTCGATGGATATAATATATATGATTGATTACATCTCTAAAAAGAAACCACCCAAATAAAAACTGATTCAAAAACTTTATAACAAGTTTAATTTATTTAAAGGTAATCTATAATATGATTACTAATATTATAAATGCGAAAGTTTGGATGTTTGGATGGATGTTATTTACTCAATCACCAAAAACTACAGAATGGATTTGAATGAAATTTGGCACAAAGGTAAATGAT
Source organism: Apodemia mormo (assembly GCA_036924255.1). Lineage (NCBI taxonomy): Eukaryota > Metazoa > Arthropoda > Insecta > Lepidoptera > Riodinidae > Apodemia > Apodemia mormo. The sequence goes on along the minus strand of JAUPFN010000001.1, from coordinate 43,852,950 downwards.
GTCCTGGAATAGCACATAAGCTACTTTTTATCTTGGAAAAATTAGGTTATCCCAAGGGATTTGCCAAAAACTAGCTGCACGCTGCAGCTAGTTAATAATGAGTATAATCAGCCATTTGAGATCATGATCACAATGATAGTTTAGTAGGAAATTATTTATTAAGAATAAATATTTTTAAACTTGTAATAAAAGGACTTTTAAATTTTAGTGCATTACATAAGACTGACTTAAAAAATCTTGTCCAATTTTTAGATAATTGAAAAATATTGTCATAGAAATATTCAACGCAACTTATTTATCTATCTATATAAATAGTATCCAACATTTTTTTATTTATTGAAAAACCAGACTAAAGAAGATAGTAACAAAACTTTTAGTCAACATTCCTGTTTTTTCTTCCGTAAACTAGTTCATAGAGTTAAGTAACTTTAACAAATTTTGTCAACAAATCGACTTCATGCATTCCTTGTTCTATTATATTCTTTATTTGAATTCTCTATATGAAAATTCAAATAAAGAATATGATAGAACAAGGATTCTCTTTATGAGTAGCATGTCTTGCAATTACATGTTAAAGCTATAGACTTAATGTTGAATTTTCTAAGAGCCCATTGAGTAAGTTACTAAATTTTACGAGCAATTTTTCATTTCTGTTTGAAGCAATTGAAATTAAATCATGAAATAATGAATTTAGTGTTTAAATTACTTTGTTAACATTTATATTTCTGAGATGTGTAATTGGTACATTTTTTCGCGATTTTAATATGAGACCCGATGTCCATATATTAGTAAGTCAATGCAAATAACCCTTTGATTACAAAATATTAAATTGATTTGAGCATTTATTTGTATTTTTCTATAATTTGTGTGTACCTTAAATTTAAAATAAAAACTAATTGTTAAAATAACATGCTCAATTGAAATATAATTTATCAATTGTTATGTAGACAGTTAACAGCTGTTCTTTTGTCCGCCATTGTTGGGGACCAAATGAGATGGTTATTCCTTGGTTATTTCATGTCTAGTAGTAGTTTCCTTCATCTAAGGATTAGCTCCATACAATTGCATTTTCTTAATAGGTATGTAAGACAACCTTTCACCCAGGAACTAGTGCAATATATATTAATTAAGAGACTATTTATAAATGTTTTTTTGTATTTATGTTATCATTACTTTAAATGTCCCGTTAGTCGAGTGGTTAGTAAAACTGACTACGCATTGATGGAGCTCAGGTTTGATTCCCAACAGTTGCAATCATTTGTGTGATGAACATAGATGTTTGTATTTCTGGGTTGGAGTGTTTATTAAATATATTTGAGTTTTTACATCATCTAATTCTAAATGATTCCTGTTTAAAAAAAAACTAAATAGAATTTCTTAAATAGTTTAATTGTTTTTAGATATATTAACACATTATAAACAACTAAGAAATCATAAAAATTAAATGAGTGCTGAGTTTTGTTTTCATATTAACTGTACAGTCAAAAAATAGGAGCATTAATATGTACTATGCCATCCCACTAACTAAATACATACAATGTGATAAATATGAGTCATAAGATTACTATGAAAAAAATGATTTAGTTTATTAAATCATATCAGAGGTAACTTTGATCAATAATTTAGCGCTGATAAACGATAGATATCGATATGCATAGGTACTTATTGGATAAGAATTTTAAGGCCACAACTATGAAATTTACTAACCTGGCATTTTGGTCCAATGAGACTAAACACCTGTTCATTCTCATCACGGGACAATAAGACACTTGATCTATGTTCTCCCCTCGGCATCTTGCTCACGGAGTGCAATAACACTTCATTAAATCACTTTTAATGGGCACAAATATATTATGTATCCAGCCATCACAGATTACCCAGCATTCTGACCTTTGATGCTTTGGCACTTGCTTTTATCACTTAACAGTAAAATTAACATCTTTCATTGTAATAAAATGGATATTTAACTATGGCACGTATTATTTGTAATTTTTAATTTCTTTCAACACTCCAGCAATACATCAATCACTCACAAAACTGGTGCTGGTGTTGCAATTCATAAATCAAATAGGTAGGTAACTGTCAAATTATATTCCTAGTTCCTACGCATCATTTACGTCATAGACCCATTTAAAAGTACTTATAATTTACAAAAACCATAATTTTATATACAAGATTAATTTAATCAGTTTTTAAATACAAAAATGTAAAAACTTAGCATAGGTTTTTTTTTACTATCGACTAAATCCTATTTTTTTAAATTTAAAATCTTCGATTAGAATGTCAAAAACAAATGTTGCCAGCAGTTGCCAGAACACAGATTATTTATGTATAAATGCCAGAGTGATTTTACCTCATTGGCATATATTATGTCAATGTTTTACCTACTTTAATACCACAGGCCAATGACGTGTATAATACTAGCAAAAAGCAGAGCTTTGTAAGGGCTCGCAAAATTATACTACCTAGTACCTAGTAGTATCTATTGTTAGGAGGTTCCCCGTGTTGGTTCCGGGCCCCTTTGAAGAATACGTGTAGCAACTCAACATCCGTCTCGCGCCACTACTTCGCTCTTACAGCCTAATATTGAAAGAAATCAATTTTTATTTATGGTAGCTTTCTTGTAAAATAGTTTTCGAAGAAAAATAGGTATTAAAAACGAAAGTTGATCTTATAAAGAAAAACACATTTTTAACATTTCGCTAAGATAAATAGTTTTTTTTCTTAAATCGAGATTTTTTTTGGATTTTTTCAAAAATTTATCAAAGTCCCTTGGGCCCATTTGGTTAAAATTTTCAGGAAGTCTAAGTTGAGTGGGATCCAATCGAATGCCATCAACTGCGTTTCGATCGGTCCAGCCGTTCAAAAGTTATGAGATGTTTACATACAGATAGACACACACATACACATGCATACATACAGACACACTGACGTCATCGTGAAAATAGTCGAAAAAGGTTCCTAGGACCTCAAAACGTGGACTTCTGGTGAAAAGTCGATTTTTGAAAATCGGAGCAAAATAAGTAACTTCCTTATCTACATACGCAGCGGGAAGTTAAAAAGTACAAGTGTATTAACAGATTAATATTGTATTAAAATGCAGTAAATGAAAATGAATTAAATAAATTAAATCTACCAGGTGAAAGTAGCATTTTAACTCGTTAACATTTTAACTTGTTTAATTTTAGCATTTGAAAAAATGCATATATATATATATATATATATATATATATATATATATATATATATATATATATATATATATATATATATATAATATTTATAAAATGGTATTTTAATGGTAGATTATATCTAGACATGAATTCAGACTATCACGTCAAAGCTCAAACCTCAATGTGCGATAATTTGTCAGTAAATGATACCACAAAAGTGCATAGAAAGTGGCCTAGTGTAGGGCTCGCTTCACCGCCCTAATTAACGCTGGACTTCCTGCTGTCAAACAAATCATTTTTGTGCCTATTTGAATATCGCCATTTTGGCGCTGTAGACCGATGCGAGCATCCATGGAACTAAAATTAGTGATGCCCACATGTCGACATCTTCGATAAGTTTATCGATCGTTTAATATTTACAGCTAGGTGGGCTGTGGGTCATGAAAATACTAAAATGATTGTATTAGTTTGCGCATATATATACTAAATAAATAGAAATAATAAGAAATAGAGTGATTTAATATGAAGATTTCCCCGTGTTGGTCGGGACCATAGACTAGTATATAATATTATGCTTTAGTCGGGACTCCATTGAAGAATAGACCAACTGCTGTTCTGCCAGGCAGGTCGTAAAAAGTGACCGGTTGCCTATTACATGTCACTAACATCGTGACTACTAGGTGATGGAGTTCCGCAACGTCTCACTACAGGTATTTGGTAACACCGCCTTACCTATTCCGACCGTAATAACGTCGATTCGCCCTAAGATGGCAACTTACCATTAACATCTTTGTTGTCGACGCCAGGGTTCACTCTTTTCATCAGGCGATCCATCTGCTTGGTTGCTGTCTTATGATATTAAAAAAAAAGAACTGCGTGAGGCTATTTAACCTCGCCCTTTGAACTATATCAGAATTGGACCTCATTCGAAATTTCGTCATACAGTACAGAGGTGTTTATGAGATCTTAAGGGTTGTGTTCTGAAGTACAGGAGCCCTAACAAATAAGTTCATTTTGACAGTTAATGCAAAGACCCGTGTCTTATGAGGGATGAATTATACCAGCTTTCGATTATCCCATTCTGAGACGTCTTAACTTTAAACACAAGCATGTTTCGACTCTCGATACTCATCCACCGTTGCCGTGAATTAACAATACGATTTGTATATAATGCACTAACCGTAATCTCATCAGCGTAACAATGAATACAGGATGAAAAGATTTGGAAATAGCACACAGTCTTGAGGAATCATATAGTATATGCGACAACCATAATGCTACGGTTGTCTAAAAAGTTGTGATCCAGTTACAAAGTGTAAAACTTTCCAATCCAAAGGCAATCCATAAATTGTTAATTTACTCAGAAGTGCCTTATGCCAGGCCCAGTTGAAGGCTTTAGTGATATCCAGACGAAACATCAGTGCTACTCCCTTGTTTTCAATGGCTTCAGTCCTGCGATAGTTAAGAGATGACTTTGAGATCGCCATGACTATTAGATCGCCAGAATAGCGTAGGCAGGAAATTGTATTGTTTACCGTTAATGAGCTGCCACTCTTCCAGGTAATGTTTTGAGCTGTTTATTTATAATGTACTCTACATCTTTTGATGTCGAGTCGAGCTCTTGTTTACCATTTTTCTATGTTAGTCTTATTTCCAATACAAAATATCTACAATGAGATGTGATAGACGGGGTCCTCCTAAAGTTTGCAGTTGTAGACGAGTTAAAGTGTGTTGAGCAGAAGTATACAGCGCTTGTTAGTAGCGCTGCACCCGTGCCGACGTTCGCAGCTCCATCGTAAAATTGGGGCGCGCAAAGAAAATTCACACGTTACGTGCAGTTATAAGTTTCAATTTGGCTTGCAGGCGGGTAGCTCTGGCGAGTCTAGGTAAGATATAATATACAAGGATTTAAAACGTTATAATTTCGATATGTTTGCTGTTTCGCGATTGGTTCGCTGCGTTTCTTGCTGTTTCGTGATTGGTTCGCCAACTAGCGCTAGAAGACAACGTCATAATATCATATACCATAACTAATCACAACGACGCAAATATATCGAAATTATAACGTTATAAATCCTTGGATATATATACCTACACCTGACTTGTCAGACAGTAAATCTTTTGGTTTTCCAAAGGTATTCTTTGGTTTAGGGTTGCTATTCAAGAATTTTACTGAAGTTTTTGTTTTACCCATTTTTTTTAATTTGCACCTCCTCTCCTCAACCTCTCTCTCATCTCCACTTCCAACCATCACCCCCACTCGAGCCTTTTTCACGGCTATTTGACTTTGTTTTTTTTTGTTAGGTATTTAAAATCGTCTACACTTAAGAAAGGCTCGTGAGAGAAACCCAGAAAATTTTAAATTTTTTCTTTTACCTAGCCCCCATCTGCCAAGTCAAAATAAGGAAATGCGTTCCACAACAGACAGCAGTATCACATTTCACATAATGCCGAGCATAGTTTAGATTTTTTTCTTGTCTGTTAATTTTCCTGCTTTGTCGGTGGAGTTAGTCGCCAACCTTTCTTATTCAGACATGGTTTTGAACTGCTCATACGACACGACATATACTTTTTCCCATGGACGTACGTACCATGGACGGCCAGGGGGGGGGACAACCGTAACATTTTAAGACCCAGGTTCTGGGCCGGGGGGAGGGGGGGGTGGAGGTGGGGCAACCGTAAAGTTTTAGGACTATATTTTTATGTTATTATATTTTTATCTACAACAGTAGATAGGTAGTAGAGGTAAATTCCAGGGGTGGGGGGGGGGCAGCTGCCCCTCCCTGCCCCCTCGGTACGCCCATGCTTTTTCCTTCAGTCTCGACTCAGAAACCACTAAGAAACGTTTAAAGAAATGTTGGATTGCTACGTGTGTTTTACATTTTCTATAATGGGGACTGTTTTCTTAAACTGTTTTAGTACTGGCATTCACGATCCACCATTACTCGCCTTAATGAGAGATTCCATCCACCATATTGACGGTCATCTGCGACTGTTCGATTAGCTTGTGCCTTCTTTTACGAATAGTCAAATTTTTTAACAGCTCATCTCACTCGATTTTTCCAAAAAGTTTTGATACTAGGATTTTTAAGAGGAAGGTCAAAAAAATCTCATAAGCCGACATCGCATTGGCAACTAACTTTTTGTGTTGCAAATGTCCATGGGCAATTTTGACTGCTTTCCGTCAAATGGCCCACCCTCTCGAATACCTGCAGACGCGAAATAAAATAATGATTGCTGAAATAAAAGATGCTAATAAGTATGTTTGTATTTTATTCATATTTTTACACAGCCAATAGATACTAAAAATGTTATAGATAGGTACATAAAATTCTAAAACGTAGGTATAGTAAATATTTTATAGGTTTGTACAAGAGATCTTAGAAAATGTTACAGAAGTCGGTACTTTTAGATATATTCTATGATTATTGTGACGAAATCGCATCTATAACGGGTTTAAACTTTAAATTAACTCAGTAATCCAACTAAATTGTTCAAAACTGGCAATAATTGTATGTAGGTAATATAATTGATATTCTTCTAGCATATAATATTCATATTTCATTATTATATCATGGTGGCTGGTGTTTTTATTACTAGCGCTTTTGAAGTGCGAGAATCGACATAAAAATTATTATTTTATTCTTATTATTATCTAAATTGTGTTAAAACCAGCTTAGTGGGTTCACGTGCTTCTAACCCAAAATTTAATATTCAATGTAACTGGATATGTTAATAGAAAAAGATTATGTAGCAATATAAATAACACAATTCATTAATATCGTCCAAAATATACGATTAAGATATAATTGACACTTTCAATATAGACAAATACGTGGTTGATTTATTTCATATGATGACATTAAGTAGAATTTAGCCTACCAAGTGCCACAGGTTTGGATTGTGATTTGAGGCAATAATATGTCTTGTTCAGTGTCTGAAGCTTTGTGTAGCATAAAAAAGATCACGAAAAAAAAACAGAAAAAGGCAACAGCCTTCAGATACACATTCAATCAAAGATACCCATTCAATCAAAGAATCAAAGAAACACGGTATTGTAATGTCTAACAATATAAAAACAGTTTAGCTTGTAAATCAGGACCGTCCATATTCAAAATTAATAAAAGACGTGTGGCACTCGGAGACTGCTGCGGTAAAGCTATTGCATAGCATTTTTTATCAACTTATGCAATTACAATTATATATTTATTTAATTTATGCAGTATTTTTTTTCTTTGATTTTAATTCAAGTTACACTTTGAGCATGGTGACCGATAAAAATATTCATATTTAAAACACTTTGTACACAAATTATACGAGTACAGATATTCACTGTTGTACGTAGATGATAAATACCTATACACCTTTATACTTTCTCACAAACAGCTGATTAAGATAGTTTTCCAATACAACCAATGCCACCTAAAGGCGGGTTGCTGAACTAAAGAGACAAGCGTGATATTTCAAGTCATTAAAAGTTCTGGTATTTATCGATAGATGGAAAACTAAAAAGTATCACCGCTGTGCCGGTTGGGGTGGGGGGTGTTAGGTTCTTTCGTTACGGAATTTCTGGATTCGGTCTCCACGCTCAAGGCCCGCGATAGAAGCTATACAATAGCTAAAAACTAGCTAGTGTACTGTAGTTAAACAAACTGTTTTGATAGTTTTATGTTTAATACAGAATAAATAAAGAATAACAAAAAATATTTTTGTGCCGAATTAGTAAGTAGATGAAAAGCAATTATTTTAAAACAATTTGTCAGCTATTACTTCTTACAAATATTTTAAATATCAGTTTACATATTTAAATTTTAAAACATTTTAACTTGTAAGCTCTATCCAATGTCGGATTAAAACTACTTGTTGCCCTAAACAAATCACGCCTGTGTGTTCCTCCTCTTTTCATTATAAAAATTGTATCAACCAGTGCCGGATTGACTACTTGTTGCCCTAAACAAATCACGTCTGTGTGTGCCTCCTCTTTTCATTATAAAAATTGTATCAATCTTTAAAAAAATAACTTATTTATTATGGGATAGATCATTACGTGACCCCCAACGAAGCAATCTAGTGAATTTATTATGCGCGGATTTTATAACAGCCATAGCAAATATTTATTGCTTGGCTTGGTTGCTGCTGGTGTCTCCTTGTAAGACATGATGTCCCAAGCAATTGGCTTAATTAGTTTAGAGGGTAATATAGGACACTATTCTTATCTAATTTGAAGATATGTACATGCATTCACCAAGTGTTCATACCTAATATACTCATCGTCACAATATAAACGTACAAAATTTTATACAACTTGATCTGTAAATATTATGTCAATTAAAATTTGGTGTTGGTGATTTGTAATATTCTACAAAATATCTTTTATAAAGATATTTTAGAGACCGTTTTCTACTCTTATGCTCATCAATCACAGGATACTAATAAATATTTTAAGTCTATGTTCGTAACAATTTGAAACAATATTGAAGATCTCCCACTATCTTCTGTCTCACTTACTCATTCACTTTTCACATGAGATTTAGAAAAAAACCTTTAGTTTTTTTAAACATTTCCTTTTAAATAAACCTTCTCCTTACAACACAACAAAATAATTAATTTGGTGCATTTATTCCAAAGTTATGCACATACAAAAATTTCAAGGATTAATTTTTATTTATATAGATCGATTGTTAAAAGCTTGCACATATTTAAAAGGACAGTACAATACTCAATTCTGATACCGAATGTGTAAAAAAATAGGTACTTAATCCTAAACTTTTAAATTATACAATAAAAATGTTTAGTACGGACACCCGCGCATACATATCGAAGTTTCGTTACTTACTAACACAATTTGCTGAAGTAACGACTGGAATCGTTGTGAGCAGTGACCAAACTTTTCGAATATTAATACACTAATTTCGTTGAGGTTTAACTATGTAATTAAGCAGTATTCTTTTTATTATATTTTTATCGGTTTCATACGACTATTATCTGTCGTGTCCTATATGTACAATCTTTTGATAGTCAATCTGTATATCTAGATATTTTAATCATCCTTATTTTGAAGTTCTTCAAATTAGTTCATCAAGAATCCAATAGCAGTTTCAAAATTTCGTAATAGTACACAAAAGTAGGCGCGGAAAAGTTTTTGGTGACTAATGGGCATGTAAAGTACGTCAGTCTTTTTATTTTAATTAACATTAAGCTATTATAAGCAACTGATTTTAATAGTTTTGCTAAGTAATCGTAAAAATAAAGTAGTTACGTGATGCTCTCGTTTTCAAATTCAAAATAATGTTAATCTATAGTCTGTACTAGTACTAATATTATAAAACTAGAGTTTTTTGTTTGTTTATACACGCTCATTTCAGGATGAACCTGTCGTGTTTGGAAAAAAATATTTGTGACATGATAGTCACATCTAAGAATGATGAAAGTCGACTTTTTAACTACTACTGAGCAAAAGGAAGTGACGTTTTAGGGTCTCGCGAACGAAGCCGCGGGTAACAGCTTGTGCTTGATGAAGCTACTAAGGTGTGTGTCTCCAGTTTCAGAATCTTTTTTCAACACCGCCTTATTTTCTTCGATTATTCGATGACGCATACACTTTTCGAGTAATTGCCAAAAAATCTAAAACAGTTTTTTCCATTTATAAATTTTAATTATTTAATACATTTTTAAGACGTCATTCTGGATCCAATGAGAGACCATATTTTAAGCTTCATCAAAAACTAAGATCATTTTGTACCTGGGACCTAGAGTATCACCCTGTTTCATAACATGATAATTTCAGAAGTTCATAAATACCTGATGCGTATTTAGCGAAACTATTACCACTAGTTGTTTAAAATAGCTCAATATTTAAAATAAAAAACGAGACAGTCTTATACTAGTCATAAATGATGTGTAAACAGATGTGTTTTATCTATGTTACTAAGTTCGTACAATCTCATGGCCAACTCTACAACCACGCGCGCTTATTGGTAAATTCAAATAGCGAGCGTTTCCCCAGATTTCTATTACACACTTCCGGTGAATTTTACGCAATCACTTCCACAGATTGCAGGAAAGCGGCAGGAAAGGACACATCAAAAACAAAATAACACAGTACCAAAAAAGTATATATCGATATATCTACAAAAAGCTTAAGCAAAGGGACCAATATATCCCTTTTATCATGTGTATCAGGTACACCGTACATTTTGCTCTACAAACGACACAAATATAACATCAAATAGTTAACGTTGATTAGCATCGATGCTCTAATAGTTTTAAAAAGTTTATGAAGGCAAAGTGTCGATGATGTCGAAGAATTTTTTCTATAACTTAGATTATATAAATATAGGATCTTCATCTAATTTTTTACACGTGAAAACTCTGAATTTTCAAGTATAAAATCGATTTAACATACCTTATATCGATTTTCGTTGGGGTTTTTTAATCGATACGTTGTCGCATGAATAAGACAATAGGCCGGCCTAATTATTTCCTCTGTTTCAAAGGTACTTAAGCAACTAAGCGCTTTTCGCATTTTAAAATTAACTTACACATACAAGCAGAGGAATATAAAAAATGGCCAGCCACTTAATTTACTACATAAAGTTATATACTAGGATTGATATATTTTGTGATGAAATCATACATAATATGGTTGCAATGTTCATTTGGTCTGATTTTTTACTATAGCTCTTATTTGGGAAATTCAGAAAGCAATCAAAGCAATTTAAAACTTTAAACAAATTATTCTAATGTATACTGGCTACAAGATTTAACTTATTCATTTTCAATTTTTATAAAGATATAATTCAAATATTGCACTTTATTGTACATTTCATACATAAATCATATTATAGTTCTTAATCACTGTAACATTACGTGTTCTTAATAGGCATGGAAATTATTGTTAGTTAAATTAGATTAGATTATGTTGTTAAAATTAATTATTATTTAACAGTTATTTATTTATATTATATCAGTAGCCTATAATATATAATAAGTATTAGAAGCAGTAAAAACACGAAGCTACCAAAAAGGTCCTCTAGAATAGTTTTAATAACTTTGAACAATTATTATTATCACGGTCTCTCGAAATATTTTTAATGACAGTATTATCATAAATCAAGTTAGCAAGCAAAAAAACGCTCTCTCAAATATTTTTAATAACATTATTATCATAATATATCAAGTTATTGGTAATTTTAGTGATGCATAAAAATTACTTTTAACAGTATTTGCTAATATAAATAACAGTGGTTAATTGTTAAAAAAAATTAGTACGAAATTTAATATGTTAACTGTTAAATGATCAATGCCTAGTTCTTAATAGCTCTCCCGAGGCGACTAAAATAACTTTTACAGGTAAATTGATAAAATTATAGCAATCAAGCTTTTAGTAAGCAATATAAATTATAGCATACTATGAATTATAATTATATCGTTTTAAAAAGCGACTGAACTTGGTATTACTTAATTTTTGCTCTTTAGAGTAATAATATAATTTAATATATTTTACCAAGAACGAGAGATTTATCACGATATCTGACACAGCGTGAATGTGCTCGTATTTTAAATAGTGAATAAATCTAGAAGTGATCAATCTTTTATATTTTGGAACCTCAAATACAAATCAGTGTTGCAATAAAAACATAACGTAACATTATTTTATTTATTTATATGTTAAATACCGGATTATAACTATACGAAAAATGTTTTTATCGTTTTGCCACCTTTTGTGTGTCAGAAGCATTAGCCTAGTCGCACGGGTGTAACTGTAACTCTAGTCAGAATTGCACTTGCGCGATTATGTAGTGGCGACTATTGCTCTAGGAGTGGCATAAATTTGCCAAGTCCAAATGTAAATGAAAAATACAAAAAGCAGTGTTTTCCATTAATACTTTTGAGCATTCATGTCCATAATTAAAAAAAAATGCGTTGTTTTAACCACGCGTGAAATCATTTCCAATAAACATTTAAAATTAAACAGTAATTACTTAATTCATTTTTAATTGAAAATTAACTGATTGAAAAGGCCTTTGGATATAACTCACTTTAAAATAAAATAAGTTTTAATCCTTAACTTTTGATTCGAATTTTCAAGGAATTCTGATATGTTTTAATGTCAGTTGGCATGATAGAAGGAGCGGCCAAGAATGCTTGTACTATATTATGCCCCTAAAAACTTTAGAAGCTATCTCTTCGCTGTAACATCAATAAATAAAAATATGGATTGACAACTATTAATGTATTAAAATAATATGTCTGATATTGTTAAACTAATTTTATCCATAAGCGCTCTACGGGCTTTGGCTTAGTAATACCTACTTATTATAACGAACAAAAAAAAAACTAAACAATGTCTGCAAGTGAAAAAAACTAGACATAAGTTTATTTTCATTATTTAATTACGTTAAAGAGGTGCTTCCTCAAATGTACAGGTTTGTCAACCACTTTTTTAAAGTGTCAAATTTATGTGCATTTTCAATCTTAGGGCCACACAATTTGGCGTTTTACGTTTGATAGTTAAGGTATTATTATAATTTCTCATTATTGCCACACACAAAGACTTTAACAATTTCTAGAGATACTATAAACAATAGACTTTACACTAAAAGCAAGGTAAATAATGTTTAAATATTTTATATTTATAATGTTTTGAGAAATTATTTTTATAGAGATTTAAGAGAAATCTCTGACGACTATTTTAAGAGATAGTTTTAAACTATACAACTAATCGAATTGGACGGGTAAACAAAGAAAAGAATAATTTGTTGATAATCGATATTTGGTAAAACTTAACTTTATTATGTAAATCTATATAATATATAAAAATCAATCCCTATTTTCCTTGGTCACGACATCACGCCTGAATGGCTTGACCAATTTTGGTAATTTTTTTTTTGTTGTGTTTGTAATTGTAAGGAGAAGGTTCTTATAAAAGAAAATATTAAGGAAATTGCGCGGAAAATTAGAAAATTTAAGAATATTAAGTTTAATCCCGTAGACTTATATAAATTAAGTGTCACGTTGTTTGTCCGCTAGGGATTCCTAATATGTAAGGCAAAACAGCGTTTGTCGGGTCAGCTAGTACATAATAAAGTTAAGTTTTTAAGTATACTTATTTTTAATAATATAAATATGTTATTAAAATACGTATACTTTATTAATATTTATAAAAAATACGTCAACCAATTTCGCGTGAAGAGCCATATTTAAGTTTTTCAGCATTCAAGGCCATTGTAACATATTCATTTATTTGTGTTATCACAGTTTTATTTAATCACAAGTCTACAATAATTAGTCAAAATAAAATGAAATTGTATACGGGCATTCAAATCAACAATGTCATATATTATTTTGACAAATAGTTGCAAGTAACAAAATTAACAGCATTTGTAACCCTTAGGATGTAGTTCTAAGATCCGAACTAAAGTCGACATTTACTCATCTGTTTTATGGATGAAAAGTATTTTATTAAAAATTTAGCATGTCCAAAAATATATCGCGGGTGGATTTCCAAAAAAAAAATCCTGGCAAAGCAAGCTGTGATAAATAAATAATAATTTAAAATTGACTTTTATTAAAATTTTGCTAATAAGTTCAATGAATAAATTTAATATTAACTTAAATCCTGAACCATATAGAATATGCAAACAAGGTTAAGGTCAAGAATAAACAGGCATAATTAATACTAGTTATTTTCATACATTTGTCCAACCTGCCAACCCGGTAGTTATGACAAAAAGTAGATAACCTTATGTTTGCATATTCTATAAGGTTTAGGCTTTTAGTTGGCATTACATTTATTCGTTAAACTTATTATAGTGTAACGTTTAATAAAACATCAATCTTAAACTATTATTAATTAATCACAGCCTTGCCAGGAATTTTGTGCCACTCCACTCGCGATATAATTTTGACGTGTTAAATTATAATTTAATCTAATAAATAATTTATAATTAATTAATTTTCTTTATATAATTTTATCTATAATTATAGATAAAATACTTTTTATCCATAAAACACATGGTTGAATGTCGACTCCAGGGTGGAACCAACCCGTTGACGTAATAAACCATATTATTAGTAAAAATGCAAATGTCTTAATACAATACGAATTATTTAATATGATTTTGCGTGATTTATTACATTTTGATTCATTAAACTGATGTTACGTGCTAGATATAACCATTCAAAATTTGGAGGTAACTAAAATCATACTAAAATTACTAAAACTTTTTATTTATATTACAGCAGTTCTTTTTAATTATTAATATCTATATTAATAAAGATTTCTCTAACTCGCACAATCGAGCAAAGTGACAGCTGCATAACCTGTCATGACACCTAACTACTAACCAGTCTGGTAACTGGTTAAATAGACCTTATTAGTTATTACATATATGTATAAAAAAAAATTATTGGCTCATAACAACCGCCTGATTTACAAATAATAATTTCCTCATAAAGAATTAATCTTTCTCCACAAACTAATTATAATTCGTTCCGCCAGTTAGCAATGAAAACGTATTTCTATATTTAAATTAATTACATAAACTCTAACAATATAACTACAATAAAAACATAGTTAGGAACCTACAAAATATTACGTATACTTTCACACAAAAATAAAATTTGCTAATAAAAAATTGTACTCATTGTTTAGGGGGTAAAGAAAGATTATCGCCTTCAGGGTTAGGGCTTTAGGAGTGTTTACGGGTTGCGCACTATAAGGTTCGATTTTCGTCCCTCACTAATGTAATGCTCGAATTTTTAACGTTACATTACAGGCAAATGCTTCGGGTGAAAGAGCACATTTACACGCCGACGAAGACCTGTTATTATAGCCATCGTCGCCATTTATTATACGAATACGGTAAAAGAAGGGTTATGTTTTTCAAGCCTATATATGTATATTTCTTTTTCACGCTCTGTACTATAAACGGCTTGGTGAAATTAATATTGAGCGTGTCATTGATTCGTCTTAATTGTAAGAGCAACATAGTGTAATATACATAGACTGCATTTTTTTTCAACTGCGCTAAAGACGGGCTATGCTTTTTTTGCATTGGCTCACAGTCGGGTCTTTTGTTTTTATAATAATTACTTTTTAAACTTTCTAGTTTACTGGTTCCTACATATATGAAGATACGTATATTGATACTAGAAATGTACTCTTGAATTTTCTAAATCTCCTTATTCAAATACAATGGAAAGGGGCCATCCATAAATTACGTCACACGTTAAGGGGGAGTAATCCAGATTCGTCGTAATCAGTCCACTCTATAATAAAATAGAAAATCAATTACAAACTGCAACTTATTTTAATGAACAAATTAAAACGATTTTATGGAAATAAAAGAAAATATCTAGCTATTACCGTTCAAAAAATACAGTCTTGTGACAGACACTCAGGCAGCGGAAGTACGTTAATAGGGTGCCGTTGAGACTTTGGGTACGGAATCCTAATGAAGTAGAGGTTTTTAAACCAATAGCACTACTTTCTTGATCGTGACCGTAGGTTTTACGACGAATCTGAAGTAATACAAATCTAGGTTACGACAAATCTGCAGTACGTCGAGTTCGGTACACGACGAATACAAAACAAATCTTTAAAATGTTATCAATATAAGTCAAAATATAAACATGTAGTTGCAAAGTTGCAAAGCTACTTACTACTAATCATGAGTTATATTATCGTGCAGCAGGGCACACGTCCTGGTTCAATTTCGGAGGCACCCCTGAGCTTGGGAGCCCCGGGGCTCCGCCCTGTCTAGCCCCTGCGGTAGCTACGCTAGTGAGTACAAGCCACAAAACAACAGTTGAATGGAATTTGATTAAAAACGTTTAATTCATAACCACGCCGCGATTGACCCTAACGAAATTGATTCATATTAAGGTCAGATTTGACTACACTAATAAAGTGCAGAGCAAACATCCTGTCGGATAAGTAATATATTAAAATTAAATAGTTTCACTCTTTCGTCACACTTCGAAACCCGTAATTTCAATGCTAGTAAGGGACACTTAGATTAGCACACTGTTAATCTATGTTATTTTAAATGAAATCATTGAAAACAATGTAAAAAATAAAGATGTTAATCTTTAAAATTCAGCTAAAAATACAAAGTTACAACAGTAAGAAGCAAAAAAAAAACATGATTTTTCGCTTTTATAAAGAAATATAATTTGTCCCTTACGACAATTGAAATTACAGGTATTGATTTGTTCCGTCATTTTAAGTTGCTGCGAGTCGTACAAAGTTTCCATCACGATAGCTAATGTTTACCCAATTACTTATTAAAATAATACCTAATTGCTAAAAGAAGCTTTCTGACTTAACACAACCTAAATTGATGGGATATGTTACTGCATATCACGTTATTATCGATTTGTTTTTCAGTCGAGGATCGGTAGAGTATGTCAATGATATATACCTACGTTTTGTACTATTTAATACGTATGACGTTTGATCGTAAGGTCAGCGAACTTCCTACCGCAAAAATCAATAGATATGTATTAGTTAGCAGTATTAATACTTTAGTTCTAACTAAAAGTAATACTATAATAAGGTGTTTAGTAGATAAGTAGGACATATGGCCTGCGCAGACCAGGGATTTTAGTCCGCCGAGAACTTGCCACAGACTCAACGCATACGCTGAGCGAACATTTGTTGTCTGGTTGTCGTGCAGACGTGCGTTACTCTCGAGCGCTCAACGCAGACAAAAGCTGTGTGCGTTACTGCTTTTAGCCACGTTAGTTAATGGTGGTTAATGTAGCACATAGCATTTTATTATAGAGCGTTATGTATACTCAACGTAAAGCGTACGCTATTGAGATTCGGCGCTATAACAATGCCACGCTATATATCTAGCGGCTAGCGTAGGCCGTAGTTATATCTTTATAACATACGAAGTTACGAACTACGCGATCTATCAAGTAACGTGCTAGACTATAGAGTGTAGACGCTAGACGTTATAACATAGGTTAGTTTTATACGCTCGTCGATCAATCAATGCGTGCTAGCGTTCGCTGTATGACGTTGTGATGAGCCACAAGCTATTTCGGCCGACTCACACGATCATTGTTACACGTTGTAATATAGTCTATTACGTAGCGCGCTAAAAAATATAGTTTATGGTGAACTAAAAAGTACCACGTAGATAGTCCCTCATCTGTGCAGGCCAATATTCTATAGACCTAGACCGCACCTGATAGCGGTAACATGTTTTATAAACCGTTATTCGCGTTCTTTCAACATTTAATCAGCAAAAGCATAGCGTTCTTGTGGTGCAGTTAACAGTTAGTTTGATTACAGCTTTAGATTGGGTGTGTTCAGGGCAACTTCTAATCTCAAAAATCTAACTTAAACAGTCAGAATTCTGAGATAAGGTTTTCCCACGACACTTTATAGATACCTATTTAGAAAAATTTCAATGCCACCATTTTACTTTACCTACCTACTAACAGTCACTGCAATAACTTACGTAAATTGTACTATAAAGAGTAAGCCATGCGTGCATACATATGTGTGATGAGCATGAATGTTTGTATCTCTGGATTTAAGTGTTCATTTAATATACATATGTATTTTCAGTAGTGGATTAAGGGGAGGCTAGGGGGCTCAATCCCTTCGAATCTTGAAAATTTTGATAGAGATTTTGATAAAATTTACCCTTAGCTGAGACAAGACCCTCCTCAACGAAAATTCTAGATCTGCCATTGTGTATTTAAGTGTGCCTATTGGTTTTGTTAACTAACACCCATAATAGAGGCAAATAATTTGCATTACTTGGGATTAGATCAATCCGTGTAATCCAACAGTATTTATTATTTATTTATACGTAAGTACTGCGAGTTACTGAAGTAAATATTGGCAGTAGATTGGTAGATCGGACCGACTTGTTAAGCTGCGCCTTAAGAAACGCGTAGCGCAGCACGCGCTGTTCAACATGAAAAATATAAACTTCAGCTTACAAATACTATTTGTAAGACGAAGATTATATTTTTAAGTCGCGTTTTTATAAAAAAAATTGTGGTACACTTTTACAAACAGAATCTAATGAGCAGTTTCTTTAAACAAAATTTTAATTTTCTCCTATCCTATTTTAACTTACGGTAAATTTTAAGAGAAATAAAGTGAGAAAAGCTTTCAGAGCATTATAAAAATGTCTTTAATTTTGTATTAAACAAAGATGGCTAACAAGCAGATGGTTCACCTGATGCTAAGTATCCACCGCTCAGACAATTGCAAACCAAAGATATAACTAATGCCTTGCCGTTCATATGTGATGTAAAATTTACAGCATGTCTTACCCTCCAAACCGCAATCATATTAACTACTCACATTGACGTTAAATTAAGACAATGGGAACTGTTCCCGGTGCACAGAATTCTACTACAAATATAATCATATTTTACAGTAACAATATCAGTACTACCTGCCATTAAATATAGGCATACTTAATAATTTAGCAATTATTTCTAAAAATCATAGAAGCGATGAAATATTTAAATAAAATCTTACGTGCATATTCTACATCACTAGCTGTCGGCATGACACGACAATGGCGCTACCGGCGTAGACTTTGTGATCAGTTTGGGATTATCGTTACATTGTCTATTTTTTTATTTCATATAAATGACGAATGGAGAAAGTGTAATCAATATAATAAATAAACATTGGTTGACAAGCTATAGGCTAAATACAGCGAAAAACATTGCATTAATAGTTTTATTTTTGCATAATGTTTGTGTCGGCATTACCCGACATTGGCGTTTGAACGTCCAAAACGATTTGTCGGGTATAGTCGACTGTAGCGGAGAAAAGGTTAAAACCCTAAAATTTATGGACAATAAATATCATTTTTAAATGTAAGTTATTCTATGACTGCCTCGTTGGTCGAGTGGTTAGCGACCCTGACTACGCCATCAATGGGGTTTGGGGTTAGATTCCCGGCAGGGACAGGCATTTGTGTGATGAGCACAGATGTTTGCATTTCTGAGTTTGGGTGTTTATTGAATATATTAGAGTATTTATATATGTATTTCTATGTATTAGTATCCTTGAATGACACCCATATCACAAGCATATAATTTGCTTACTTTGGGGTCAGATAAATTCATGTCATTTGTCCAGTGATATTTATTATTATTATTATTCAAGACAAGATATTTAGATTAAAAAATAAATATATAAATATTCAAAATCAACGCACATCCACACATACAGACATGATTTCGTGAAAATGATCGGAAAAAAAACCTATGGTATATAATATTACGTAAATAAGCTTTTAAAAGCAAATTTGATTGATTGAAATCAACGATTTTAGTATGTAGGTATTTTTGTCTGTCTTTTGTACATTTGTTTGGTTTGCACACAGCACTAAGGGATTTGTCACACTGGATGCATTCTGCGGCATGTGGTCAGGTCAAAACGAACGCAGCCCGCATTATTTATGAACAACGCTAACGGTCAGGGCAATCGGTCTGCGGTCAGGGCAGAGCAATAGGTCAGCGATCCGGGCAGGGCAACCGATCAGCGGTCCGGGCAAGCCAAACAGCGGCCATCTTATGTCAGTTACTTGATGCGTGTATCAATGGTGCTGGTGGTCGTACGGCATATATAAACTCCTCTATTTGTTCGTTTGACATTTTTTTACACTCCGCGGACACTTTTTGTACACTCTGCTGACGAACATCAACAAAATGGCCGGCCGTTGCCCGGCCGGTTGTATAATTAGCACAGTATAATGTCACTCACTTTATTGAAATTGAATTATTATAGTAAAATAATAAATCTTCTTGACATTCTTCAAAGATATGGGTAAACAACAAATATATAACCAAGCATGTAAGAGCTAAGATCGGAATCACGTTGCTTTATTTCAGATGACGTTTCAGTTACGTCAGATTCTAAGATTAGCTGAGCTGAGACGTTTCTAACATCAAGGACATGTTTTATAATATATAATTATGTCATTACTCATTATTATTCGATCGAAATAAAAACAATATTCATCTTCCGCCACTTTAAAACATCTTATTATGGTGGGAAATGATTCTAGTAATCTTACTACTATTAAAACATTTGCATGTTTTGATAGTAATGAGATTTTATTTTTATAATGTACCAAAGCAAACACATATTCCCTACTTTTTACACATTTTTTTTCAAACTGGAGGTCATTGACATTAATTTTCATAGTTTATACATTAAAGTCACAGAGCGCAATAATTTTGCTTCAATTCTTTTCTATAACAATATCCTAATACTAGCGCATAAAGAAAGAATATGTCAGAAATCTAATAAAATCCAAGACTATAAGTGACTATAATGTACATTGATATAATATATTGTCCTGGTTAAAATGTAACTTTAGCCAGGTCAGACATTACAATGTAAAGCACTTTTAGTACTATTTTTTGTATTTTTACATTGATCATAAAGCTATTCTGAACAACGTGTTTGAGTAATTTTGCTATAAATATGCAGCATCTTCATATTTACTATTTTTTAGTGGTGACAAATAGAGTAGCTTTGTTTAGACAAGTACAAAAAAGGAGTTCAATAATTATATGACCATTGAAGTATTTAATTGCTTAAGATATTTTTTTCTGACCCTGTCAAAGAGAGCAGACTATTAAGCCTCCATTGAGACGTCACCATTTAAAGGTTTAAAAATTCATAAATATGAAATCGCTACAACATTTATCAAAACTATTCGATCAGGTTGATTAAAATTAAGAAAAAAAGGGTATACAAAAAAAAGAATTGTACCAAGAAATACTTTGTACACTGAATTATGTGAATCGACAGCTCAATTATACGAATAACAATATACAGGAGTTTTTAAAGAAAGGCTTTAGATAATTTTTTTTTTTAAATACTAACAGTACAAAAATTCTGCGGACATTGGCAATGCAACTGACGGTCTCGAGCCACACTATCATATAAACACACGCTTTTGTCCCTATGATCCTATAAATCTATCATCTTGTAGCAGATAGTGGATTTACAGTAACAAGTAAGTATATTTTCTCAAGACCGTTTTTGCAAACCACCGCTGTTAAAAAAATTATAGTTAAGAGCAGAATAACTACAGCATGGTCAAAAATGTAGACAAGGTATTCTCAACATAAAACTAAAACGCGATTCAATCTATTTAAGTGATCAAGTTTTTGGGATATTTTAAGACAAAATCCCACAAAATATTAATGACAAAAATTGTGTGTGTGTGTGTGTGTGTGTGTGTGTGTGTGTGTGTGTGTGTATGTCACTTCTTCAATATTAAATAGGTGATTTTGTCCTGATTAACGCATTGACTACTTTTCATTTGAAAATTGCATTATTCTCGTGGTATTCGGGATTCAGGAGTATTCTTGTAATAAATAATTATGTTCTCTTGTTTAATCACCTTCAAGACATATATTTGTCATTGACAACATCTGTTTAAATTTTAGACCACACTGTATCGAACTCAAGAATAGTAAATTTGTTTCTAGTTTTAAAATAAACAACATTTGACTGGATTAAAATTCTTAACGTAAATATATTGTGCGTATTAAAAACTAAAACTTTGTTCATGAAATAAATAAATTATCTATATTACACTTATCAGCTTGGTTCTATCAATTCTACAGTTTGAGATGCGTTGAACCAGCCTCCAACAATAAATAAATCACATTTAAATTCGACAGCGCCCTTCTTAACCTAAACTATCTTCTCATACAGGATCTAACTAATATTTGTACACACCGCCTAAGGTCTACTCAGTGCTTAGTAATACTTTAGTACCTGATTGAGATTACTTTAGCTTTGGGCAAGTCCAGTGTCCGTAAGGGACTGTGTGAGAGAGGGACAGCTCAACTGCAGCTGTCCTTTTTAGATGACGGCAACTCTTCAACTTTGCTAGGGTCGAGGTCGGTTTTTGATGGGCCCGGTTGTGGGCTGTCCGAATCTGAAATGAAGACGATTGATTTTAATTATTAATTTACTTGTGTTCTTTTAAACTGATTAATATCACTTATCTCAACAACATAAGCGACTGTTTCGAAAGTCACCATCATAACATAATAAATTCAAATAAATTACGACATAACGACACTCCATATTATATAAAGATAACAAAGACTTCTATTATAAATGTGTTAGACGTGTGGTATGCATTATTATATATTGGTCAAGAAGATTCTTGTGTAATGTAAAACATATTATGTATGTAAAATAATAAACTTTTTCTCTAGTTATTTCTTGCTTTTATGCATTTAAAATAAAAATCTCACGTGCTAAGATATTGCAAAAGTATTCGATGGAATTTGTCTATCAGCAGACATAGAAATTAGGCACAGAGGATATAGAATTAGTTCCATCTCTCCAAGTCTCTCGAGTTTTTCAGCAGTGGGTTTTTTTAATGATTAATTTTATTTTGTGCTTTTTGGTCGTAACTATAATGTATTTAATAATTTAAAAAACTAGCGCCAGTTATTTAGTGTAGATATACTTTTTCTGTGTATGGTCTTCAACCATATAGATTAAATACTTATGTACTCGCCTTTTTAATAGTCCAACAGGAAGGAAGGAAGGAGCTGGTACTGAGGAGCCCCGTCCCAGAGGTAAGAACAATACTCCACGTGAGGTCGAATTTGGGCCTTGTAAAGTTAGAGGAGATGGGCTGGCTTTGCCTTGCTGAGCACACCGAGCTTTTTTGAGGCCAGTTTAGCCTTGCCTTACAAATGATCAGAGAAAACGTTGTTCGATATGTCAACGCCAAGAAACCCAATATTGGCTGAGGCTGTCAGGAGAGTGTTTTCAAAACGAGGTGATACGACAAAGGGCAACTTTTTAGCGTCGAACGCACACAGCTGTGCCTTCCTGTTAAATTGTACTAAGTTGAGTCGACCCCATTGTCGAGCTGAGTCTCGATTTCAGACACTAGCTTGTCCCGATTCTCATTGACGTGTTCCCGAGAAATATCGCTATGACCGGAGTACGAAGAATCAACGATGCTCCGATCAGCCAAAAAAATTGATGATCCACGTGTATAATTTCTCGGGAAGCCCATAAGAAGGAAGCTTGGAAAGAAGCGCTCTGTGCCATACTCTATCAAAGGCCTTGGCTATGTCTAAACTAACAGCCAATGCCTACCCCTTGGACTTAACTGTTTCGGCGCACCGATGTGTTAGGTATATCGGCGGACGGAAGCAGTTCAAATTCAAGTTATTTTATTTATTTATTTTCCGGGGGTGGGGGGGGGGGGCTTGGTCTCAACTGCCTGCGTCTAGCGATATGTTAGGTAGGTATTACTTGAAGATCACCAGCTGATCGACTGCGACGGAAACCGTATTGGCGGTCGCTATTGAGCTAGTGCTCCTCTAAATTCTTCAAAAGCTGGCAGTTAATTTCTTCTCCATGATTTTGGAGAACAATGAGTTAATGGCTATCGGCCGATAGTTTGACGGATTCGAGCGATCACCTTTTTTAGAAACAGGGTAAAGCCGTCTTCCACGATTTCGGTACTACGCCAAGTGAGTAGGAGAGTTGGAGCAGACGCGTCAATACCGGTGTCAACTCCAGAGCACATATTTTAAGCCCTATCGGAGAGATGCCATCTAGCCAAGATGACTTATAGATGTCCAAGGAAAGCAGTGCTTTACGCACTGATGACTGATGGAATTTTATTTCGGGCATATTGCTATCACATTGCGGGATGGTAGTCAGTGAGTTTCCTTGGCCATCTACAGTCGAGTTAGCCGCAAAGAAAGAGCCCAGGAAATCGGCCTTTTCCTTTGCGGTATGGGCCAGAGAATCATCTTCTTTGTGCAGGGATGGTAGGGACGGCTGACAAAAAATTCCTAAGGCAGCCTTGGCAAGAGACCAAAACGCACGGGTGCCCAAAGGAAGGTGAACTAATCTTGTACCAATCCTACCAATGTGCTCCGATTTTACCTTAGCGATGATTCTTTAAAAGGACCTCGAGGCATTGTTATACTCCTTTCGTAAGGCGCTGGTTTTTTCATCACATGATGCCAATGCAGCAGCCCAGGCCCGGTAGACTTCGGTATTCCCGCTATGGGACCTATATAAGCACGCGTAGATGCGGGGATGGTAGTCGCAGTCTACGCGCAACCATAAGATGGATAGGACCCGACCTTCAAGACTGCCCAGGCACCGGTAGCAGATATCTTATTTGGCGTATACGCACACACCAGGCCGCGGTACAAAGGAATGTTCCAATTTGTACCCCGGGCAGGAGAGGTAGGAAGTATCTCCCGGAGAAAATATCTTCTTGGTCAAAAAATGCAAGGCTAGCTTAGCCGTCTTGAGGTGGTAATGGACGGTGTTGAGGTTTGAATGTCCCTAGCCCCCTAATGTTGCAAAATCAAAAAACCACGACAAGCGTGGTATGGTTTGCCTTGAGTTTCTTGCTTTGTTTGCCCCTTGCAGTGTAGTTAATGAGCACAATTTAACGCAAGAGTACGCAGGGCAGCCTGGAGCATCCATGATTTGACTGTTCAGGCAATACAGAGCATGGATGCCCAGAGGGGGATTCTCCACCGCTAGTGCAAGTGGTACCGCCCTGGGGTAAAATACCTTTTAATTGCACTTTTATGTCCGCATACATGGGAGGGGGAGGGGGATTAAGCCTCCGGGACTCTCACATTACTTCACGTCGGTGTTAAGTGAGAGAGTGGTATCTCCCCGGGCATGCCGGCCTATTCCGCTGCAAACACAGCACGACACTACCACAAATCGACTGACTGCACCGGTGGAATAATTTTTGTAACAAAAATCATCCCCCGGTGGGCGATGAGGCCGTCACATCCCTACGCCGAAAAAATTACAATATTAATATAGAGATTATTGTGTTTATGGTTAAATCTTGTTGTCAAACTGAGACGAGATTTTATTGTTTGGTCTGTGGTCAAACGGTCAAATCATCCCCCGGTGGGCGATGAGGTCGTCACATCCCTACGCCGATAAAAATTACAATATTAATATAGAGATTATTGTGTTTATGGTTAAATCTTGTTGTCAAACTGAGACGAGATTTTATTGTTTGGTCTGTGGTCAAACGGTCAAATCATCCCCCGGTGGGCGATGAGGCCGTCACATCCCTACGGCGAAAAAATTACAATATTAATATAGAGATTATTGTGTTTATGGTTAAATCGTGTTGTCAAACTGAGACGAGATTTTATTGTTTGGTCTGTGGTCAAACGGAGTCAAGAATATTGTCAAATTTCAACCAGGGGGCGATCAGTAGTTAAATTAACTATTCACGATATAATTGTAAACGTGTGATAATTTTATTTACACAATATTTGGTTGAATAATATACATGTTTCTGATATGTTCTATACTGTTAATTAAAAACAAAATACATGTTTTTGCTTTTTGCCTTGAAATAATTTTGGTTGAAGTTTAATTCCGTTTTCTACATAGAACATTGATATGGATAACAATATGGAAAAGATTAGGAACCACTGCTTTAGGGCAAAAATGTAGCTATACCAGTCATCATAATATAACGAAGCCATGCCGCAGCCAACCGCATTGAGGCGACTAAATAAATTTACGTCATGTTTAAAACGAGTACCTGTTATTAATAAATATGACGTAACATTTTTTCCCGTCCAATCAACAACTCAAGTGTAACTAACAATTGATCTAATCAAGGTAGGGTGCACCCAAAGTTAAATAACTTTGGGTAGGATGTACACTTTCATCTTGTAGTAATTACACAGATACCGATGTTAAAATCGGCTTACAGCTTATTAACGATCAGCGTTGTGACGGCATTACGTCAAGCAGATAAGTGGTGGATAAACGTAATTCAGCTTATCTACTGCCGTCATTCCTTACACGATTGTCTATTAGTGATCAACATTGATACCAAATCTACACGCAATAATCGATCTTATTCTCTAATTACTAGACATTAATATCGGATGACACAGTAAACATGTTATTGATGAAATCATTTGCCTAGTGTATCCAAGTAGCATATTAAGATAAGGATTTTGGAGTTCACACAAATTGTTTAGCGGCGCTTTTGTTTGATAATTGCATTTTTTTAAATATTGTACTCGTAAGTTTTAAAGAACACAGGCCATATCGCCGGACTCATAAGTCAAATTACAGATCTTAGACTATAACTTTTATGTACAGTTATTAGGTACTAGCTGTTGCCCGCAACTTCGTCCGCGCGGACTTCGTTTACTCCGCACAGCTCCTCCCCCGTAGGTGATAGCGTGATAATATGTAGTCTATATGTTGACCCGACCTATTAGTAATATTCATGCAAAATTTGAAGTAAAGGGTTCTGAAATCAACTAGAAACCCTTATAATTTCATATGTCCGTCCATTCGTCTGTCCGTACGTCCGTCCGCAGCTTAGTTCAGAGATTCTTAGTACTAGAAAGCTGTAATTTGGCACTTATACCTATACATATTAGTCATGCCATCAAAATGGTTAAAAAAGCCTTAAAACGTATATTTTATGGTACCCTCTACAAGTAAAGTTTTCTCACAGCTCTGTATAGGGTTCTTAAAAAATACTGCGGGTTGCCACCATGATTTTTGAATGAAATGATCAGTTTTTAAGATATTACGTTTTGAAATGCTAACGTTTGTTAGATTCGAGTATCGTCATCATCCCCACCCCCCCTCCCCCTCGCAAGCTAGCTGCAGCAGCTTACTAGCTAAAGCATACTTAGTTGCGGAAGTTGTCCTTTATACTTTATTAAAATATATCTTACTACCGTGAATTGTTTCATAAATCCGGGAAAAACCAACTGCTGCAGCTAGCTGGCGAGGGGACGACGACGACGACGACGACACTCGAATCTAACAAACGTGCAGTGGGCGACTTTCAATCGCTGCAGGAACCATCTCATCCACTGTGTCGAAGATGCAGCAGTGGTTTTTCTTACACAAAAATTGATGATCTTTTAGCTGAGCTTTGGTACGTTCGTAGGCCGATCGTACTAGATACCTAGGTACGAGGCGTCACTTATAATGCTGCTGCCACTGAGAAGGCCAGTCATGGGGGCAAGCAGTACTTACTGCTTTTTCGTATGGTCCTACCCCTGACCTATATCAAGGAACAAACGCCATTCGGTAGACTTATATTATAAGAATCGATTTTTTTTCTTTTTTTTA
Source organism: Apodemia mormo (assembly GCA_036924255.1). Lineage (NCBI taxonomy): Eukaryota > Metazoa > Arthropoda > Insecta > Lepidoptera > Riodinidae > Apodemia > Apodemia mormo. Next base: position 43,825,620 of record JAUPFN010000001.1, on the reverse strand, counting down.
CTTTTTTTTCGCATTGTAGCATAACCATCTCGTATTCTCCAATTAACGACGAATCTAACTATGAATATATCATCCGGTAATCTTATGAGACTAGGTTTCGTGTCGTTGGCTCCCGTACTATAATTTATTAATATTATTTACCTTTTAAAATTTTCCTTGTACCAAATCTATCTTTACCAAATTTCACCCAAATCGATTCAGTGGTTTAAGTGTAAAGAAGAGACATACAGAGCTACTTTCGCATTTATAATATTAGTATGGATTTAACGACATTTTATTATCGGCGTAAGGAATTTTATACAACGAAAAAACTTTATCTTTGCAATCTAACGACACCTAGGGTCGGGACCATTTTTACCTTTTAGGTACGGAACCCTAAAAATCAGGATATGTATGGGGAAAGTTTTTTAAAAATCTGAAGATGCAATCATCATTAAAGTAACATTAGGTACATTTTTAAATTACTCATGTACTCATCTAAGCAGGGTGTATGTCAAATCAATTTATTCCGCTTCCTGTAGAGCAAGATTCAAGTTTCAATATTCAACTAAGAATGTGCCTATCACATATGTCTATTTTACGATGACATTTTTGTAAGGTCAATCTGATGATAATAATTTTGTATTTTAATTCACGCAGGTTTTGTTACTTTAAAGTATTTTAAGTATGTTATTTAAAGTATTTGAAAAAAAACAGTAGACAAGTAGTTCAATTCAGCAGATCAATAGAATTCCGGGAAAATCCGTAGATCTCCCCAAAAAATCAGGAGCTTTGGCATCGCTGGTGGCGAGATAATGCCCTCAGCCGATTACTCGGTATTTGTAAACATATAGCCGAGTGCTCGGCCTGGCAGCAGGTCGAGACCATCACTCGGACCCGTTCTATTTACTAAGCTGAGCACTCCGCTTCCCCGTACTGTCTCGCTCACTTACTCGGCGGATATGAACACGTACTCGACACCACTCGCCACTCCGTGCGTAGTTGGCAGTTGCGTACATGCCAACAGCAAATTTTGCGCGTCCTGTCCGTCCGTCCGTTTGATTAAATTTACAAAGTAAAAACTAGTGGGGATATTTCTATTACGGAAGAAATTAATATTTCTGGGTTCGGTGTTCAAGAAGTGAAAAATAAAATCAAGAACCTGAGGTCCACTTATTCTCAAGTAATCAAAAAAGTACAAGATTCAAAAAATCTGGAGCGGGTCTCAGTTCGGTGTATATTTCTAATATTAAGAAGATAACGATGATTCACGACACGACGCACTACTCTTAATCTGAACTTTACTGCGGCAACTTCAGGGCTGTAATTAATCTAAATAAAGATATTCCGAGTAATCTATCTTAAATAGAGATGGGTTAATACCGATATTTCTCAAGATTAGGTGATACTAATATATTCAATTTGAAATATTATAATGTCTTAACTAATATGTCAGTATTAACTAATATTTCACTGTAATTTGGACCATAAAGTAACAGTAATAAGATCTGATACTGATACGGCAGGAAAATACCTTAACTAATATTTCACTGTAATTTGGACCTTAAAATAACAGAAATAAGATCTTATACTGATATGGCAGGAAAATATCTTAACTAATATATCAGTATTAACTAATATTTCACTGTAATTTGGACCTTAAAACACCATTAATAAGATCTGATACTGCAGGAAATACGTCCGTCTCATTCGTACGTACGACGCGGCATATCGTGAAAATATTTTAATACTTTCACGAATCCGACGGGCGCCAATCTAGTGAATCCGAACTATTCCGAATACCGAATGATATTATCCTATTCATTTTGGATATCCGTTACAGATATTAGGCGGATATGAAATATTAGCATATTACAGTTCGCCGGATTACTAATCCACGAATCCTTTCAATATTACTAATATCTTAGCGATTACTAATATATCAGTCACACCATTAATCTTAAATAACATTTTTACAAAAACGTCGCGGAATTATTCTACTGTTAAACAAAGTATTTTCAGCTCTCAATGAATGGAAGATATTTTCCCCACGTTGCGATATTTCTTAAATATGCAAGCAATATTCCGTCCGCAAAATTTCAAACTGATTAAACTATAATTTTAATAATAATTATAACATTTCAAATATTAAGAAATTAAATTATTAAAGAACAATAATATCAAATAATTATAAGAACTTATGCTACAAATATTATTAAAATATATAAAAAGATGTCAATACCAAATAAAAAAAATTGTCGATTGAAAGTTTTCATGCATTGAATGGCTGTTCTTAGCTTAATTAATACCAGCTGCGATCGATTAAAATAACCAAGACGTCTATCTTACATTACATTGGTAGCAATTTTAATTTGACATAATAGTGTAGTACTTGTCACTGACGTGTTCCGGTTCGGAGGGTAAGATAGCAAGTAAAGTTATGCATTAAGGCCTCGCCACAAGGATTGCAACACACCATTAACATCTTTGGTGTCTATAAGCGATAGTTTTCTCTTTCCGTCAGGAGAGCCATCTGCTTGTTTGCTACTTTATGATAAAAAAGAAACATTAATATTAATATGCTTTATATATTTAAGCTAAATATAGGTTTAAATTATTTAACTTATAATTATAAAACGTATTTAACTTCGCGAACTCGTCCTTAAGGGATATTTCGTGGTAATGACGTTTTCTGATTGCTTCATATATTCAGGCGTAATGAAAACGTTAGTTCAAAGGAATTTTGAGAACCAAATTATATGCTAACTAAATTTTCAACGCTACAACAGGATCCAAGTCTAAATTACAATTCAAATGTTAGCTATTAATAGGCGCTATATTGTAACCATTGAACTTTTCTCTTGTTTTTACCACATAATGGCATACTAATGTTTATCTAGTTTTTACCAGCAGCTTCGCTCGCGTTATTATTTTATCCTTAATAAACAGTGCTTTTTTCGAGTTGAAAGGTACCCTATGTCTTTTTCTGTACGACTGACGAGATGTACACAAAATTTTGGAATTGGTGAAATAAAAGTTAAAACAAACAAATTCATTTTCGCATTTATAAGGATTGTGGAGTAGATTACAAATTATAAAGACGATGTAAAGTATTATCATATCATAACATTAGAAATACTCAATATTGTAAATAAAAAGCATTTGTAATTTTGTATGTTTGTAACGAATAAACTCAAAACTACTGGACTGATCTTAATAATCCATCTACCATTGGATTATCTAGATCTGTCATTAGAAAAACTCACGTGTTATTTTAATGGAAAATGTTAAATGTAAAAATGTCAAATGGCCACCACATAATACTAAATAAAAAAATCATATATATAAATATCTCCCTCCAAATCGGAACACGACAGTGACAAGCAGGAATAGGTAAGGCGTAGATACCAGAACCAGACCAGGGCGAGACAATAGGACAATGCAAATCTCTACCAAATAGTACCCACGATAATAATGACTCACATAGCCAAACGGTCGCCTTTTACGACCTGCCTGGCAGAACGATCGATCGATCGAACGAATATGAATCAGTTGGTCTATTCTTCAAAGGAGCCCGAACCAACATGTGCTAGATTTGTTTGATAGGTTGACCACCTACCACAGCATGGAATTAAATACCGTTGAACAATAGTCATTACACTATTAATGTGTATTTACTTGCTACCGCTTCGGAGCGTGATAGTATTTATTTATTTATTTTTATAATGGAGGCAAATTACATAGGGCCCGATGAAAGTGTTAACAATCTCCTTATGACGTTTCTAAGATAGACTCTTGTAATGGACGTTATAACAGAACAAAGCAGTCTCAGTAATGGAATACAGTTGAACCTTTTAGGAACGGAACTCTCATAAGCTAATAAACACAGAAATGGTACATAGAAACTACCCACTATATAGAAACTAATTTCCTTTTTTCCACGTCCAAGGTTGTAAATAATAATCCACGTGACGCAATACACACTTTTGTTATTACAATTTAGTCGGATATCGTGACACACGATATGATGTCATTTCATATCGATACTTGACCCGATGGAGATTAGCCATTAATGATTAAATAATATTGAATAATGTAGTTTTATTATTAAGAGATTAGATAATTAGAGTTAAGGGGCCACCTGATGAAAACTGTCACCATTGCCCACAGACGTTTGCAACACAAAACTAGTTGCCAGTACGATGCTGGATTCTAAGAATATTGAGCTTCATAATATTTATTGCGGCTGAAGTCTCCTTAAGAAGTCACCTAAGAAAAGCTGTGAGAGTGACTGAAGTAGATAAATAATTCTCGCGGTTCTCACCACTTCTTTGTCTAATTTTTTAACTGCAAATGCTAATGAATGATAGTATTATTCGATCATTTGGACGAAGTTTTTATATGACGAGGACCCCTTAGAATGTAAAAAAAAAATTGCGACACCATACCCTCCGCTGTTTAATTGGTACTACAAATATAAAATCAGTTCATGTAAAGAATATTCCAAATATATTTGGTACTTGGCTTTCTCATAAACTGGCCTTTCTTTCTGATTTACTTGAGCAATGAAATGTCTTGAATAAAAGCCTTCAAGGCTGAAATGAAAAAGTAATTACCGCTTTTGACAAAACCCCTGTCTTCACAAAGAAAAAAGTTTGTGTTTAATATCTATCAACTATAACAATTTAGGTTTTAGATTCGTTTTCATCGACTTGTTATTTAAGATTTCGGATCAGAAATGACTGTCTCGTACGAGACCGTCCATGACCCCTCCGGGGGTTACAATCTATACTTTGGAAAACACGCTAGAATTGTGTAACGCGAAACTCCTAAAAACAGTAGATCCAGTTTTTTCTTTTAAGTTTTAAATTGTTACACGTTGAAATCTAACACGCTTGGTTTTAATTCCACTTTATAGGAGACTGTTAACATTAAACCAGTGTAGATACAACATTTCAATTAGCTTTGTTCACTTCGTCATACTTGTCGAATTGTCTTTGAACTTAAATAAAAACAAGTGTTATTCGTGAACAATAAGATTCCACGCTTATATGATATATATAATGATTTGCTTTTTTATGTAGACGATCTACATAAAAAAGCAAGTCATTATATATATCAGATACGAAACCGGACTATAAGAATGTATCCATGTGGAATATCTACGGTGTCAGTTAGGCCAAAAATAAATAGGGCAATATAGGCACAAAAGACAAATAGACACCTCTGACGGTCACGATATATCGGAATGGTTGGGAATGGTGCTAGCGCGAGTGTCAACCGCTTGAGACACGTCAGTGAACTTTTTTGTGTAAAAAATTGTAATAGGTATAACAGCATTAAAATATTTTATTTATTACTGTTTCAATCTCAACCTAGATACGAGTGCAACTATCAGTTTTTGTGCATAAGCCAAAGTTGATAACCGTAACGCGACCGCTGAACATTGGCATGAAAAATTTAGTACATACAAGAGTTTGACTTCTGTACATATTTTTTTTTGTGGTTAGGGTTCCCAACCATCCCGCGTGAGGCGGGATATGATGTGCCGTTTCCACAGCCTAAATAATGCGTCCCACGAATTGCCCGCTTTAAATTAAACTCACTAAAATTTGAAAAAACCTAAAGTAAATTGACCTAGATTGAAAAAAATCTTGTGATTTAGCACAATTAACTGATAATGACTGTTATTAAGGTACTCAATTTGCATTTTTTTTTTTAATTATTAAGGGCGCGTATTCGATTCGTAACGAAAACTTCATGTTTTCAAGTTTTTTCCAGAGCAATATAGCAATAATGTGAATAGATTATTCGAAGGATATTAGAGTTTTTAACAGAATAAGTCTTGATTATTCGATTTATGGCAGGTTTAAAATTTTAACGGCAAACGATTGCGCGCGAGAATTTAGAGTGTTTTTAAAATAATTCTTGTAAATAAATGAGTTCATAGAATGGACTGATAAAAATCAGTATATTTAACATTAATTCACATTTTATAATAAATATTTTAAGTTTCTATTGTAATACTTACTGCTGAAAAAAAAGTTAAAGCGTACTGATTTTGTAACTTTTTAATATTATTTTTAATATCTAACAATATTTTCGTAATTTTGGCTCTGTGTTGCACTTTAAGACCATATATCCTGTTGGAAAAATGCATAATATAAATATTTTGGCACATTACAATGGTTGTATTCGTCCTGAAATATAGCTCTGATACCTATTTTCGTAAAACGCTATGCAGGGATTGTCTTCGTTTTACAAAACCGTTATCAAAAATTATATTCTTGCTCTATAGTGCACTAAATCAACACTTTATCTTGCAAAAACTATAATATCCTTCGAATAATCTGCTCACATTAGATAGATATTGTTCTTGAAAAAACTTGAAAACATGACGTATTCGGTGCAAATCGAATGTACACGCTCTTAAATACGAATAGCGAAGTTTTATTTTAAATCCATACTAATATTACAAATGCGACATTAACTCTGTCTGTATGTCTGTCTCTTCTTCACGCCTAAACCATTGAATCAATTTGGATGATATTTGGTACAAAGATAGTTTGAGACCCGAGAAAGGACATAGGATAGTTTTAATCCTGGAAATCCCACGGGAACAGGAACTATACGGGTAAAACCACGGCACTTTTATTTTAGAATTTTATTTAAAAAAAGGCAAAGCTAGTTTCAAATAAAATATAAAAACATTACAATTGATTTTCTCTCGTTTCCGTACGTTGTAAAGTATAAACTTATAGTTTGTACTGATAGACTTCAACATACATTCAAATCAGCTGGAAGGATCGAGCTTTTTGACTAAGCTATTATAATGTAGATATACGAAGCAGTTTTTAAACAACCTCCTAAGGAAGTAAACTCGATTTGAATACGAGCAAAGCCTCGAGCAACAGCTAGTCACACATGCCATTAAACTTTCTTCCTTTGTGTTGTCAGGTAGCCAAGGCAATAGATAAATAATCATGCAATACAGTGTTCGCGTGATATTGTACGTCTGTTATCAGGTAATGAACCGTCTTACGATGTATTAACGTCTATGTATATCTTGAACAATGTATAAAAATATATTTTATTACTTACACGTGTTTTTTATCATAGGATAGCAGCAAATATATGGATACCCTGATAGAGACACCAAAGATATGATATTGTCCACAACAATGGAGCGTTGTTTGGAGTTTACCTGCTACTGTATCCTCTAATCCCGAGCTCTATAACAGTAACAAGCATTGACGCTATTTCGGCAGAAATACGTAAGGTATTTCTCACAGAACGCATAAATGCTAATAGATACGCCATTGGGAAGTAAAAGTGTCGCCGCGCATATGAGCAAAAGCCCCTATCACTATTACATATTATAGAATGAGATGACAAGGTTTAAAAGTTACCCTTGAAGTGATTTTATTTCATCGGTAAGTAGCTTTGACAAGAGAAAGATAAGGACTTGGCATTAATTTCCATAAACAATCAACATTATAAAATCGCATGCATTCCAACGCTGAACATATAAAAATGGCTTTATCTCTGTCTAACAAGTTCAAATTTTCATAATAGACAAAGCTACAAAAAAATTGTCAGTGCTCTAATTTATAATCATTTAGGAAAATAACGTCACCTTAAACAGCTTGCGGCCAATACGCCATTACTAAAATAAGCTGTCAATGGACGTAAAATGTCAAATAACCTTTTGTTTACAAAATATTAAATTGATTTGAGCGTATATTCGTATTTTTCTATAATTTTAGTGTGTACATTAAATCTAAAATACAAACTAATCGTTAAAGTAACATGCCCAATTGCAATATAATTTATCAATTGTTATGTAGACAGTAAACAGCTGTTCTTTTGTCCGCCATTGTTGGGGACCAAATGAGATGGTTATTCCTTGGTTATTTCACATTTAGTAGTAGTTTCCTTCATCTAAGGATTAGCTCCATACAATTGTATTTTATCTTATTCGGGACGAAATTCACATTTTCCCTCAGTTATTTCATATCTAGTAGTAGATTCCTTCATCTAAGGTAAGTAGCATAACTCTGTATTTCTGTGTGTAATTGCAAGCTACACTGACAAACTAAGAAATTGTCTTGAAAGGCGTCTCCGTCTAATCCGTGGTATTTCTGAAGGTACCCATGGTACCTAACATGAACAACAGGATCATAAATTTTCCACCTAGTATCCCTTTCCACCAGAAAAGCCATCTGCTTGTTTACTATCTTAATAAAAAAACCATCAGAAGTCTTTTACTGTTTGTAGGTACTGACACGTTAGACCGATCGTTCACCCTTTATGGACTATTTGTAAAATGTGATTTGTCTTATAGTTTTACTAATACTTGTCTTTGTTTTGTTCTAGATCCCTCAACGTAACTAGCAAAAAGCAGAGCTTTGTAAGGGCTCGCTAAGTTATATTACCTAGTAATGTTCTTATGAAAGTATTTTTATGCGAATTACATCTTTTAATGTGTCATGGACTTTATTTATTATATTCGCATCAAAGGCGTCGCCAGGCTTTGTATCTAGGGAGGCGCAGAAAAATAAAACCAAAATAAAAAATAAAATTTTTCTAAGATAAAAATTTTTAGTACTTATGTATAAGAAAAATTCTTTAAAATATTTTTCTTGATTGATTAAAAACACGATTTCTGTAATTATCAATGTTATCTAAACAGAACAATTATAAAGGTTATTTACATCTTTTACACCTTATTTTCTAGTCTACCTATATTAAAGTACCTACCTATAATATGTAGCAACTCAAGATCTATCTCGCGCCACCACTTCGCTCTTGAAGTCTAATATTGATAGAAATCAATTTTTATTTATGGTAATTTTCTTGTAAAAGAGTTTTCTAGGAAAAATGAGTTTTAAAAATAAAAGTAAATTAACATTCAAAATTTTTAGAATTAATATTGGACTTACCGCAGGCACGAAGAATTGACGGTTAAAACTCAGCGAATAAATTTTTCGAATTTTTCCCTCAGAGAAACTCTCGGGGTTCAATTCCCGAGTCAGGCAAATCAAAAATGTGTTTTTTCAGTTTGCTGATAAAAACAACGTTGCCCGGGATTGGAAAAAGTACCCAGTTGGTGATAGACTGGTCACCTATCACTTTCTGTAATCTGTAAATGGTTGACCTTGAAAGCCATCCCTAAATTGACGTATTTTAAGCTCAAAATAGTAAAAACTATAAGCATAGGCTTTTTCAGTATAAACATCTATTTTGATAAAAATTGCAGTATATTGATTTTTGAAAAGCTGTATATTTTGATCTTTCAAATGGCATTCAATTCAATTTAAATATTGCTTTAGCTAAAAAATCGGTAGGTTCAAAAATTTCGAAGCAATGTCAAAAGACATTTTTTTCTAAAATTTTTGTCATTGATAGATCATAAAACAAATTTACCGATTTTTATCCAATTAACGGTACGTAGGGCAGTTTTTAAAGGAGAAAAGACGATAAGATTTTGAAGTCAATCGGTATATTAGCCTGAAAGTTATTTCAAAAATATTAAGTAACTTTGCTAAAGAAAATGTAATTTTAATATTTGAAAAGCTGTTACTTTTGAAAATAAGATTCGGATTTGATTTTTAAAAGGGTATTTGACGTAATTTTTTTAATATTAAAATATCGTAGAATACCAAAAAATAATTGGTTGAAATATTACGAAGTTATGTCGAAAAAACACTTTTTTCAAAATTTTCGTCAACGATTACTTCCAAACGAATAAACTGATTTTGAGGCAATTTTTGCATTAGACGTAATTTTTTGAGGAATAGAGCTGATTAGTTTTTGTACTCAATCAGTACATTAATCTGGAAATTATTTAAAAAAAAATCTGTTAAGCCACAATTTTTTTTTTGTTTTTTCAAAATTTCTCAAAATCTCTTGGGCCCATTTGGTTAAAATTTTCAGGAAGTATAAGTTGAGCGGAATCCAATCGAATGCCATCAAAATCGGAGCAAAATCAGTAATCTCCCTATCTACATACGTCATACGTAGTGGGAAGTTAAAAAGTACAAGTGTTTTAATAGATTAATATTGTATTAAAATGGAGTGAATGAAAATGAATTAAATGAAATAAAACTACCACGCCAATGCTTAAACCTAAAAGTGCGATATTTTTTCCACTAAAGTGCTGTAGTTTTGTAGCATTTTAACTCGTTAGTTTTATAATAGGTGGCGTTAGTAGTAATAAAATTCTAAAACAAAATGTATCTTCTATTTTTTAATGTTTATGAAATAGCATTTTAATGGTAGATAACATATCTAGACATGAATTTAAACTACCACGTCAAAGCTCAAACCTAAAAGTGCGATACTTTTTAGTAAAATGTACCACAAAAGTGCATAGAAAGTCCCCTAGTGTAGGGCTCGCTTCGCTCGCCCTGATAACTTTAACTCTCACCGGACAATATTTTTTGTTGTAACTCCTATGACTGACTTGATACTGGCAGAGTCCGTAATCAACGGGACAGCCATTAATACAAGATTGAATGAACTGTTTGACAGGAAGCACTTGGTCTATTCTTCAGGGGCGTGGACTGTGCGGGTGATAGAGAAAGGGTTGAAAATGGTTGGGAGAGGTTCATACAGTCATTTTGCAAATTATTCGAATAAATGTAGTAGTTATCATAAAGAACCTGTAAAATGTGATTTAAAAAGGAACATAAACGTGAAGTCGTTTCTCATCTATTTTAGTCGTTGTCGACACGTTTTCTCTTCATTGAAAACACTACACATATCTACGTGTATACTGCAGTTAGCACAGTTGCATATATGATAGACTGAAGCATCCTGTAGCTCGCTGCAAAATAACTGTTTTTGGTGAATCTCACGGAATATTTCTTTGATAAAAATTGCTATTTCAGGTCATTTTCTACATGTATTCAAAATTTCATCCAATTCGGTTCAGTCTTTATTCGTGAAAAAGTAACAAACACCCATCCACCTATCTATCCACCTTCACAAACTTTCACATTTATAATTAATACTAGCTGCACCGTGCAGCCCGCTGCATTATAAAAGTTTTTGGTGAATTCCGCGGGAACAACTCATTTTTCCGGGATAAAAAACCTATGTGCTATTCCAAGTTATAATCTATACGTGTTCCAAATTTCATCCAAATCCCAGTTTTTGCGTGATTGAGAACCAAACAACCATCCATCCGTACATTCAAACTTCCGCATTTATAATATTAATATAGATTAGTAGGATAGGATAGGATTTAATATGTCAAAAGTAAAGATTGTAACAACTTTTAGTTAGGGATGCAGATGATACATCTATATTTATGAAACATTGATGTTTTGATAAAAAAAAACGATCGATGTTTACTGTCGATGATCACTATCACAATGCATCGATGTATCGATGTCATTTTATAAGATGTTTACATCGATGTTTTCGAGGAAACCGCTATCTATTTTAAGTTCTTTGGTACCATTAAGTGACTAGACTTGTGTAATGAAAAGTGGTCGTGTTCAATGACGACAACACAGTCGAATCGGATTACTCTGTCTAACAACAGCTAAAACATTTATAACTTGGGTTATTTTAGTTAGGTATGTCAAAAATTCTTTCACTGTAGTGTTTGTAAAGTACACGAAATGAAATTAATTTATTTGCTTTGAATACAGCCAGAAGACAGATTTATTTCAGTTTTCGTGTTCTACTAATTGATGATACAAAAAAACTAATTTTATTTTCATAGAAATTCCACAGTGTAATTAAAACTACTTGTTAAATAAAACAATGTTTACATACTTATATCTAAAATTTACATTCAATATAATTACTTAGTAAACCACAAGCTTTTATCGATGTCACATTTAACTGTGCATATTTGCATATTTATTTTATAGATAGCGCACTTTTTTTCGATATTTATTAGTTTTTTCTTTAGTTTATTTCTTTAAAAAATCAAAATTCATCGATGGTTCGATATATCGATGTTTTCTAGGCCATGTTTTTCATACACCGATGTCTTTTCTCACATCGATTTATCTTTGTTAATCTTTGCATCACTACTTTCAGTAACCGTTTTGTATTTTGACTTTAACATATATCACAGTAATTTTATCAAATTTAACACTTTATAAAGGTATACCTTATTGTTGTACTCGTATGAGTATGTACCTTTCGCAATTCTTATGTAAACATTGTATTGGAAAGAAGCAACAATGATCAGTTAATGAAATGCACTTATGCTGCTATGAATTAAAATCTGAGTTAAATATTGTGTCCTTATGGTGTCTTTAGAGATCATCAGTTCGTTCTTACAATAAGAAAGCAACAGTGGCACTCACCCGTGGTGACGAGCTGCTGTAGCCGAGACGGTAGGTCGGCCGTGGTCACCTCCGCGCCCTGAGGGTGCAGAATATCGGGCATCGCGTTTCGCCGCCCCGTCCGTCCAGTCTCGAGGAACTCTCTCGGCACTTCCTCCCTATTTCTATCTTGCATAATTGCCATCATTCTCAGCACTGAAACGTTATTTTTGACACATTAAAGTATTAAAAAATGTGTAAACGGTTGACTCTACGGGCCATTCCTTAAACAGTAAACTTTCCACTAAATTAAGGTATTTTATGCTCAAAAGAGTAAAAATATACTTAAGCATAGATTTTTCAGTTCAAACATCTATTTTGTGAATAATAATCTTTATTTTCTCCCTTTTTTTTACAACGTACATTCAGTAAAATATTAGTAAGCGTAGGATTGTTTGGGGAGACAATATTTATGAAAATGGAAGTACATATATTAATTTTTGAAAAGCTGTATATTTTGAAAACGATGATGGCATTCAACTGAATTTCAAGTTGGAAATCGAGTACGATTCGACCATGCCATTATTTCTAGACTAAGTTTTTGTAAAGAACGTTGGTTAGATTTATGGTTATTTTTTCTCAATCCAGTTAAATAGGCAAAGAACTAAAACCATTATATGTTGTTAATTACTATAATATATAGAGATAATATTCGTATCTCTTACGAAAAAAAAATTCATCTTTCTATACATAAAAACAGAAATGAAATACTTTTATTATTACTAATGATTATTGTTTTTAAAATGGGCTATATTTATAATTACGTTGCTAAAATTCAATAGAAAGGCGAAGAAATCTCAGAAAATCACCAGTTCATATCTTAATAGGCGGATATCAAATAAGAGACTACAAATTTTATAAATTACTAACAAATATTTTGGCTTTTGATTGAACATAATGATTCATATCATTAAGTAAATAACGCATCATCTGCGTAAGTATATTTTATAGACGGAAGTCAAATAAACGCAGGACAACACCTAAGTAATTCGACAAAAATTCCAATGAATTTTTTATTTTTTATTCTAAATAATTGTTACTTGGAATCATTATTTTTAGAAAAAATATACACCTAAAGTGGTGTATATATGTATTTTTAGGTCCTTTGTTTCAATCTCATTTAATAGAAAGGCAAACAACTAAAACAGTTGAAGTGAAATTACTCAATATTCGTAAATAACAAGATAACACGGGTTTCCTTTCATTATTATTAATGCGTGTTTGCGTAATGGCATATATTACCAACCCCATACTTCAAAATCAAGGATTTGAAGTTGAAATATTCAGGACAAATACAATAACATGTTAAATATAGTTAAATTAACATGTAGTGAAAATTGGTGTGGTGTTCGGCCCCCCTTTTGAAGAATAGACCATCTGGCGTTCTGCCAGGCAGTTCGTAACAGGCGATCGATTGGCTATACGTGTCACTTCCATCGTGGCTACTAGGTGGTAGAGTTCCGCGTTGCCTCGCCCGGGTCTGGTACCCCCGCCTTACCTATTCCAGCCACAATACCGTCAATTCTTGTCACTATCGTGTTTCAATTTGCAGGGTAAGATACCCGGTAAACTAATGCACGTGGCGTGGCACGTTAAGATCTTTGTTGTTTGTCGGCGGTGGATATCACTATCCATATAAATAAAAAATAAAAAAAACGATTAAATTGGACGTAAAAGCAACTTTTTAAGATTATATTAGCGGCCCGGTACGTGCTTCGCTACTTATAAAGTGAAATATTTAAAAAAAACCGCTATTCATTGAATTCATTAATTGATACAAAAAATGTGATAAATGAAGAACCACTCTACCGATTTTGCACCAACTTCACATAAACCATCTACTAAATAGTCGGAACAAAGCCTAAAAATTTAGTCTGGATAGGTGAGCCCGTTCTTGAGTTATAAAATAACAACGAAAAGTGGCATTGATTTTTATATATATAGATCTTCAGAAGTCTGACACATTAGGATAAGTATTAAATTATATCTGTTTAAACACTTTTCCATGTATGTATTTGTAGACAACGTTTGAAAGTTACTACGATACAATCTTAAAAACAGACGTAACATACAATTCCACACTAATAAATCAAATAGAACTTCTTATAACATACACAACGCACGCCACGAAAATTCTCGAAAATTCGTAAAAAGCAGTTCGATTTGCTGTTAGAATAGATAAAACTTATGGCTAATTGCACCAATATTGACTTAACTTAGGACAGTCTTTAGTGGCATGCCGTCACATTATTTTCATTTAAGAAGTGTCAGCATACTATTTGGGATTGATTTTCCTAAATTAAGACAATGTTAGTGAAATTGGCCATTAGTCTAGTAATAGATGTTTTTAATAAATCATTTAAATAATCATTAAATTCACAATTTTTGTAAATTTAGTTTATTTTCAGCAATTTCACGTCACACGACGAGAGGACACTTCTGTGGAGCGACTGGTGGTTCAGTACAAAATTGAGGACACGGGAGCGCGCGGTAAATCACCAATGCGCTGGACCGACCATGTTAAAAATGCACTAATTGGTCCACTCTACGAATGCACGAGGCAAGCAACTGTACGAGAGGAATAGCGACGAATTATGAAGTTGGCCACCACTCGTCATGTTGACCACGACCACTCTGCCAAGAGTGTGACGATAGAGAGGAAGAAGTAATCCCACCCAGTTAAGATCTGATTCAGAGTTCCAGACATACGAAGGATAGAAGATGGTTGTTAGGGTTCCGTACCCAAAAGTGGACAAATGGAACCTTATTAATACACCTTCGCTGTGTGATAGAATAGACTGTGTGTGTGATAGAACATTCGCACATACAGAAGCTCACACAAACTGTTACTTTTATGACATTAGGGAAATTTTAAAAGGTAGAAGTGTTTGAACGCATTAGATTTCTAAGGGGCTTGATATAGCAAAGGGCGCACGGACGCGACGGGGCGCTGTGAGACAAATATGTATGGTCACAGAATACCGTCATACAAAAACGCTTAAAGTTCGTGCTTGAGGCTCTGGAGACTATCGTGCTCCATAGTACAAATTACAAACCATAACAAGCGTCCGCCGCGCTTTAAGCGCTCGCCCTCTGCTACGTTTAAAGTCCCGATTACACTTTAATAGTGTGAATGCGAGTGTTTAATGCAGGTGCTTAGTATTAAGCAAAAAAATTTGTGAAGACAGCCGTTGATCAGTGCGAGTGATTAGTAATCAGCGTCTATTCACTATTATTACGCTGATTACTAACCACTCACGCTCATCAACGGCAGTCTTCGGGTATTTTTTGTGTAATACTAAGTACCTGCATTAAACAAATAAAGTGTGTGTGTAAATAAAGTTTCACAACTTCAAAAACAATGGGACTAGCGGTACAGAAAAATACGCGTACAGGGCCAGCGCCTCATCTGCTTGATATCAAGTCCAAGTGTAGTGTCGTTTTTATTATAAACAAGTGCTTTAAGAAAAAAATATATATAAAGCCATTAGTTACCCATCGGATATTCGAGACTCGTGCAATAATCAATATTTACGAAAGGAGGACTTAGTTAATTGGTTGGAAACTAATATTAGTTTACACTAGGCTTACAAGCCTTGCCAGCTATAAAGCGGTCGATTCCCGAAACTTTCTCATTTATTTGGGACTGGAACGTGTGTTTATAATATCCTGAAATACATTTAATGTATACAGTGAGTTACAAATAACCTGACCTACCCAAAAGGCGTAAATATATGCTAAAAATACCAATGAAATGATTTTGATTATAAAAAAATATTATAGCATTTTCAATTTTGTGATGCTAATATTTATAATTTATCCTTCAATTTCGCTACACACCAAATATTACGCCCTAGTCCAAATCACAGAATACGGTAAACCTATTCTGTGTCCCAATTAACTGAGAAACAAAATTATTAATAGGATCCTATAGTATGTGTAATTATTTTATGGATATACAACGTGTCCCAAAACTCACGATACGCGGGTAACTCAAAACGATAAGCGGGCACCGGAGGGTAGAGCAACTTATGACTACTCGAGGAAAAATAATAAAAAAAATTATACATTTTTTAGAAATAGAAAATAATATTAAAATCCATGGAAAATTTACAGCCCTTATGATATTTTACCTACCATTATCTATCTATACATTATAATAAAATTGTAGGAAAGTCAAAACTGTACATTGAATATTTTTTAAATGAATACTTGGGGCGTGATCTACAATCGATATCGAAGCCAAAAAAATAGTTTTTAAAATTTTTGTCTGTTTGTCTGTTTATCTCTTTGTCTGTTTGTCTGCATGTATGTATGGATTTACTTCAAATTTTGCATGAATATTACTAACAGGTCGGGTCAACATATAGGCTATATATTATCACGCTATCACCTAGCGGGGGGGTGCTGTGCGGAGTAAAAGAAGTCCGCGCGGACGAGGTCGCTGGCAACAGCTAGTCACAAATATAATCAAATATTTATAATATTTTTTTTTGTATCAGTAGCCTAAGTAGTACTGCTATCTACTACAATCCTTAAAAATCTAATCGAGAATACTTGGATCAAGAGTATCCAGGGCATTCTTCTTTGGCTACCCAGGTCACCCGATCTAACCCCCTGGAATTCTTTTATTTGGGGTTGTCTCAAAGACTGGATCTATTCGAAACCTATTTCAACATTGGACGAGCTGCGCCAAAGAATAACTCCGGTTGCAAACCATATTAATAGGAGCAAATATGCACGACGAATAAAGCGGTCCTTTTTAAGGCGATGCAGATGTCGTGCCTCATGTCTGTATTAATGCCCGTGCCAAATAATTCGAACATTTGCTGTAATTTTAAGCTAATAAAAGTAAATTTGTATGTTATTACCATTTGTTTTAATTCATTCATAGTTTTGCATCCACAAAAAACCTAACAGAACACAGTATCTCTATCTCTAACTGCTAAGTTTTATTAACACGCAGATACCGAATCCAAATTCCAAGAATTTTCAAGTAAAGGCCGTTTTAGGCTGATAATAAAAGTGATCACTACCAACAAAAATGATTTATGAAATTTGGTTCAAGTTTAAGTAACATAGCATATTTTTTTGTTTTGTGGTTAGATTTCCAGTTTTGGAATCTAGAATAGTTGTCAATTTTTTAAAAAACTTGCCGTAGTAGTTTCTTTTTTTTAACACTACACTGAGTAAAACTCAAAAAAATGTAAAAATGTATAAAAATTTGAGGGAAAAAAATACTTTGATTTATTTTTGTGTTAAAACTTCATAAATTCTGGGATTTTTAAGGATTGTGACAGATAGCGGTACTATTTAGGATACTGATACAAAATTATAAATATTTGATTATCTTTGTGATAATGGAAGGCAAAATATCATACGGGGTGTCAATTTTCCAAGGATTTCAGAAATTATTTCCTATTTCTAAATATATATGGGTGATTCCGTTCTAACTGTGATATAATGTCAATACCGTGTCATGTCTATTTTTAGAATTTATTTATAAATTGTTAGTTTTTTTGTCGTAAACATTAGAATTTATGAGGTAATTAGTTTAAATCATTTATTACGACAAAAAAACTAACAATTTATAAATAAATTCTAGAAATGGACATGACACGGTATTGACATTTAAGTGATATATTGTAAGTTTTCTGTAAGTGGCAAGTTATATTATATGAAAATAATGTTGAAATATGTTTATTATTTTCCAATAAGTACAAAAATTTCATAAATTAATTATTAATTAACGACCTGTGAGAACAAACAATACAGGACATTGAATATCACAGTTAGAACGGAATCACCCATATACAGTGTGTAAAAAAAACCCTGTCGGATAATTAAAGGTGTTATTTGGTAGGTACCTAATACAGTTACATATGTGTAATTATTTTATGGATATTAATTAATGACCGCCCCGTTGGTCTAGTGGTTTGAGACCCTGACTACGCAATCGACGGGGGATGTTTGTATTTCCAGGTTTGGGTGTTTATTAAATATATTATAGTATTTATAAATGTATTTCTATGTATTAATATCGTTGACTATCACTCATAACACAAGCAAATAATTTGCTTACTTTGGGGTTAGATCAGTAACTGTAATTTGTCCCGTGAATATTTAGTTATTTATTTTAATTAGTTTTCCTAACAAAAAAAAATAATCTTAAATGGTATTTTCATACCTTCATTAAGTATGACAACACCTACCAATAAGTAAATTCTATTATAAAAGTATGCCGCGGAAGTCGGATGCTGCCAAAGGACACGGGTACGTTTTAATGTTCCTTTGTAAAAAGCCAAAAAACAAATAGCGCGCTTTCGCGTGGTGTTTGTGCGAAAGCCGCCAAAGCGAAACAATGAAACAAACAGCGACAAGACGTTGTCATTTTTAAAATATTTGCTTAACTCTAGGGAAATATAGATAAAAATACGAATATTAAAAAAAATATCTTTTTTATTTTTAGAAATAAAGTCATTTTAATATTTTTTTCAGTAATGCCTTTAACCAACCTATATTAATATTTGCTTGATTAAAAGGAACCTGATTAATTTTAGAACTATACTGGAGAATTTTAAAATACGATAATGGTTTTTTTTTTATAGAGTTCATCATTCTTCTAGGTCGGACAGGATTTTTGTTACTCATTTTATAAATTACTAAGAAGACAACACTGCTTGTGATGTGCAACGTGCAATATGTCATGCACGACAAAAGATATATTTGACTATGTCGACTAATATATTGTTTATTAACATACGTTGAATGTGCAAGCCACGACAAACGCCAATACTATACTTTGAAGGCCCATATAATTTTGCGCATAACAACTTTCATATGTATAGACTACAGAGTGTTTTGTGTATAATTTTGTTTATAAGATAGCAAACAAACAGATGATTCTTCAGATGAAAAGAAAAAAATTGCCTATTGACAGTCACCAATGTAAATGGTGCGTTGCTATCCGTGTGGCGAGATGGCAATGACACATGCATAAGACTACCGGCTTAACCTACCTTCTAAACCGGAATATGACATTGACGCTATTGCTTCAGAAATGGGTAAGGCGGTGGTACCAAATACCTGGGCGAGTTGTTGCGGAACTCTACCACCTAGTAGCAACGACGGTAGTGACACGTATAGCTAATCGGTCGCCTTTTACGACCTGCCTGACAGAACGGCAGGTGGTCTATTCTTCAAAGAAGTCCGGACCAACATGGAGACAAATTGATATAATTATTGCTCATTTTCAACAATCTCTTATCAATTCCTACTTTGTTTACATACGGATTAAGATAATACAAGTAATACAATTATGTATTTTGATAAAATGGCAGCCACATATTAAGGTCGACTGACATAACGACTAATGATAAGTAAAAGTTATATCTGCTTTTGACGAACAATTTTTACAGATTACAATAGAACAAAATACAAGATACAACATACAATAATACTCCTAAGACTAACACTATTAAACTTAAAAAAATGCAAAAGGTTGTTTGATGTTTTATTATTGATAACACCTACTATAATTTCAGCAATTTTTTCTAGACAAAATCAAAGAGTAATAAATCGTTGATTCCTAAATCAACAATTATTGTGGTAACTAAAAATTTATTCGCTTACTTAGAGCTTCCATAATTTTGGTACTTTTCCAGTCGTCATTGAAAGTCAAAAATCAGGAGCGAGTTCAGGCGCACAGGTTTTAAGTACTACGGCTGGAATCCCATCAGGGCCACTGGCTTTGTTCACGTCCAGCTTCCGCAGCGTTTTAAGAACCTCAGTCAGACGGATGCGAATTTCCGGCATTTTCACCTCGCATCCAGGCAGAGTGGGAGGTTTTGCGTTGGTGGGATCTAGAAGTGAGTTTTCCGCGAACAAAGTAGCGAAAAGGTTCGCTTTCTCTACAGCGGTCTGAGCCAGCAGTGGAGGAAGTGAGGGGCAGCAGAAATTCGATTCAACCGACTTTGCCAGGGACCAAAACGCTTTACTACCTGAGAGGTACGAAGCCAGTTTGTACCCAATACAGCTGACATGGTCGAATCGAACTTTCGGTAGAGCCTTTTTGTAAGATTGGCGGCCCGGTTGAAGCTTTTTCTTCTATACGTCCTTGGCCTTGCGGTGTTGAACATCTGCCAATGCCAGACATGTCTCACGCTTTAGCCTCTCAACACGTTACTACACCATAAACGATTTTTTTAATGACAACCGCATAAATCTACCGTAAAATGGATCGGACCAGTCCTACACTACAATACCCTTATAGGGTGTATAATGTAGATGTTCACCACTTTTTAATTATTGTAACACCAAATGTATGTATATTAACATATAAAGCAATAAAATATAGAGCATTGAGTGTTGAAAAGTGGTACAATTTTTTGTTTCACTAAAATAAAGTCAATACTAAAAAGTAGCATTTCGCTCCAAACTTCTAAACCGTATCAACGTAATATTATATCAGTTTATTGCGGTCACACGCGTTTGACGTAGATTATATCAATATGATATAGTATCAACTTATCATATTACAATAATTCATCTTACAATCTACTATTCTCTCACAGTTTTAATTATTCTATATTATAATGAAAATACAGGTAACTGGTCTGATCTCATTTGGTCTCGAGTTTGAGTCCTTTTTATTATACATACATATGTGTGTACACATGCAACCTCTCACATAATTATATGCACAACCCGTAGGTGGTAAATTCAGAGTTGGCTACTGAACTCATTTCAGCTATTTTTGACACACACACACACATATACATATATATATATATATATATATATATATATATATATATATATATATATATATATATATATATATATATATATATATATATATATATTTTTTTTCTTTGAATATGTATTCGCTATGTATTCACATATATAAGCGTTTTTAAGTTTTTGTGAACATAAGTTGGACAGGCGCGACATTTATAACGTATTCAGAAATATTCAAGCCAAGTTATGCAAACTGTGTAAAATTCATGCTTACAGAGTGAGACACGTAAAAGCCATTCTGAATTATATTTCAATAGTTTTGTCCAAAGATGTGGTAGATGTAGAAAAAGGGCACTCACGATTAAACGAAGATACTTAGTCCCATAATGTGATACGTGGCAAACCTATTGCCAACCGGGTCATTATCCAATCCCGGGCAATGTTGTTTTCAACAGAGAACGGAAAAAACACATTTTTGTATCGTCCGACCCGAGACCTCACTAGACCACAGAGGCGACACTGTAGATAATATTATGCCGGCGCCAAACATAGCACCAAATATTTGAACAAATGTTTGATTGCTATGTGTGGGACGGTACTTGACAATGTGTTCAAAGTTTGAACAACATCGACATAGTGTACATTGATTTCGCTGTTGAATAAACATATGTCATTTGCCACGCGTTTTAGGTTTTTTAGCCACAGTCAAAGTTTGAATGTGGTGAAATGTTTGCGTAGCCTGCCACACTTGTGCGAAGTTCACTTCAGTTGCGCGACCGCTGCTACCCTATATACATTTTAATTTACTAGCTGTTGCCAGCGACTTCGTCCGCGGTGACTTCGTTTACTAACCTAACTTCGCACAGCTCCTCCCCCGTAGGTGATAGCGTGATAATATGTAGCCTATATGTTGACCTATTAGTAATATTCTTGCAAAATTTGAAGTAAATCCATACAGTACTTTTTGAGTTTACCCCCGACATACCTTCAGACAAACAGACAAAAATTCTAATAACAATATTTTTGGCTTCGATATCGATTGTAGATCACGCCCCAAGTATTCTTTTAAAAAATATTTAATGTACAGTTTTGACTTTTCTACGATTTCATTATATGTATAGATGACCGCTGCTATGGTGAAAGGTCCTGTCGTGCCGCGTACGTACTATGTCGAGATTATTTATTTCACATCCATTTGCGTCTTTTTCGTCGAGGTTATCATATAATTACAAGCACTTATATGATAAAGCGTCCATAAAATTGACGTCCATCTTGTTTGTCGTCTACCGCCATACTGGGGAGAAAAATGCAAATGCAAGAAAAATGTATGCTTTGCAAACAGCATGTCTGGCAGGTTGAGACAATATGTATTCAAATACGTTTGCAAAGTCTTCAAAGATGTGTTCAAATGTTTGAAGCTATGAAGCTATGGCGCCGGCATTAAGATTTTTATTTATTTATTTATTTATTATTCATTTACAATATCATTACAGTTGCCCAAATCGACATCGCAAGTAAACTATAACTTAAAAACGATTCCTTTCAATATATGTTTTAGCACATTCCGTGACATCCGAAAGGCTACTATGATGTATTGTTTATTCCATTTACGCCCTTTGTATTTTTAGAAACTGGAGCACAATCACACTCTGGTGGACAATATTTTCTCACGTTTCATATCCCCAGCGGGTTAAACGACATCAAGTTCGCGTTCCGCTTCACGTACATCAGTTTTAAATTACCTAGCAATGACAAAAATTATTAACAACTAGCTATTACTCGCGACATCGTTCTCATGATTCAAAATTATTACTTACTTTTGCTCACTCTGGTAATAAATAGTTTATATTCTGCCCTATGAACTCATCTATCTTTCAATGAAAGTTCCATCAAAATCGGTCCAGACATTCCAGGGATTACCCCGTTCAAACAGAATGACAGACGGAGACAGAAATTTTAAAAATGGTAGTTTAAGTATTGGTATTGTAAAAATAATACACTGTATTTGAAAAAAAACTAGTTATTTTGAAATCACAGACAGACACTTCAATTCTATTTATATGTATAGATGTGGCATATTGATTTTTAATTAACACTTTAGTTGTGGTCTACGATTTTAGTCTCGCAATTCATTGTTTTTTTTATTTTTTTTATATCATAAGATAGCAAACAATCAGATGGGTTTCCTGATGGAAAGAGTCAACCATCACCTATAGACACCAAAGATCTTAATGGTGCGTTGCTATCTTGTGGAGAGGTCTAATGCCACATGCATAAGTTTACCGGCTACCTTACCCTCCAAACCGGAACACGATAGCGACAAGCACTGACGCTATTGCGACAGGAATAGGTAAGGCGGTGGTACCAAAACCGGGCGAGACAATGCAGAACTCTACCACCTAGTAGCCACGATGGTAGTGACTCGATAGCCAATCGGTTGCCTTTTACGACCTGCCTGGCAGAACGGCAGTTGGCCTATCCTTAAAAGGAGGCCGGGACCAACACGGCGAAAAATTGTTTTTTTATACCATTGTATAACGAAAATGTTGATGACTCTCCTGACTGCCTTACTGCTAGGCATCTCGTAAAAGACGAGACAATGCTAATACGGAAAGCTACATCATGATACTAATAAAGTTGTAGCGTTCTGTAACGTCTCGAATGAGTTTTGGTATACCACCTTATTTTATCCTGCCGTAATAGTGTTGCTGATGGTTTTTTTTACATATACCATAAGATAGTAAGCACTGACACTATTGCGGCAAGTATAGGAAAGACGTTGGTACCAAATAAACCGGGCGAGACGTTGCGGCACTCGTCCACCTAGCAGCCACGATGTTAGTAACTCGTTTCGACAATTGTTCGCCTTTACGAACTGCTTGGCAGAAAGGCAGGTGGTCTATTCTTCAAAGGAGAAGCGGATCAAAACGGTGAAATAGTCTGGCATCGTTTTTGTAGCGCTTATCTGTAGTCATTTCGAAAAATAAAGGATGACGCGTTGCTAGCCGCGTTTCAAAATGACAAAGAAACTAATTAATATTTTAAAACGCAGTAGATGACTCGGCTAAGTATAATTACCATCAAAAGAATCAGAAGAACAAATGGATGAAGTATTCAAAAATACACAAAAAACTTTACTTAATTTTAATTCCTTCCAGCATAATATATATTACATTCTTTTTTAATTAAAACCAATTGTTTTTCCCGATTAAGATATATTTACCGCTTTTATTACCAAAATTGGATTATTGTGTGCAGCACAGACCTGTTTCATGTAAATATTGGATGTAATTAGTTAAGTAAGACAGGATATATTGTGTACTTCGTTTAGTTTGCAAGTTTTCTATAATAAATAATGTTTATATTCGTCTTTTATTTGCCCTCAGACCTACATACAACTTTGTTGTATAGAAATTACAAAGCTTTAGGTAGTTGTTTGCCTATAGGCATATTACGAACGAAAAGATTCCACGCAGTCGACTAACTTACGAGTCGACTCTCGCGAGATTATACTTATATGCGTGGAAGTAGAACCCAGACATACGAAAACCCCGAAAAGTATAAATTCATGTGAAAATGAATGTTTATCGAATTTAAATGATATGTACGATGTAAGTATAAATGTTAGGCTAAGAATATAAGTAATTAATTACTTTTTATAGGAAAAAGTTCCATCAAAACTGTTCGACAACGACAACGAACAGGTTCAAAGAAGAGATTTTTACTTCTTTTAGGCACATGAAATGCCTACATTGGCGTCATCTACCTTGTCTGTGGTTTAGCCTCTCTCGTGTCACTTTGTACCTTTCACTTAATACCCCCGTTACACTAATGTAACGTGGTAACTAATTAACACAAAAGTATCAGTCGGATACTTCTCACTTCTCCCATCCAGCAGACAATTAGGAACTTCGACTAAAAACTACATCCACAAATGAAAATTAAAGAACGCACGTCGTTTTAAAACATACAAAACATATGAACAAAAGTATTAACTGCGAAGTACCTGTGATTACAGAAGCAGCTAGCGACCATTGTCATGTTAATACACATAGTGGAGAAGCAAAACGAGTTTCCTTTCAAGTTTACAAATAATAACACATTGTTTAATTCAGTTTCACCTAAGATGTTGTATATATAATAACTAGCGATCGCCCTGTGGTTAAAATTCCACCATAGCATACACTAAACAATAAATTCTCTTTTAGATTTGACAACAGACGATAGCTATAAAGAAAATAGTATACATGTGTATATATTATTATATATACCACATAAATGTAGTGTGTGTAAAATTTACTTTTATTATTTTGTGTAGTTCTAATGCACATTTAAAAAATATTAAGTGTTTGTATTCCACCGCAATGTAAACTTTAACCGTGCCAAATTTCATTCTCCACCATTTGCGTGATTGTTGTAAAAAAATATTTTATTTCACGTATTAATATACAGATTTTTAACTGAATATCGCACGGGGCAGTTCTCAGTTCGAACTTTTTACTAGATGATAGATTCCACAACATCTCGTTCGGGTATATGGCAGTTCTACCGCAATAGCTACAATGCTTGTCATCGTGTTTCGGTTTGGAGATTAAGGCAATCGATAGAGTTATGCACGTGGCATTGCCAACCCGCCATACGGATAGCAACACACCATTAACATCTTTGATATCTATACACGATGATTTCTTTTTCCATCAAGAGAGCCATTTGTTTATTTGCTATCTAATGACAAAAATATAACTATCAAGTCCTGATAGGTAACGCCAGATAGAACATTTCAAGACAACTAACCTACGGTACGTGTATATGGGCGCTGGAATAATTTTGTTGCAAGAAGTAAACTGAAATTGATTTAAATTGTGACTTTAATTGAAATCTGTATAGATGAAGTAGTTATTTAAATTGGTTAATTTATAGATAAATAAGTAACTTGTAAATAAATTAATGTAATATTTAATTGATTTCTAGTTGTATTTAAAATGTTAAGTTACAATTATTATTCTAAATTCATATCACGTGTTAATGTGACGTCATGGTGTCGTTTCATATCAGATGTTTATAAAAGGGCAGCTATTGTAAGCGGGGAGCATTCTATCGTTGTCTTTCATTGTGTTTGTATCAATTGTCTAAAATTAAAGGAATTATTGTTAAAAGGGCTGTGGTTATTTTTTTATTACAAATACAAATATAACATAATAAAATATAAGTTATGAGCGACGAATATCCAAGCGGTGATGCTACGCCGACATGTATCTAGATCGGAACTAGGTAATTCTAGATGAAATAGGTATTTGGATATTTGCTGAGAAGATAACTATGGACAACTTCACTAAGTCCCAAAATTAGCTAGAACAATAATTCACTTTAAGAGGAACGATTGTTTTCCAAGGTTAAAGGAACGAAAGGTTCTCTTGGCGCCCTTTTCAAGTAAAGGGTACAGAAACAGACAAAAACACTATTTTGCTTCACTTGCGTGCGGAACATTACGATAAGTATATTGTAGTCGGCGTTATTACAAGTATTACAAATAATAGCCGAATTCCTCCGCAAAAAAGGATCTCGTGTCCGATGTCAATTTTATTAATGCCTATGTAAGAGGCTATAAAACGGACGTATGATCATAGTACCGCGTGATAATGTCCGAACTTCACGATAAAACTGCCCATAAGGAACTTAATTCCATCATTAAGTAGTTTTTATGTGAGTAGCGTAAGATAGCAAACAAGTCTCTCCTGTATAATTATCGTCTACAGATATCAACGATGGTAATTATACGTTACTTACTGTTCGTGAGACAGGGTGAAATATCATATGCATTAGTTTACCGGAAACCCCATTTTCCATACAAGCCCCCTTATAAAAAAACAGCAGCGTGTGACAATAATATTATCCCTTCTTAGAAGAGAGATTTGACGGATAGGAACTAATATCTACAATATATAATATACAATATATAATACTACTTAATAAACACCCAACCCCGGACATACAAACATATATGCCCGGACATACAAAACGGGGTTTAGTTTCGATCCCTGTCGAGAATCGAAACTAAACCCCGTTGATTCTTAGTTAGATTCGTTAACCACTTGACCGACGCGACGGGGCAGTCAATATATAATAATTATAAAAAAAAAATATATTAGAATTTTTCTAATATAAAGTGGCATACCACCATAACCTTTTTTTAGTGACATAAACGAGCTATTAGTCTTTTGTTCAATAAATCTCTTTTTTTCGCACGCGACATATCACACGGTGTTTTTCGGGCAAAACACTACAGTTAATATGACTGTCGTTGTCTGCCTGTGCTGATGCTATTGCTGCAGGAAAAGGTGGTAAAAAAGGGGGATGTCACTCCGCAGTTTAGGTATAATCGACAGTGAGCTATCGCTCGGCCCGCACAATAGTCGTGGTCATGTCGCACCCACGCATGTAGTTTAGTATGTAGGTACAAAAACTTCTCAAGTTACAACCCCGTGCCGAAGTTCGTAACTAGATCATAATACTGGGGCACGCAAATAAAATTCACGGCTCGTGCGCGGGTATAAGTTTCAATTTTGCTTGCAGGTGGGTAACTCTGGCGAGTCTAAGTATATTTTTATACCCAAACCTGACTTCGCAAGGGAGTGAATCGGTAGAGTACGGTAGTACTATTAGGTACTAGCTGTTGCCAGCGACTTCGTCCGCGCGGACTTCGTTTACTCCGCACAGCACCTCCCCCGTAGGTGATAGCGTGATAATATGTAGCATATATGTTGACCCGACCTGTTAATAATATTCATGCAAAATTTGAAGTAAATCCATGCAGTACTTTTTGAGTTTACCCCAGACATACATACAGACAAACAGACAAACAGACAAAAATTCTAAAAAATTTATTTTTGGCTTCGATATCGATTGTAGATCACGCCCCAAGTATTCTTTTAAAAAAATATTCAATGTACAGTTTTGACTTCCTACGATTTTATATGTATAGATTCTGTGGTAAATACAAAGTAGTTTACACGCTCTCTGTGTCTCTACAACCGATGAGTATTGATACGGTTATTATCATGGAACATAGAAAACAAGCGGAAGTGGGAAGTACAAACATTTGTATCAGCCCCCCAAGACAAGTGGCATCAACGCTAGGAGAATAGAAAACAAAATGTATGGATTTGACATATACTGTTGATACGAGCGTAAACGAATTTGTAATTGGTAGCCAAGTGTCATTCGTGAAACGAAACGTTATATTGTATCGATCATTTTTGATCAATTTCATACAAAACCTTAGCCAAGTGGCACTTTTGACAAGCAAAATTGGTGATCCAATGATTAGCGAACGCTAGAACCCTGTAAATTACGCTAAAAATGGCGGATAATCACTATTATTTAATCAGCTGTTCTAAATCGTGGATAATATCTGTTAGAATTTTTGATAATTTTAAAGTAAAATGAACGCAAATTGCCATAATTTAAGAGTCCTAACCTAACTAGGGGGTTTTCAATACATTTTCTTTTTTTAAGTCGCAGACGCCTTTGTAATGAATTTCGGTTTTCATCCCCTAACTCCACGGGGAATTAACTCAGAGCAAAGTGACCTTGACAAAAGTTGGTGTCCCTTACCCCCTCCACGTAATGGTGCAACAAAAAAGGGGTGTTATATAGGGTTGAAATTTTCCATCAAAATTTTTCTGTCCTGCGCACGCTCTGACCGCCAACCGAGCTCTCTGTTCATTCTAATATAACGCATTGGCGTCATTTCGACCAAATTGGTAGCCAAGTGGATTATGGCTTGTTTAACGTTCGTTCCATACGAACTTTACGAATTATATCGAATATTGTCTCTGAATTGAATATAATAAAAATAAGAACAGAGTCGCTATATCTGATTCAATTTTGATTGTATGTACCGCGTGAGTGCGAATAAGATAAAATATACTATCTTTTCTTCTTAATTACTGTCATGCCGTAAGTTTCTATATAGCTAACATGTTAATTGAACTCTGTCAGTACTACGGACTACCAATTTAAAGAGTTATAAAATTAAATACTGTCACCAAGATTTATGTATTTATCTTCATTGCTATCAAATTTGATTGTTTTAACATATTTTAAGTAAATCCTCTTTACCTACCTTACAAGTGAACGTAGAATTGTGCAAAATGTTATCGATAGTCACATTTTAAAACTTATGTTTCAGATTTATGAAAGCTGATGATAAATTTATTATTAAAAATGAACAAAAATATGCAAAACTGAACATATAAAACTTCTTTTTTACGTATTTTTTGGCATACATATTTACAGAAATGTAAAATTGATCGAAATCTATTGCTACACTGAAAAATAAACTATCTTTCTTTGTTTCATTAAATTTACAAAATACAAGGGTTGTAACAAGAATATAGTGTTTATAACTTGAACTTATAGTGTCTGTAAAATATTTAAAGACGAAATATTATATTTATCATCATTAAGACATTGTCAACATTTTGCAAACCTATCACTACTTACAATGTGTCTAGGCAGTTCGTTAGAAGCGAACAATTGGGTAAACGAGTCACTAGTATTGTGGCTTCTAAGTGGTAGGGTTCTGCATTGTCTCGCCCGGGTCTAATACCACTGACCCACCTATTTCTGCAGCAATAGCAACAGTGCTTGTTACTGTCGTGTTCCGGTTTGGAGGGTAAGGTAGCCGGTAAATGTATGCATGTGACATTAATACCCCCCCCCCCCCCCCCCCCCCGCCACAAGGATATCAAAGCACCATTAATAATGTGCCACCAAAAGCCTTCTTCATTTGCGTTAATTTTACTTTAAAATTATCAAAAATTCTCACAGATGTTATCCACGCTTTAGAACAGCTGATTGAATAATAGTGATCAACCGCCATTTTAAGCGTAATCTGCAGGGTTCTAGCGTTCGCTGATTATCGAATAATTCGCTACTATTTTGCTTGTCAAAAGTGCCACTTGGCTACGGTCTTGTACGAAAATTGACAAAAATGATCGATGCAATATAACGTTTCGTTTCATGAATGACACTTGGCTACCAATTACAAATTCGTTTACGCTCGTGTCAACAGCTTATGACAAATCCATAAATTTCTCTTTCTATTGTACTAACGTTGATGCCACATCTTGGGGGGCAAGTCTTTTTTGCTTTTAATGCACTTTTCATATAAATAAAACTTATAACCTCGGTGAAAATAATACTTCAAAGTGACGTTTACCGTCAATTCAGAGACAATATTCGATATAATTCGTAAAGTTCGTATGGAACGAACGTTGAACAAGCCATGATCCACTTGGCTACCAATTTGGCCTAAATATCGCCAAAGCGTAATATTTGAATAGTTACTGAGCGTTTGCCACTTGTCTAGGGGGGCAGGACCGCGATCGCCAACTCACATATAAAATAAGCATTATCTATATTTACATATAATAAAATCGTAGGAAAGTCAATGTATGTCCGGGGTAAACTCAAAGAGTACTGCATGGATTTACTTCAAATTTTGCATGAATATCACTAACAGGTCGGATCAACATATAGGCTACATATTATACGCTATCACCTACGGGGGACATATACGCTGTGTGGAGTAAACTAAGTCCGCGCGAACAAAGTCGCGGGCAACAGCTAGTTGCATATAAACTACTAATGCAAAGATTGTTTCATTGGTCGTTTTCATTTTGAACAAC
Organism: Apodemia mormo; assembly: GCA_036924255.1. Lineage (NCBI taxonomy): Eukaryota > Metazoa > Arthropoda > Insecta > Lepidoptera > Riodinidae > Apodemia > Apodemia mormo. Next base: position 43,794,863 of record JAUPFN010000001.1, on the reverse strand, counting down.
AATAATCCGAAACACACAAACAGAACATTTAAAAATGTACCAAACTGCGTTACAATAAATTTAATTTTGCTACAAAAAAAGAGAATTTACGTCCTTTTGTAGTCTATTCAAAATAGACTCAGTTATAATTTGGACATTTTCGTAACAAATTTTTATGTAAATACATTATAAAGACACTCTGGTATATACGAGAGTGGATTGAAAAGTATTCGGCCTAACCAAGAAAATAAAAATATACTAAATCAGTTATATTCACCATCAAGTTCGATGTACTTTTGCCATCTCCTATTCAAAGCATTTAGACCGTTGAAAAAAATGATTCTTCGTTAGAGTCAAAATATGCGTCTACTGCTGTTTTGGCTTCGTCGTTTGTCGAAAATCTTTGACCTCCCAAGTGTTTTTTGTAGGTTAGGGAACAGAAAGAAGTCTGACGGTACCAGATAAGATGAATAAGGCGGATGCGGTAATAGTTCAAAGCCACAGTTGTGGAGTTCAGCCATTGATTTGCACAGACGTGTTAACAAGGGCATTATCTTGATGAAACAGGACTTTTTTTTTCTGAGCATTCCTGGACGTTTTTCTTTTATTTCCTCTCGTAAACGACGTAGTAAGACACAGTAGTAATCAGAGTTTATAGTCTGACCCCTTTCAAGATAATCAATAATAATCATACCCTTCGAATTCCAGAATATTGAAGCCATTACCTTATTTGCCGACAAAAGCGCCTTAGCCTTTTTGGGGGGTGGTGAACCAGGTCTTCTCCACTGTTTTGATGTTGTTTTGTTTTAGGCGTACGGTAATGAACCCATATTTCGTCCATTGTAACAAAACGATTCAAAAAAATCATCTGCATCCCCTTCAAATAACTCCAGTCACGTGAAATAGTCAATCGCTGACTTTTTTGTTCAACTGAAAGCAGTCGCGGAACCCACCTCGCAGACACTTTGTGGAAACCCAATTCGTTGACTATGATATTTTGAGTTCGTTCATAAGAATATTTATATATAATATTTCGCCTACAATCTCGGCTATCTCTCTCATTATTAATCTGCGGTCTCCCATAATTAAATCAAGTACTTTTTTTAATATTTTCGTCAGTAGTGGACGACGAAGGCCTTCCAGATCGGGGTTTATCTTTTACACTCTCTCTGCCACGCTTGAATTCTGCTATCCATTTTTTGACGAATGAATAAGACAGAGCAGAATCCCTAATGTACTGACCATATCATCATAGATGGCTTTCGGTGATAGCCCCTTCTTATGGAGGTACTTAATGACGGCACGCTACTCGATTTGCTCCATTTGCAAAAAGTATGTCCGATTGCTTTGTTAAAAAAATTATAAAATCACAACAAATTGCACACGTTTCAAACTTCACACAATTAACTACTCTGAACTACACTAAATAATGTAGGTAAATTTGATTTTTAGAACTGAATGGATCCGTGTTAAGCCGAGTACTTATCAATCCACCCTCGTACATAAAATATTACTGCTTCGTAATAGTACTTTACGGGATTATACTTCAAAATCGAATAATTCTAGCTGATGGTGGTGTGTTGACAACCCCTTGCCTCGAAAGTATCATCACGCACGGTTCTCTTGCAGGGTAACAGAGTAAACCGAACGTCTGTAGACTTCCCAATTCACCACGATTTACCGGTTTGTCGGTTGGCGAGATGAGTGGTGATCCTTGACGCCGCATTTTACAGACCTTATAACGATTATCGACTATTTCTAGCGATAACTGGGATCGACGGCTTTACACGCTTATCCGAGGCAAGGAGTGGTAACACACCACTCGTTAGATTGAGGTTTTGTATTTTCGAGAACAACCTCGAAAAACCTCAACACTTTTATCCCGATCCAACTATTGAACCCGGTACTTCATGATCTGAGTCGTATAGGCTATTAAAGCCTATACGACTCAGACTATAAAGCTGTCTAACACACGGCCCGCAGGCTGCATGCGGCCTACAGCTTGTGATTGTGCGGTCTGCAAAGTATTTCAATCTACCACAAAATACACAAAATTTATTGTCTTCTTGCGGGTAAGCTGCAAGAAATCTCACTACAAGATAAGCTCGCCTTTTGTACTATTATGTTTTATTTTATAAATCCCTTTACTGTACCTTTTTGTGTATTTTCCTTACTTGTATACTTATATATCAATTTTTATTCGTTTTTTATTTGGAAATTTGTGAGTTGTCTTTGCGCCCCTCCAATCTCTTTGGTAATTCATATTAGCCCAGGATGGTATCTGGCTTGGACAGCCCTGCCCTAGATCACCAGGCAGTCAAATGCCTTGGATGAGTACGTAAAGATGTCCATGCTAATTATCGAAAGAAGCTAGCAATAGTTATTATCAAGTTATCAGTCAGGTAAAACGCAGTGTTAGGGTCTCTGAAGTCTGGACAAAGAACACTCTCCAAATGAAAATCGTGAGAAGCGTTGGCTTATTCTTTTTACTTTAGAAATATTTCATGTTTTACAGTGTAATCGGAAATAATTAATTGGTATATCGGATTAGGCTGTTGTTAATTACATCCGTGCCTTGAATTTACAAGCGGTTTCGGTTTGCCAGCAATATTATAAATGCGAAATTCTACTTAAACATTTCGCAGGACACATTGTTATTAAGCTAATTATTATTTAAATTAATGTACAAGCTATAGTGGTTTGCTTAAACCTAGTTCGTGCTAGACAGTTTGACATCATTTTGCGGCAGAGAAAACTTTTCCACAATGGGTGAAACTCGTAATCAAGCTAGCATTAGTTGAGTCAACCACTTAGCTGTGTAAATCACAACGATAAAAATTTAGTATACATACAATAGTATTGTTATGAATAATCAAGAAACGTGAAGAGTTGGAACGCTGGAGAGATCTAGAAATAAAAGAAAGAGATAGCTACCTATTAATAAACAAATAGTCGGCCGGTATCGGCATAGCTATACCATAATGGTCTTTGTGGAATATAGCATAAGGGAATAAATAATGAAAATAGCGAGTACTAGGAATTGTTAGGGCGAGCGAAGCGAGCCCTACACTAGGCCACTTTTGTGGTACATTTTTCTGGAAAAGTATCGCACCTTTAGGTTTGAGCTTTGACGTGGTGGTTTAAATTCATGTCTAGATATGTTATCTACCATTAAAATGCTATTTCATAAACACTAAAAAATAGAAGAAACATTTTGTATTAGAATTTTATTACTGCTAACGCCATCTATTATAAAACTTACAAGTTAAAATGCTACAAAGCTACACTAGGCGACGATTTGTGCCCTGCGACTTTCTATGCACTTTTGTGGTACATTTTACTAAAAAAGTATCGCACTTTTAGGTTTGGGCTTTGACGTGGTGGTTTAAATTCATGTCTAGATATGTTATCTACCATTAAAATGCTATTTCATAAACATTAAAAAAATAGAAGATACATTTTGTATTAGAATTTTATTACTGCTAACGCCATCTATTATAAAACTAACGAGTTAAAATGCTACAAAGCTACACTAGGCGACGATTTGTGGTACCCTTTAGTGGTACATTTTACTGAAAAAATATCGCACTTTTAGGTTTAAGCTTTAGCGTGGTAGTTTTATTTCATTTAATTCATTTTCGTTCACTCCATTTTAATACTACATTAATCTATTAAAACACTTGTACTTTTTAACTTCCCACTACGTATGTAGATAGATTTTGCTCCGATTTTCAAAAATGGAATTTTCACCGTATGTTCACGTTTTGTGGTCTTAGGAACCATTTTCGACTATTTTCGCGATGTTACGTAAGTATGTCTGTATGTATGTGTGTGTGTGTGTGTGTGTGTGTGTGTGTGTGTGTGTGTGTGTGTGCGTGTGCGTGCGTGCGTGCGCGTGCGCGTGATGTGCGCGTGTGCGTGTGTGTGTGTCAACAACTCATAAGTTTTGAACGCCTGGACCGATCGAAACGCGGTTGATGGCATTCGATTGGATTCCGCTTAACTTATACTTCCTAAAAATTTTAACCAAATGGGCCCAAGAGAATTAGAGAAATTTTGAAAAAACCCAAAAAAAATTGTGGCGAAAAAATTACGTCTAATGCACAAATTGCCTCAAAATCAGTTTATTCGTTTGGAAGTAATCGTTGACGAAAATTTTGAAAAGTGTTTTTTCGACATAACTTCGAAATATTTCAACCAATCATTTTTTGGTATTCCACGATATTTTAATACTAAAAAAATTACGTCGAATGCCCTTATAAAAATCAAAACCGAATCTTATTTTCAAAAGTTACAGCTTTTCAAATATTAAAATTACTATTGCGGAATTTTGCGCAAAGTTATATAATATTTTTGAAATAACTTTCAGGCTAATATACCGATTGACTTCAAAATTTATCATCTTTTCTCCTTTAACAACTGCACCACGTACCGTTAATTGGATAAAAATCGGTCAATTTTTGGGACCTATCAATGACGAAAATTTTAGAAAAAAATGTATTTTGAAATTGTTTCGAAATTTTTTTTACCGATTTTTTAGCTAAAGCTATATAAATTAAGTTGAATGCCATTTGAAAGATCAAAATCGATCATCGTTTCCAAAATATACAGCTTTTCAAAAATCAATAAACTGCCATTTTTATCAAAATAGATGTTTATACTGAAAAACCTATGCTTATAGTTTTTACTATTTTGAGCTTAAAATACGTTAATTTAGCGGGAAGTTTCAGGGATGGCTTGCAAGGTCAACCATTTACAGATTACAGAAAGTGATAGGTGACCAGTCTATCACCAACTGGATACTTTTCCAATCCCGGGCAACTTTGTTTTTATCAGCAAACTGAAAAACCGCATTTTTGATTTGCCTGACTCGGGAATCGAGCCCCGAGAGTATCTCTGAGGGAAAAATTCGAAAAATTTATTCGCTGAGTTTTAACCGTCAATTCTTCGTGCCTGCGGTAAGTCCAATATTAATTTTAAAAATTTTGAAGGTTCATTAAATTAAATTTTCTTTAAAAGATCAACTTTTATTTTTAATACTCATTTTTCCTAGAAATCTCGTTTACAAGAAAGTTACCATAAATAAAAATTGATTTCTATCAATATTAGACTTCAAGACCGAAGTGGTGGCGCGAGATAGATCTTGAGTTGCTACATATTATAGGTAGGTAGATACTATATTATAGGTAGACCAGAAAATATGGTGTAAAATATGTAGATAACCTTTATAATTGTTCTGTGTAGATAACATTGACAATTATAGAAATCGTGTTTTTAATAAATCAAGAAAATTTTAAAGAATTTTTAATTTTTAAATTGGCTAATATAAATAAAACTTGTAAAGCCTACTTAGCTGTGATAATATTTGTTTGAAATTTTTTATATGTAACTACTACTACCGTGATTTTTTCACACATCCAAAATAAACCGTTTAGGTTGTAAAGGAGAGAATCTAACAAAAATTAGAAATTTAAAGCTTAACATTTCACAACAGGATCCCATAGCCGAAAAAATGTTTTTGCAAACTCGAAATATTTTTTTAAAAACCTATCCAAAGATACCTTACACTAGGGTACGCGAGAAAAAAATAATCATCCCCACTATAGATACGTAAAGAGAAGATCCCCTAAAAATTTTTTTCAAGAAATTATTTACTTCACCATTTCGTCGGCGCAACTAATATGTAAATTCAAGGCACATAACAGCTTTCTAGCACAATTAGACGGACATGGCAAAACAATAAGGCTGGTTTTAGTGTCACGCTAACCGCACGCTGGCGCCGGTCTGTAGTTATGGTGAGAATATTTATATAGAGAGAGAATATGTATGTAATTATGGTGGCGTTTTTGAGTCGCGCTGACGGCCGTAGGCTACATACATCAGCGTCGACCGTCAGCGTGCGGTCAGCGTGACACTAAAACCAGCCTTACGATGTCTAGTTGAGTTCGTAACCCTTAAAAGCTCTTAGATCAAGCAGAAGCTGCGAGAATCGTTATACCAACCAAGTCAACCAGAAAGGAAAAGGAAGGTAAATCAAGGGAGCATTCTTGACTCGACTAGTAAGCTGTGAGAATTGTAGCACCAGCACCAGAGAGCATACTAGAGTCGATCTAGCACGGTGACGGCCAGTGGATTGCCCTAGATATCGCCGGATTTATTGAGCGTAATAGATTTTGCTAACTTTAAGTCACTATTTGGAACAAATACCGTACAAATTCGGGAAGAATTTGATTCATTTATTTCATGTGATCCAGTCTGAAAGATAAGATAATCAGTAAGCATGTAGCATTTTGTCACACTGCTGCCAACGCGCATTAACACCATTTGCGTCTATAGGGACTATAATCGATGGTTGCTTTCCATCAGGATAGCCATCTGCTTTTCTATACATATAATAAAATCGTAGGAACATTATTATGTACCTAAATTGAATATTTTTTTAAAAGAATACTTGGGGCGTGATCTACAATCGATAACGAAGCCAAAAATATAGTTTTTAGAATTTTTGTGTGTTTGTCTGTTTATATGTCTGGGGTAAACTTAAAAAATACTTCATGGATTTACTTCAAATTTTGCATGAATATTACTAACAGGTCGGGTCAACATATAGGCTAAATATTATCACGCTATCACCTACGGGGTAGGAGCTGTGCGGAGTAAACGAAGTCCGCGCGGACGAAATCGCAGGCAACAGGTAGTTTGCTATATATGATGGTAAAAAACGTCAGAAGACTATAAGATTTGACTACCGATAAGAATACTTGTTTGTTCCTAACCGTTCTCGTGCCTTATTTCGATATTTATTCGATACTTAACTTTTGCACACGACAAATAAAATACACTTTTATTAATTAACAACATTGAAACAAATTTAAATAAATGTTATAGGTGAATCCTTAGAGAAATGGGTTCGATCAACACGACACGAAAATTCTCGCAAATTAGTGAATGAAACTAATAGAATATATTTTTAGAAGCGGAGAAAGTATTTGTTACTATCCACTTCGTTTTAATTAAAATCTTGATGTACGTCATAAAACTTTCATTTAAATAATTGAATGTTTTGCACAAAGTTGGAATGTTGTGAGCGATTTGTATTTTTTATATCATAGGATTGTAAATAAGCTGATGGTACTAGTGATAGAATAGGATAACCGCCGCCTAGACACTATCGTTATGGTGTGTTTAGGGTTGCCAACCATACTTCGCGGATCGTTCAGTGTTTTTTTTACACACTACGAAAATCTGTCTAGTTTTTTTTATTGCATCTACTGTGTGTACACAATGTGTACAACATTTTTTTAAAGTAAAGTAAAACTTTTATTCTATCGCCCCAACATTTTTCGCTAATCTATCGCATGTCGCATTACAGCTGGCCGAGGAGTAGGAATAAAGTGAAAGAGACACGGTACGGCAATCAAGGCCAATATGGCGGCGCCCATAGCTCTTATTGTATTAATTACGTATTCCGTACTCTAATAAGCAAATTCAAATTAAATTTTATAATTGAAAATATTTTGTCTACTATTGATTTTCCATTTTACCAATCACATTTTTCAATAATTAAGTTTTTTTAATTAATGCCCTAAATCAAATATTTTCAAAAAAAGTTAGTTAAATGCCTACAAACCGAAAAAAGTGTCACTTACATCGTGGTGTCACAAAACCAAACAATTATTTTTATTTATACGAAAACTATTAGCACTAGAATCAGTATTAATATTTGCAACGCTTAGGTAATTATAAAATAATATTTTCCCGACTTTCCAAAAATAGTTTATCTTTGGCACAAAGCAGATCGTAATCGAGGGAATATGCGTGTGGAAAGTAGGCATGGAAATTATTGTTAAATTAGGTTAACTGGTATGTTGTTAAAATTAATTAATATTTAACAGTTATTTATTTATGTTCTATTATATCAGTAGTAGCCTGATATATTAAAATAAATATTAGAAGCAGCAAAAACGCAAAGCCGTCGAGTTAGCGACCAAAAAATATGGTCCTCTGGAGTAGTTTAACAGTTACTATTATCATAAATCATGGTAGCTCAAATATTTTTAATAACATTATTATCCTATATGAAGTTATTGGTAATGTTTAACAGTATTGGCTAATATAAATAACAGTTGTTAATTGTTAAAAAAATGTAGTACGAAATTTAAAGTTTGAGCTTAGAGCCCACCCTAATGGTATATCTTACGAAGCGAGAAGTATTTTATGAGGAGTGGGAAACTAAGTGGTTAAATTTAAGATTGTTTCTTAAAAGATAACTAGGTGATTATATTTCAATAAGGTTGTAAGGTTTAAATCTTAGCCAAGATTAATATTTTTTCCAAATAAGTCACTTCACTAGCGTGTATCTGAAGTCACAATTTGTCGTGTAATGCCGACGACGGCTTGCAGGGCACTGCACTGTGCTGATAAGACGATTGCATTTACTGCGGGGTAAAGTAGCAATTTTGCTATTGTCGATAATTGTGTCTAGCTGCTGTCTCGATTTTATGAATTATTTCTAATAAAAGTTTGTTGTTTTTATTTAAATATTCGTCAGACCTTTCAGAATTTTAATAATTTGGCAATTATTTCTAAAAATCATAGAAGCGATGAAATATTTAATATGTTAACTGTTAAATGATCCCTGCCTAGTGAAAAGTCAAGGTGTGATTTTAACCTTAGGTTATATAAATAACATCACAGATTTTTTCCCAGTGTTCGCCTTTGAAGAATAGACCAACTGCCGTACCGCCAGGTAGGTGGATTAAGGCGACTGATTGGCTATATGTGTCACTACCATCGTTACTACTTGGTGGTAGAGTTCCACAACGACTCACCGGGGTATTTGGTACCACCGCCTTACCCATTCCTGAAGCAATAGCGTCAATGTCATATTCTAGTTTTGAGGGTAATGTAGCCACTAGACTTATGTATATGGTACTGCCATCCCGCCACACGGATGGCAACACACCAATAACATCTTTTGGTGCCTATAGGCGATAGTTTCTCTTTCCATCACCAGAGATATAAAAAAATATGGCGAATTTATGATCTTAGGCACGCAGGTCTTTATTACACTTAGTATTGTAGTTGATGAGCTATTTTGATTAATAGCCGCAACTTGATAGTTTTCTTGTTCGCATAGACGGCTCCCAATATTGCACACGCAATAAAAATCTCTAGAAGTAAGGAGGTGGTACGTAAGGGAACGTGCCCATACTAGGTGACCCGTTTTTACAATTTTTTAGTAAGATTATTCACTACGTGACTACCAAAACCTAAGACTGGAACAAAAATATCTTGTTGTACAATCAAACTACTAATTACATTCGCGATTGGCAATTCACAAATGTAGATTTTTGCCACACGATTTAATACTGTCATCACTAATCGCCCAACAATGACGTCCAATTATTAAAAAGTGCTTCGGACGAATTTTTTAGAAATACTGCTTATTTATAAGCAACAAAGTTTTTATTTTTATGTGCTTGATTTCTCACTAATACCTAATAACTAAAATATCTGAAATTTAGCCCCACAAGTAGAAAAAAATTGATTAGTTTAAAAATCTCGAAGTTATGTCAAAAAATATTATTTTCAAATTTAAAAAAAAAAAAAAAATTTTTTGCCTTTGATGAAAATAAACTACAGAGCGACACCCTCCTGAAATCGGTTCCGAGCAAAGTTTGGCAGAGCCTAATCGAATGTCATCAACCACACTTTGATAGGCCAAGCTGTTCAAAAGTTCTGTGGCGTTTACGAGTACATATACACACACATACAGACATACTGACGCCATCGTGAAAATTTTCGTTAAAGGTTCCTAGGACCTCAACACGTAGAGATCTGGTGAAAATTCGATTTTCGAAAATCGGAGCAAAATCAGTAACTTCCTTATACTGCATAAGTAGCGGAAAGTTTAAAATAGTAATTTCATGTTCAACTTAATGTACCTACTTTCGAAATTAAGACTTGGTTAGTTTTTGACCGATAATCGTCGCAAGTGTTATTTTTTTTTAACCTTTGTAGTAGATACGATTTTGTGAATGTATACATTCTGAAATTTAAATTCATATCATTCATATTCACATATTACCATCTACTGTGCGTTCCAACTAAGAATAGGATCGCGCTTGTTATCAACTTCATACCACAAGTGTGAAATTAGTAATGTCAGCAAAAAAAATTTGTTTAAAAATATTGCTTTGATTAAAGAAAAAATAACGTTTTAATATTATTTTCATTAATAACAAATTGTTAAAAAATTAGTCTAGCTGTTCATCTATGTATATAAAAAAATCGTGTTAGTTGCACCACTTATAAGTTTAAAACGACGGGGCCAATTTTGTTGCGATTTTTATGGTATTGGGTTGTCTGTCCAGAATAGGCTAAAAAGTATTAAAATATAATATTCAAAAAGAAAACAGTAAAATATATCAGTCTAGCCATTAATCTATATGTATATTATATTAACATATAAAAGTTGTGTTAGTTATTTTATACCTTATTTTAATACATGGTAACATGATCTGATGGGAATCTAAATAAAAAATATACCAATTAGAATGAAAATATATTTTTTTAAAGTATTTCTTTGTTAGTGGTCTAGTGGTCCAGCGTTGACCACGTGAGGTCCCGGGTTCAATTCCGAGGTCGGGCAACTTAAAAAAAAGTGTTTTATCAGTTTTCTGATAAACATGTTTCCCGGGATTAGAAAATACCTGGTTGGCGATAGGCTTGCCACCTATCACATTTGTGGGACCAAGTATCTTCGGCTAATCGTGGGTGCACTTGTGATACCTCTGCCTACCAATTTGGGGATACGCGCGTGAGGATACTTTTCTTTGTTGGAATTTTTTGCACACCTTACTCATCACTTATGAAGTTTTTGCAAAATGCGGAGCAATATGTCATCCTGACAGTCCATTCTCAGTTGGAATGCATAGTACATATTAAAATATGAGGTATATTAAGAAAAGATTTCTGGAAAAGTTTCAGTCTTAATTAAATCAAATAAAAAGAAATATATAATATCTAATGTTATTTATTTCTATTTTATGTTAAGACTATAACTTTTCCAAAAGTACATTAAAACTTTAAAACTGCATAGGCTAAATTGGAATACAAAATTGTGTATTTTGATTTAAATGCAACCATTTCCAAAATATTTGTTTTGAGATTCTTACTAATTATCTTTCAAATAGTCAAGGATTGTTCAGTTATAATCTAAAGTGAAATAGTGGCCAGTGAGTATGAAAATGTATTAAATTTTACAAATTTTTTTGGAGTTTTGGTTCCACCACTTTACCTATTCCTGTTGCAATAGCTTAATGTCTTTCACTAGACCTGTTGCAATAGCTTAATGTCTTTCGTGTTTAGATATGGAGGGTAAGTTAACCGGTTAACTTATGCATGTGAGTTTACCATCTCCCCATGTCATGGATAATAACGCACCATTAAAATCTTTGGTGTTTATAGGCGATGGTTTTCTTTTTTCATCCAGAGAGCCATCTGCTTGTTTGCCACCTTATAAAAAAAATCACTTATTAAATTTTATTTAATGTTGCCATAATGTGATAAAAATAAATGTTGACAATGATCAAAAATATGTTAAGAAATTACCAATACTAGTAAGCAACACAATTTTGGTTGGTCAACCTTATCTTTAGTGCTTGCCTCTATACATATATATTTAAAAAGTTTCAAATAAAAAAACATGCTACCAATAAATAAATATTATACACCCAATTAAAAAGCAATTATCAATATTTATTCATCTTAGTTGTATATCAAGAATGCATCATGTTTGTGTCATAATATGTATTATAGGGTAGCATAAAGATGAAAATTCTGGATTTGTGGATTTAAATGTATCACTTTTCTTGAACTATATAAATTATAAACATAAACATTTTAAACCAGTAACTCAAGCTTTTTTATCAATCTACACTAATATTACAAAGGGGAAATATTTGACTTTTTTTTCTTATGATATAACTCAAAACCGATTTTATTATTTCACCTTAAGAAAGATACATCATATAGGAGTGAGATAAACTACTTTTTTACCTGACTTGGCAAAAGAAAGTAATGATTTTGGGTCACATATCAAAAACAGTATCTAATTTATACCCAATGAAAATATAGGTAATACATAAAAACACAACAGGTTTTCACTCATCACCAATAATATAAGAGTTACTGAAAACTTCAAGGCCCACAATTTTTCAATGATTTCTATTATTTAGCTGCAAATAATTAATTGTTCAAAAGATTGTAATAACTGTTTCAATGTCATCCCAAAATAAAACAAACATGGTGACATGACACAAACATACAAAGTATACTTCATGCATTCAAGTTTTGAGAACCACAATTCTCAATTTTTTCCCATTAATAGAGATATCTATGAGTAAATGCAAGATGTCAAAACCTTTAAACTACTATGCAGGCTTATCAATGGTGCCATTAATTATAAGGAGCTTCGAATGATTTACAGAATTACTCTTGAACGATGTAACTGTACATAGAAATCACTGTTTACCATTCATCGATACAAAGAGAAAATTTTAAACCTATACTTTTTTACCGATAGCTCGGTTCACCAAAGAATGTTAAAAATAGTTAATGCTTCACCGATACTATTATTTGCAGATAAAGTGATTCGAACAACCGGAAAAATATACCAAGAAACATATTAAATAAAATGAACAAATGTAAGTTCTGCTTTTACAAACTGATTAGTATATATTAATACTAGCGACCTGCCTGTGGTTTCACCCGTGTAGCTTTTCATCCCGTGGGAATATTGGAAAGGTTTATATACTGAACTTTCCTCAAGAATCAATCTATTTAAAAAAAAAACGCATCAAAGTCCGTTGTGTAGTTTTAAAGATTTAAGCATACATAGGGACAGACAGAGAAAGCGACTTTCTTTTATACTATGTAGTGGTTACATGTATAAATGTGAAAGTTTGGATTTTGGATGGACGGATGTTTGTTACTTAATCACTACTAGTTCTATTTTCTGTTTATGTTAGATTCACTTATAGTGATGCTCAGGAAATGTTAGTCATTCCGAAAAATACTGATTATTTTTATTAAAATACTAGCTGCACCTTGCCGCCCGCTGCGTTATAAAAGTTTTTGGTGAATCCCGCAAGAATGACTTATTTTTCCGGGATAAAAAGTAGCTGCCGTGCTTCTCCAGGTTAAAGTCTACCTGTGTGCTAAATTTCATTTAAATGCGTTCAGTAGTTTTAGCGTAATTGAGTAACAAACATCCATCCATCCAAAATCCAAACTTTCACATTTATAATATTAATATATACTAATCAGTTTGTAAAAGCAGCACTTACATTTGCTTGTTTTATTTATGATTTTTGGTATATTTTTCCGGTTGTTTAAATTCACTATATCTGCAGATAGTAGTATCGGTGATGGATTAATTATTTTTAACACTCTTTCGGCGAACTGAGCTATTGGTAAAAAAAGGTTTTGGTTTAAAATTTTCTCTTTGTATCGATGAACGGTGAACAGTCATTTCTATGTACAGTTACATCGTTCAAGAGTAATTCTGTAAATCATTCGGAGCTCAATTATAAGGTATTGTGAGTAAAATAGCTGCACTTTAAGTTGTAAATAAATATTGCAAAGGCTGTTTAAAATTTCATATGATGTAATCTATATATACATATAATAAAATTGTAGGAAAGTCAAAACTGTACATTGAATATTTTTTTAAAAGAATACTTGGGGTGTGATCTACAATCGATATAGAAGCCAAAAATATAGTTTTTAGAATTTTTGTCTGTTTGTCTGTGTGTCTGTTTGTCTGTATGCATATCCGGGGTAAACTCAAAAAGTACAGCATGGATTTACTTCAAATTTTGCATGAATATTACTAACAGGTCGGGTCAACATATAGGCTACATATTATCACGCTATCACCTACAGGGGAGGGGCTGTGCGGAGTAAACAAAGTCCGCGCAGACAAAGTCGCAGGCAACAGCTAGTAACAAATAAGTTTGTTTAAAATGTTTTTCTTTTTATTTAAGAAAACAATTGTTTGATTATTAAGATGTATGTATTTATTATATATTTTAAGATTAAATTGATTTATATTTTAGGATATAATTGATTCTACCCACTGCACTTTGTATTAAGTGATACAGTTATTATCACACAAATATAGACAAGATGTAAATGCAATAATGTAAAACTTTAAATAAATCAACTGAAAAAATACTCAAAATAGTTAGTATATTTAATTTTTAACAGGATCTATTTTATTAAAAGTCAGTAGTACTTTGTTTCTATACTGACCACATAGTACTTTTTAATTATATTATACTACACAGGTTGTCCAAAGAAGTGACATGCAAAGGTAAAACTTAGATGGCTCCTAACATCACCTTAATGTCGATTATAGCAAATTAAAGCCTATTAAGTACTTTTTTATTAAAGTATTTTAAAAGCATAGAGTATAGGACATTTTCAAAGTCACCAAGGACTGAAAAAATTTAACATTTTAGCGTTGTCTACAATTTAAAAAAAGGTTGAAGTTGATCCTGCTAAGATTTTTCAAAAACTCACAAAAATCGTAATAAAAGAGTTTCTTACAGTAATAATCAGTCTGGACAGTTTTGCATTATTTCATATACATAGTGTAGAGTGTAGACCTTTATATAGATAAGATATAGAAAATACTGCCTGATGAATAACACTATTATTTGCAATATCAATGGCTTTGTACCTTATAAATATGTATGTAGTAAATTATCTGATATAGATAAAGAATCAGCTGATGTAGTAGAAGCCCAGGAATTTTTTTTTAAAAGGTTTAACTTTTACTGCAATGTTAATATAAAAGTATAGATTTGCAAATGCAATATAATGATATTATTAGTTATTGGTCTTACTAAAATGCTGTCTGCCACTTATCACACAAATATTGTCAAATTATTTTATATACAAGTTTTTCCTTTACTTCACCCTTATACCTAAAAGTTTAATAAAACAGGCAACTATGCCCTTCCAAGGCTATTTTCGTCAATAACACCAGTGACTTATTGAAAAAAAGACACATTAGCATATTTAAAATCATGAGTGTATAGCACTCATGATTTTAAATATGCTAATAATAAATATATTTTAAAAAAATTGAGAAATTTAAAGTGCAGACAAAATTATTAACTAGTACCAAGTTTATTATACTTTAAATTTCATTATTTTTGAAGAACCACATCAAGAAAGTGATCAAAGCTATATCTAGATATCAAGGGAAATAAACACTGCGAAACCATAATCTCAAGAAGTTAGGTATCTAAGAGTCTCCACAACCAGTGAAGTTGTATTAGGAATTATGAATATAGACGAAGCTAACTGCCCAGATTGCTATGTGTAATAATAAACTATTTGTAAGACCATTGCCTTTAGGCACAGTCATATATACTAATATATATAGGTAGGATAAGTTGACCCTCCTAAATAATTTATTTTTATTTTAACAATATTGAAAAGTTTCATCAAGCAGTATTAACAATCTTGTAGAAATTTACTAATTAATGTAAGTGAAAAATAATAGTACCATGTCATTTGAAAGATCTTCAGTTGTGTGCCCTTGAACTCCACAAGACGTTATGAGATCAGCCCCCTACACTCTCATCATGCACCTTAATGTCCTGTATCAATGTCATTAATTTGTTAGTAAACAAACCAAATGTTTCAATTTCAATATGATAATGAGTACCTAATTGTCATATGATTTCTTGTCTTGGTACAATGTTATAATTTTAAGAATAACATTTATAAATATTTTCAAATGTTTATTTTACAATCTTAAGTTTTTCAAACACATCATGTTAAGGGCTCATAACAGTATACCAATGGCAATGTAGTATGATTTTTTTATTCAAGCACTACTGGAAAGAAATGGTTTTCAAGCAAAACTCAAACACCGCGATTTTGGATAGCGGCAGCGAAGCACCAGCATGCATGCAGGTCTCCGCTTACCTGACCGACTTTTCACACGACTTCCTCTTCTGCGTTTCTGAACGCGACCGGTACGAACTCCGGTCATTTTTTAAATATAAATTTAAACAATAACGTAACAATTATTAATTATGTTCACAGCGTACTCACAAAATATGTCGATCAATGAAAAACATTACAATAATATATATTTGTAAAGCCAAAAGTCCACAATGTGCACTACAACAAATCAAACTGCAAAAACTTATCACAATTCACACGCGAATTACAATTACTGACTCCATAGAAAGACTCCAAGACAAAGAGAAGAGACGAAAATTATTCTAAAGATTTGAAGAGCAGCAAATGCCAAATAGCAATTGACATTCATGACATTCATAAGACATTTGACAAAGTCAGAACATGTCACATCCAAGGAACTTATATCGATAACTGGAATTTACAAAGCCATATGTGAAAAATAAAAATGTACTTTATTTTATCGAACATAAAATTGACATTTGTTTCTTACTTAACAGAGGGGAAAAACGTTCTGAGCAAGACCACGACAAGAGTGGATGTTGTCCCTTTCTTGCAATTGCCAGTGTAAATAAAGCTCTCTGATGGTAGATTTTTATATATTCGGTAATCGTTAAATTCCTTTTATTCATACACGTCGATAAATACATTAGCATAAAATGCATTGTAATTAACACAGTGAGTACTAAAACGTGCTTATTTTAATTACTAGCTGTTGCCAGCGACTTCGTCCACACGGACTTCGTTTGCTCCGCACAACTTCTCCCCCGTAGGTGATAGCGTGATAGTATGCAGTCTATATGTTGACCCGACCTATTAGTAATATTCATGCAAAATTTGAAGTAAATCCATGCAGTACTTTTTGAGTTTACCCCGGACATACATACAGACAAACAATAAACAGACAAACAGAGAAAAATTCTAAAAACTATATTTTTGGCTTCGATATCAATTGTAGACCGCGTCCCAAGTATTCTTTTACAAAAATATTCAATGTACAGTTTTGATTTTCCTACGATTTTATTATATGTATAGATTACGTAATTACTTATGCAATTAAAAGCTGTTTCTCAAATTAGTACAATTACTTAGTAGTAATTTGCAAACTACGCATGGCCGCACTTATATATGGCGTTTGCGCTTTATTTAGTTAGTAGAAAGAGACACACTCCACCAATGTCGTGGTACTCTTCGGAGCGATTTTGAAGCACATGTGAAATTCCGGGTAGAATGTAACTTCCTTGGTCACATCAATCAGGATTCATCAAGACCTCAGATAAAGGAAACTAATATAGATGTCCTAACTACGAAAAAAACTAGCATACCTACGCAACAAAACATGGCGGATTACATACTCCGTGTGGTACTCCATCAGGAGAATATTATTGTTCTATGCTTTTGTATTTTACCATACACAGTATATACTTATATATAAATCTATCCTTTAAGTTTATTGATTTTGTAATAAAGTCCACTTTGACATTATCTTAATTAAAATGGGTTTTTAGAGTTCCATACTCAAAAGGTAAAATGGGACTCAGTTACTAAGACTCAGTTTCAGTAGCAGTAGATAATAATAATAATAATAATAATAATCTTTATTGTTCCAACATTTACTTATTTTAGGTTGACCGCTGACCTCTACACTAGTTGATACTGTTATGTAGAAGCCAGTGCCCCCCTTCTAATTACAGTTACAAAAAATGTATATATTTTCAAGTGTGTTCGTACATAAGTGTGTGTCTATGTGTATGCGGGTGTGTGTGTGTGTGTGTGTGTGTGTGTGTGTGTTTGTGTGTGTGTGTGTGTGTGTGTGGGTGTGTGTGTGTGTGTGGGTGTGGGTGTGTGTGTGTGTCTGTCTATGTGCGTGTGCACGAGAACGCGTGTGCGAGTGCGTGTGTGTGTGTTTATGTGTGTGTAATTGATGTGTAAGTTTTATTGGTATTTAGCATTTTGTACCAACTATTAGTTTTTCGCAATTATTGTAGTCATATCTACTTAGCCAATCTAACACAGCTATTTTTAATTCGTAACCATTTTTTTCCCGAATAGGCATGAATTTATCTGCAGCATTATATAATATAGGAGCTAAATAATCATAGTATTTTTGTGCAAACGCAGTGTTTGTTTTGCTAATTGGACAATTTATTCTTCTCTTTTCTGTTTGTCTACTTATTGATGTAACTGATGCGTGATACCTCTTAATTACATTATAAATAAATAATTTACGGACACTAAGTACCTTAGCTTGTTTGTATACTGCTTCAGTAGGATGTCTATAGGGTAGATGTAAGCAAACTTTTAGTATGGCTCTTTGAGCTCTCTCCAGAGTTATAAGATTTGACTTAGCAGCGCCACCCCATGACGTGATACAATATGTTATAATACATTCAGCGAGAGCCTTGTACACATTAATAATATGAGAAGAAGTTAGTATATTTCTTAAATTTTTAAATAATATAATTAGTTTTCTTATTTTATTTGATGTGTCATCTATATGTTGCATCCAGTTAAGTCTGTGATCAAGTGTAATTCCCAAATATTTAACAGTGTTTGTCTTCTTAATAGACGGACATAGGCAACTTGATACTCTGTCTCGTTTTATGGCCCTACAGTTATTTTCATGTATTTTTAAATTTTGGACTATATTAGTTTTATCAGTTTTATCAAAACACATGAAATTTGTTTTATTTGCATTAAGAGATAGTAAATTATTTTCTAACCAGATACCTACTTTACGTAGGCCCTTTTCAGTTATATCTCTGACATTTTCCCATGTAGACCCATAAAATAGTAAAGCCGTATCGTCAGCATACATAAGTGCACTACCGTTTTCGAGAGGACATTCGCATAGAGGATTTATGTAAGTCAAAAATAAGGTAGGACCCAAAGTGCTTCCTTGTGGTACCCCATAACTGCATAACTGCTCATCACTTGTCACTGTATCAATTTTCACTTTTTGATTGCGTTTTGTAAGATAATCGGAAAACCATTTTAATGGTATGCCTCTAACACCGTAAGACTCCAGTCTTGATAAAAGGATAGGAATCGAAACCGTATCAAACGCTTTTTGCAGGTCTAAAAATACCCCTATACATTTATTTCCCTTATCAAGATGTGAGCTAATAGTTGATGTTATTTTTTGTACCGCATCAGCTGTAGAACGACCTGATCTAAATCCGAACTGTTTATCAGAAAATATGTTATTTTTGTCAAAATAGGATAATAGGCGCTTGTTAACTAATTTTTCTAATATTTTCGATAATGTTGACAATAATGAAATAGGTCTATAATTTGATGGTATTGATTTGTCTCCAGATTTATATATTGGTATAACTAAAGCTTGTTTAAATATATTAGGAAAAACTCCTTGCTCTAAGCTGAGATTACACATGTGTGTTATTGGTTCAATTAGATATTTTTGAAATGTCTTAATAATACAAGAAGGTATCTTATCTGGCCCTGAAGAAGATGTGTTATTTAAATTTGATATTATAGATTTTATTTCTATTGTATCTGTGGGATAAAAAGATAGTGATTGTAAAGGAGCTGACTTTAGATTTTCATATTTTGCTAATTCATAGTCTGTTTTATTAAGTTTAGTTAATATAGATGTAGCGAGTTGGCTTCCTACTGAGGTGAAATACTTATTTATTTCATTGGCAGAATCTTTTCGATTGTTACTCATTTTGCATAATTCTAAAGTAGCTGACTTACTTTTATTTATGTTGCATATATTTTTAATTATTTTCCATATTTCTTTATTATTATTAGAATGTAATTTAATTTGATTTTCATAATACTGTTTTTTTAATTTTTTAATAAGATTGTTACATATGTTTCTGTATTTTTTATAATATATTTGTATTTCAGTGTTATGTAAGTCATTTCTAAGCTGTTTATGTAATTTATTTCGCATATGTATTGATTTAAGAACGCCATGAGTTATCCAAGGTTTCAGAGGTGTAAATTTTTTAGATAATTTTTGTGTGATTATGTTTTGATTCATTACGTTTGTAATACTTTCAACCAAATAACTGGCTACTAAATTAACATCACTCAACATGTAAAATGGTGTCCAATCTAATTTCTGAAATTCTAAATCCATTTCACTTAAGTTGTATTTTATTAAATAATTTTCTTTTAGTTTGCACGCAGATTTTAAATCATTAATTATTAAAAGGATAGGGCAATGGTCTGTAAGTTCATTAAAAACAAAACTACGCCATTCATGTGAAGTTTTCATTAAAAAATGATCAATGCATGATTTTTGTCTTGTAGGTTTGTCAATAGCCTGTTGTAAACCATGAATAGCCATCATGTTTAAATATTTTTGAGAATGCGTGTCTAAGCTGTTGTTTAATATATTAATATTAATATCCCCTGTAAAAATAATGTTTTCAGCGTGTAAAGTCTGTAGGATTTGATCTATAGATTCTATGTAGGGGGTAGGATTTCTAAAGCATGGGGGCCGGTAAGATGCGATAACAATACATTTTAATAGTGGAATTTCTAGAACTAAACAGTTACCTTCTACCGCAGTCGGTTCGTAGGAATGAGCTTCATGTTCTGTTCTTACAAATATAATTATGCCGTCATTTTTGTTAATATGCCTCTTCGTATGGAACAGTTGATAATTGGGAATAGAGGGTAATATACTATTTTCATTTATCCAGCATTCCGTTAACACTAACACATCTACACATTGTTTTAACATCGAAAGAAACACCAATAATGAATCAAAGTTACAGTTCACACTACGTATATTCAAGCTTAGTATAGATATAGCTTTCCTATTAGAGTTTTCATTATTAATCACTTTTTGAAAGTCCTCCGGTTCTTTTATCTCTAAGCAATTAATCGTAATAGCATTGTCTATATCGTGATAACAATTATTTAAATCGAATTTTAAAAATAATAAACGTTGTCACATCGGTAGAATACCGAATTAAATAGTTAGCAAAAGAACTAATACAATTACATACACAATAGGACTGAACGCGTTTAGTGTGTGGTACAAGCGATACGCTTTTACTGAATATCAGATCGCGTATATGGCTACTTCTATAATATAATATCATGTTAAAGTAGCTTATTTTTTTTATATAATTGATTGTTATATGCATATATATGTTTGTTTTTGTGGGATTTCTGTTAAGTTTAATTTGTAAAAAGTATAAAAGTATGTTTTGCGTATTAAAGTGTAATGTGTAACTAGTAATAATTTTAAACTTATGTAATAAGAACAATAGTAATGCGTACATACAGTCTTTAAATACTAGTCATTTCGCAAGTTTAAGAAGGCATAACTGTTCTTCGTCTTTGATGAGTATGCTGGGAATTCCATCCGATTTTCGCATAAAGATTTTCCCATTAGTTGTCCAACAGTACTTATACCCATTGTCCTTGGCAAACTTTCTTGCGAAAAAATACATCTTTTTAACTTTTTCATTAAGCCTTTCAGATATATATATTGGCGTTGGTTCACCAGCCCATCCAATTGCTCTTGAATTAAATTTGTCATTTGGATTCTCTCTGTTATACTTTTTTATACTTTTCAACAGTGAGTTTTTAAGCATAGTGGAACTAAGGTGAGCTATAATTGGGCCATTATTTGTTTTTGTTTTAATACGGTATATATCACTTAGGTCTTCGCTTTTATATTCAACTTTGGAAACTTCGAAAATATTTTTAAGCACATTACGCAAATGATTAACGTTTTCCTCGGGTTGCTGAGGTACATTTCTAATTTCTATGACTTTAGAGTTTGAATTCCTTTCTAAGTTTTCTATTCTATATTCTAATGTTTTAATGTAATTTTCCTTATCTATAAGCTCTTTATCCTTTTTTTCCACTTTAGTTTTAAGTTCTTCATACTGTTTAGAAAGAAAATCCATAGATTTCTGTATTTCTGTGTTAGTGTTGTGTATTTTCAAGTTTTGTTTCTTAAGTTCTCCGACATCAACACTCAGCTTTTTAAGTGCTTGATCTTGGTCTGACTTCCATTCGTGCAGCATACCTTTGATTTCATCTTCAAATGATATTGCCCAGTGTGGTTTTGATGTATCAGAATTTGTGTTTAATTTTCTTTTTTGTCTCCTCGAGTTTGTACTCACTGTAGATCCTTCACTATCTTCTGATCTGTTTATGTCAGACTCTGATACACACAGATGACTCTTGACAACTTCTGGAGGCGTTCTTTGCATGTTTATTCGTTTATTTGTTTCAAACGAAAATAAATAAAATCAGCACTCAATCGCTTGTGCTTGGACCACACGTCAACGTTTGTTTACGTTTCCTGTCGCACCGTTACTTATGGATTATTAATTTTCGTACTACCGACCAAAATATTAATAAAGTTGTTTATATTTATGCACTCCTGGTACTTTACAAATATTATTTTTAAGTATTTAATTTTGTATTTTACACGCAATTACACAAAACACACGTCTGCATTGAATCACGGCCGGAAGGGAAGCTGATTGTGACGATACTATTGTACTACTACAACTACTACTGAATTATATTAAAATTATAAACGATTATATTTTAGCCTGTTTAGAGTAGTGTCCACAGAGTATATTTATAGTTTACAACGTAAGTACATAGCGACGAAAAATGGCACACTCGTGACGTCAACGTAAAATGATGACAATAAAGCAAAACTATTGCGTATAGAGTTAGCTTGTTTTCATTGCATATGTTAGACAAAGACGACATTATGTTTATTATTTCGTCTTCTAAACTAGTACATACCTAATAAATACCTAACCATTGTAACATCTCCATTAGTTTCCTTTACCAGAGACATTATAGTTTAATTTGTTTAAACAAGGTACTCTGTGATCAGAGATCAAGACCATGGAACTATTACAACATCAAGACTGTTATTCACAGATAAAGTAAAGGCGTCAACAGTAGATAACACCAAGGAAGTTACATTCTACCCGGAATGTTCACACGCACTTCAAAATCGTTCCGAAGAGTACCACGACATGGATGGAGTGTGTGCACTACAGCCGGGGGAGCCAGCGGACTTCATATCTGGTTCTTCTTCGACGCCCCACCAGCCGCAGTGATTTTTGGTTGAGCCGAATGTGCCGGAGAAATAATCGAGACCACAACTGTTCGTTGCAAAGGTGCTTTATTGTAACGAAATAAATAGCAATAAAGCTAGCACCGTTGCAAATATTCACTATTCTAAGGGAGAGCCAGTACTTGCCCTAACACTGCCCTACTCTAAAGCCGGTACCCTATGGATATACTAATGCCCAGGAACTTGTCTGGGAAACTTACTGAGTCGTAACGAAATTGTAACTTGATCGGAACGGAACTGATTGTATGGCCGCGCTCTCCGATATTTATAGCGCGCGGCCAGACGGGCGGCGTAAATCTACAAAGACAAATGGCGCCAAGTGTGGCGCCACAATGTCTGGGATTTGTTAAAATCCTACTTTTCGTAATCTAATCTTAATAATTTTATCTTAGGTAGCTTCTCCTACCTCTAATTACCTAGTGTAGGCCCTCTAGCGAGTGCAACGGTACTACCTTTTTACAAATATATGCAAAACAAAGTACATAATGCCCTAAGACCTACCGAAATCTAATTACAATGTGTTATTTCTTATTTATATACAGGGATCTAACACAAGTAAACTTATACAATAACAAACAAGAGTGTTATATACATTATACGTTCTTACAGGACCTCGGAAACTCTTACAATTACAGAGTTGTACGCCTTTTCAGGTCGTACTATCCTGTTAACTATCTTTATAGTACCGAAAAGTGTCTAAACGTATGCCTAAGGCTTATACTTACATTATACTATTTACAATAGAAAAACATTCATTATCACAAAGAACTTTGCACTTTTCGGGGTTTTCGTGATTGCGAGTTCCCGCATATAAATATTATCTCGCAAGAGTCGACTCGTAATGTCGTCAACTGCGTGGAACTCGTTTTATTCGTAATATGCTTAATAGGCAACGATCATAGCTACATAAAGCTTTATTATTTCTACACAACAAAGCTGTATGTAGGTCTTAGGGCGAATAAAAGACGAAAACGAACATTATTTATTATAGAAAACTTACGAACTAAACGAAATATACATTCTATCCTGCCTTACTATCTATTTACATTAATATTTACAATAAAACATGTCTGTGCTGCACAGAGTGTGTCTCTTTCTACTAAATAAAGCGCAAATCGCCATATATAAGTGCGGCCAAGCGTAGTTTGCAAATTACTACTAAGTATTTCTAATAATTTTAGAAACAGTTTTTGCATTGCATAAGTAATTATGCAATAATTAAAATAAGCACATTTTAGAACTCACTGTGTTAACTACATTTTATGCTAATCTATTTATCGACGTGTATGAATATAAAAATAACTATGTTACAAAAAACCGACTTCAAATACTTAAAAGTAAAAAATAATAAAGATTTAATATTAATTAAATACTACCTATTATTTATGTGTGCTATTTAGTAATAGGTTTGAAGCCGGTGCCAAGCCAATCCGGCTGGTACGCGCGGGCAGACTTCGTAAACGGATGTCTTTAATACTTACATAAAATTTTTGATAGAAAGAAAATATTTATTTGCAAGAATATGGATGTTACGAGTTTTTAAAAATTAATTAAGCTTCCAACATATTCTACCTTTATGTGGTGTAAATTTTAAATCAAAAATTTTGATGCATTTTAGCTTAATTGATAATTCTACATTAATTCACATGACCATTTAGTTTAGGAATTCTGTTAAATACAAGTAAGTAAGTAATTTTTTTTTCATTATTCTTACTTATTGATTATTACTATACTTATTGATTGAAGCTGCTTATAATATTAATATATAATCGCTTTTTACCAGGTATATTTACGCATCTATCTGTAAAGTAGGCATTTCATTGTATTAATTTGCTCGTATTCATTTAAGTGATTAAAATATTAATATTTGTTTAAGGCTTGGCACCGACTTCAAATCTATTAGTAAATAGCACCTATAAATAAGAGGTAGTATTTAATTAATATTAAATCTTTATTATTTTTTACTTTTTAGTATTTGAAGTCGGTTTTTTTAACGTAATTATTTTTATTTAATACTTTTTAGTGTATTGTTGTATTGTCAACTATTTATGTAGACCTGCAATAGAAGTTGCGCGCCTTAACAAACATAGATCTCAAGAAACCGGAGCGGATAGAAGTAATCGTCTTCGTAAAATGCTCTTCGAAACACAATGTTAAGTTCTTGTGAGACTATTAAAGACCATGAAAAACGTTTGTTGGTCATGAAAGCATATGTGAAATCACGCTAACGTCAAGAAAAATTTGAATACTATAATTCTAGGCTCGGTAAGATCCAAAAGCGCCTAGCAAATGAGTCTTTTGAGCAGAGAGCTAACAGACTTGGTCTCATTAATGAGCGACTAGCGAACAAATCTGCCGAACTCCTAGAATTGGTCTAATTAAGGAGAGTTTAGCTAAGTTGTCCGCCGAGCAGAGAGTTCAAGGGTCAGAAGTGATACGAAACCGTACAGCAACTGAGTCTGCTCAGCAACGAGAGAACCGACTAGCGGCAGTACGTCAGACGTCACAAAAACTTCGTTCAATGAGTGAGCGTAGTTTATAACCACCATATGTAAAGTACTTACCTATGTAAGTAGATTTAAGATCACGAAGTCGTATTAATACAGCTTTATGGATGAGATCAATAGAACGTCTATATACACATATCACCTGAAACTTTTGCATGATATTTATGAATATAATATAGCAATTAAGTACATAATTGATAATGGCTATTAAGCAGATCGAGCGCGTGACTTGAGGTTTTTTTTTATGAGTAGCCCAGTCCTCTTTTGACATTTGCTTTACGTGTATCCGATTTTAAATGTTATATAATGTCACTTTTATCAGCTACTTGTCACAGTGACACAGCCAGACAGCTGTCTGATGTCTCCTCCTGTCATATAATGTCTTCATTCATTGATAATTTGACCAGCTGATCAAAATTTATTTTGGTCTTTGTCGTGAAGGTAGGAAATTAGATTATAAAACTTAGATAAAAAACTGAACACAATGAATCCAATAAATCCTGAAGGTTATGATGATGTGATACTTGAAATAAACCTAAAATTTTATTAATATTTGCTATAGATGCTGCCAAAATTAGTGTTGGGTTCTGGGCTGGTGGCACTGGTTCCAAGTGTAAGTGCTGCGACTCCAGTCCAAGAATCAAGGGAACCGAAGAAGCCTCCACTTATGAAACCCTCCGATTTACCCATTTATGAATCACCCCATGCAGATTACGCTGAGTAAGATAAAAACAGTTTAATTCAGTTTTTTGCATGTTTTGTGCTTTATACATAATGTAAAAAGGAATTGTTCAAAAATTGTTGTTTTTTTAAGTATGCTTTGTTTAGTCATATTATTGAGGAGTACTTACAACACATACAATTTTCTAGTATAATTTAATTCTTGATAGGGCTTGATCCTTATCATATACTTGAATATAATACTAGGTACGGCTAATGTCATTATCATAAGCTCGATGAATGAGCTTTTTTTTTTAAAAACACTACCTTTCTATAATTAAATCCACTTTAGTTTTGAAATAGTGATTTTTTCTGTATTTAAATTTTATTTTTTGTTTGGTAAGGTGCCCTAAAGTTGTTGGCCTGCACCTAATATCGACCCTGTAACATGTTTATGTTGATAATTAAGTTTAAATTCCATATTTAAATATTTGAGTTGGTGGTTGGTGTTACAAATTGTGATTTTATTTATAAAACTATAACTAAGTATTAGCGCATAATTTATTCATATTAATTAAAATTGTATGCAGATTTAAAGCTTTTTTGATGAATGTTATTGAGCTACTATGAACTGTTGATTGTTGAACCACAATGTGGCGAAATTCTTTTTTGCTTTATGATCGATTTTGTGATAGTGGGATATTGTGAAGGAAGGTTGCAGGTTCATGTTCTGTTGGGTGAAGATTTTTCTTTGTTGTCTTTGATGTTTTTTATTTACTATCTTGAACTGATGAATTGTTGCAAGTCTGAGAAACATAAAATTTTATATCCACTTTTCATGCCTTCAAAACTTTTTTGTTGAAGTGTAAAAATAATAATTGTTTAATTCATTAGATTTGTTCAGGCCAATGCTGAAAAGAAGGAAAGCTACTTGCGGTCAGTTCTACACCCACCTGTTCAAGTTGTAAGGGAACAAGTACAAAATGTCTTGGGACAAACTGAATCAATGAAAAATACAGTAAAAAACCAGTATAATGAACTACGCGACAGATCAGATTGTAAGCATTATTTATTTTGTCACATAATTGACTAATTCTTATAGTATATAATAAAATTGTCTATTGCCATACTTATTCAGAATACAGTGGATTTCGCTTATAATAACTACTTGTTGATTAAAGCAACATTGTATTGTAAGTCCCTTGAAATTAAGTATATTCTCAAAAGGAAATAATGTTACTATAACAACTTTAAATATAACGCTGATTTTCGGTAAAGTGACTTGAGACCAAACATACCTACAGAGATTCATGTATAATATTTGCTTATTTTTGATGACAAGTGGGATGGGGAGGGTCTAGATGGTAATTATGTCAGCAAAATTAATTATTTAATTTTTCAAGTTTTCTACAAATTACTGCTTGCTACATTAAATGTTTGCATTAAACTCTTGTCTTACCTACCTTACCATATTATATACTTACATCTAAACTTAATAACTGCTACTCATGAATCAATCACAAAACTGAGTAATATATTAAAAAATAAATTTACAAATGTTTATGTAAGAAAAGGGGGAGGGGGTAAGCGATTTGCTTATTTTGCTGACATGGGGAAAGGGGGAGTCAATATTTGTAAAAAATCTGCTTACGTAATACTCTAATGACCTCACATGCAGTGTGTAAAATACGTAAATCTATACAAATAACAAAATCGTAGAAAAGTCAAAACTGTACATTGAATATTTTTTTAAAAGAATACTTGGGGCATGATCTACAATCGATATCGAACCCAAAAATATAGTTTTTAGAATTTTTGTCTGTTTGTCTGAATGTATGTCCGGGATAAAATCAAAAAGTACTGAATGGATTTACTTCCAATTTTGCATGAATATTACTAACAGGTCGGGTAAACGTATAGGCTACATATTATCACGTTATCACCTATGAGGGAGGAGCTGTGCGGAGTAAACAAAATCCGCGCGGACAAAGTCGCAGGCAACAGCTAGTATTAAATATATTGCTTTAAATTGTACTTAATTATTGTAATTATTTATTTGTATTATTTTACAGGGATGGTACAGTATTTAAGAGAAGAAGAAAATAAGCAAATGCGATATGGAGCGGTGGCAATGGGTGGTCTATCCGGATTTATATTTGGTCTGAGAGGAGGTTTTATTAGAGTAAATATATTTTATATTCATTTTTTTATATTACATAAGATAGCAAACAAGTTTTTTTTTATGGAAGAGGGGGCAAACGAGCAAGTGGTAAGTGATCACCGTCGCCCATGGACATCTGCAATTCCAGAGGTCTTGCAGTTGCGTTGCCGGCCTTTTAAGAAGAAGAAGAAGAAGAAGGCCTTTTTTTAATTGGTTCCACAATAGAGTAGTGCAAGGTAAAAAGTGTCGGGAGAATCGCACAGTTGTGGATTTCCAGACATCGAGATGGTGAGGATGGAACTTCAAATTTTGACGCGATATCCGATGGTGGGATTCGGCAGCAGGAATTAATCCAATCAACTCGTCGAAACACTCCCCATGATATATACGATAAAAGACGCAGAGAGAACCTATATCTCTGCGCAATGCCAAAAAGTCAAGCTGCTTCGAAATAGCCTGGTCGTCAACGATTCGAACCGCTCTACGCTGAATATGAACAAGAGGAAGAAGCTGGTACTGGGGAGCTCCGGCCCAGAGATGCGAACAGTACTCCATGTGAAGCCGAACCTGTGCCTTATAAAGTTGAAGGCGATGGGCTGGCAAAAAGTACTGTTTCGTTCTCCTGAGTACACCGAGCTTTTTGGAGGCTAGTTTAGCCTTGCCTTCCAAATGACCGCGAAACTGAACGTAATTCGATGTGTCAACTCCCAGGATTCCGACACTAGCTGAGGCTGTCAGGAGAGTATCTTCAAATCGAGGTGATACGACAAAAGGTGTCTTTTTAGCGGTGAACACTCACCATTTCATTTCATAATTCTAGGTAAACGAGAAGTATCCTATAGGTTTTGATTCCCGCAAAATATGCGACATTAAGAGTCTTTTATATCCTTTAATCGCGTAAGTTTGATATTTTCACAGCTAAAAGAGATCGTCCGAATATTTGATACAAATTTTAACTTGATACATTTAAAAGTAGATCGCCCCATTGGTCGAGTGGTTAGCGACCCTGACTACGCAATCGACGGGTTCGGGTTCGTACCCCGATGGGGACAAGCATTTATATGATGTGCATAAATGTTTGTGTTTCCGGGTTTGGGTGTTTATTAAATATATTTCAGTATTTATATATGTATTTCTATTAGTATCGTTGACTAACACCCATAATACAAGCAAATAATTCGCTTACTTTGGGGTTAGATCAGTAAGTGTAATTTGTCCCGTGAATATTTATTATTATAAGTTCCTGAGTAAAATGGTTTTGACAGACGGACAACGAAGTGCTCCTATAAGGGTTCCGTTTTTTCCTTATAAGGTACAGAACCCTAAAAAAACTTGCGAGCCTTATAGTAGTCGCATGTAATGTGTAATAGAGGTGAGTCATAAATACTAGAACAGGTACAAATACTAGGTATTTTACGATACTAGGCGGCACCTATTCCATTTTTCACAAGACTATGTCCGTGTAGTCCTGTACTCTGTAGTTAATCATAGCATAAAACGCTCATCGCATACCGTTTTCTTTACTCTCATGTGAAAACGTGTTTTGCTATCTTGCTCACCCATGACAAAATGCTAACGAAATGAACCAATACGAGCTGAATACCGGTTTATACGTCATAATACGCGATACTCGATCAAATACTTCATTGAGAACAGGTAACAAAGATCGCGTCCGATATCGATCAAGTATCATAGTCTTTAAAGTATCTAGTATTCATACTTTGGAGTATCTAGTATCATAGACTAACCTAGTATCGTGGACGTGATTCCATCATAAAGTTTTTTCAGATTACGTTTTGTTAATGGCATAAAAGGCTATTGTTAGTATTTAATCCGTGACTCTGAACTTTTTATTTTATAATTAGGTATAATAATGGTGCCTAAACGTAGCAATATCGTTTGGAAACATTTTGTAGATAAAAGGCAAAATATGGAAGAATGTAAAATATGTAAAGTGTAATTAAGTTCGGTATCGAATTATAGAAGTCGTTTAGCGAAAAAACATCTAACGTCGGGGTATAAAAATCAGAAAAAACGCGATACTTAGCTTAAAACCTAGTTTTATTTGTGTAAATGTCTCGCGTAAGTGTTAGAAAATATTATAGTATTCGATTACTTTTAAGAACACATACGTATACTTATTGTTCATAGTATCAATGTCACAAAATAAGATCATAGTATCGTTAGGACTAGGTGGAACAGGTATTTGGATCACGTATTTTACCAGACTAGGAATAGATGGGTGATTCCGTTCTAACTGTGATATAATGTCAGTACCGTGTCATGTCTATTTTTAGAATTTATTTATAAATTGTTAGTTTTTTTTGTCGTAAACATTAGAATTTATGAGGTAATTAGTTTAAATCATTTATTACGACAAAAAAACTAACAATTTATAAATAAATTCTAGAAATGGACATGACACGGTATTGACATTTAAGTGATATATTGTAAGTTTTCTGTAAGTGGCAAGTTATATTATATGAAAATAATGTTGAAATATGTTTATTATTTTCCAATAAGTACAAAAATTTCATAAATTAATTATTAATTAACGACCTGTGAGAACAAATAATACAGGACATTGAATATCACAGTTAGAACGGAATCACCCAGATGCATCTAGTCTCTAATTTACCTAGTCCGACCCATCTCTAATGTGTAACGTCCGACATCTAAGTGATTACCTAATGTAATGGCTACCGAATTGTAGCGTACGCTCATTGATCAATTCAAATAGTATGCGCTTATTGGTAATTTCAAATACCGCGCGCTTCCTTGGCTTTCTGTTATAATCTTCCGTTGCATTTCATAAAACCACTTCCACAGATTGCAGGAAAGCGAGAGGAAAGACGTTACACATCAAAACGCGTATACTTGCTTACTGCAATCATACCTACATTTGTTTTAAAATAATTTTATATTTGTGAGTGGTTACGCAAAAAGGGACCTCAAGGGAAAATAATTGATTTCGAGTAAATCACGTTTAAAATGTTGAGTCGAAATGAGAGAAGCGCGGGGTGTTTTATGTTAGTGTCGTTAGTGAGCGACTTCGTCAGTGAGAAATAGCACGTGTTTGCGATAGCTGTATTATTGGTGACTTATTTATTCGTCTTTTACTTGTCTTTATGTGCGCGCTAGAAAAAGAAACTAGTGTGCGCTGTGTATAAGGTGTAATATTTTCAAAACTGCCTCGGCTTACATAAAAAATCATTAAAAAAAAACTACGGCACCTAAAATTATTTTGATTAGAACAAAACAAAGATTAAGGACCATAGAATCAGAATTTATCAAAAAAAAAAACCCGTTTCCAATCCCTTCAGGTCCCTTTTTGCGTAACCACTCACATTTAATGTACGTCCATTACTATTTAAAAAAGTGAATATATACGATTCTGTTTCAAATTTACTTGACCAATGCCGTACCGTAATTAGTATTCAAAATTGAATACTCTTCTGAATTCAAATAATATTGTTATTTTCAGCGCCTATTTTATGCTGGCATAGGAACAACAGCAATGGGCTATGTATGCTTCCCTGAGCAAACCAAAGAGATTGTAAAAGAAAATGGAGCTTTTGTTAAGAAATATGTCAATATTGCATATAACTTTTTATACGGAGGTAAGTTTTTTCTAGTATACAATAACTGGCAGAAAGGACAATCTTGAAAGATATTCATACTATATTGTTGTCCCTTTCATTCGATATGTAATATGATATCTACGGCCTTTTACTTTAATACTTTATTGTTTTGAAGAACTGTAAAAACATAATGTAGTATTAATTTATTGCAAATAGAAATATTTTACAAATTATTGCATAAAATGAACAACAAATGTGACAACATAGTTAGACTTTTTATATGAGGGGCCATCCATAAATTACGTCACACGTTAATGGGCGGGAGGGGATCCCAAATTTTGTGACATCACTTTTTTTTTAAATATAATACCTGTATATATAAAAAATATTCGAAGGAGATCATGTTTCCAATGTAAAATTGTAAAATATGGGACATCACTCTAGGTAGGGGGGGGGGGGGGTCTCACAAATGTGGTCACATTTGTGAGACCCTTGTGACAAGGACTGGGGAGGGGTCAAAAAATCATGAAATTCGTGTGACGTAATTTATGAATGGCCCCTTATACTGCCAGTTGTAGTGCGTTGCTAACTGTGAGATGAGGATGTACGGGATGCTGCACATGTAGTATTTTCGCAGCGTCTGGTCAATTCTTCAATCGTTACCTTATACGAAAGCAGACGGTCTGTTTTCATAAGCAGTCCGGCTAACACAAATCGTCAGTTTTGTTTTCTAACTGGAAAAAATCGGTAGCATTCAGAATTTAAAAAGAAAGAATGCTCAAAGAATCATTACATAGTATAAAACAAAGTCGCTTTCTCTGTCTGTCCCTATGTCCCTATGTATGCTTAAATCTTTAAAACTACGCAACAGATTATGATACGGTTTTTTTAAAAGATAGAGTGATTAAAGAGGAAGGTTTATATGTATAATAACATTCAATATATTGTAGAGAAATACTGCAATTTTTGAGTTTTCTGATGTCATGTCGTAAATAATTATCAGGGCAAGCGAAGCGAGCCCTACACTAGGCCACTTTCTTTGCACTTTTGTGGTACATTTTACTGAAAAAATATCGCATTTTTAGGTTTGAGCTTCGACGTGGTAGTTTATATTCATGTCTAGATTTGTTATCTACCATAAAAATACCATTTTATAAAAATAAAAAATAGAAGGTACAATTTGTATTAGAATCTTATTACTACTAACGCCATCTCTTATTAAATTAACGAGTTAAAATTGATAGAAGATACATTTTCTATTAGAATTTTTGAACTTATTAAGAGACTACCTACTTCATGAATTGTTTCTTCATATTTGACTGGCGGCGCGCGGTTATCGTGCCCTCGTATAAAGGCGAGGTTCAAGTATAAACTGCAATAGCTATAGGGCCATCAGTTTGATCAGTTTGGCATCGAAGGTGTATGATAAAATCATTGAAAGGAGAATGCAAGGGAAGTTCGAAGTAATATTGTGGGAGGCACAAGGAGAATTTAGGTCTAGATCAGGGATGTTTGCTGGGAACAGAGTAAATAGAGCGTTAGAGAGTCTCACAATATGCTTATTGAGAAACAGTACAGATGTATTAATTGATTTATATTGTATTGAGATCAATTCCCAATCTTAGCCCGAGGGCGAGGGTAAAAAGCTAAAAAAAGGTATATTTACGCCCGTATCCCCGAAGAGGTAGGCAGAAGTACAACGTGTGCATCCACGGTTAGCTGAAGATATTTAAGTCCCACAATGTGATAGGTGGCCAGCCTATCGCCATTAGGGCACTTTTCCAATCCCGGGCAAAGTTGTTTTATCAGAAAACTGAAAAAACACATTTTTTCATTTGCCTGACTCTGGAATCAAACTCCGAGGGTTTCTCTGAGAGAAAAATTCGAAAAATGTATTCGTTGAGTGTCTACCGTCAATTCGTCGTGCCTGCGTAGTCCAAAAATTTTGAAGGTTAATTTAAATAAAACATTTTTTGATTTTGATTTCGCAAATCGACGTAAAACCAGGAACTTCCTGAT
This sequence comes from Apodemia mormo, assembly GCA_036924255.1. NCBI lineage: Eukaryota > Metazoa > Arthropoda > Insecta > Lepidoptera > Riodinidae > Apodemia > Apodemia mormo. The sequence goes on along the minus strand of JAUPFN010000001.1, from coordinate 43,760,855 downwards.
TTTAGAAAAAAAAAAAAAACAATTATTTCAGCAAAATGTCAAAAATGTGTTTTTTATAAGATCAACCTTCATTTTTAATACATATTTTTCCTTGAAAATACCAACAAACAAAAACCAAATATTCCTAGTCCAAATGTAATGTTTAGGTGAAAATATGCTGAGTTTTTAGGTTAGATAATTATAAATAAAGTCCATACATTAAAAGATTTTTCACATAAAAAGATACATAGAAGAATTCACATAAAAATACTTTTATAACAATATTACTAGATAGTATAACTTTGCGAGCCCTTACAAAGCTTTGCTTTTTGCTAGTATATTTTTTTCGCTTACATTGCAAACGCAGGCTAAACCCTACGAGATTTATCAAAATAATGTACTAAGAGTTTGTACACCTTGAAAAGGTCTACAGAAAACTCCGCGATGGTATATGTCTATATCTTATGGATAACCCACAATAGCATTTTTTTGTCATTTACTTTTTACGAGAAATAATCGCTTTTTTTCGAAGCAATTTTAAGCAATACAGCACTAATCCTTATCCAATTAAATAACTTAAATATATTGTTGATTTAATATAGATCAATATGGCCGTTTACAGCATGTAATTTAAATGAATATTTTCGAAGATATTACAGATTTAAAATGCAGGGGCATAGCGGTTCCAAATTTACAGAGCCTGTGGCGGCGCGCGCACGGTATGTTCTGTTAAACCACCGCGCTGGGAAACGTGTTAATTTTCGGATAAATAAATATAGGGCTGCAGCTGAAAACCAAAATTTAGTACATTCTTTTTTTTAAACTAAATATCACCATATAAAAATCATGTCGAAGATTAGAATTAGTACTAACAAATTATTTGTTTTAGAGATTTTTTTAGCCGGAATTTTATATGATCAAGTAAAGTACATTATATCATGTAATAAGTAAACACATTCCTTAGATAATATCTTCAGGTATATCGTATAATTTTTGTAAAATTGTTATTTAACAATTAATGTAAAAAACTACGTATGTAGATAAGGTAGTTACTGATTTTACCCCGATTTTCGAAAATCGAGTTTTCACCAGATGTCCATGTTTTGAGGTCCTAGGAATCTTTTCCGACTATTTTTACGATGACGTCAGTATGTCTGTATGTGTGTGTGTGTTTGTGTGTGTGTGTGTGTGTGTATGTGTTTATGTAAACATCTCATAACTTTTTAACGGCTAGACCGATCAAAACGTGGTTGATGGCATTCGATTGGATTCCGCTCAGCTTATATTTCCTGAAAATTTGACCCGATTCGGTCCAGGAGATTTTGAGAAATTTAAAAAAAACACCAAAATTTGTTGACGAAAGAGTATTTTTCTAATATAACTTTCAGATTTATGTACCGATTGAGTACAAAAACTAATCAGCTCTATTCCTTAAAAAACTACGTCTAATACATAAATTGCATAAAAATCTGTTTATCCGTTTGGGATTAATCGTTAACGAAAAATTTTGAAAAAAGAACGAAGTTTTTTCGACGTAGCTTCGAAATTTTTCAAACAATAATTTTTTGGTGTTCTACGATATATTAGTACTAAAAAAACTACGTCAAATGCCGTTTCAAATATCAAAATCGAATTTAATTCTCAAAACTTACAGCTTTTCAAATATTAAAATTACGTTGTTTTTAGCAAACTTTCTTAACTTTTTTATATAAGTAACTTTCAAGTTTATTTACCGATTGACCTAAAAATATTATCAGCTTTTGTTCTTTAAAAACTGCGTCAAATACCGTTAATTTAATCAAAATCGGTCAATTTGTTTGGGATTTATAAAGGACGCAAATTTAAAAAAAAATGTTTTTTGACATAGCATCGAAATTTTTCAACCTGTCGATTATTTAGCTAAAACAATATTTTAGATCTCAAAAATTGAGTTGAATGCCATCATCGTTTTCAATATATACAGCTTTTCAAAAATTAATAATACTGCCATTTTTAACAAAATAGATGTTTGAACTGAAAAATCGATGCTTATAGTTTTTACTCTTTTGAGCTTAAAATACCTTAATTTAGTCAGAAGTGTCAGGGATGGCCCGTAGGGTCAACCATTTTTCCTGTTTGCTCCGATGCCTCGCCTTAATAAATCGCAGGGTCAAATCTTCAACGTTGCAGGCTTAGATTTGAGCGTTGACTGTTTTTCACATGGCCAACTATATATCGCTCTTTCAAGAGTAACCTCTAAAAAAACATGTTCGTATTGTCTAATGGCAAGAAAGCTGTACACGTTGTGTATAAAGACATTCTGTAATATATTAATAGTAAAAATAAAAAAAATAGGCAAAAATGTAAAAACTAAAAATGTAGTATCTATATGAATTTAGATATTTCAAAGATAGCAGGAAATCTTCATAGTATAGGGAAAGGGGAATTGTTTTACTCCAAATTTAACGCGTGCGGGCCACGGGCAGTAATGAATAAATCAAAACTACTGGATCGATTTTAATCATTTTTTCCCGTGCGAAGCCGGGGCGGGCCGCTAGTATATTATATAACTGTCTTAAGCCGAATGTGAAATGTGGTCATTATGTAAATGTCATGCGACATTTACCACCACCGATAGCAAATCGCCATGGCATATTGTTTGAATTACTTGTTTTGTAAATGAGTTGTTTATTTAAGAACTACAGTACCCGGCGATAAATATTGCACATCGAACTTTGGAAAGAGACAGTCGGATAATTTCGGCTGCCTAGAGCGTTATCTCAGTCCCACACTACCTATGTGACGTTTAGTCAGTCGTTGTTCAAGTACGATAGAGTGCGGTCGCGTCCCGATCAAAAATATATATTTAGAGTTGATAACACCCACAAATTTAAATAATTTAAAGTTGTAATATGGCATCTTTCGGAAAAAGAGGGAAACCTTTACGAGATCAGTCACGTGAAATTATCTACAATGTTTATAAATACTTTGTAACCGAAGCTGATAGATTTAAAAAAAAGTAGATGAAAATGTAAGTTGTTATTTTAAGAAGATTCAAGAGCGAGTTGCAAATGCCACTGGAATTTCAAGAAGAACTTTGAACAATATATTAAACGAAGTCAGTACTGAAACACATTCGACTGGAATTAAGTTCAGCACTCCAAAAAAAGGGAGACCAAAAAAGCAATTTCGTTTGGATATGGACGATTTTGATTACGATGTTGTTCGAAGAATGGTGTATGATTTTCACTTACGATTTAATGAACTGCCAACAATAAAATCATTAAAAGCTAAATTATCTGAAGCTATTAATTACAATGGGTCTGAAAAAACGTTGAGAAAAATACTTCATGACATGGGATTTCAGTTCACTAAAATGGAAGATAATCGAAAAATTCTAATGGAAAAGCACGACGTTAGTCTCAAACGAATGGAATACCTTGATAAAATACGCAAATTTCGCGAAACAGGAAAAAATATCGTCTACATGGATGAGTCATATATACATGCATCCCACACTAAAGGGAAATCTTGGAGTGACGATAAGAAAAAAGGAGTAAAAAAGCCAATTTCAAAAGGTCAACGTTTGATAATAGTTCATGCGGGAAATGAAAAAGCTTTGTACCCGGTGCTTTTTTAACGTATAAATCCACGGACACTACAGGTGACTATCACAATGAAATGAATAACGATAACTATGAGAAATGGCTGGTTAACCAATTAATCCCAAATATACCCAGTGATTCTGTTCTAGTTATCGACAACGCACCCTATCACAACAAATATATTGAGAGACCCCCCAACTCAAACACCATTAAACGGGAAATGATCAACTGGTTAAAAAGACACGAAATTCCAGTTGATCCAAAATTAACAAAAACCCAGATTTACGCTATTATATGTCAGCACAAGGAGAGGTATACAGAGTTTTCTGTCGACAAAGTACTTGCCGAACATGGGCACACTGTGTTGCGATTGCCACCATATCATCCGGATTTTAATCCAATTGAAAATATATGGTCTCAACTGAAAGGCTATGTAGCCTCTAGAAATGTGGGTATGAACTTAACTACAGTAAAACATTATTGACTGAAAAAGTAAACATGATCGGCGCTGAAGAGTGGAAAAAGGTTTGCGATCATGCAATCAAATGTGAGAATGAATATAGAAGCATTCAACACAGTTTAGACAATTACACTGATAGATTAGTGATAAATACGGCTGATAGTGGCAGTGATATTGACCTCTTTGAGAGCACAGATAGTGAAATGGAAGTAATTGAGAATTAGAATTATTATTATTTTTATTGCAATGTCTCATTTTAGCAATAGGTATAATGGTGTTTATTATGTACACTAAAGCTGTAATGTTCCAAAATAATTAAATACGTAAATATAATGTGAACATGTTATTTTAATTTATTTTACCCCAACCTAAAGCCATCACTTATAGAAAAATTAGTGTATTTTATACAAAGAATAAAAATATTAAAGAAGCAAATCATACTTGTTTTAACAGCTCCTAATAGGTACCGGACTGTTTGTATTTTGTGCGACAGAGATAACGCTCTACGAAGCTGAAATTAGCCGATTGTCCCTTTCCAAAGGTCGATGTGCAATATTTATCGCCGGGTACTGTAGAACATTTTCCGGCTTCATTACATAGTATAAAACAAAGTCGCTTTCTCTGTCTGTCCCTATGTCCTTATGTCCCTATGTATGTATGTACTTTAGATCCCACGCCCAAGAACCGCCGCCCAACCTAACAAGCCTACTTCTTTTTTATGTCAGACTAGCGACCTGCCCGCGGTTTCACCCGCGCAGCTTTTGTTCTCGTGGAAATATCGGAAAGGTTTATACACTTAAACCTTCCTCAAGAATCAATCTATCTATTAAAAAAAACCGCATCAAAATCCGTTGCGTACTTTTAAAGATTTAAGCATACATAGGGACATAAGGATATAGGGACAGATAGAGAAAGCGACTTTGTTTTATACTATGTAATGAAGCCGAATAGAGCACCTACTAGTTCTAAATATACAATCCATTTACTTACATTTTTATGTCAGAAGCCGAATAGAGCACCTACTAGTTCTAAATATACAATCCATTTACTTACATAACAAATAATTTAAACAATATGCCGCGACCGATTGGTAACGGTGGCGGTAACTGTCATACATATTATATTGACGACATTTTACATTTGGCGTAAGGCATTTTCTAAAATGTAATTTATCTTTGCAATGATAAATTACATTTATCGCCATGACGATGACGACGCCATTTTTATATGAACAAATTATAGACTTGCATGCGACATATGTATTATGTTGAGGGACTCCTTATTTAATGGTCACGTAACCAATAAAAAGAGAATTTTACTTAACTACCTACATAGTAAATCTCCACAAAGGTAGTGTAGTGATATACAAAAAATTTGACCATCATGCGGGCAATAGGCCCTTTGGCCGACACCTGTTGCGGCGGCAAATCTCAATGAACTTACATATCTATGCGCGGTTGTCTACATTAATCTTTTTTTTTAGATAATAGGTCAAAATATAAGTACCTACTTTTTACATATTTGGTATGAGAATCGAACTCCAAAAATACTAAAAGATTTTTTGGATTTAATATTTTGTCGCTCCTTGCCACATAGCGCCTAGAGTGAGCGCTTCTCTTGCTCTCCTCTCTCCGTGCTACTCACGGCCGGCGCTGCCCTGAGTAACTTACTTACTAGTAACTTACTTAAAGAAAAACTTTATATTATAATTTTTTCTTGTTGGACAGTAAAACCAGGTGACCCGCAATTAGAAGTCAAATTTCCAGAGTTGTCTTTCCCCAAAGATTTCTCTGAATTCGTTGACGTGACGGTATCTCTGGCATCGACTGTTAAACAAGCAGTCATGCCTCCACCGTCCAAGGAGCAAGCCGACAATAAACCTTCAGACCACAAGGATTAGGTATAATGAATGAGTTTTGCATGAGTTTGTGGCTTTGGTGTATTGTCCCTGACTGTGCATGTTGCTTCACCACTAACAATAATGAATTATTGTTTTTTTAACAAATGGCTTAGGTTAAAGTGTCTAGTGTTTGCAAAAAAATAATCAGAAGCTTTATACTGATGTTATCTGCTAATTCTGTAGTTTATTTTTCATATTTAGTCTCTTAGCTTGGGTTTTAAACATTCTAGCCGCAGCGTGCAGCCCACTGCATTATAAAACAAATTGGCGAATCCCACGGGATTACCTAATTTTTCTGGGATAAAAGTAGCCTATGTGCTATTCCAGGTCATCATCTATCTGTGTGCCAAATTTCATTTAAATCCGTTTAGTAGTTTATTTATAATATAGATATAGATTGCTACTTGCTTGTTCCTTTTTTAGTGTTCCAACATGCAGCAGATTTTTTTTTATTTTATGTATGACCACCCATAACTTTCATAAATTTAATTTTTTGTTAAAAATATATTATTTTTCTCGTATGACTGAGGTCTGAGACTAGAACTATCTATTTCAGACCTCAGTCATCACTATAGGATATGAGTAACATTTAATTCTTCCTACTTGATATTTCTTTTATTTCGCACTTTCTATTTTTCATTCTGTATTTGAATGTAATTACAATAACTTTAAAATAAATATTTAAATAACAGAAACCTATTATTTTCCTTCCGTTCCATATAGGCACCCAATCCAGCAAGATGCTCGAACTTAAATAAATATGTATGTATTAAATTTTTTGCTTGTATTTTCAGATTTGCTGAGCAAAGATAAAATAAACCAAGGCTAAGTAAGTTCACAAAAATATACCAGTTTCATAGATGCACTATTTTTGAAGTGTTGTATAGACTAAGCGTTCCAATGTATGCATAATATGCAGGGCACTATGCATTGGTATCCCATAATACTTGGTGACACTCGTAGTTGAATTTATTTTTATATCATAAAATAGCAAATGAGCAGATGGGTCCAGTGATGGAAAGATTCAACCATCGCTCATTGACGCCAAAGATATTAATGGTGCATTTCTATCATGTAGCGAGGTCTAATGCCACTTGCATAAGTTTACTGACTACCTTACCCTAGAACTACTACTCTACCCTAAAAAACTAGAACACGACAGTGACAATCACTGACGCTATTGTGGAATAGGTAAGGTGGTAGTACCAGAGCCAGGCAAGTAAATGCAATTAACTTGATGCAATCTTCATTATTTGAAGTTTGAGGCAGTGTTTGCCATGCTTACAGTCTAAATTGAGCATTCATTATTCCGCTTTAACATGCAACAAGAACCAGCTGGCGATGACTCGCCATGAACTGATAGTCAACATGAGCTTAAATTGTATACGCGTATTGCACTATCGTTCATGTGTACTAGTAACCAACTACAGGACATCGAAATTAGGAGTTCGAACCTTAACTATTATTAGGTATGATTAATTAATTTTATTAATGCAAAAGGGTTATAAGGTGTATTATGTTCAGTCAAGTATATCCGACAGGATGGATATGCATCAAATATATATTTTTTTACACATACAAATGGCTTTCTTGATGTAGGCAGTGGTTGTCTCTATAACCATTGCCTACAGACACCAACTCGCGATCATGGCGGTAGTAACTCATAGCTATTATCACACACACTATCAAGAAAACATATTTCTACTCAAGCAGATATTGGTTGCTTTTTTATGATTGTATTAAAAAAAATGCATATGGTAGACATTTGATTAGAGTGATTTTATTTTGCAAAAAGATATTTATAAAAATATTAGCTTTATTCCCATTATGATAACTAGTAATTTGCTATTGTACCATTTTTACTTTTTTGTCTCGCACTTCTTTAATCAACTGGGTCCCAGTCTGGGGCTTTTCACTACTGATGAGACTTCAAAGAAAGAAACTACTCTAACCTGAAGGACATACTCCTTAAGACTACGACCTTGAATATAGATACCCATACGCAGTAATGATCATCAAATCTTGTAATTTGCTGGTTTTTATAAAAAAAATAGTAACTTATGTATGCACTTGTTACAGATGAGCAACGGTTAGAAAGAATTGACAAAACAGTTTTTAGTAATTATTATTTATTGTAACTGCAGTTGAAGTGTATATCTATACAATAAAAGTTCTGTTTTACTCGTGTGTTTTTATTTAAGCAAAAATCATTTCTTCTCTCCTTTTCTTAGTGACAACTGTTCCAGGCTTATGTTGTGCTTCAGGATGGTTCATAAGTTCAGGGGGGCAAGTAGATACAGAACTAGCTAGCAGGACTTGTTTCAGATCATAATAAATAGCAGAATCTTCTTTAGTGACAAAGGATATAGCTCTACCGGTTTTGCCAGCACGACCTGTACGACCAATACGATGTGTATAGTCTTCAATACTTTTAGCCATGTCATAATTAATAACTATACTGACATCTTTGATATCAATACCACGACCAGCAACATCGGTTGCAACAAGAATATCTTTGGACCCATTTTTCAGACTAGCCAAAGCAAAATCACGTTGTTCTTGACCTTTACCTCCATGCAAAGTGCAGGCATTGAATCCAAGCTTCTCTAAACCTTTAGCAAGAACATCTGCTCCTTTCTTTTGATTAACAAATATAATAATGGGTGGTTCCACTCCTCTTTGTAGGATCTCTGTAAGTTTTCTGCGCTTCTCATTTTCACCAATCATGTATACTACTTGTTCTGTTCTGTCGACTGGCTTGCCTACAGATCCAATGTATACAATAGCTGGCCTTCGTAAATAGCTTCGTGCTAAGCGTTCAACAGCTGGGGGCATAGTTGCTGTAAACATCACAGTTTGCCTATATTTTTTCTTTGTATTGTAATTTGCGAGCAGTACCGATGCATCTTCTGCTGCATCTGAATCTGGTTTTACATTAGAAACAGGCATGTATTCTAATATTTTCTGAACGTCAGGTTCAAATCCCATGTCTATCATACGATCAGCTTCATCAAGAACAACATAAGTGCAGCGATTTAGGACTAAGTATCTGTTTTCAAGAACATCTATTAGACGACCTGGTGTAGCAATGACAATTTCACATCCAAGTCTTAGTTTAAAACCTTGTTCTTCTCTCGAGAGACCACCAACAACTACAACTGAAGTGATTCCTAATGGAATTCCAAATTTGTTTGTTTCTTCTTCAATTTGTTGAGCTAATTCTCGAGTAGGAGCAAGTATAATAGCATACGGTCCCTGATCTGCATCTTCCATTCGCTCACTCTTTGGTAGAGACTGAATCCATGTTAATAAGGGTATAAGGAAAGCCAATGTCTTACCAGAACCTGTCTCAGCAACACCAATAATATCTCTGTTTTGTAAACCAATAGGAATAGCTTGTCGCTGTATAGGAGTTGGACTTTTATACCCAACTTTATTAATAATATCCATAATGTCATTGTGAAAGCCAGCTTCCTTCCATGAACGAATAGGATTGGGTATTTTTCCTCCCTTGATAGTAATATTGTAATCTTCTCTAAAGATTCTCCAATCTCTCTCTGTCATTTCATCCTGATCTTTCTCAGACCAATGCCTATCATCCCATTTTTGTTTGTCTTCTTTCTTTTTTACTTTTTTCAAGCGCAATTTCTCTTGTTCTTTTTCCAACTCGGTCCTACGTTTTTCAAGAAGGTTCCCATAGAATTTACTATAATCTTTTTTCTGTGACTTAATATCAATACCGGCAATATGGCCACGACCAAAAAACTGTACTTGATGTCTTTCTTTATATAATGTATTGTAGTCATTAGAAGTATCTTCTGAAGCATCCCAATCAAACACAAACTTTCTATCATTAAGACGTCTTACTCTACGTTTTTTCTTAACAATGCCTAAGTAGCGAGCCTTAATAGCTTCCTCTTCCCGTTCTTTATCCTTAATTTTATTAAAGTCCTCATTTTTATCTTTTTTGTCATCTCTGTTACGATCACTAGCTGCTTTTCGCTCTTCATATTTTCTCTCCCTTTCCTTTTCACGATCACGTTCCTTATCTCTCTCTTTTTCCTCCTTGTATCTCTTTTCATCTTCTTTTTTGGAAGTTCCTGTTAAATCAATAGTAGTAATTGCTGGTTTGTCAACATTAGCTCTCATAGCTTCAACTTGTTCACGACGTCGCTCTAAAGCTAGAGCCGCTCTCTGCTCTTTTGTTAAGAATACAGGCTTACTTCGTGCTTCTTCTTCCGCCTTCTTTTTGGCAAGAAGTTCTTCTAATGAAAGTGGCTCACGCTTTACTGGTTTAGGCTCTTCTGATTTCTCGGCCATTTCCTCGTCTTCTTTGTCTTCCTCTTCTTTCTTGTTCTTACTTTTAGTACTGTCTTCATATCGACGATCTTTTTCTTTGTTGTCACGTTTTTTTGGGCTTCTAGATCGAGCCCGATCTTTTCGCGCAGGGCTCCTAGAGCGCTCTCTATCCTTCCTAGAACTTTGTGAACGAGGATCAGTCGTTTCTTTTCTTGGACTCCTAGATCTTTCACGACGTTTAACTTTTTCTCGGTGTGATTCACGTTCTTCATAGCGATCTCGGTCGCGTCTTTCTCTTGATCTTGATCGTCTCCGATCGGCACTTCTGTCCCTGCCCATAGCTGAAACTAGGCTATAAAATCAGTTTTTAATTAAAGTAAAATTATAATCTATTAATCTAAATTTGTTATTTTTAATTCAAATGTCAAATTCAGAAATTATTGTCAAGTGTCATTTTGACTGCGCATTGCGCCTGCGCGCCCACAGAATAAAAACTCTAAAAATCACCGGCCAAAACCAGATTGTTTTGAATAGAGATGGGTTAATACCGATATTTCTCAAGATTAGGTGATACTAATATATTCACTTTGAAATATTATAATGTCTTAACTAATATGTCAGTATTAACTAATATTTCACTGTAATTTGGACCTTAAAGTAATAGTAATAAGATCTGATACTGATACGGCAGGAAAATATCTTAACTAATATTTCACTGTAATTTGGACCTTAAAGTAACAGAAATAAGATCTTATACTGATATGGCAGGAAAAAATCTTAACTAATATATCAGTATTAACTAATATTTCACTGTAATTTGGACCTTAAAACAACATTAATAAGATCTGATACTGCAGAAAATACGTACGTCTCATTTGTACGTACGACGCGGCGTATCGTGAAAATATTTTAATACTTTCACGAATCTGACGGGCGCCAATCTAGTGAATCCGAACTATTCCGAATACCGAATGATATTATCCTATTCATTTTGGATATCCGTTACAGATATTAGACGAATATGAAATATTAGCATATTACAGTTCGCCGGATTACTAATCCACGAATCCTTTCAATATTACTAATATCTTAGCGAATACTAATATATCAGTCACACCATTAGTTTTGAACAAGCCCTTCACATCGGTCGCCACTGGCGGCTTACAACTCTTGTTTGCAACAAAAATTCGTTTACCTTCAACAACCTCTGCGGACGGACGCCCGATGTAAACCGCGTGTGGATGTCTCCATATTCAGATTTTTTTTTTGTTTACATTACTAATACTAATTACTGTTCACACTTATCATATAAAATTGGCAACAAGCGCGATCCTATTCTCAGTTGGAACCCATAGCATATACAATAAACGTAGTATTGTATACTTTTTGTACGATAGCGCTTTCACAGAACAAAATATAATTTTGACTCACAGACTAATATACTCTTTATATTTGTTCTGTGAAATCATATACCTACTACACTATATGACCTTTCGGCAGGGAATATACATATAGGTACTATACTCTACTGTACGCTGCAGAGCTGCTTAATTTTTACTTTGGTTGGACGATGTATTATAATTTCAGTGGTGCAAGTAGTGTTAGCGAAATAGAACATGAGGTCTTCTACTTAGCATAGCTTCTCTAGTACGGAGTAAATTAAACTCTCTGTCTATATAAGTGCATTGGTATATCTACAGAATAAATATAAAAGGTATATCTATGTTCTAAAATCAATTGCCTCTGTGGTCTAGTGGTCTGGTGTCGGTGTTGACGACATTTGGTTCCGGGTTCAATTCCCAGGTCAGGCAATCAAAAATGTGGTTTTTCAGTTTTCTGATAAGAACAACGTTGCTCGGGATTGGAAAGTGCCCAACTGGCCTGCCACCTATCACATTGTGGGACTATCTTCGGCTAATCGTGGGTGCACGTGTTGTACTCTCGCCTACCTCTTCGGGGATACGGACGTGAAGATACTATTAAAATCAATAGCTCCATCAGGAGCATGGAACCCCAGATAACATGAGTACTAATAGACATGCCATTGGGAAGGAAACGCGTCACTGCGCATATGAGCATCGCTGGAATCACTGTCAAAAATGTCATACAATTATAGATATATTAAATGAAATTATGTGAAAAATTAGAAACAAACCATGTTGTACGGTTTTATCGTATCGAAAGAGATGACAATGTTTAAAAATTACCCTTGAAGTGATTCTATTTCATCAGTAAGTCTAAGTAGTGTAACCATAGAATACTAGAGACTAATGGAACTCAATGTACAATACAAATAATATTCGAACATAGCACATATAGACATTCGGACTCACGGACGCTATATCTCGGACTGGTGTGGAACAAATTGTCCCGAACCATTCCGAGATATCGCGTCCGTGATTCGCGTTCGTCTGTGTGCGTTGCTCGAATACTACTTGTATGTACATTAACTTCTGTTAGTCTCCAGTATTCTGTAGTATAACTCTGTATTTCTGTGATTGACGTAAACTATACTGACTAACTAAGAAATTGTCTTAAAAGGCGTGGGCGTATCCATTTAATCCGTCCATGGAACTATAATACGTCAGAGCTCCGTTAGGAGTATATTGTTCTGGTTCAGGAGTATATTATTCTGTTGTCAACAGTCAACTTTCAGCTGTCATCTGTCAATGTAAGCCTTGAAAGCTGAAAGATGGCTGAAGGATCAACATTTTTAAAAATAAATAATATTAAAAAAAAAAAAAATATAATTAATACAATTATATCGTTCTATTCATAAACCATAATTAGAAGTATTGATTAGTAATAGTTATTTTAATTTTTACCTTATATGTTAATAATAGTTATAGTGTTATGTTAGTAATATGTTAATAATAGTTATAGTGTTATGTTAGTAATAGTTAATTTAATTTTTACCTTATATGAGTAATTAACCGCAAAGGAACATGTCCAATTTCATTTTAAATTGGTCAAGTATTTGGGCTTCAATATTGCTTGGTATAATCAGTCTAGCATACTTTATTAAAAGAAGTACTAGTAGAATTCAAAATGCAGTAACAGCCCTTAAGTATCTTAAGATTGAAGTAATTTCAAACAGTGAAAATTGTACTAAAGCAGTTGCGGAGTTGCGAAGGTAATATTTATATCTTATTTGTGCGTAAGTTAATTTACTCAGTGAACTAAATCAGAAATCTGTGTTTAAAACCTTTATAATTTCATTAATATGTCAAGGTAGTAAATTATATTGCACCATATGTATGTTGACAAAACCATAAATATGGTGTAATATATTGACTCCTTGATTTTAGCTGCTTAATGTCACATCAATTTGATTTCTCTTAAATTTCTTTTTCTAATGTCTAAAAGTTTTGTAATATTTCAGTCGTTGTTATTTGCATCATGCAGTTGGGTTTGACTGTGAATGGGTTACAGAAAAAGGCCATCGACAGCCAGTTGCTTTAGTACAATTATCAACAATTGACGGATACTGTGGCTTGTTTAGACTTAACAAAATTAAATCTGTTCCTAGACCATTGAAAGTAAGTATCTGGAGGCAATCCTTACTAAGGTTTGAAGACCATAGCATAATACCCTCACTGTCCATGACCTACATAATTATGATTATTAAGATTTTATATGAAGTCTTTGCAGTGTATGGCTATATTATAACATAATGGTTTTTGTGAATTGACCCAAAGATCTGGATAACATATTACACATATAATTTTAAACAATGATACAGAAATATATGTGATAATGTAATTGTACTTTGTCTTATGATATAGACATGTACTAAGTGGTAAATAAATTAATTTTTTGGAGTTACTAACAATTTATTGATAGTTGAATAAATATTTTAAGGGAGTATCCCTTAAAATATTTATTAAATACAATTTAGTATAAATGTTCAATATCATAATGTAATGTAATTTATTCATTTATAAATATTACACGGTGTGTAAAGAAAACCCTATCAGATAGTTAAAGGTTTTATTTGGTACCATAGCATGGTTACATATTGTTACGTACTCGGGTTCGTGATTGTAGGAAAACACCACTTATATTAAATCCGTGTATTTACACCACACAACACAACGTAATACTAAAATACACTTTACACAATAGTCACTTGCTGTACTATCACTGAACTTAGAACACTACACAATAAAACACTTCTCGCTTCGCACTAGTCACTTGATGTATTGCTCTTGATCGCTTGATAAAAACTGCCTTGTGTTTGTCAACATCTCTGTATTTATAGGCAGGGGAAAGTCCTAGCTGGATCCAGAAAAATCTAAATGTATCGGGAAACAATGAATCACTTCTTATCGTAAACATGTTATGAGTCATAAATCCTAATACACGCTACTTTCAACCTTATGCCGTATCCCACAAAGTCCATTATGGCATAGCCCCGGTCAACTATTTGTTTGTCAATAGGAGTAACTATCTCTTTCTTTTATTTCTAGATAATTAGCGCGCACGCGCTCCAATTCTACACACTTCTAGATTATTCGTAACAATATGTTAAATTATTCGATGGATATTAAATGATAAAATTTCCCAATAAAAAAATCAATCGTAATGGTGTTTTCATACATTACATGTGACAACACCAACAAATAAGTAAATTACATTTTTATAGGAAGACGGCACAAGGCCGATAATACATTGACCTTTATATAGAATTGCGACATCATGTAACTAGTTTTGTTTCACATAATTCAGGACAGGACAGTTTCCCCTTTTATTGCAACTTCATTTGCTACAAAAATATATGAGACCATTCTTCCTGATTTTTACTGAGACAAATCAAGTTAATAAAATATTGATTTGATCATGACATTCAAAGGAAATAAACTCTTTTATTATCTATATTATTACCTATGCATATAATAAAATCGTAGGAAAGTCAATGTATGTCTATATATTACTGACAGGTCGGGTCAACATATAGGTTACATATTATAATGCTATCACCCACGGGGTAGAAGCAGTGCGGAGTAAACGAAGTCCACGCGGACGAAGTTGTGGGCAACAGCTAGTATCATAATATAGCAAATGAGCAGATGGCCAGTGACGTAGTTAGCATAGGTGTCAGCCTTCTCACTCAAGCGGGGATGCTCTGCCCCTGCCCTGCTCTGCTTCTTTGTTATTCTTATAACAAAGAAGCAGAGCAGGGCAGGGGATTACGTCAATTGTACTGATCGCTAGATATACGTCCGTATAACTAGTTAAATGAGTTCATCATTACGGATGAAACTCACATTTATAATTTTTTGATCAGTGCTTTTGTGATTTCTAATTATTTTTGTTTTTATAGCACTCACCCCACTCCGTGCTTGGGAAATTAGTAAAACTTTAAAAACAACAAAGAAAAGTGTTGACACGCGAGACTCGAACTCGCGACCATCTCCCTCAGCCGGGACGCTCTGCCACTGAGCTAGTGTCGACGGGCTCGACGTGGCGAATTTCTACGTTTCGTAATATGATCGATCACGTTGATTGTACTGATTGTTAGATAAACATACGTATAACTAGTTAAATGAGTTCATTGTTACAGATGAAATTCACATTTATAATTTTTTGGATCAGTACTTTCGTGATTTCTAATTATTTTTGCTTTTATAGCACTCACCTCGTGCTTCACGTTACCTTAACCTCCAAACTGTAACAAGGCAGTGCCAATCACTGACGCTATTGCGGCAGGAATAGGTAGGGTAGTGGTATCAGAAAACCTGGTGAGACAATGCAGAAATCTACCACCACCACCACCACAATAGCACTCACCACAATTGTAGTGACTCGCATAGCCAGTACTTAGCCTCTTACGACCTGGCTGGCAGAACGCAGCCAGATCGTCAGATGGTCTATTCTTCAATTGAGCCTGGACCAACATGAAGCAAATTAAAATATACATAATCCTAAAATTACAATTTATTTAATGTCTTGATACAGATAGAATTTAACAACAAAAATGAGTAAACATTTATTATAATTGCTTACATTGAAGGATCGAGAACTAGAAATGTTCAATATTAATGGTACATCCCTACCCTTTCCTGAAAATTAAAGATTATGCTACCGAAGGACACATCGAAGGTGTAAAGTTTCTTTATAATAAGCCGACAAACGATCACCGCGCGAAGACGAATGCCGCCAAAGTGAAACAAATAGCGACAAGCGATTAATTCTAGGGAAATATAAGTAAAAATACGAATACTTAGAAACAATATCTTTTTTTATTATAAGAAATTAGGTCATTTAAATAATTTTTAGTAATGCCTTTAACCAACCTAGTTATATGCCTCTTTCGGATCCGACAGGGTTTTTTACACACCGTATAGTGATACAATTTTATTAAAAATTATGTAGTATCCAGATATCAATTGGTTATAGTTTTAAATACATAGCTTTAATATTATGTACATCTAAAAGTTATTTCTTTTATTTAATAGTGTATAATAGGCTATTTCAATAATCAAATGCATGAATTTAACCATGTTTGACATAATGTGTAGCTTAGGAGTGACTATCATAAAAGCCAATTGCTCACCTCTTACAAACTGCCAGGAAGAATGGCAAATAATCTATTCTTTAATGTGCGCCTGGACCAACAAGGAATAATGGGAACTTACTTAGTTTACAATTTATTTCATAAAAACAGATGCTCAGTACAAAAAAACTTAGCACATGATTTTATGAATTACTTTAAGAAGATCCCGTGTTATGTTGGAATTTTCTTCATATTTCAAACCTTCCGTGAGTTTGTTCTATTACACTGCTTTTTCATTCCTTTGCATTGCAGAGTTCACATGTAAGAGTCCAAGGAAAATTAAAAATTAAATGGAATGAAATCAGAAATCAGAAAAACTTTATTCAATAAAACTTTTTACAAGTATTTTGATGCGTGAATATTTGTTTTAAACTACTACCGGATCGGAAACGTGGACACCCAGTGAGAAGATCCGGCAGAAGAAACTCAGCGGGCTTGTCTTTTTTCATGTATCAGTTTTTTTAAAGTAAGTTGTTACATAATGTTTAATTTACATGTAATTGTTACAATAATCTATACATATAATAAAATCGTAGGAAAGTCAAAACTGTACATTGAATATTTTATTAAATAGTAGTAAAATTATTAGAGACCAGCTGTTGCCCACGACTTCGTCCGCGTGGACTTCGTTTACTCCGCACAGCTCCTTCCCCGTAGGAGATAGCGTGATAATATGTAGCTTATATGTTGACCCAACTTAATAGTAATATTCATGCAAAATTTGAAGTTTTTTGAAATTTGAAGTTTCCATGCAGTACTTTTTGAGTTTATCCTGGACATACATACAGACAAACAGACAAAAATTCTAAAAACTATATTTTTGGCTTTGATATCGATTGTAGATCACGCCCTAAGTATTCTTTTAAAAAAATATTCAATGTACAGTTTTGACTTTCCTACGATTTTATTATATGTATAGATATAGCATGTGCTTTTATGTAATAGGCTTCATTATTCTTACTAATAGTGTTTATATTTCACAGGAGCTGTTAGAAGATCCTAGTATTTACAAAGTTGGAGTAGCACCAGTTGATGATGCAAAATATTTGGCTCAAGACTATGATGTCATTTTGAAAGGCACTTTAGACATAAGACACATTGCTGAGTACTGTGGACACGAAAGTGGAGGTTTAGCTGCACTTTCAAAGGCATGTTTAGGAGTTGTGCTTGATAAAAGTTGGAGGGTAAATAAATTTACTAAACAAATTTCATGATGAATGTTTATTTGCTGGGTAGACAGTGTAAGCCGCACGTCAATGGACTTCCTAGTTTATCATGATTCACATTTATACATATGGGGTATTCATGGGGTATTCCGGTCAGTTAGAGTTCTAGTAGATATTATTATGCACAATTTTTTTTGTGTGATAGCGAATTTTTTTTTTGTTTTTCGTGTCGAAAACCTGAAGTAAAGTTTTCACATAAGATTTTGAGATATTTCGACGTATATTTTTAAAATATTTTAATTTTAAATTAGAGTGTGAATTTCATTAGCAATAAACCAAAAAAAATTAAAACGTCGCCGTTAGTGTATAAGTTACATTAAATATAGTACCAAGGCGTCGCACGGAACGCTTTTTAAATCGGCCGTTTTGTGCGAAAACTGGTCAATTTACAACGATATTTTATTTTGTGCCTTGTGCCAGTGGCTTAGAAAACATGGAACCAAAGCATGTTTTTATCGATATCGGTAAACAAAACATAATTTCATCACTCATCAAAATGAACACCATAGCGATAGAGATCGTAGAACGGACTCGATCATTAGGAGATCTTCGGAGCGATCACACCTGCCCTCGTACCTCAGCTAAAAGCTTATAGTTGACAGAACTGTTTTAGATACACGTGTATTTCTTCCCTATAGGATTCAGTTCTCATAGCCTATATTATTGTTACGAATAATCTAGAAGCGTGTAGAGTTGGAGCGCGCGCGCGCTAACTATCTAGAAATAAAAGAAAGCGATGCCTACTCCTATTGACAAACAAATAGTTGACCTGGGCTATGCCATAATGGACTTTGTGGGATATAGCATAAGGTTGAAAGTAGCGTATACTAGGATTTATGACTCATAACATGTTTACGATAAGAAGTGATTCATTGTTTCCCGATACATTTAGATTTTTCTGGATCCAGCTAGGGCTTCATCCTGCCTATAAATAGAGAGGTAAACAAACACAAGGCAGTTTTTATCAAGCGATCGAGAGCGATACATCAAGTGACCAGTGCGAAGCGAGAAGTGTTTTATTGTGTAGTGTTCTAAGTTCAGTGATAGTAGCGCGAGTGTCTAGGGTGTAAAGTGTATTTTAGTATTACGTTGTGTTGTGTTGTGTAAATACACGGATTTAATATAAGTGGTGTTTTCTTACAATTACGAACCCGAGGTATGTAACAACTGGTGTCGGAAGTGAAATTGTAAAATGCCGCTTATTCCGAAGGAAGGTGTTACCACCAGGTCTCAAGCCGAGACGCAGAGTCACGTCACTATTGTCGAGCGCAGCGCCTACTGATCTTTCTGTTATACTGGCGGCTATGCAGAAACAACAATTTCAGCTACAACAAATGCTACGTGAACAACTACACGAGCAACAGCAACAGATCAAAGAACATTTATCTGGTTTTGATGATAAATTGTCAGTTATCTTGGCGCAGCAAGACCAGTTAAAAAGCGACGTGGGCCTCGTCAAGCACGATGTGAAGGATGTTGAGAAGAGGGTTGACCAGTTGGAGGCTAACTGCGATAAAATAAGTGTAAATATGGTCCAACTTGCCCACACCAGTCAAGACCTTAACACCGTGAGCGAACTAGCGAGCCCGTGTCCGCGATAAGTTATAATCTTAATACCCCCGTTCGGCCGCGAGCCTATTTTATTAATTAAAATAGTTTATATCCTTTGTTTTTACGTAATTTATTTGTGTGTGTATATCTTTTGTGTACTGTTAAACTGTGTGTGCTAGTGAATAAACAATACTGGTACAATTCGCTGCGTATCAATATTACTAGGTAGGTAAGACCCTTCAATTTAACATAACACTTACCTACAGGAAGTCATGAAGATGAAGATCACGGGTCTTAAATCGGGTGTTGCCATTAATGGTTGTTCTCACCAGGTAGGTCCTCGGGTAAAGGTACCCACTTATGACGGTTTTACGTCATGGAGTGCGTACCGCACTCAGTGTGAAATAGCAGCGAAGGCTAGTGGTTGGACAGATGAACATTGCCCAACAGCTCTGAGCACGGCGTTACGGGGACAGGCGCTCTCTGTGTTGGATGCAATGCCTAAAGAGTATCAGTTCGCTCATTTGAAGGAGGCATTGGAAGCTTTCTACGATGAGCGTCACTTGGAGGATGTGTTCCGTGCCCAATTAAAGGACCGTGTACAAAGGAGCGGCGAGGAACTTTAACAATGGGCCGTGGAAATTGAGAAGCTTGTAAGGAAGGCGTATCCTTCAGCCGACGCTAACACAGTTAATAACACCATCGTCCAGGCGTTTATTGATGGAATTAGAGACCTGGAAGTGCGTGCTGCTGTTCGCCTTCAGCACCACGTGACAATGAAAGAGGCTTTGGCTCATGCGCTGGAGGTAGAAGCTGTTCGCCACGAACCTCGAGCACATAAGGTACGCGAGGTTACAGAAATTGTGGCTCGATCAAAGGTAATGGAACCTAGGAGACTGGGCCCCATGTGCTACGCCTGCGGAGAACGTGGGCACATTGGAGTTAGCTGCCCAGACAAACCTATGCCTACAGGTTCCATGAATTGGCGACAGCAAGCGGGAGGAAACTCAGCAGCTGAAGAGAGCAGGCACGTCAAACAGCCTATTGAACCAGCAGAGAAACGAGTAACAGCCAGGAGCAAACGGCAGGTGCTGGCTGGGCGAGAAACAAACCCAAAAGCTGTCGTACCTCAGGTGAGCGAACGCAACAGTTTATCCATTAAGGAATTGGTTAATGGCAAGAACTGCAGCTCAACGCGAGACACCGGAGCCACACGAACTGTAGTGCGATCAAAAGCGGCTAGCAATGGTAACCTGAGATCGAGGAATACAGTAAAGCGTAGTGGAAAGTCTCACTCGAATGCAGATGCATTATCACGAAGACCTTGTACGGAAGATTATAAACATTGTGTAAAGATGGAGACGAAGGAAAGGGTTCAAGTACTGCGAGCTAAGCCTACAGATGACAGGTGGGAAACTGATGAGATGCGTAAGGCCTAGTATGAAGATAGAGACTTGCGGCCTCTAATAAATTGGATAAAGCAAGACACGGGAAAGCCTGAATGGCAGGAGCTAGCTCCCTTCAGCGCCTTTACGAAAAGTTATTGGGCGCAGTGGGAAAGCCTTGTGTTGCAAAACGGCTTACTGTACCGCAAATGGGAAAAACCTTCAGGAAGAGAACATTATCAACAGTTGGTCGTGCCAAGAAAACTTATCAAGGACGTACTACGTGAATTGCATGATGGGGTTTCTGGGGGACATCTTGGAGTACGACGAACATTGGTAAAGGTACGAGAGCGTTTTTACTGGTTGAATTGCCGAGAAGATGTCGAGAATTGGTGCCGAAAATGTACGTCATGCTCAGCAGTGAAAGGTCCGCAGGTCAGAAGCCGAGGCAACCTTAGACTATACAACGTAGGAGCCCCCTGGGAAAGGATAGCGATCGACGTGGCTGGGCCATTTCCTAAGACAGATAACGGAAACAAGTATTTTATGGTCGTGATGGATTACTTCACAAAATGGCCGGAGGTGTTCGCAATTCTTAATCAGGAAGCCACGAAGGTTGCTGAGAAATTAGTCAATGAAGTGATATGCAGATTTGGTGTTCCGCTGGAAATTCATTCAGACCAAGGCAGAAACTTTGAATCTAATGTATTCCAGGAAATGTGTAAATTATTAGGAGTGTACAAAATAAGAACTACACCTTATCACCCGCAATCTGATGGAATGGTCGAACGATTTAACCAAACTTTAGAAAGACACTTAGCCAAGCTGGTAGAAGATCACCAAAAAGACTGGGATAAATACATACCTCTGTTCTTACTGGCTTACCGAACAGCGGAACACGAAAGCATAAAAGTGACGCCAGCCTATGCTACTTCGGCAGACAGTTACGTATACCAGCAGACATACTGGCTGGAGGCCCGCCACCGAATGCAGAGACCCAATTAAGTATACCGGAACATGTTGAAGACATTCGTAAGAGGTTACGCGATATACACTCGTTAATAAGTGAAAACGCATTGGAATCAAGTCAGCGGATGAAGACCAGATACGACCGAAACGCCAGTCATCGAGGTTTTCAAGAAGGATCTCTTGTTTGGCTACATAATCCGGTTCGACGAAAAGGAAAATCACCTAAGTTACAGCGACGTTGGGATGGGCCATACAAAGTAATCACACGGATCAATGACGTAACCTACCGAGTGCAGAAGCAACCAAGAGAGACCATGAAGATTGTTCATGTTGATCGATTAGCCATCTATAATGGAAGTAATGATGTTCGGGACGAACATAACTAAGAGGGGGGTAGTGTTACGAATAATCTAGAAGCGTGTAGAGTTGGAGCGCGCGTGCGCTAACTATCTAGAAATAAAAGAAAGCGATGCCTACTCCTATTGACAAACAAATAGTTGACCTGGGCTATGCCATAATGGACTTTGTGGGATATAGCATAAGGTTGAAAGTAGCGTATACTAGGATTTATGACTCATAACATGTTTACGATAAGAAGTGATTCATTGTTTCCCGATACATTTAGATTTTTCTGGATCCAGCTAGGGCTTCATCCTGCCTATAAATAGAGAGGTGTTGACAAACACAAGGCAGTTTTATCAAGCGATCAAGAGCGATACATCAAGTGACCAGTGCGAAGCGGGAAGTGTTTTATTGTGTAGTGTTCTAAGTTCAGTGATAGTAGCGCGAGTGACTAGGGTGTAAAGTGTATTCTAGTATTACGTTGTGTTGTGTTGTGTAAATACACGGATTTAATATAAGTGGTGTTTTCTTACAATTACGAACCCGAGTACGTAACATTATTGTACCAATGACTAACATAAAATTATCAATATCATATTTAGAGATAATCTGGTACTTATTGTGTATATTCAAACTCTTTATTAGCTTCAATCACTGAAATTATACCTTTTAAAACTATTTCCTTAATACTTGGTCAAAACATTATGCCCTTGCTCACTCAGCAAAGAAAAGAAAGGTAACTTAGTAAGAAATTACTATGTTTTTACAACGATATAAATGGAAACGCCTTTCAAGACAATTTCTTATTACGACCTATCTGGCAGAAAGGCAGTTGGCCAATTCTTCAATGGAGCCCGGGACCAACACGGAGAAAACTTGCCTTGCCTTGCATAACTATAACAAATATCCAAACAGACAAACATGTGATTTAAAATATTTCTGGAATATGTATTTAAGGTCCGTTGCAGTGATTGGGAAGCCGACGAACTCAGTGAAAGACAGATAGGCTACGCTGCTGCCGATGCTCATGTTGCTATAAAAATATTTGTCAAACTCATGGACAGTTTCTACAATAAAAGTTTGTTAAGTCTCTTTAAAAAAGACTTTGGACACTGGAACGACGTCAATAATTTGTGTGATGTATATGTTGATACATGTTTTAAAACGAAGAAAAAAAATGTTGCAAACAGGTGAGTGAAACTATAAGTTTATAACCAAAATTTATCCAGTAAAATTTAATATACCTATTTTTGTCTTATAGCACTCACCCCGTGCTTGGGAAACTTGAAAAACTTTAAAAATAACAAAGAAAAATACCGACGCGCGTGATTTGAAAGTGCGACCTCCCCTAAAGCCGGGGTGCTCCCACTGAGCTAGTCTTTGTGAATATTTGATAGCTAAATATTAAATGGGCTCCGACTGTTAATCGTTCAGTGATGAATTAAAATTCATGGATTGTTTTATATGTACATCGATTATATAATTAATTTAATGATGTAGTTATTCATTATTACTTAACATGATTCTAAACTACTGGGCTTGTTTCATTTTTTATTTTTCATTTAAGGCAATGAATCTTTTTTCAAGATGCAGTCGGGTTTTTTGTTTTCAATATTTTTTTTATTTTATACTTTTTAGTTAGCACTCACTAACTGCGACATTAGGATTATACGATGGTAAATTACGCAATCTTGACATTTCATTCAGAGAGTGAACATCGTGGGGGTTGTGGTGGTCTAAACTTATTATTAGCCCCTCTAGAGAACTAACTCAGCTCAAAGCAACTCATGCTTGACCTTTAGAAAAAATCCATAAACTTAACTCAACCACAGCTCGGTCTAAAGTAATTCCTTTGAGCTTGTGTACCGTTAGACCCCTGCACAATATCAATGGCAACATTTTTCGTTCTATTTAACCCCGTCCACAAAGTACATCGAATTCTGTTGTCAATCGTTCTGTTCTAACTCCTACTCCAGGAACATTGATTTTAATTACTTTGTCGTCAAATTCTAAATAAATAGCCTGTGGCAATTTACTGGGTTCCAAATGTCCCTTCGAAGAGCTGGCCACTCTATTGTCATATATAACTCCCACTGTTTAATATAATATTCAATCTACAGATATATTATTTATATTTTACATTAATCCCCTGGTTGTAAAGGCAGAATAACGAAATACTAATTAAATTATACGTATAAAGTACTTGTTGTAAGCAGGAAAATAAGCGAGCATAGTTTTAAACAAATTTGAATTGTTATGCATATGTCCCTATGTCCTAAACTATAAGTTTGTATAGTAATGAAATCGGTATCTATAATTCCGGCGCCCCGGCGATAAGAGGCACGCTTTATGAATATCTGTTAAAACAGAAGTATACACATAATGTGATGTATATGTCGCAGTGAAATTGTCAATACCGTTAGATTATAATCTACCTAGAGAATTTATAATTTGGTTAGGTTAGGTTAGCATTTAAACTATAATATCACTTAGTTAGATTATAATTTAACGGTATTGACAATTTCACTGCGACATATATATATTTCTGAACTGGTCTTTTTACTAGCTTTCATTTGATATCCATATTGCTACGGTAAGAAAAAACTCAACTCCCACTCCCCCATTCCGCCATTTGCGGGCGCCATTTTAAAAAATTATATAGCCTATGTCACTACTACAATTTATACAAATCCGACGACACCTCATATGTCAATAACCGTCCAGCCGTTTGGGCTGTAGGGCGTGCCAAAGAAATGGACATATGTACGTACATACATACCACTCGAAAAACATTACCATCCTTCAGTCAGGTAAAAAATTAACTTTTCTTGTATAGATTTTGTTTGTTGATTAATTGTAGATCCAATAACAAGAAACCAATTAAAGAGGAAAGTAAAAGATATCCACATGCAACCCGCTCGAAACCTCTGTACCACAATTGTTTCCTGGAAGCACCAGATGGTGAATTACTTTGTACTTGTGACAATAAGAAGGCTATATGGTAAGTATATAATCTGGCAATCCTACAGCGTGCATTTGCGAATTTATATTTAAGTCAATATAAATATTTGTATAAAATGCTTATAACTTAAATATGTTTTTTTTTTAAATATTTGATAGGTTGCCACCTAGGGTAGGCCGTACCCTAGGTGTAAAGGGTTGCCACCTTTACACCTAGGGTAGCCACAACTCTTTTACACAGATATGCGGTAAACCAGGGTTATACATGCTTGCTTACATTCATATATACTTACGTGGTCTTTCTTAGATTCGTATATGAATGATGGAACACAGTCGTAATATAATAAATATTTTTTTAAGTTTCATATTTTGTATAAAACTTATAATAAATAAGTTTTATATATATATATATATATATATATATATATATATATATATATATATATATATATATATATATATATATATATATATATATATATATATATATATATATATATATATATATATATATATATATATATATCCTAAACACAAGTTCAATTCATTACATAATCGCAAAAAAAAACAAATAAGTAGGTAAATAACAGTCATAATCAGTAAATTAAGTTCCGTATATTGCTAAATCAAAAGACAATTGAGTTTTCAGTCTAACCTGGATCAGATTTACCTTAAAGTGAGACAATTACTGCTTGGCCACGGGAAATTAACTCCTGCGAATTTTTGCGCGGTCGAATTTATCCGTGGCCAGGCGGTTTGCGTTCCGCACATATCCCGGGACTTTATTTACGCCACCGTAGCAACAGTACTCTCATATCTATTAAAATATTGACATTTTAATAAATAATTTAGAAAAGATGTATTTTATAGGTATGTGGAGAAAGAATTGGCAGATAAAATAAAAGACGATCCTTTGACAGTCCGATTGCGTTTCGAACCTGCGGGACGATCAGTCGGCGAAGTCGGCCGATACTATCAACTGAAAAAAGACAACAAATGCGTTGTGTGCGGGGAACCAAATTCTTACATACGTAAGAATGTTGTACCGAGGGAGTACAGAAAATATTTTCCTGGTAAGTACCTATTTTATATCTAGGTACATTTCAAATGTTTATTGCAGCCGGCGTTCTGCTCTAGGTGTACAAGGGCCCATTTTACTTGAAAAAATTGGTAAAGGTTCATGTTGCGATGTTTTACAAAGGGATTGTCGAACTTTTATCAAGGTTCGATAATCCCTGTATAAAAATCTCTTCATATTCTGCATATTATTAATACACGACTTATATCTATGATAAGACATCATACATAAGTCTTGCTGCGAGTTTTCTTTTTGAATTTGGCAAAAAGCAAACAAGTCCTCTTACGGAAAGTGGTCCCTATTGTCCACAGACATATACATAATCATGAGACTCTTGAGAAATTTATCAATGTCCTAATTAATGGTTCCATGCTAGGATTTTTTTTTATAAAAGAGGGGGCAAACGAGCAAGAGGTGCACCTGATGGTAAGTGATCACCGCCGCCCATGGACATCTGCAATACCAGAGGTCTTGCAGTTGCGTTGCCGGCCTTTTAAGAATAAGTAAGCTCTTTTCTTGAAGGTCTCTATGTCGTATCCGTTCGGAAATACCCCTGCCGGTAATTGTTATACGTTATAGTATCGATATGTTTGCTGTTTGTGATTGGTTCGCCGCGTTTCATGCTGTTTCGTGATTGGTTCGCCAACTAGCGCTAGAAAACAACGTCACAATATCATATAGAATAGAATAGAAATCGTTTATTTAAGACATACACTACAACATTTACAGTAAATAACACACACAGTAGCGAAATTAAAATACAAAGGATAACACACAAAAAAAACAAAACAGGATTATTTAAAAATATAAAGAAAAATGCCATAACGGTAATTCACTACGAATTAACCAATCACGAAACAGCATGAAACGCGCAAACATATCGATATTATAACGTTTTAAATCCTTGGTTCCATGTAGAGTTACCAGATTTTTTATTTTTTTTTGATTTATTTTTTATATCATAAAATAGCAAACAAGCAGATGGGTCTCCTGATGGAAAGAGTCAACCATCACCTATAGACACCAAAGATGTTAATGGTGCGTTGCTATCTTGTGGCGAGGTCTAATGGCACATGCATAAGTTTACCGGCTACCTTACCCTCCAAACCGGAACACGACAGCGACAAGCACTGACGCTATTGCGGCAGGAATAGGTAAGGCGGTGGTACCAGACCCGGGCGAGACAATGCAGAACTCTACCACCTAGTAGCCACGATGGTAGTGACTCGATAGCCAGTCGGTCGCCTTTTACGACCCTCCGGCAAAACGGCAGTTGGCCTGTTCTTCAAAGGAGGCCGGGACCAACACGGCGGAAAACTATGACTTTGTGAAAAGTCATGATAATTTTTCTAAATTTGGAAACATAATTTATAATTTATTAAAGGCATACTATTATTTTTTATGTGCACTGGGGTTTTTGAAAGTGACGCCCATGCGTCTCCACCCCTCACGCAGAATTAAAAAATCAACTGTTTTTTATTTACATTCTAAAAATGCTGGATTTTCCAAAATCCAAGAAAATTATTTTCTTTCTTCGATATTTCCTGTGTTTTGCACGTGAAAACTTTTAATTGGCCTTTGTATTTATTCTATATTTTGTATTTGGAACTATAGTCTGTTTTTTTTAATGAGTACTGAATATGTCTCTTGCACATTTTCAATATTAACAGATTGAGATAGGTCATTAGACGGGCTGGATCCAACGCCTTTTTTCATGTTGTTGATTATATGAACCAACTAGCTGCAGCGTGCAGCCCGCTGCATTATAAGTTTTTGGTGAATTCCGCGGGATCATCTTATTTTTCCGGGATAAAAAATAGCCTATATGCTATTCCAGGTCATCATCTATCTGTGTGCCAAATTTCATTCAAATCCGTTCAGTACTTTTAGCGTGATTGAGTAACAAACATCCATCCAAACATCTATCCAAACGTCAGAATTTTTGCTACATGTTTATTAAAAAATATATAAACTAATAGCTATGAATTTTATTTAATAAATGATTAAAGTAAACAAGTAATAAGTAAATAAGAGGTACTAGACAAAACATGCTCCACGTCATTATTGGGCCACTAGAGTCCATGGACTGCACTAGGCATGGAAATTATTGTTAAATTAGGTTGACTGTTATGTTGTTAAAGTTAATTAATATTTAACAGTTATATATATATATATATATATATATATATATATATATATATATATATATATATATATATATATATATATATATATATATATATATATGCGAATGCGCAACATACATTGCTATGCAGATGTCAATACTGGTGATGCTACATACTCCGGCTGAAACGGTATTTTTTGGGAACACGTCGAAGAGAGCCGAAACAAGCTTTTGTCCGAAGATGGGAATCGACTAACCGATGTCTCAGAATGGGGTCGTCAAACCTTGGTTACTTTTAACCCCAAGAAGACACAACTTTGTGTGTTTTCCGCTAAAAAGACACCCTTTGTCGTGTCACCTTGATTTGGGGATACTCTCCTGGCAGCCTCAGCTAGTATCGGGATTCTGGGAGTCGACATATCGAATTACGTTCAGTTTCACGGTCATTTGGAAGGTAAGGCTAAACTAGCCTCCAAGAAGCTCGGTGTGCTCAGCAGAGCGAGACAGTACTTCTTGCGGGCCCATCGCCTTCAACTTTATAAGGCTCAAATTCGGCCCCACATGGAGTACTGTTCTCATGTCTGGGCCGGAGCTCCTCAGTACCAGCTCCTTCCTCTTGATCGCATTCAGCGTAGATCGGTTCGAATCGTTGACGACCTGGCTATTTCGAAACGGCTTGACTCTTGGCATTGCAGAGATGTTGGTTCACTCTGTGTCTTCTATCGTAGTTTTCATGGGGAGTGTTCCGACGAGTTATTTGGATTAATTCCTGCCGCCGATTTCCATCATTGGACATCACGTCAAATTTTGAAATTCCATCCTCACCATCTCGATGTCTGGAAATCCGCAACAGTGCGTTTCTCTCGGCACTTTTTGCCTCGCACTACTTTGTTGTGGAACCAATTACCGGCAGGGGTGTTTCCAACGGATACGACTTGGGGGCCTTCAAGAAAGAGCTTATTCATTCTTTAAAAGCCCGGCAACGCAACTGCAAGACCTCTGGTATTGCAGATGTCCAGGGGCGGCGGTGATAACTTACCATCAGGTGCACCTCCTGCTCGTTTGCCCTCTCTTCTATAAAAAAAATATATATATCAGTAGCCTATATAAATAATAAGTATTAGAAGCAGCAAAAAAAGTCATCTGGAATAGTTTTATAACTTTTAAGAATTATCATTGTCATAAATCAAGAATATTTTTAATAACAATATGATCCTATATTAAGTTATTGGTAATTTTAGTGATGTCGCCTCTGTGGTCTAGTGGTCCAGCTTTGGAGTTGACCACATGAGGTCCCGGGTTCGATTCCCGGGTCGGGCACTTTAAAAAAAAGTGTTATTTCAGTTTTCTGAGAAACTCAAAGCTGCCCGGGATTGGAAAGTGCCCGGTTGGCGATAGGCTTGCCACCTATCACATTTATGGGACCAAGTATCTTCGGCTAATCGTGGGTTCACTTGTTGTACCTCTGCCTACCCCTTCGGGGATATGGGCGTGAAGATACTTTTTTTTTAGTGATGTATAAAATTTTAACAGTGTTTGCTAATATATATATATATATATTTTATATCATAAGATAGCAAACAAGCAGATGGGTCTCCTGATGGAAAGAGTCAACCATCGCCTATAGACACTAAAGATGTTAATGGTGCGTTGCTATCTTGTGGCAAGGTCTAATGCCACATGCATAAGTTTACCGGCTACCTTACCCTCCAAACCGAAACACGACAGTGACAAGCACTGACGCTATTGCAGCACGAACAGGTAAGGCGGTGCACTGTAGAAAATAGTAGAACTAGAGCATATCATAAATGGTTTTTAAAAATATCACAATTTGAATGAAATATTTATTGCATTCGATACTCTAATAACCAAATAATCCTAATCAGACATTGTTTTGTACTAAAACTGCATATATCTATTTTTTTTCTTAGGTTGAAGTAAGTTGAAGTAGTGGATGGCTCATTCAAATGTTTGCATACCTACACATAAT
Source organism: Apodemia mormo (assembly GCA_036924255.1). Lineage (NCBI taxonomy): Eukaryota > Metazoa > Arthropoda > Insecta > Lepidoptera > Riodinidae > Apodemia > Apodemia mormo. The sequence continues at coordinate 43,730,450 of JAUPFN010000001.1, read as the reverse complement.
TCATATAAATATTGTGAAAAAAGTATTTAGCACATGCATGCGGTTTTATACATTTTTAAAAAGGATATTTTATGTTCTTAATAATGAGCTATTAACTTTTTTAATATGCTTTTTATTTTTGAGTAAGTACTTAAAAATTGACATACCCTATTATTCACTTCATTTTTTTTTCGTCGAAGGTTTTCACATTTACCCACGTCTCCCCACGCGTAACTTTAAATGGCCAAAGTCAATATAAACAGAAACTGCCCGAAGAATTGGAAACTATTTCAGATGCCAATCTGTTCGTCACTTCATTAGTCCCCATTAGATTAATTGATGACCTCTCAAAGGCCATTATTTGGCAAAATCCAGTACCTTCATCTGTTCGTTATTGTAGACCCATTTCTATTGAATTTTGTAAAGAAATTACCAGACAAATTGAATCTTTACACCCGTCATTAATAAACAAAGATGGTGTTGCAGTAAATGTGAAGCACGAACTTTTTCTAACAATGATTGATGGTAAGGTGGCTCAAGTCCTAACAGAAACTCCATCGGGTTCTACGTGCACGATATGTGGGGCTACTCCTCGACTTATGAATGACCTATTAAAAGTGACTGCTAGACCTGAAAATGAAAGTGCTTACCAATATGATTCGCAGCATGGAAAGGGTATTACACATTTGCTACAATCTTGGCTTTAAGACTTGGTCTGCTACAACAGAAGAAAAAAAGAAATTGAAGAAAGAAAAGAAGGAATTTGTTCAAAAACGTTTCAGGGAAGAGCTAGGATTAATTATCGACAAACCTCGTCAATTAAGTGGAAACTTAAGTGATGGAAATACAGCACGAAGGTTCTTTTACAATTACACTTGCTCGGCGAACATAACAGGTGTTGATGAAACATTGATTAAACGCTTGTATATTATTTTACAAGCTCTATCTTCTGGAATGATGATCGATCCAGAAAAATTTGGAGTTTATGCCTTCGAAACTGCGCGAATTTATGTTAGTAACTATGGTTGGTACTACATGCCATCCTCCGTGCACAAATTACTTATACACGGAGAAAATGTGATCAAACATTTTTCTGTACTTCCTATTGAGCAACTGTCGGAAGATGCACAAGAGTCGCGTAATAAAGACTACAGAAATATGCGCTTGCACCATGCTAGAAAATGTTAACGTATAGCTTACAAATGAAGACGTATTTAAAACGCTTCTATATACTTCAGATCCATACATTTCAAGTTTAAGAAAGCCTTATGTGAGAAATGTGAAGGAACTTGATGAAGAGGCACTAAGTCTTTTGAAGGTGGTACCTGAAGGTGATCCTACATTTACACCGGAAGTAATTTTAGTTAGGAATAGCGAGGATAATAACAATTAGATATAACATTATAAGTAACTAAAACCTAGTTATATAAAACCAATAATATTATAAGAATTGCCTAATCTGAGATCAATTAGTTTGGTGTGAGGTATATTTTGTTATGCTTGTGTGATAAGTAATTGTTTGTTTTTTTTAATTTTACTCATATTAGTACTTGTTTATAAAAAATAAACATATAACTACTCGTATTACTTTTTTTCCCTTTTCCTTTTTTTCACCTTGAATAAATATGTATACATTGAAAAAAAATATATAAAAATTGATTATTTTTAAAATCTTTGTATATCACTGTATACATGTGCCAAATGTCAATACAATACGATGAAAAACCTTGAAGTTACAGATTTTTGATCCGATACGGACCCAAATTTTCCACTGTGCGGTGGTACCAGACACGGGCGAGACAATGCAGAACTCTACCACCTAGTAGCAATGCTTTGACGAAGTTATTCTTCAAAGCATAGCTGCTCTAGTACCTAGTACATTAATCTCTCTGGAGTGTAGTGGTTGGGTGTGCATATCCGTGCCTTGGATGAGCACTTCTTTTGGTCCCTGATATTACAAGAAATAAGTCAACTAAGGAACTGGTAAATCTTGGTGAACCAGAGCTTGTAGTTCGGTTCTATTTGCTAACCCCGCAAACGTAATCAGCGTGACAGATTTATTTATTGTCGCACAGAGATAATAAAGGACCGCGTGTCCCACGACGTGGTGCTGCTGTGCGGACTGTGCCACCAGCGCAGCAACATGCGCGACCAGCCCGTGCGCGAGCGGCTGGCGCGGCAGTGCGGCGCGCCCATCGAGGTGCAAGGCCGCACCAAGTATCTGGAGGACGCCGACTGCAAGTATGACGCCTGTATTAACTATAATGTTCAAGTCTTGATTCTTCCATATTTACTATCATATGCTACTTGTATTTACATTTACATTACATTGATATCCTGTATCTCTGAAATCCGAGATCTGATCTTCACAAAATTTGTTCGGGGACTAGTGAAAAGTATATATACTTTGACATCTATAATTGATTAAAAATTGTAATTGAAACATATACAAATTCACTGAGTTTCTTCTGATGTTCTCAGTGTGAGTCTGCGATCCGATCTGGTCTCTACCAAAACATCTCTTTACCAAGAAATTTTACCTATAACCTCATGATCGGAGTTGATCAGGGTTTCCATTAGATTAACGAGGGTGTTTAATTTTATTACCTATATGCAAATGTATAGTTACTTTTCGATTTATTTTTGGACTAGCATATAAAGATTGAATAGTGATAGATTGTACGTACTGAAGAAGGACGTTTCGTACTCGGTTCTGATACTGAATATATAAAAAACTACGTACTTAGATGTTGGCCTACCAATCCAACAAAAATATTAAACCAACTAGATGTACGTAAAATGTACGTAACAAAAAGTTGTAATTGTTGGTCATTGATATAAAAAATCCCAAGAGACATATTCAGTGTTTTAAAAACTTTCTCTAAAAATAAGCGCACAATTGCGCTCATTTTAAATAGAATCGCGTCGTTTGCGATGCTGTCAATTTTATTACTTTTTTCAGCGGCGTGCACAGGATTATGACATTGGGTATGGACTATGTAGAGGGGTACTCGGTTACAAAAACTTTCTTTTATAGATTTTTATCATAGCCACAGCCAAGCTACGGATCTTTAAGTCGGAAACCATGAAAAACAGAACAAGTCTTAGTTGTACTACTATTCATGTACGTCTTCTACGGCAACAGTATCCCGAATCACAGAGCCAGTTATACGTTTCATAAATTTTAACGTGAAACTTACGAGTTACGTTTACTTTTTGCTGGTTTAATTGTAACTCAGGTACACACCTACCTTTAGACACAATTTGAATCTTTTCACTGAATGACAATTGTGAGAATTTGTTATTTTTAATTTTTAATAAACACACATTTTCAACACAAACACAAAAAATTCACACTCAAATAACATTAAAAAAAATCTACAATTAATGCACTAGTAAAAGCCAATCATCACAATTATTATACAAACTAAGTAATAAACTTTAATGTACAATTTTTCAAAAGTTAAAATGAAAAATCTTCTAAGAAAACTAATATTAAATATATAACGCAAACAAAATAATAAACAATGCTTATCACACGAATAAAGCAAATGGCTTTTGCAAAACACAAATACATTTCTCCTATTTAAACAAATAAAACCTTACTTAACAAAAATGCATAACGTGGAGTAAGTGATGTATTAGATTTCCATCTATTATTTTTAGTCGGATTTCCGATTATTCCCGAACTCCATATCCTGTGGCGGGAGCCAGCCAGTCGCGGCTTTGGATATTCATGGGAGTGTGTGTTTGCAAACTGTGCACAAATAGCAAAATTACTACACGCATGCGAACAAATCTGCTGCGCTAGACGGCGGCATGCCTTAGTTAGAGTCGCTAAACGCCTGGCAAACATAAAGTTTGTGCGCTTGCAAATAGGTGCTATTTATAAAATATTAGGCGTTTTTTTTAATTAATATATTTTGTTTATTCATTTATTTACTATTAATTAAAGTCATGAATGGCAAGTAAAGCACTGCTTTTGTGCATTTATGGACTGCACGCCACTGAGTTTTTGTACATTGTTTTGTAAAAACGAATATAAATCTCTTATGGTTGGATATGCAAAAACCTATGTTTTTGCCATATTTATAAATACTTGTGTGAAATTAGCGACAGTTTTGAGTGTCAGTTTTATTTGAGACTGTGCATCTTTGAATTTTTACATCAATGTTGTTGGTTTATTTTCCAGAAAGATCCGTTCAGCGGCCCGCGCGCTGCTGTACCAGTCGGCCAAGCACTGCCTGCCGCGGGAGCGGCGCGCCGCGCTGGAGACCGTGCTGCTGCAGCACTACCCCGACCACACCGAGATCACACATGAACTATTGCAGGAAGCTGCCAACTTACAAGTCACGTTAGTACTCTTACTTCATACTTTACCTCATCAATTATACTGACAGACTAGGGATGTCCGATGAACACCGATGTTAGAAGATAAAATATCGATGTTTTAACATCGATGTTGCGTTAAATAAAATATCGTAACGTTGATGTTAGCAGGGAAGGGACACATGATCAGGATTTGATCGCGGACACGTCATAATCGACTGAAATATATAAACGCTTCCACACACATTTAAGTATTTATTAAATTCTGTATGCTACCCAACTACGGGAAAACCTTTGTCTTGTTCTACCTCTACATAATATGTGGTCTTGTTCGTTCTCGGCTTGTTCATGAGTAATGTGTGTGTCGTTTATCTGTTGAAAATAAAATTATTCTTGCTTAGTTTATACCCTAAACTTTTTAAGCAACAAAAATATCGATGTTGGCTGACATCGATGTTTTCCTTTCGATGTTTCGACGAAGCTTTAGCTTCGACGTTGACATCGATGTTAACATCGATATTTTTCTAGCATCGGGCATGACTATGACAGACTAAAAGTCCATACTATTGTGCTGTTACGAGCTTATCGTTCGCTATTGTGTAACTCTTCGGCTGCACCTGCGTGTATCCGAAGATATGAGCGCGATAAAACCCTTTGATGTAGCACCAATCGCGCGATAAGGCCCACGCAGTCCAAATGTTTGCCACGATAGCCGATAAAAGCCGGTTACGTCTGTGTTATGTTTGTGCGCTGTATTATACAGATAAATAGGCCAATATATTTTGAATATAAGTTTATTAAAGTATACAATCGCAATAAATGTACTGAGCACCAAATGGTAGAGTTGAAACCTTATGTATTACGTAAGACGTATATAACAAGTGTATCTGACAGGTTAGTTCTCTATAACTCCGACATGGCGCTGTTATACGACTCGTTCGGAAACCTAACAATCTGCATTTATTGCTTCTTTGCGCGAAGCACATGCAAGTGCGGCTGCAGCATAATGAAATACCAGTTATATCACAATCGTGTTTATTTACCAACAAAGGTATGACACACCACAATACAAATCGTATACACGCACTGACTAACATTGATAACAAGAGATCTGGTTGACGTGGACAATAACAAGACACTCACACAAACGCGCAATACGATGTACGACTAATGCTTAGTAGATACAAGAGGCCACATAAACTAATAGACACGCCATTGCAAGGAAACGTGACGCGGGGCATATGAGCAAACGCTCCTCTTACTGTCAAAAATTTCATACATTTGTAGGTTATATTGTGAAAAAAAGGAAACAAACCATGTTGTACTGTTTTATCGTACCGAATGAGATGACAAGGTTTAAAAATTACCCTTGAAATGATTTTAATTCATTGGTAAGTATTATAAATCTCTATTTTTGTATGTAATTGCAAGATACGCTGACAAACTAAGAAATTGTCTTGAAAGGCGTATCCATTTAATTCGTGAAAGATACACAAGGATTTAGATCGTTCAAAGTCAAATAATGAAAATGCACTTTTAAAAAATGAAAATCACGTGCCCTTGAAATGTCTATAGTCTAATGAGTAATGAGCCCGGAGACGGAAACGCTCTTCGCGGACAATACACGTGGATAGTAACTGCTACAGCAACAATTAAGCGTAAAATCAACTTTGCGTAGTTCGAATAGAGTATGTTTTTCTTTAATATCTTTTTTATTAATATTTGTAAATTTAGATTTATTTATTGTAGCTCAGCTATTACTTTGACTTAAGTTTATTATTTCTTTGTGTTTACTCAAAATTGGGTATTATTTTTCTATTTTTATTTTTTATGTGTAAAAATGGTTGCAATGGATTCAATAGATGCTTTTGAACCAACTGCTTTTGGCTTGTACATATACCTAGTCTTGCCCTAAATATTGTTACAAAGAAAAAACCTTTTTTCTATTGCACGTAACATTTATTACTATTACAGTGTGTTAGTTAAATACATTAATATAAGACCATTAAAAAATATATAAAGCTTTTTCAAAGTGGTCTCCATTGGCTGCAATACAGTCCTTTAAACGTTGAGGCCAGTTCAATAGATGCACGCACTCTTTCCATGGGAAAATTCCTTATAGTCAATCGTATGGATTGTTTTAGGGACTCCAAATTATCGTGGTATTTAGAGCAAGCCATACTTTCTAAAACTGACCATAAGCTGTAATCCAGCGGATTAATATCGGGACTAGATGACGGCCAATGTTTAGCTCTGATGAAGTCTGGAACGTTGGTTTCTAACCAAGATTGGGTGGATCGAGCTTTATGACCCGACGCAAAGTCTTGTTGAAAGGTCCATTCTTGGTTATTAAACATAGTGTTGTTAAGGGGCTTAACTACCTTCTCAAGAATGGTATCTGGATACACTTGTACCGATGTTTTGATACCTTTTACACAAAAAGTCACTCCTTCATATCTACAGCACCAAACCATCACTAAAATCAGATAATGTCCACTCTGTTAACTAATTGGAAAGCTTCCTAAGAGCTTTAGCATAAATACGGTCATTTTGACTGTTAAAATTTTGTTCAATTGTAAATAAATCTCATCCATAAACAAATTTTTTTTGTAATCTTAAATAGTTGCTTTGATTTTACTAGAATGGGGTGGCTATTCTTTTTTAAATTATCAATTAAGAAATTAAACAGTTAAATACATTTCCCCATTTGCAACACCATCTTTTATCAAAGGAACTGTTGTGGGATGATAATAATTGTCTTTAATTTCGTACCACAAATTATTAGAGAATTAATTTCTAAAAGGTTTACAAAAGAACTAAGAAAGTAGTTAACAGATTGCTCATTCTATAATTTCGAGGAATTTTTTTTCATATAAAGCAAGAAAGAAAAAAAATTAATTTAAATTTACAGCAGTTTAAGATTTAATAAAAAATTCTTGTTGCAGGGTTTCATTAGAATAAGTAAGTTAAATTAAAAATTATTGTTATTTTTAATTAGGTACATCTATATATATTAAATTAGTCAGAATAGGTTAAATATTGTTAAACTCCATTAAATATACCCAGTCAAGTAATCAATAAATAATATTTTCATGTCAATGTTATTAATATATTATAATATAGCTATTTATATTTTGTATTTATATAAAATATTAATTATAAGTTTTTTTGTATTGACATTTTAAAATTATTATTATAACATTGAAGACAATAATCATGTATATATTCACGTTTTGACATTTCAAATTATTAATTACTTTTGAATAAATTTAATATATGACATTAACAAATTAATTCTATTTTTTAAGACATGGGCATGAGTATTTCTGATAATAAATTTTTATCTTTAATGGAAAAGTGAACACAAAACCTCTGATTATACTTGACTTGGTGGTATAGTTAAAGTGTTTCTCTTTATTTTAGTGAGGATAATATTGTAATTGTAGTAGTAGTAAATAAACATATATAAAAATTATAAGATTCAATTTGAAATTTACTATGATTATTAACATTTTTTTAAATTAAAATTACTATGATTATTAACATAAATTTACTATGATTATAAACAATTTTAATATTTGCACGCCACAAAACAGGCAAAATAGGATTAAAGAGCAGCATATTTTTACATAAGATCTAATTATGTGCCCTATTTTATGCAAATAAAGAAATTATTATTATTATTAAAATACGCGATATGGTGCAAGGTTCCAGTGGCGAACACAGGATTATGTCACTGAGTATGCGGTGGAGTACTCGGTCACAAAATCTTTTTCTTTTATAGATTTTTAGCATAGCCACAGTCACGAGACTGATCTCTAAGTCAGATCGAAAACAATATAATTTAATCGTGTGTACACAACCACACAGCCAATTATACGTCTCATAACTTGTAACATGAAACTTTCGAGTAACATTTCTTTTTTGCTGGTTTAATTGTAACTCGGGTACACACCTACCTTTGGACACAATTTTAATCTTTTGACTGAATGACAATTGTGAGAACTTGTTATTTTTAATTTTTAATAAACACACATTTTCAACACAAACTTCACCATCAAATAACATTAAAAAAAATCTACAATTAATACACTAGTAAAAGCAAATCACTTTTTTTATTATAGAAACTCAGTAACAAACTGTTAAATGTACAAATTTTAAAATAAAAAATCTAAGAAAACAAATATTAAATAATATATTGCACAAACAAAATACTATACAATACTTATCACTTAAAAAATACAAAATAGTCCCCGCAAAACAAAAGATTTCTGCTATTTAAAAAATAAACCTTACTAAACAAAAATGCATAATGTACAGTACGTGATTTTTCTATCTATTATTTTTAGTCGGATTATAGGCATTGTTCGTTGCCGAACATTTCCGATTATTCTCGACAACTGCCGAATGCCGTAACGTGCCGCTGGATTCGAGCCAGTCGCCGCTTTAGATATTCATGAGAGTATGCGTTTGCAAACTGTGCACGAATAGCAAAATTACTACACGCATGCGAACAATTGTCCTGCAAATTGTGGCGGCTTCAGTTTGTTAGAGATATCGAACGCCTGGCAAACATAATATTTTGTGTGCTTGCAAATAGGTGCTATTTATGAAATATTGGGCGTTTTCAAGTTATTATATTTTATTTATTAATTTATTTACTATTAATTAAAGACATCTAAAATGTACAGACGTTTCATTGAAATATCTGTGAATTGCAAGTAAAGCACTGCATTTATGCCTACAAGCGCACGCCGCTGCTAGGTTCTATCTTTAACTCCCGAGATAATATCTTTTACTTAATCCCTTATAGCTTTGATCGCCTTATTCGTACGAATACTATGTAGACTGCCAGATCTTTTCTGTCACAAACAGGAGGTTTCATTTTACCTATCAATAGCCCGGTACACAAACATTTGATTAATACCAAGAGTATGGAGAGTTTAAAAAATTGTATTTGGCTTCATACCTACTTTATGTGATGCAATTATAACGATTCGGCTCTATTTATTTTATTATCACAAAATATTAAACAATATATTGGCGCGAAAATGAGAAAACTAAGGAAGTTATATACGAGAACTGGAATTATTATGAAGCAATATTTAAAAAATAAAAATGTACTTTATTTCGTTACTAATAAAGATGACATTTGTTTCTTACTTAACACAGGGAAAAATGTTCTGAGCAAGAGAACGACAACGGTGGATGTTGTCCCTTTCTCGCAATTACTAGTTTGAATAAAACTATCGGATGGTAGATTTTTATATATTCTGTATTTGTTAAATCCCTTTTATTCATACACGTTGATAGATACATTAGCATAAAATGTATTGTAATTAACATTTGTGTTCTAAAATGTCCTTATTTTATTTATGTAATGCAAAAACCGTTTTCTCAAATTAGTAGAATTAGTAGTAATTTGCAAACTACGTAAAACCGCACTTATATATGGCGCTTTATTTCGGAGAAAGAAACACACTCCACCAATGTCGTTGTACTCTTAGGAACGATTTTGAAGCGCATGTAAACATTCCAGGTAGTATGTAACTTCCTTGGAGAAAACACAATTAACAATCGTATAAAAATGACAGATTCCAAATTCAAATGAAATATTTTGTTTATTTTTAATTGTAACAGTATTTATGGCCAGACTATGCAATTGTGTAACTGGTTTATAAAAAGCATTACGAGCCAAACTCTGGACTTGGATGTGTTGATATACAAGCTTAAAAATTTCGAGATGTTGCTATATGTTTGTATATTTACCAAATTTCATGCGAATTCTTTAGTTATTAGTGCATATTTATTAAATACAATAAATAAACTTTGTTCACAGGTATGCCAATTTAGACTATGAATCTCACGGGCAAAAAGTGGTAAGACAATACTTAGCGAACAACGAGATACTTAAACTAGAAGAGATGTGGAGAAAACATTTTTTGAATTCCATGGAACCCAAATATATGCCTGAACTGTGGTCTGTAACGCATAACGAAGAAAGGTATATGTCATCAAATTAATCTTGGAAAAAACAAATGAAATCATTTATATTTATTTCAGAAAGGGTCTGTTGGGTAAAAAGCGCCAAACAAATATTAGCAAAGCAAAATGCGAATATGAGTACCTAGGGAAACGAAGATTGACATACCGTGGTTTCGTACAACCACACTAGCATAATTTCATTAATGCCAGATTTAATGTATTTTACTCTTTCATATATCAACCGCTGAACCGATTTTGATAAAATTTAGCAAGGAAATAGTTGAAGACCTTGGTGTCAAACATATGCTACTTTTTCTAAAATTAACCCCTAAGGGTTGAATACACAATTAATTTATCGGTAAATTAAAAGTTGTATAAAGACTTCGCGATAAATTGCATGACAAGAGAAAATCTATGGAATCAAAAAGAACCGAAGAACTGGAAACTTTACTTGGTGGTAGAGTTTTCCATTCTCTCGCCCGGGTCTGGTACTACCTCCTTACCTATTCCTGTGGCAATAGCGTCGTTCTGCATTGGATGTTTGTGACTTAATCACGCAAAAACTACTGAACGGATTTGAATGAAATTTAGCACACAGATAGACGATGAACTGGAATAGCACATAGGCTACTTTATATCCCGGAAAAGTTAAGTGATCCCGCGGGATTAACAAAAATTTTTATAATGCAGCGGGCTGCACGCTGCAGCTACTCTGTTATAAAGTGATACGAAATTACGAAGTTCGTCGGTTCAACTAGTTAAGTACATATTGTGTTTCAGTATTCATATAATATGTATTTCTATGTATTATATTGATTTAACACCCGTATCACAAACTAATAATTTACTTACTTTGAGGTTAGATAAATTCATGTAATTTGTCCACCGATACCATTATTTTATTATTGCTATGTTTTGAACTTGGTCTCCTATCTCCTTCATAAATTATTTGGAGTATAAACATGTATTTACTAAAGGTTGTTAGCAGGCTTGAATTGTAATTGTACGCTAGTGACCTTTCAACATGCATTGGTAAATGGTGTCGCTCAATTCCTTGCAGACTTGAGGAAGGACATCTAAATCCTAAAGTAGAAAACGTATAGATGCTATTATTATTTATTGTGTATAGACATAGACATTTTTTTTTAGATTACGTGTCCGGTTAAGTGAAGGAAGACTATCTGAGGAAGATATTAAACTAGTAGGGTTATTATAACACTTATAAAAATTGGAACTAAATGTTTGTCCCTAAAAACGCTATAAAAAGCTTGAAAGGACTGTTGAAGTACAAGCAGATCACAGTTCACACTTTAAAGTGAGAAACGAGACGATGTTGGTGCTAATAATGTATTTTTAGTAATTTGTCTAAAATAAGAATCTATATTTTTAAATATATTTTTATATCTACCCTGATTTTTATTTTATAGACACTTTTCATAATAAATAATTGACTGATATAAATGAGTAATTAGCCTATTCGGCTCTGATATTGAGAACTCTAGTTTGATCCTTGGGATTATTTATTTAGTCTTTGAAAATAGAAAACTTAGTAGCATTATGTAGTTTGGTGGTGATGTGAAAACGTCCGTGCCTCAATTGAGCATATTTAAAGCTGTCTTTTTTATGTCATAAGATAACAAAAAAAGCAGATGGGTTTTCTGATGGAAAGAGTCAACCATCGCCTATAGTCACCAAAAGTGATAATGGTGCGTTGCTATCTTGTGGCGAGGTCTAATGCCACATGCATAAGTTGACCGGCTACCTTACCCTCCAAACCGGAACACGACAGTGACAAGCACTGACGTTATTGCGGCAGGACCTACCATACCTACCACCTACCATACCACCAGCAACCAGCCACGGATGACAGTGACTCGTATAGCCAATCGGTCGCCTTTTACGAACTGCCTTGCAGAACGGCAGTTGGCTTATTCTACAAAGCAGCCCGGGACCAACCCGGGGGAGTTGGTAAAATAGGGCGAATGGAGTATATATATTTTGTCAATCGACAAGTCAGTGAATCGTGGTAAACCAGAACGTCTATTAGGTTCACTCGTCTACGGCGCTAGAAACTGACATATTATTTATTTAAAAACTACTTTGTATTACGATTATGCAAATAAACGTTAGAGGTAAACGTGAAAATAAATTGAATTAACAACTGACAAAATATCTATTGGACAATATTTTTTAAACGCAGTAAAACTGAAGCGACCGACTTCCCATTACCTTTGTATCCGGAACCCTTCATCAGATATATGCCAAATTAAAATAGGACTACACGGGGATTATACCCTCCCAAACAAAACAGAATTTTCAAAATCGGTTCATGAATGACCGAGTTCTGAGGTATAAAACATAAAGAAAAATGTGTAAACGGTTGACACTACGGGCCATTCCTGAAACTTCCCACTAAATTAAGGTATTTTAAGCTCAAAAAAATAAAAAAATATACCTAAGCATAGATTTTTCAGTTGAAACATCTAGGTATACATACAATGTCAAAAAACATTTTATTTTTCATTTTCTTAATTGTAAAATATTTCAAACAAATTGACCGATTTTGATTAAATTAACGGTATTTGACGCAGTTTTTAAAGGAGAAGAGCTGATAAGACTTAAGTCAATCGGTGAATTAACTTGAAAGTTATTAAAAAAAGATTAAGTAAGTTTGCTAAAAACAACGTAATTTTAATAATTAAAAAACTATAAGTTTTGAGAATTAGATTCGATTCTGATTTTTGAAACCTTAGAGTAATAACGCTCAGAGTTATAATTGCATTCAATGTTTCGTTCATATTTTAAGCCAAAACTGTATCGATGTGTGCATGACCTTCGTCACCCTTCGTGTAATTACTTGCATTGACACGCACACAGACATTATTGCGTGAACAATGTTGCAAGCAAATAAATATTTTCCCAAAACGGTATTTGAAATAGGTCTACCTTACAAATAGTCTTTCATATAACACTAATAGTCATCACTACATAGTATAAAACAAAGTCGCTTTCTCTGTCTGTCCCTATGTCCCTATGTATGCTTAAATCTTTAAATCTACGCAACGGATTATGATGCGGTTTTTTACAATAGATAGAGTGATTAAAGAGGAAGGTTTATGTGTATAATAACATTCAATATATTGTAGAGAAATACTGCCATTTTTGAGTTTTCTGATATCATGTCGTAAATAATTATATTTTTTCCACTTATATTGCAAACGCAGGCTAAACCCTACGAGATTTATCAAAATAATGTACTAAGTATTTGTACACCTTGAAAAGGTCTACAGAAAAGTCCGCGATGGTATATGTCTAGCTCTTATGGATAACCCACAATAGCATTTTTTTGTCATTTACTTTTTACGAGAAATAATGGCTTTTTTTCAAAGCAATTTTAAGCAATACAGCACTAATCCTTATCCAATTAAATACCTTAAATATATTGTTGATTTAATATAGATCAATATGATCGTTTACAGCATGTAATTTAATTGAATATTTTCGAAGATATTACAGATTTAAAATGCAGGGGCATAGCGGTTGCGGGGTTACCGGCCGGTCGGGCGGCGCGCGCGCGGTGTGTTCTGAAACCGCTGGGAAACGTGTTAATTTTCGGATAAATAAATATTATTTTTAAATAAATATTATTTATTAATTAGGACTTCAGCTGAAAACCAAAATTTAGGACATTCCTTTTTTTAACTAAATATCACCATATAAAAACCATGTGGATGATTAGAAATAGTATTAACAAATTATTTTTCCTGTTTCCGGAATTTTATATGATCAAGTAAAGTACATTCTATCATGTAATAAGTTAGCACATTCCTTAGATAACATCTTCAGGTATATCGTATAATTTTTGTAAAATTGTTATTTAACAATCAATGTAAAAAAACGTGATTTAGCAAACCAGTTTTTAACTACTTTACTTACTTACTTTTCATTTTTTTTTCACTGAGTGACATAGGCTATTTGAAAAAAAAATACTTCCCACTACGTATGTAGATAAGGAAGTTACTGATTTTACCCCAATTTTTGAAAATCGAGTTTTTACCAGATGTCCACGTTTAGAGGTCCTAGGAATCTTTTCCGACTATTTTCACGATGACATCAGTATGTCTGTCTGTATGTATGTATGTATGTATATATGTATGTGTGTGTGTGTGTGTGTGTATGTGTGTGTGTGTGTGTGTGTGTATGTGTGTGTGTGCATGTATGTGTGTGTGTGTGTGTAGGTGTGTATGTAAACATCTCATAACTTTTGAACCGCTAGACCGATCGAAACGCGGTTGGATTCTGCCCACCTTAGATTTCCTGAAAATTTGAACCGATTCAGTCCAGGAGATTATGAGAAATTTTGAAAAAACACCAAAAAAATTTTGATGAAACAGTATTTTTTAATATAACTTCCAGATTTATGTACCGATTTAGTAGAAAAACTAATCAGCTCCATTCGTCAAAAAACTATGTCTAATACATAAACTGCATAATAATCTGTTTATCCGTTTGGGATTAATCGTTAACGAAAAATTTTGAAAAAAGAACGAAGTTTTTTCGACGTAGCTTCGAAATTTTTCAACCAATCATTTTTTGGTGTTCTACGATATTTTAGTACTTAAAAAACTACGTCAAATGCCGTTTCAAAAATCAAAATCGAATCTAATTCTCAAACTTATAGCTTTTCATACGTTATTTTTAGCAAACTTACTAAAGTTTTTTTAAATAACTTTCAAGTTAATTTACCGATTGACTTAAAAATATTATCAGCTTTTGTTCCGTTAATTTAATCAAAATCGGTCAATTTGTTTGGGATTTATCAATGAAGAAAATTAAAAGTAAAATATTTTTTTTCATAGCATCGAAATTTTTCAACCTATCGATTATTTAGGTAAAACAATATTTTAGATCTCAAAAATTGAGTTGAATGCCATCATCGTATTCAAATATACAGCTTTTCAAAAATTAATAATACTGTTATTTTTAACAAAATAGATGTTTGAACTGAAAAATCTATGCTTATATTTTTTACTTTTGAGCTTAAAATACCTTAATTTAGTGAGAAGTTTCAGGGATGGCCCGTAGGGTCAACCATTTACACATTTTTTTCCCGTTTGTCTTGATGCCTAGCTTTAATAAATCGCAGGGTCAAGCCTTCAACGTTGCAGGCTTAGATTTGAGCGTTGACTGCTTTTCATATGGCCAACTATCGCTCTTTCAAGAGTAACCTCTAAAGAAAACATATTTGTATTGTCTAATGGCAAGAAAGTTGTGAACGTTGTATATAAAGACATTCCATAATATATTAATTATAAAAATAAAAGAATTAGGTAAAAATGTAAAAACATAAAAATGTAGTACCTATATGAATTTAGATATTACAAAGATAGCAGGAAATCTTTATAGGGAAAGGGGAATCGTTTTACTCCAAATTTAACGCGTGCGAACCACGGGCAGTAATGAATTAATCAAAACTACTGGATCGATTTTAATCATTTTTTTCCCGTGCGAAGCCGGGGCGGGCCGCTAGTTTAGTATAAACTTGAAACTTATACTTTTTATTCGGTTACGTAATATATTTTAAATGCCGAGAAATATTCTAGATGTTCACAAGATGATATTCCAAAGCTATCTAACGTTATATCTTTTTAGTTTTTGTGCTTTCATTTGTAATTTAAAATATTTTTACCCCATTAAAATAAAGATTGTCTTTCTTTTAAATAGTATTATTAGACTTATAGAAAACTTAAAACTTACATTTTTTATCCCAGTGAGGTAAATTGAGTAGAATTACAGGAAAATGTTAAAGAGGTTCTCAAGATATTACTTTTTTGTATATTTCAGTAATCAAACAGCGGTAACCAACCAGCACCAACCGTAAATAAAAAATATGGCCAGTACAAGTTTACATTATGGAAGTTATAAAAACAGTTATTGAAGTAATTTTTAAAAAAAACATTATTGAAATATATCTACTAAAATATAATTGTATAATACAAATGTTATTACAAATTTGTGCATTACTTGGCGAATGCTTGTGTGTCTTTATGTGTATGTCTGTGTGCGTGTATGTGTATATGTTTGGTGAAAGCTAAACTAGCTTGAACGTTAGCAGATGGGCGGACAAGCAGGAACAATACTTACGAGCAATTCGAGGTAAAAAGTAATGGGATTGGTACCCTTGTGGAAAAATTTCTCGGATAAAAGTAGGTAAATAACTTACAAAGTGAAAGTAACAGTTTATGAATGTTTATTTTTATTTAAAAAGTCGAAAAAAGTCTTACAAAGTCGGAAAAACTCTGAATTTGATATAAAAATTCGGAGTAATTCCAAAATTTCGGACTCTTCTAGAAGAGTTATTCAGTGTTACAGTACCCGGCGATAAATATTGCACATCGACCTTTGGAAAGAGACAATCGGCTAATTTCGGCTTCGTAGAGCGTTATCTCTGTCGCACAAAATACAAACAGTCCGGTACCTATTAGGAGCTGTTAAAACAAGTATTATTTGCTTCTTTTGATATTTTTATTCTTTGTATAAAATACACTAATTTTTCTATAAGTGATGGCTTTAGGTTGGGGTAAAATAAAATAAAAAAACATTTTTACATTATGTTTACGTATTTAATTATTTTGGAACATTACAGCTTTAGTGTACATAATAAACACCATTATACCTATTGCTAAAATGAGACATTGCAATAAAAATAATAATAATTCTAATTCTCAATTACTTCCATTTCACTATCTGTGCTCTCAAAGAGGTCAATATCACTGTCACTATCAGCCGTATTTATTACTAATCTATCAGTGTAATTGTCTAAACTGTGTTGAATGCTTCTATATTCATTCTCACATTTGATTGCATGATCGCAAACCTTTTTCCACTCTTCAACGCCGATCATGTTTACTTTTTCAGTCAATAATGTTTTTACTGTAGTTAAGTTCATACCCACATTTCTAGAGGCTACATAGCCTTTCAGTTGAGACCATATATTTTCAATTGGATTAAAATCCGGATGATATGGTGGCAATCGCAACACAGTGTGCCCATGTTCGGCAAGTATTTTGTCCACAGAAAACTCTGTATACCTCTCCTTGTGCTGACATATAATAGCGTAAATCTGGGTTTTTGTTAATTTTGGATCAACTGGAATTTCATATCTGTTTAACCAGTTGATCATTTCCCGTTTAATGGTGTTTGAGTTGGGGGGTCTCTCAACATACTTGTTGTGATAGGGTGCGTTGTCGATAACTAGAACAGAATCACTGGGTATATTTGGGATTAATTGGTTAACCAGCCATTTCTCATAGTTATCGTTATTCATTTCATTGTGATAGTCACCTGTAGTGTCCGTGGATTTATACGTTAAAAAAGCACCGGGTACAAAGCCTTTTTCATTTCCCGCATGAACTATTATCAAACGTTGACCTTTTGAAATTGGCTTTTTTACTCCTTTTTTCTTATCGTCACTCCAAGATTTCCCTTTAGTGTGGGATGCATGTATATATGACTCATCCATGTAGACGATATTTTTTCCTGTTTCGCGAAATTTGCGTGTTTTATCAAGGTATTCCATTCATTTGAGACTAACGTCGTGCTTTTCCATTAGAATTTTTCGATTATCTTCCATTTTAGTGAACTGAAATCCCATGTCATGAAGTATTTTTCTCAACGTTTTTTCAGACCCATTGTAATTAATAGCTTCAGATAACTTAGCTTTTAATGATTTTATTGTTGGCAGTTCATTAAATCGTAAGTGAAAATCATACACCATTCTTCGAACAACATCGTAATCAAAATCGTCCATATCCAAACGAAATTGCTTTTTTGGTCTCCCTTTTTTTGGAGTGCTGAACTTAATTTCAGTCGAATGTGTTTCAGTACTGACTTCGTTTAATATATTGTTCAAAGTTCTTCTTGAAATTCCAGTGGCATTTGCAACTCGCTCTTGAATCTTCTTAAAATAACAACTTACATTTTCATCTACTTTTTTTTAAATCTATCAGCTTCGCTTACAAAGTATTTATAAACATTGTAGATAATTTCACGTGACTGACCTCGTAAAGGTTTCCCTCTTTTTCCGAAAGATGCCATATTGCAACTTTAAATTATTTAAATTTGTGGGTGTTATCAACTCTAAATATATATTTTTTTCGGGACGCGACTGCACTCATGCTATGGTAATTTAGTACTATAAAATATTTGATAATTGTATTGAAAATAGCGTCATCTAGGACACGTACTGAAAAAGATTTTATTTCAAAAGACTTAAGATCTGGATTCAAGGTTTTTGCCACTACATACGAATATTAAAAATAACCTTTTAATGTCTTAAATATATATTTTTAAATAAGATATCACATTACATTATAATTTTTGACTATCTGAACTATAAACATATATTGTTTTGTGGTAAATACGCTTATTTTTCAAAATAACAAAGTTTGGCCAATCTATCAAACAAAAAACCACTTAATTACAAATGGCGTCGTTATGGTGTTTAATGTTGATACTCGTGCGCATTTTATTATTGAAATTCAGTTTGTTTTGTGTGTATTAGTGTTATTTTCGTTGAGTTTGAACTTTTATTCTCCGGATTGCTTAATCGTGACACAAAACTAATATATTGTGCTATTTATTGTGAGTTAATAAAGGCTTAAATTATGAATGTTTTTATTCTGAATATATAACATTATACAGCGTGGCAATCAAACGAAGTTGCAAAAGGACTTGTCAGAGTTACATTTTGTTTGAATGGCACGCTGTATAGTGTTTGATAAATTCCTATTTACTATTAAAATTTTAATAAAAAAGTAGGTACCTATATTCAGCTGCCGAAACAAAATAGTTCTCAGGCTATAAGATAGATGACGCCAGTAGTAAGCCATTATAGATTTAGAAAGTTGCCTATCTATACATATAGTAATACACATATTTATCTATGACTGCACTCTATCGTACTTGAACAACGACTGACTAAACGTCACATAGGTAGTGTGGGACAGAGATAACGCTTTACGAAGCCGAAATTATCCGATTGTCTCTTTCCAAAGTTCGATGTGCAATATTTATCGCCGGGTACTGTAATAAATCTTTCTGCCGTGCAACGTTTATGGGTACTAAAAGAAATATATTAAAAGTTATTAATACTACGAAAGTGTAATAAAGGGGAAAAAAATATAACTAATACTTCCCCGGTTTTCCGTTTAAGAATTTGAAACTTTCTTCTTTGTTTAAAAAAAGGTTACCGTTACTGTCGATCAATATTATAAACTTTGTTTCTTCAATTTTTGATAATTATTATTAAAATCTATTATATCACAACGTTATTAAATATATTTATAAATTAAGTAAAAATTAAAACAGCTGATCTAATTAGCTTTTGACAGGTTGAGTCAGTGTTGCCAGAGAAAAAGTCAATCTTTCGTCCTTAAGAGCATGTGTCAGAGGCCTAGTAGCATATCAAAGCAGTCAAGAATAACGACGTTAATAAGTCGGCGATTGCTAAACATCTACAGCTGTAGTCGGGCCGTAATCACTGGATGGAATTTCATAGGCCACGCGTATTTTCGACAGAACGCCATATTACATTCCACGGCTAGTGAAAGAAGCCATTGAAATCAAAAAACATCCAAATTTCAACCGGGAAGACGCACGTAGTACGTCCTTGATAAGTTTTCTTGGCACGTATTGATTTTTGAAAAGCTGTATATTTTGGAAACGGTGATCGATTTGATCTTTCAAATGGCATTCAACTCAATTTAAATATTGCTTTAGCTAAAAAATCGGTAGGTTCAAAAATTTCGAAGCAATGTCAAAAAAAACATTTTCGTCTATGATAGATCCCAAACAAATTTACCGATTTTTATCCAATTAACGGTACTTGGCGCAGTTTTTAAAGGAGAAACGATGATAAGATTTTGAAGTCAATCGGTATATTAGCCTGAAAGTTATTTCCAAAATATTAAGTAACTTTGCTAAAGAAAACGTAATTTTAATATTTGAAAAGTTGTAACCTTTGAAAATAAGGTTCGGTTTTGATTTTTAAAAGGGCATTCGACGTAATTTTTATAGTATTAAATTATCGTAGAATACCAAAAAATAATTGGTTGAAATATTTCGAAGTTATGTCGAAAAAACACTTTTTTCAAAATTTTCGTCAACGATTACTTCCAAACGAATAAACTGATTTTGAGGCAATTTATGCATTAGATGTATTTTTTTGAGGAATAGTTTTTGTACTCAATCGGTACATTAATCTGGAAGTTATTAAAAAAAAAATTGTTTCGTCACAATTTGTTTAGGGTATTTTCAAAATTTCTCAAAATCTCTTAGGCCCATTTGGTACAAAATTTCAGGAAGTATAAGTTGAGCGGAATCCAATCGAATGCCACCAACCGCGTTTCAATCGGTTCAGGCGTTCAAAACTTATGAGTTGTTGACACACACACTCACACACACACACTCACACACACACTCACACACACACATACATACAGACATACTGACGTCATCGCGAAAATAGTCGAAAATGGTTCCTAAGCCCACAAAACGCGGACATATGGTGAAAACTCCAAAGTTGAATGCCATTTGAAAGATCAAATCGATCATCGTTTCCAAAATATACAGCTTTTCAAAAATCAAAACGTGCCAAGAAAACTTATCAAGGACGTACTACGTGCGTCTTCCCGGTTGAAATTTGGATGTTTTTTGATTTCAATGGCTTCTTTCACTAGCCGTGGAATGTAATATGGCGTTCTGTCGAAAATACGCGTGGCCTATGAAATTCCATCCAGTGATTACGGCCCGACTACAGCTGTAGATGTTTAGCAATCGCCGACTTATTAACGTCGTTATTCTTGACTGCTTTGATATGCTACTAGGCCTCTGACACATGCTCTTAAGGACGAAAGATTGACTTTTTCTCTGGCAACACTGACTCAACCTGTCAAAAGCTAATTAGATCAGCTGTTTTAATTTTTACTTAATTTATAAATATATTTAATAACGTTGTGATATAATAGATTTTAATAATAATTATCAAAAATTGAAGAAACAAAGTTTATAATATTGATCGACAGTAACGGTAACCTTTTTTTAAACAAAGAAGAAAGTTTCAAATTCTTAAACGGAAAACCGGGGAAGTATTAGTTATATTTTTTTCCCCTTTATTACACTTTCGTAGTATTAATAACTTTTAATATATTTCTTTTAGTACCCATAAACGTTGCACGGCAGAAAGATTTATTACAGTACCCGGCGATAAATATTGCACATCGAACTTTGGAAAGAGACAATCGGATAATTTCGGCTTCGTAAAGCGTTATCTCTGTCCCACACTACCTATGTGACGTTTAGTCAGTCGTTGTTCAAGTACGATAGAGTGCAGTCGCGTCCCGAAAAAAATATATATTTAGAGTTGATAACACCCACAAATTTAAATAATTTAAAGTTGTAATATGGCATCTTTCGGAAAAAGAGGGAAACCTTTACGAGGTCAGTCACGTGAAATTATCTACAATGTTTATAAATACTTTGTAAGCGAAGCTGATAGATTTAAAAAAAAAGTAGATGAAAATGTAAGTTGTTATTTTAAGAAGATTCAAGAGCGAGTTGCAAATGCCACTGGAATTTCAAGAAGAACTTTGAACAATATATTAAACGAAGTCAGTACTGAAACACATTCGACTGAAATTAAGTTCAGCACTCCAAAAAAAGGGAGACCAAAAAAGCAATTTCGTTTGGATATGGACGATTTTGATTACGATGTTGTTCGAAGAATGGTGTATGATTTTCACTTACGATTTAATGAACTGCCAACAATAAAATCATTAAAAGCTAAGTTATCTGAAGCTATTAATTACAATGGGTCTGAAAAAACGTTGAGAAAAATACTTCATGACATGGGATTTCAGTTCACTAAAATGGAAGATAATCGAAAAATTCTAATGGAAAAGCACGACGTTAGTCTCAAATGAATGGAATACCTTGATAAAACACGCAAATTTCGCGAAACAGGAAAAAATATCGTCTACATGGATGAGTCATATATACATGCATCCCACACTAAAGGGAAATCTTGGAGTGACGATAAGAAAAAAGGAGTAAAAAAGCCAATTTCAAAAGGTCAACGTTTGATAATAGTTCATGCGGGAAATGAAAAAGGCTTTGTACCCGGTGCTTTTTTAACGTATAAATCCACGGACACTACAGGTGACTATCACAATGAAATGAATAACGATAACTATGAGAAATGGCTGGTTAACCAATTAATCCCAAATATACCCAGTGATTCTGTTCTAGTTATCGACAACGCACCCTATCACAACAAGTATGTTGAGAGACCCCCCAACTCAAACACCATTAAACGGGAAATGATCAACTGGTTAAACAGATATGAAATTCCAGTTGATCCAAAATTAACAAAAACCCAGATTTACGCTATTATATGTCAGCACAAGGAGAGGTATACAGAGTTTTCTGTGGACAAAACAATGGCTTCTTTCACTAGCCGTGGAATGTAATATGGCGTTCTGTCGAAAATACGCGTGGCCTATGAAATTCCATCCAGTGATTACGGCCCGACTACAGCTGTAGATGTTTAGCAATCGCCGACTTATTAACGTCGTTATTCTTGACTGCTTTGATATGCTACTAGGCCTCTGACACATGCTCTTAAGGACGAAAGATTGACTTTTTCTCTGGCAACACTGACTCAACCTGTCAAAAGGTAATTAGATCAGCTGTTTTAATTTTTACTTAATTTATAAATATATTTATGTAATAAAAGTACAATAAAATAAAAATTGGCAAATAACGTTGTGATATAATAGATTTTAATAATAATTATCAAAAATTGAAGAAACAAAGTTTATAATATTGATCGACAGTAACGGTAACCTTTTTTTAAACAAAGAAGAAAGTTTCAAATTCTTAAACGGAAAACCGGGGAAGTATTAGTTATATTTTTTTCCCCTTTATTACACTTTCGTAGTATTAATAACTTTTAATATATTTCTTTTAGTACCCATAAACGTTGCACGGCAGAAAGATTTATTAACACTGAATAACTCTTCTGGAAGAGTCCGAAATTTTGGAATTACTCCGAATTTTTATATCAAATTCAGAGTTTTTCCGACTTTGTAAGACTTTTTTCGACTTTTTAAATAAAAATAAACATTCATAAACTGTTACTTTCACTTTGTAAGTTATTTACCTACTTTTATCCGAGAAATTTTTCCACAAGGGTATGCTTATAAATCATATTATTTATTTAAATCAGTTTAAAAAGTTAAAATGTTTTAAGCTAAACATAATATTTCTGACTACTATATTGAGTCGAGCTACTATTGGCTCTGTACACTACTTGAGCACCACCTATCGTGCACAACTGTTTTGGTTAAGATCTTAGAATATAGAAAAACGTAATCCCTGTGCGTAATCTCCTCTAACGTTTTTAGCTGAATCGGAAACAATACAGCTCTTTGTGGCGACTCTAAGGCTTCTACGTGCTATAATATATGCATTGGAGTATATGGCACAAATTAATTAAGTCGTGTATTATACTCAGTCATATGAGCAAAGTCGTCATTCGCAACATAAATTTCAAGCTATGTAGAATTGAAATTTAATTATCAGTACGAACATAGGAGCCCAACATTTGGCTTAGACCGATTTTAAGGCATGTTACCCTACATTATTTCGTCGATAAAACTCGAAAATATCACCAATAAAACAACTTAACACTAAGCAAAACACAAAATAATGCCGTACGCGCGATGGCATATTATTTCATAAGAAAAATTTAAAAAAAATGTATTTTTGGCAGTAACAGTATTTTTCTGGTTTTTTCAATTTTTTTGCCTTCTAAAAGTCCTCATTATAGACGAATGCAGGCTTTGTAATATTGGTTTGACAAACGGCTTATTAATATTTGTGCCAGTACAATGGTAAGTCCCAACACAAAAAATATTTTTAGGCAAAAGTCCAGGCTATGTAATATCGTACACAAAATAGGAATGCACACGTTATTAATTATTATGAAAATAGGTAAAAACATGTTTACATACACACACACATACAGACATACTGACGTCATCGTGAAAATAGTCGGAAAACATTCCTAGGACCTCAAAACGTGACCATCTAGTGAAAACTCGATTTTCGAAAACTGGGGTAAAAACAGTAACTTCCTTATCTACATACAAACGTAGTAAAGAAATGTACGTAGTGGGAAGTTAATAAATTAGCCCCACTACAGGTCCGTGTTCCGTGAACGCTTAGTTTATTTAACAGGATATACACCTTCAGATATCCGCAACTGTATTAACTTGCAACGCATCCCCAAAATATTGTTTATTGTCATAAAAGTGTAGTCAAAATATTCTATTGAATGAAATATTTTGTTGAATGAAATAGTGACTTTTAATATTATTATTAAATACAGAAAATAGCATTGAAATCTTTTTGTTCCGGAAATATACTCTCATATTTTATCTCATAAAAATATCGTTTTGTGTCGATAAGAAACGTTACCTACATCGAATTATGATTCATATCGATTTTCAGTTTGACATGCGATAGTAATGATTGATAGTAGAGGACAGTAGACATTTCAATTTTAACTAGAGATTAGTTCTTAACGAAGTTTAGTGCTGTGGTTTAGTGTAACTTGAAAGCTCCGTTAGGAGCAGCGCTGCCAATTGGCGGGTAATTACCCGCATTGCGGGTAATTTGACGATAAACTGAGAAGGCGGGTAATTTCGCGGGTATTTGTTGTCTTGAGGGTAAAAGCGGGTATTTTGTTTTATACAATTTTAGTTTAGATGCTATGTCAATGCCTATATTTTTACAATGTAAAAACAATGCATATTGTCTATGGTGAGAGAGTCACCAATGACTGGAACTATTTTAAATATTTCATATTGGGAGAAAAATAGATAATGCTACTATGAATGTGTAAATCTGAAGGAAGTAATAATCATATAATTTGTTATACTTTTTTCTAATGTATCAGTCGAAAAAATATTCAGTAATTTGAGAAATATTAAAATAGACAGCAAAAACTTTCTAAATACCGACAGTATTGTTGCATTATAGGTTTCAAAGATTTCAAAGATTTATTGAACATATAAACAATAATGCACAAATACAAATTGTTCGTAAATAACTGCTATAGTTAAAAACTGTGACGCAGCCATTTACACCCACCTCTGGACAATGAGGAAATATGTTCTCCTTACTGAAACGAGAAGGTATTCGAAAATCTGGTGGCATCGTAGCATTTCAACCTAATGCTGCTAAAAACAAAACTGTGGAACATAAATAAGTTAGTTTAGGTAAAATTTTTCATTAAGTTTCAAAATTATACGCAATGACTACAAAAAAGTATAAAAAATAGCAATGACTACAAAAAAAAAATCGTTTTGTTAATAGCCTCTTTACTGGTGTTTTAAGTTTGAAGGCGGGCAAAAGCGGGTATTTTTATGACTGGTTGCGGGTAATCTCATGATTCATGCCTGGCAGCCCTGGTTAGGAGTATATTCTTCTGTCCATTGCAAGGAAGTTACATTCTACCCGGAATGTCCACATGGGCTTCAAAATCGTTCCGAAGAGTACCACGACATGGGTGGAGTGTGTCTCTTTCTACTAAATAAAGCGCCAATCGCCATATATAAGTGCGGCCATGCATAGTTCGCAAATTACTACTAAGTATTTCTACTAATTTGAAAAACAGCTTTGCATTGCATAATTAATTACGTAATGACAAAAATAAGCACATTTTAGAACTCACTAAGTTAATTACAATACATTTTATGCTAATGTATTTATCGACGTGTATGAATAAAAGGGATTTAATGATTACCGAATATATAAAAATCTACCATCAGCAGTTATATTTTAACACTGGCAATTGTAAGAAAGGGACAACATCCACTCATGTCGTTGTCTTGCTCAGAACGTTTTTTCCCTCTGTTATGTAAGAAACAAATGTCAACTTTATGAATAACGAAATAAAGTACATTTTTATTTTTCAAATATTGCTTCGTAAATATTCCAGTTATCAAATATAAGTTCCTTGGTCCATTGTCATGTATTACATGTCAATATCTGTGTCTTACGTAGTATTGTATACTCTTTGGTTCTTGAAAGTTTCAAAATTTCAAATTGTAAACAAAGAGTAACGTATAATATAAAACACAAACACTGAAAAAAGCGCGGGAAACATAAAATTTGGCGGACGTCATTTTTGGTTCTGCGACTTTTTATATTATTATTTAGCGAAACAGAGGATCGATATTAGTTTTATTTGTGTAAATATTTAATTTTATGTAAATATCATTAGTTTTACTATCAGTTTAAAGTAGGTAAGTCTCCTTTTCACTTTTTAAAATGAACAAACCCCCTGACGATCCTGGAGGTGGACCTCTCCAGGTAGCGCACTATGTTACTATAGATGAGAGTAGTGTTGATACAGATACTTCGATTTCTTCAACTCAAACAACTAACAGGAAAAGATCTCATACATCTAATAAAATATGCAAACACTGCAATAAACGGCGCAAAAAGCGCAACAATGAATTGAAATCTACTGACTGTCAGTGCTCTCACTCTGTTTCTGAAATCTCAGATATAAATAATGCTTCGGGCGCCTCATTTATTACTGGTGATAATAATGTAAATGATAATGTTACAATGAAAGATTTGTCAAACCCCCTAACAAATAGTAAGGAACCCCAAAAACCTAAAGATTATATTAACTACCGCACACAGTATGAATCTACAGACCTTGGACCTTATGTTATTCATGTCCAAAGAGTTATTACATCTCCGACTGATAATGTTACTCTACATCCAGTCTCGTTTGGGCGATTCCTTAAAAATAATACTTTTAAAAATATAATTGATGGTAGCCTCAAGAAAATTGGACGCAACCGATTATCTCTATCATTTTCGGACCACAATGACGCAAACCACTTTATTAATGACCCTAATCTCTCAAATAAAAACTTCAAAGCTTTTATCCCATCATTTAACGTTTCACGAGTAGGCGTAATTAGAGGTGTTCCCTCAGACTGGTCACCTGAGGAAATTGCTAATAATGTTAAGGTTCCCATTGGTTGTGGAAAAATAATAAAGGTTAGAAGAATAAACCGTAAAATAACTATTAATGATAACACTACCTGGAAACCAACAGAGACAGTTGTCGTAACTTTTGATGGACAAACTTTACCGAAACGTGTCTACGTTTGCTATAATGCTCTCCCAGTAGATTTATACATTTACCCTACTATACAATGCTATAAATGCTGTAGGTACGGTCATACTAAAATAACTTGCAGATCCAACCCAAGATGCTTTAAATGTGGAAAGGATCATTGTGGAGACTCTTGTACTAGCGAGGCTGATTTCAATGTTAATTGTTGTTTATGTAAGGGATCTCACTTTGCCACTAGCAAATCATGCCCAGAACATTTAAGACAAAAAAACATTAAAATGTTTATGGCTCAAAACTGTGTCTCTTATGCCGAGGCATCAAAAAATTATCCCCCGGTCTCCAAATCATATGCTGATGCCATCTCAACACCTATTAAAACTGCTCTTCATCCACTTTTGAAAAAAAACTTAGATTCGCAAGAACAATCCCATAGGTCATACAAAAAAACAATATTTCAGAAACCTAAACCCCATACAAAAGTCAGTAAGAGTTATGACTATGATTTCCAAAATTCAGTTATTAATGAATATAATTCCACTAATTCTAGAGAAAATGGTACTTTGTTGACAAAAAATAATAACAATAATCAAGAATCAGCCTCAATAGGCATGATTATATCTTTTATTAAATTTTTATCTCAGTCCGAAGTAATAACACCGTCCAACGCTGCTTTAATGACAGAAAGTTTAATTAATTATTCTAAATTTAATGGTGATCATGGACAGTCAAGCCAAAATTCTTCAATGGAACTCGCAGAGCATCACCAACAAGAAAAGTGAATTAATTCACTTATTAAATAAATATGAGCCATTTTTAGTGGCTCTTTCAGAAACTTGGTTAAGACCAAGTTGTACTTTTAAATTCTCTGGATACACTAGTATCCGAGAAGATAGATCTGATGGTTATGGAGGTGTAGCCATCATGATCAAAAAAGGATATAATTTTTCCATTGTTAATCTTCCTGTACATACTGTAAATATGTCTATATTAGCTGTTAATGTAAATAATATTTGTTTCGTGTCACTTTATATTCCACATCCAAATTTGAATATTTTGACTGAACTTAATAACCTATTAGCCATACTACCTAAACCCTTTATTGTGTTAGGTGATTTTAATTCTCATCATCAAGCCTGGGGTTGTTCCTCCAGTAATTATTATGGTGAAGAACTTTTGAAAGTCATTGAAGAATTAAATTTATGTATTTTAAACAACGGTTCTCCCACTCGTCGCACAAAACCCTCCGAAGGCAAAAGCGCTATAGACCTGTCCATTTGCAGTCCCAATTTAGCACCTTCTTTGACATGGTACACACTCCCATTTACGTTTGGAAGTGATCACTTCCCCATAATAATAAATTTCCCTTCTGCATATCATAAAACTTCACCTAAATCTACATCATATTTCAAATATAATTTGCATAACCCGGATTGGCACAAGTTTAATAATTTGATGGAAGTTGGTGTTAATGTTTTGCCTAACATTTCCTCATATAATGACTCTTCTTGTGCAGAAGCCTTTACTCAATTAATTATAAAATCAGCTGAAAACACTTTTCCCATTAAAAAACAATTAACTAAGAAAATAAATACGCCACCTTGGTGGGACAAAGAATGCTCAGACGCTATTAAGGAAAGGAAAGCTGCTGAAAAATTTTATTGTCAGTATACAACTACAGAAAATTTTAATATTCTCACTAATATTATAAAAACTACTCGTCGATTATTAAAAAAGAAAAAAGCTGAAGGTTGGAAGAAATTCTGTTCTTCCTTATCACCCCAAACAAAACCTTCAAGTGTATGGTTAAACATAAGAAAATTTAGATCTGCATATAAGGTTTCTAATAATAATGAAATGTGTCCATTGTTAATAAATCAGCTGATAGATCATCTTGCTCCACCTACAGTACCAGAATGTATCCTTTCTCTTCCTTCTACTTCTTCTTTAGACAATTTTTCCCCTTTTACGTTATTTGAGCTTAAAGGTATCCTTCAAAATGTTAAAGACTCTACTCCTGGATGGGATAATATTAACTACTCATTTTTAAATAACATGACTGATAAATCTCTATCATACTTATTAAAGGTTATGAACTCCCTTGTTTCTACAGGTAATATACCTCAGACATGGAAGTCACATTCTGTTATCCCTATCCTTAAACCTGATAAAAACCCTTCTGACCCTTTTTCATACAGACCCATTGTGCTTTCATCAGTTATGTTGAAAATTCTAGAGCACCTTGTCAAACTTCGCTTAGAATGGTTTATTGAAAGCAGAAATTTATTAAGTCAAAGTCAGTATGGTTTTAGGAGAGGAAAGAGCACCATAGATAATATTAGCTTACTTATAACTGATATTAGATTAGCTTTTACTCATAACAAATCTGTTTTAGCAGCTTTTTTAGATATATCCTCAGCATATGATAATGTAATTCTATCAATTCTGAAAAATAAGCTAGTGAAATTAAACATACCATTTTATTTAATTAATGTTATTATGAATATTGTATACAATAGAACTATTAATTTAGCAAATGACCCTAATAATTTAAAAAGACAACAATATAAAGGTCTTCCACAAGGTTCTGTTTTAAGTCCAATCCTTTACAACATATACTCATATGATATAGAAACTGTAGCAACTAGCAATGTAAATGTTCTTCAGTATGCTGATGACCTCCTTTTATACTCAACTGACAAATCTATACAGATGGCTTGTGATAATCTTTCCATGTCTATTCTATCCCTACAGACTTGGCTTAATAACAATGGTCTTGATATTTCTGTTTCTAAAAGTTCCATAGTTTTATTTTCTCGCACTAAATTTCCACCCCCTATAAATATTACTTACAAAAATAGTTCAATTCCTGTTAAATCGAAAACAAAATTCTTAGGTATAATACTAGATAATAAACTCCAAGGACTAGATCATTGTGAGTATATAGCAGCAAAGTGTGAACGTAATATCAATTTAATGAGATGTGTTTCTGGGGTTTGGTGGGGTGCACACCCATCTACATTAAAACTTATGTATAATGCATTAATAAGAAGTTTATTGGATTATGGAATGTTTTTACTAGAACCATGTAGTAAGATTGGTCTAAAGAAAATTGACTCTGTTCAAATTAAAGCATTACGAATTGTTCTAGGAGCAATGAAATCCAGCCCTGTTTCTGCCCTACAAGTAGAATGTGCTGAACCTCCATTACATTTACGACGTAAATATCTATCTGACAGGTTTTTCCTTCGCACTTTGGAATCACAAAATCACCCTCTGCTTACAAAGCTCTCTAGTCTTAGTGGTTTAATGTCAGATAAGTATTGGAAACACAAAACAATCCCAGCCCTTGTATACAGCTATATGAAATATCACAGCCTTAAGCCTTTTACTTTTACATCCCCTATAAATCCCTTATATAAACACAATTATGAATCATTAACTCTGCAGCCTGTTGTAGTAAATTTAGGTATAGATAAACAATCTTTGTATGCCAATCAATATTTTAACAATATTATCAATGAAAAATGGCAAGATTTTCATTTGATTTTTACTGATGCATCCAAAAATAATAGTAATGTTGGAATAGGTGTATACCATAAACAGTACAATATTGTTCAAAAAATCAAATTTCCACCGGAAGCATCTGTATTTACAGGTGAATGTTATGGACTTTATAAAGCTGTAGAATACATACACATTATGAAACTACCCAAGTGTATGATTCTGACTGATTCACTGAGTGCTCTACATTGTTTGCAAAAGTTCCCTTTAAAATCCAAATTTATTCCTCCTATTATTTTAGACTTAAGAAATCTTTTATACAAATGTACTTTTAAATATAATCATATTATTTACTTTGCCTGGGTTCCAAGCCATTGTAATATCACTGGAAATGAGCGAGCTGATCGGTGTGCTAAAGAGGCAGTTCAGTGTGGTGATTTATATCCCTACATTAATTATTGCCATGATCTAGCTGCTCTCCCTAAACTCCATCTTAAGCAGTCATGGCAAAGTGTCTGGGATAGTGGTACATTGGTGAAAGGCAAAACCTATTCCCAATTACAACCATTTATACCTTCTAAACCTTGGTTTTCTGTAGTGAAATTAAATAAGTTGTCAACATCTGTTATCACCAGAATGAGGCTTGGTCACACTAATTCTCCTGAACACCTCTTCAAGCTACACATCAAAGATAACAATGTTTGTGAGTGTGGCACTGATATTGGAGATCTCAATCATATATTTTTTGCTTGTCCTAAATACAATCATTCATCATTATATAACAATCTATATTCTAATGACATTCCTTTACCTACATCCATTCTAACCCTGTTATTAAACCCTTGTATGTATAATATTCTTTCATTATTCATTCAAGAAAATAATATTAATATTTAAGCGTAGTTAGATACATTTAGTATCTAATACCAAATTGATATTAACCCACTTGTAAATATTATACAATAACTAAGTATTATCTCTGTATATATTTATTTAAATATTATTGTTGTAAATAATTTATAATTTTAGTATCTATGTTATTTTGTATTACTTTCTGATCCTCTATTTTCCTGTCAATCCAAATTCCAAATCCTAGTTTATTGTCTAAAATATGTTTCCTCGTTTTACTTGATCATGGCAGTTGCTTAACGCCCATGCCAAAAAGAAAAAAAAAAAAAAAAAAAAAAAACACAAACACATGTAAAATTTAAAATACTATCAATACCCCAATCATTAATTTTTGTTGTAAATTGTTTATATTAGCACAATTAAAAACAATCTCTACCAACATACATTTAATATTAATTTCAAAGATTACGTACCGTACGTCGGTTAGACTATATATGTTCTGTGTTACGTACTAACTCAATAACGATCGTAATCCTTAACTTTTAATATGACGAACATAAAAAAACAACTAAAAATAACTAAATTATTCCGAAAAGGTGGTAAGTGTTTCCGTTTTTTTAGTTGTACGCGCGATTTTTTGTATTATTTATAGTAAGTTTTAGTTTTTTTTGGTAATTAATTTTCTACGACGTTAGCTTCCAGGCCTAGAGTTCCAGAAGATTGTGATGAAATTGCAGAAGAAGTAAGACAATTGGAAGAGAAACTTAGAGAGAAACAAAACGAATTGTTTCAGATCCAAAGAAGTAAATGTAAACAGAAGGTGTCTCCTCCCAAGAAAAATGAGGAAATTTTTGTGAGACCACAGGTTGGTTAATGTTGTTAAAACGTTATAAAGAATTAAATAATTCTAGATTTTTTTTAAAACATCTGGAGGCACAGCAGTACCCCACCACGGCAAGAGAAGCTCAAGTTATTACCTACCTTCTTTCGAAGCGCTTCGTCTTTTGATGAACCTTCACAACTTTGGTTTGGATTATGCTACATAAACAAAATACTGGGGATTAGGGATATCATGCCAGCAGTGGACATAATAAACATACCAAGTTTTAATTATACACACGTCCTCACTCTATAAACCCTTACTTCAAAAATTGTATACCTTAGCCAAAATACACTAAATTATTCTGTGGCTTGGCCGTTTCGTTACTACAAAAATTATGGTATAACAGGAAAGTGGTTGACTGCCTTGTTGGTCGAGTGTTAGGTTTGCATCTAAATACGAATTGATGAGGCTCGGGTTAGGTTCTCGATGGGGACAAATATTTCTGTGATGAAAATAGATGTTTGTGTTTCTGGGTCTGGGTGTTCATTATGTATGTAACAGTATTTATATATGTATTTCTATATACTAGTATTGTTGACTAACACCCATAACACAAGCAAATAATTTGCTTACTTTGGGGTTACATCAATTCGTGTAATTTGTCCAGCAATATTTATTTATTATTTATAATGAACCGTAAATAAGTATGTGAACTTAAGCCCATGTGATTTTAGGGCTTGTAGAGTGAGGGCCTGTAGAGTTAGAAGCTTGGTTCTACATGAGATTTGATCATGTTTTGTGGCAACATTTTACATGAAAATGTTTTTGATGGGATCAAAATGTCCTTAAATATAGATTAGTGCTAGTTGCCGATCCAGCTACTATTATTTTAACAAGTAATATAATTTACATTGATTTGGTGCAGGTATTATCAATAATTATAATCAGTTCTATGATCTAGTGGTCCGGTGTCGGTTTTGACCACAGGAGATCCCAGGTTTGAATATCGGAGAGGGCATTTCAAAATGTGTTTTTTCAGTTTTTTGGTAAAATGTTGGCGGGATTGGAAAGTGCCTGTTGGCAATAGACTTGTCACCTATCACAGCGTCACAGTCACACCAAAATGTTGGCGGGATTGGAAAGTGCCTGTTGGCAACAGACTTGTCACCTATCACAGCGTTTCCCATTTGCCGGGTCGCAACCCGGTACCGGGCCATTACAATGAAATACAGGGTCGCAACAATCCCGCCTTATTTTAAAAAGATTACCCACTGTCGATCGATAGATATTTGTTTATTTAGTCGTCAAGGATACATTCATTAAGCAATGACATTTTAGTACCAATTTATAAATGTGAAGCTGTATTTTCAACACTAGTGTACCCTAAAAATAAATATAGAAACCAATTTGAAATGGAACCAGACCTTAGAATAAAACTTTCGTCATTTTCCACAAACCAAAAAGTTTAGTGATTAAATAGGCGATAACAAGGTATGTAGTATTAATAAAACCTTTTTACTATTACATGCGTATTATCTTATCTAATTGAACCATTAAGTGGATCACGAAGCAGCAGTGTCAAAATTACCGGGCCATGCCAGAACAATGTTTGGGAAACACTGACCTATCACATTTTGGGATCAAGTATCTTTGGCTAATCTTGGTGCAGTTTTTGTACCTCTGCCTCTTCTGGGATATGGGCGTGAAGACATTTTTTTAATATTTTTAATTATATTATAATTTTTCAGAAAATAATATTAAGCAACTTGGTAGATAATTTAAAGCGTGAACTGCAACTGATGTCAATGCTCACTGGAGTGGAGGTGCAGTCTTATGAAGTGGGTGGTCATTGCTGCGTGGTCTTTCACTTACAACACGATTCCAAAAGTGAAATCAAGCATGGATTGAGGATAGACCTTCATTCAGGTGAGTTACATAAAACCAATTGCTGAAAGAATGAAAACAAATATTCTGATGCAAATTTAATACATTTGCTTGTGATCTCACAGAAAAAAATGTTTTTCAAAGTTACCCATTCTCTGGGCAAATATTCAATTTTTCTCAATGTCTTCATCTCGACCTTTACAAGCTCATAAGAAATGAGATAATTTTTATTCAAGTAAATCTTCACAACACAGTTTTATCAGGTCAAACATTTTATGGATACTACTGGACTGAAAAGATGGCTACACACTGAGAAGATTGGAGAAGGAAACTTAACGGGCTTGTTTTTTATCTGCAATTCTTGAATAATTAGTATGATGTACAATTTATAACCAATTATGATAATTTATGGAGGTTAGTGTAAGGAGCTAGTTTTGGAAGATAAACACCCAAGCTTTTCAATTAGAAAAAAAGTTATTAGTGTTTTTACACATTTAAATTTTATACGAAAATTTATTATAAGCATTGGGAAATGGATTGTAAAAGTAAATAATATGCCCTTTATAAAACACTTCAAAGATTTGTTTTTGTTCCATATGTTAAGTAAATAAACAACACAGATTATCTTTGATCCATACTAATATTATAAATGAGAAAGTCTGTCTGTTAAGCTTTCAAGACTAAAGCATTGAATTGATTTTGATGAAATTTTGCATGTAGATTATTGAAGTTCCAGTTTCAAAATTAAGTTACATTTTTTCCAAAACCTATGAGGCTGAAATAGGTGATGAAATCATGTATTTAACACTAAATTGACCACATTTTGATCTACTCACTAGCAAAGCTACTCAGGAAATATTTCCAAGAACTTAGTCTTGAATTATGTACATCCTGTGATATAACAGTTAAAATATTTACTTCCTTTACAGAAAAATATTTAGGTTTAGATTGTATATTTGCAGTTCTATTAATTAAAAAACAAATATAATAGTGCCTGGTGGTTTAGGGGTTAGCCTATTTGGCTTAGATCATGAGGTACCTGGAGAGATTCCCAGGCCAGGTTAAAATGTTTTTGAGGTTTTTCTTGATAATCCAAAATCTCAGAAGTATTTCCGAGTCGGGTGAGGTGGTGCGTTATCACTCCTGTGCTTCAAATGGGCATGTAAAGCCATTGATCCCGGTTATTGTTAGAAATAATAGATAATATATATAAAAATCAATTGCTGTTTGTTAGTCTCATTAAAACTCAAAAACGGCTGAACCGATTTGGCTAATTTTGGTTTTGAATTAATTATTGAAGTCCAGGGAAGGTTTAAAAGGTGAGAAAATATAGAAAAAAAAGAGTAGTTAAAAAGGCAGAACAACGTTTGCCGGGTCAGCTAGTAATAGATAAAATTGTTTATCTGATCGGTAAAATGCGACGAAAGGATCACAACTCATCTAGCCTCTTTGCACATGTTATATGAAATCTATCTGCTAACATCCAATCCAATCCACATTGTTTTATTTTAAACAGTGTTATTTCTAAAAACACAATAGAGTCTACAAGTTCTTTCAATTGTATTTCATTTCCATTGTGTTGTACATGTTGATATCTAAGTGCCTAAAGTTAGGCATTAAACATTTGACCAGTATAAAAAACTTAATTCTCATAATTAACTTCATTCATTCATAATTATAATCAAGTGATTTGCCCACCAACAGAAACATTTGATATTTATCAAAGATTTTATTATAATAATTTATTGTGTTAGTGTTCGTTTAGATCTTAAAACTTTAAGTGGCTAAATCATTCTATTGCCTTAACCATTTTGGGATTTAATATTTAAGCAATTGTGGAATAGACGTGTCTCCAAAGGAACATCAAAAATAGGAATTGTGACTGTTGTATTGGCAAATTGTTGATGAATTTAATGAAACTCTTCATGATTAATAGAATGAAGCCTTACATTAAGAAATACATATTGTTATCATAAAGTTGAAATTGAAAACTGAAAAAGTCACTTCTTTTCACTTGGCATTATTTTTGTTAATGGTAATGTTTGAAAAGCAGTTGAAGGTATACTAGAAGAAACACCAGTTTCAACTTCTTGTTCAACATGCTGAGCAACAAAATGCACGGCACTCGCTCTACGTTGAACACTTAAAGCCATAAAAACACTTAAATGTTTCAATTGCGAATGTTTTTTTTAAATTTGAAATTGATGATTTATATGAGTATTCTCTTTGACACTGTATACATTTTGCCATGAAATTTCCTGGACTTTTATCAAAATAGTCCCACACCGAGAAAGTCATATTTCTTATTAATGATCAATGAAGTAAAATATTAAAGTAAAAAGAAAGTGGAAAACAACTATTTACACTGTTAAACAAAAGTCTATTTACAAAACGAAAATAATAAATCGAAATTGTAATTATTTATTATCTTACAATGCACAAAGAATAAATATTTTCAAACTCTTAGCACAACGCACAATTTATTTGTATTTTTTTCGCGCGGGGGCGTATAATAACTTATAAAAAATGCACAGGTCAACTGTTAATTTAAATTCGAAATTGTAATAGGTGGTAACTGGTAACAAAATTTCGTTTGCATTTTCCGAAAATAAATATACCAATTTATAGCGCAAGAAAATTAACCTTTGTTTTGTTCGCATTAAGATATTTTTTTCTCTTTCCCCAATAAATCAACGGTCATAGGCCAAAAGATGACGAAACATATTTGTCTTTTTCTAACACGCACGAACGTAAGTCATTTTGGTCAGCACGCTTTACTCTCTGCAGTTTCAGAATACCATAATACAAATATTATATTAATTGTAGTATAATATCATGTTATACTGAATACCAACTATTAAGTATTTCCAGATATTTTTAACTCACGTTCTTAGTGATATTTGTAGTAAGCAGTTTAACAGATTTAGCGTTATTTTTCTCTCGCACTGTTAATGATATTTTTATTGGTAGTTTAATTCAAAGACCTACAAAAAATATAGACGTAACCAAGCGCTCGTATCGTGAGTCACGAATGTGATGACGATGCAGGAATATGAAGCCGGCGGCTTACTAGTCGGCCGCGAGCTAGAGAGAGTGAGAAACGTTCTTTTTGTGATAGTATTTATTTTGAAATCATGCCATCCTGTGTGATAAACAATTGTTAAAAAATTCATGTTTTGAAAAAAGTCTTCCGGAATCACTTTTCACAAGTAAGCATCCAAATTTTCAAAAATTTAACAAAACTGAAATAATATTTGATATAATTTCTCAGAACACCAATTTGAAGCGGCATTGTGACAGTGTGGTAAGTTAACATACGAATATATTTCCCCAAACATTGGGGAAATGGCCCTAAAAGGCCCTAAAGGGCCCTAAAAAATAACATATATTTAGAAAATATATGTTAATGTGACTTATTGTTTTAATTGGATTCACCATACTATATATGTATAAACTACATATATACATATATACTACATATATACATATGGCTCGCCGTGTTTCATGCTGTTTCGTGATTGATTTGCCAACTAGCGCTAGAAAATAACGTCATAAAATCATATACCATAACCAATCACGATGACGCAACATATCAATATTATAACATTATAAATCCTTGTTAAAGACACCGCTGTGTAAACATCAATATTAATTTTTGTAAAAAATTAAAACTTGTAAAGTTCGAATTTTTACAGGTAAATTTTATTTTTTCATTTCTTTGTGTGTAATTTTTTTAAATCATTTACTTTTTTTGAATAATTAATAAAACTTTACTGTCTAACTATATATATCCATTAAAACTACAAAAAATATGCATTTTCATTTTAAAGGTGGAAATCAGAGTGGGCCTTATTTTGTTTTGAGTAGTTTTATATACATTGTGTATATATATATATATATATATATATATATATATATATATATATATATATACAGTGTGGCGCAGACTATACACCAATTAATTAAACTTAGTATATGTAATAATGTTCTCAGCCTGAATACAAAAAATCAGACAAATACATCCACTGGTTTAGCCACAGGACATTAGTTTTCATTTCTAATTTTGCGAACATGATGTAGATTATCAGCTGTACGCATAGAAATATATAGAGGTCAATGGCTGTACGTGACCCGTTCATCCTATATGGTTTGAAAGAACTCTTATAAGTAAGTTGCCAACTCGCAATACTAGCAGAAAATCCTTGCATTCATTGGTTATTTTAATTTTTTATCCTTTACAACTGACCAATAACAACCCAATCTTGTCATTAGGAGAATTTGAAAAGAAAGCGAAAAGTCGCTTTATCTTGAGTGCATACACAGTGTGTAGTAATACAAAAAAGCGCATTTTGCGCTTTCTTGATGAAAGCCGTTGATAACACGTGTCACGTACCTACGATACGTAGGTCACGGTCATTATTGTTTAATGTTATTGTTTAGTACGATCAAAGATTTTGCCGTGGTAATTGATATTACGTTATTACTTGTAATGTACTGAGTTTTTATTTTTTTCTTTTATTATTCTAGACTTATAAATTATGCGAAAGTAGACGCTTCATTTTAATTTTTATTGTGGTAAAATACGAGTTAAATTGTGCGAAAGTAGACGCTTAATTTTTATTGTGATGGCCGGCCATGGCCATGATGTTTGTGCTAATTAGTGCTATTTTGTGATAAGACACGTTAGGTACCTATTATTATTAGTGTGAAGTGAACAACATTTTTGTTTTTTCTTCTTTACTTTTAGTCAATATGTGGCACGAAACCTAGATTGATACGGTCTTTATTCTTACAATATACGCAAAAATAATTCTATAGCTACGTAATTACTTATTGTACAAAATGATTGTGATTAATAATAATAATTTATCAAAATAATTATTGAGGATGAGTGTGGTTTAAAAAGGCGCCTAAATATTATGTCATACGTAAAAATAATAATAATAACATGAGGCGCCAGCCGCCAAGCCGCGCGTGCGGCGTTGCCGTCCTGGTGATAGGTAAGTCAAAGGATGTTTTATCTTTATTATATTTTCGTGTCATTAATTTTGTTCGAAATTTTTGTTTTTTTAATTTCGATGTCAGGACTGATTTGATAGACTAAAAATACTAGTACTAACTAGTACTACCTTAATTCTCAGTTATTGTTGTATGGTCAACGCCACACTGTATATATATATATATTTATAGATTTAGTTTTAGTGATACTTTTTAGTAGCAATAAAAATAACTTTTAACAGCATTTGATAATATAAATAACAACTGTTAATTGTTAAAGAGAATTTAGTACGAAAGGACATAAACCACGTTGTATAGACCTTTGGGCTAAATACGGACAG
Organism: Apodemia mormo; assembly: GCA_036924255.1. NCBI lineage: Eukaryota > Metazoa > Arthropoda > Insecta > Lepidoptera > Riodinidae > Apodemia > Apodemia mormo. The sequence goes on along the minus strand of JAUPFN010000001.1, from coordinate 43,690,540 downwards.
TAAAACCAGGAACTGGTTTTAGTTATTTTAGGTAGCTTGAACTATTGCGATAATATTTGTATACATATTTTTGTGTACAACATTACACTTTTTTTATTACTATTTATTAGAATATTGAACTTTATACACATAAATCACTTTGTAAGTAACATTTTTTAAACGTTGATAGTAAAATACCCATCTCTATTATAATAGATGACAATTAACACAAGTACCTAAGTATTAAAATAATTTCTTCCTTGAGTAATGTTAGATTCACAATTGATGCAATACACTGATTTGTGTAAAATCGTATCCATCTAAGTAGTCATTAGTTTTCGTAAGTCACAACGGGTGCAGTGTCTTGGGCATACGGGACTCGTCAAAAAAGGCATTATGAAAAATCACCAGGAAAATCTAGTAATAAAAAGGACACCGAAAACAGTAAAAACATTCACAAGCGCATGTATCTAAGTGAAAATATAACAATTTAAAAATTGACATTTGATAGCCGTCAACAATTAAAAATGTTGTCATTGTAAAAAAAAATCTAACTCGATTCCAGTAATCGAGAAAAAATATTTTATAATAGTTACATATTTCATGTTGATATTTAAGTAATATATAATAAGTAATGGTATAAAAGACGTTTATTTAATGATAACTATTATAATTGCAGTGTTTCAGTATTTATGTTATACTAATTTCGAATGAATGTTTTCTTAATTAAGCAATATGTTTTTTTTTTTCAAATGTTACATATTGTATATTATAGGTAAAATGGTATGTGCTGTCTATACATTTTAATCCAGTTTCTACTTACAGGTTCCAGCTACTTTTATTTATTTTTTATTAATAAAAGATTTATTTAATTGCTTTAAAATTAATATTTTACTTATTTGTATGTAACAGCTACTAGCTATTGTTAGATACTAGTAAATAAGTAACATACTAATTTACTTGTAGTTGACAGCAGCTAGAAGCATTAAGTAGAATTTTATTATAATTAAAGTGTTTAATATGTTGCAACCGGTAAATGTCGTTCAAATTCAGAAATACCTCTCCAACAAACGAATATTATAAAAATCTTGATTAGAAATAATATTAACAGTACAGTCTAAGTGGAAAATTAGTTAAAACCTAAGAAATAGGACAAAATTATAAATATAAGACATCATGAAAATCGATTTCTGATTGATAAATCGATTTTGATTTATGAACTAAAAGTTTGGCTAGCAACATTGGCAAATAGAATGGTAGTCTATACTAATTACCATTTTGATGAATATCAGTTTATGTCCTTTAAAATAATGATTTTTAATATAACATGTGGTCACTCCATATTTAAGACAATATTTACAAAAAAATATATAACAATTTTTGGCAAATATTACTTTTTCATAGAGTGCTGTTCGCTAAATAGCCCATAATGGCTTTACTCCTTTGATATGTTAATTGTTAAATGATCCATGCCTAATATTGACACAATTTTTGGAATTTTCAGAAAATAATGTGATTTCAAAGTCATCACTACCACTCGGTTTTAACATAAAGGGTGTGATGGAACATTTTGACAACATTATGATGCCTGAGTGTCTTCAGGCTATAAGGAATGGATTAGTTGCCTATTATAACAGGCTACAGCAGTTTGAAGATTTAAAGGTATTAATTTTAGGATTTAAAAAATGTAAGAAGTATAGCAGATGAAAGATTGATAAAACTTGTAATCTATGCAATATGGACAGATATAGATGCTGTAGGAGACAAGGGCGGATCCAGGTGGGGGGAGGGGTATGGTGGTTTAGCCCCCCCCCCCCCCCCCAGGCAGGGGTGTATGGATTTATTATTGCTAACAAATAAGGATCAGAGCCAATCTTGACTGAACCTCAAATATGTGACTCCTTGAGCCGAAGGCTGCATCCGCCTTTGGTAGGAGACTAAGACTTGGACACTATTCGCTTTTATTACAGGATAGCAAACAAGCTCACTTTTGTACTGATGGACCATCACCAATAGACACTAGATAGGTTAATGGTGTCTTGCTGTGTAGCAGGAATGAAATACTACATGCATACATTTATTGGCTACCTTACCTTCCAAACCGGAACTCGACAGAATCAAGCACTGACACAATTGCAGTAGGAACAGCTAAGGAGGTGGTACTAAAAACTCAGTCAAGATGTTGCAGAACTCTACCTATATCTAGTAGATTATTGGCTACTAGCTGTTACCCTTAACTGTTTGTGTGATCAAAAATCATTACTTCCTTATGCCGAGTTGGGTAAAAAAGTAGCTCCTGGATGAAAAAGAATATTTAAGATTGGTCCTGTAGCTTTTAAGTCTATTGTTACATACAATAATATGAATGTTTCCTCTTTACAATATTAGCGTAGATTATATGACAGTGATAATTAAGGTCTCCCAACACAAAAACAATTTTGAATATGGAGAGAGCAAGGCAAATTTGTATGAGTTGAAATGCTTAAGGGTACACTAGTCGCTCATTCTTCCATACAAACGTAGTTTGGTCATTACTCGTCTGTTTGACGGTGTACGTCCAAAATAAAAAATTATATCAATTTGTCTCGCCATTATCTAGCCCTGTATGGAAGCAGAATTGTAAAAACAATATTTGTCTGGAAGTTATAAACGAGGAAACTTCCTTGTTTTGTAACTAAATTTAACCCATCTTTGGGCGTAAATAAATAGCATAGAGAGTCTAAAATTGTAAAAAAGAAAACCATACAGGGATAGACAATTTAATCAAAAGTTCAAATAACTTTATTTTAAATTGATATATTAAGTAGTTTTGTCATAATATCAATACGCCCAAAGGTCTGCTTATAAAATTTTATGCGTTCGTTTTTGTTAAATCATCGTGCATTTCACTATACCCGCGCGGTGTGCGGGTGACAAGGGGAGGTGTATACGTCATCGTAGTTACGTCGTGCTCGCGCATGCCGTGTTTGTAATTGACGACTTAAATCATGTACTATGTATCGAATCGAAAAAGTAAAAAAATATCTATACATCGATACAAATAAATACAATTGGAGTGTCTGTTTGTAATCTATACATATAATAAAATCGTAGGAAAGTCAAAACTGTACATTGAATAATTTTTTAAAAGAATACTTGGGGCGTGATCTTCAATCGATATCAAAGCCAAATATATAGTTTTTAGAATTTTTGTCTGTCTGTATGTATGTCCGGGGTAAACTCAAAAAGTACTGAATGGATTTACTTCAAATTTTGCATAAATATTACTTATAGGTCGGATCAACATATAGGCTACATATTATCATGCTATCACCTACGGGGGAGGAGCTGTGCGGAGTAAACGAAGTCCGTGCGAACGAAGTCGTGGGCAACAGCTAGTATTAAAATAAGCGCTTTTTACTAAATGCATATAGACGTATACACGATACACATACCAAAATAGCATTTTTTACAATTTTTATCTGTCTGTTCCCGTTAATCTCTGGAACGGCTGGACCGATTTTGATGGGACTTTCACTGGCAGATAGCTGATGTGATAAGGAGTAACTAAGGCTACTTTTTTCGAAATTTTTCCACGCGGACGATGTCGCGGGCTCAGTTAGTTCTGAGTAAAAATATTTAAAAAATATCTGCATTTTTATTTGGTGCTTGCGTAAATATCTGCATTTTTATTTGATCTGCGTAAAAAAAATATAATAAATATTCACAGGACAAATTACACTTACTGATCTAACCCCAAAGTTAGCAAATTATTTGCTTGTGTTATGGGTGTTAGTCAACGATACTAATACATCGAATTATATTATTATATGCATTATAAACACATAAACCCAGCAATACGAACATCTATACTCATCACACAAGTGCTTGTCCCCGTCGGAAATCGAACCCGAGCCCCCTCGATTGCGTAGTCAGGGTCGCTAACTACTCGACCAACGAGGCGGTCAGCCTATGTTCTTTATGCACATATATGGGCAAAATTGCGCTCATAAACAATCCTGTCCGGGGCAGACAAAGCAAGAAAGCAATGGCACCCGCTACCACGCTTACTGTGGATTTCTGTAATATTAGGGGGCTTCATTCCAACTTGAACGCCATCCAGCCAGCTTTGCTCTTCTTGACCGAGACACAGATATCTTCTCCGACTGATACTTCCTACTTCTACTACCCGGGGTATAAACTGGAACATTCCTTTGAATCGCGGGCCGGTGTGTGCGCATACGTCAGAGAAGATATCTTTTACCAGCGCCTCGGCAGACTTGAAGGTCAGGACCTATCCATCGTCTGGTTACGCGTAGCTTGCGACGACCATCCACACAGCTACGCGTACCTATACAGGTATAGTGGGAATACTGAAGTTGACCGGCTCGTTGAGCATTTACAGATGGCTGTAGATTCCATGTTAGAGCAGACCCCCTCCGCAGAGATCGTGATCTTGGGAGATTTTAATTCCCACCACGCCGAATGGCTTTGTTCGTGCTCCACCGATCATGCGGGGAGGTCTCTTCACGATTTTGCCTTGGCGTATGGTCTTACACAACTGGTAACTTCGCCCACGCGAGTTCCCGATGTGGATGACCATACGCCTTCAGTGTTGGACCTTCTGCTGACCTCTCATCCGGAGCATTATTAGGTATCTGTGGTCGTCCCACTTGGTACGTCAGACCACTGCCTGATCCGGAGTAAAGTGCCGGTTTCGCGCCTATCACGGCCTCCTTTTGCAGGCTGTCGTCGCGTTTGGCACTATAGGTCAGCAGATTGGGACGGGTTGCGGTCTTTTTTTGCGTCCTACCCATGGGGGCGGATGTGCTTCTCGCTGGATGATCCGAGTGTCATCGCTGACTCTATCGCTGATGTGGTGCTGCAGGGCATGGAACTTTTCATTCCATTTTCTGCGGTACCGGTTGGTGGTAAGTCTCAGCCTTGGTTTGGTCGCTCCTGTAAAACGGCTTCACGCCGAAAGCAGGAGTGCTACCAGATCTGGGCTGCAGCGTCCGCATCTTGTGATGAAAAAACCAGCGCATTACGTAAGGAGTACAATTCCGCCTCGAGGTACTTCAAAAGAGCTATCGCCAAGGCAAAATCTGAACACATAGGCAGAATTGGCGAGAAATTAGTTCACCTTCCTTCAGGGACTCGTGCGTTCTGGTCTCTCGCCAAGGCTGTCTTAGGGAATTTCTCACAGCCCTCTCTTCCATCTTTGCACGGAGACGATGAATCTTTGGCCCATACCGTAAAGGCGAAGGCCGATCTCCTCGGCTCCTTCTTTGTGGCCAACTCGACTCTGGATGTCCAAGGGAACGCACCGCCTACCGTCCCGCAGTGTGATAGTTTCATGCTAGAACCACAATTTCGGCAGTCATCTGTGCGTAAAGCACTACTTTCCTTGGACATCCACAAGTCGAGTAGGCCGGATAGCATCCCTCCGATTGTGCTAAAAGTGTGTGCTACAGAGTTGGCACCAGTATTAACACGCCTATTCCGGCTCTCCTACTCACACGACGTGGTATCGAATTCACGGAAGACAGCTTTGGTGCATCCCATCCCTAAAAAAGGAGATCGCTCTAATCCGTCTAACTATCGGCCAATAGCCATAACCTCCTTGTTCTCCAAAATTATGGAGACAATCATCAACTCTCAGCTCCTCAAGTATTTAGAAGAGCACCAGCTGATTAGCGACCGTCAGTACGGTTTCCGTCGCGGCCGTTCAAAAAAAGTGTACATATATACATTTAGTAAAAAAACTTATTTTTATATTACAAACAGACATTCCAATTTTATTTATTTGTAAAGATGTATATAAACAATTTGTATATAGTAAAATTGGAAGTGGTTTCACCTGGGTAGCACTATTTCTATTGACATCGGGTCAATAGAAATAGTGCTACCCGGTACTGATTTACGGGTTGTTAAGAATTAAGATATCTAATATCCCGTAAATATATATGTATGTAGACGGCTACATATCAAGGACGAGCTGGCCCCGCACACGGAAACTCTTTACATTGCGAGACAAGCTGCACTGGACTCGTATAGCTTGATATGTAGCCCTGAGTAGGTACTTTTCTTCCGCAGGAAACGCCTGATACGTACGTATATACGTATTATAAGCTTTAGGATAAGTCACGGAGTTGTCTATCTATATATCTATATATATAATATATCTTATATATATCTATATATAATATATCTTATAAAATAACTAGCTGAGCCCGCGACTTCATCCGCTTTAAAAATTTTCGAAAATAAAAGTAGCCTAAATTACTCCTTATTACATCAGCTATCTGCCAGTGAAAGTGCTGTAAAAATCAGTCCAGCCGTTCCAGAGATTAGCCGGAACAAACAGACAGACAAACAAAAATCGCTATGTATGCTTTTAGTAAAAATCGGTTATTTGTATAAATATCGCCTCTGTTGTCTAGTGGTCCAGCGTTTGCGTCGACCACATGAGGTTCGATTCCTGGGTCGGGTACATAAAAAAAGTGTTTTTTCAGTTTTCTGAGAAACACAAAGTTGCCCGGGATTGGAAAGTGCCCGGTTGGCGAAAGGCTGGCCACCTATCACATTTGTGGGACCAAGTATCTTCGGCTAATCGTGGGTGCACTTGTTGTACCTCTGCCTACCCCTTCGGGGATATGGGCGTGAAGATACTTGTATAAATGTACATATTATTTGTATAGATGTATAGTAGCTAAAATAAAAGTAGCCTAAGTTACTCCTTATCACATAAGCTATCTACCAGTGAGTCTTTTCAAAATTGGTCCGGTCGTTCTAGAGATTAGCCGAAACAAACAGACAGACAAAAATTGTAAAAAATGTTATTTTGGTATATTTACCGTATATACGAGTATATATACCGTATTTACGAGTACACCCATATGTATTTAATAAAAGCGGTTAATTTAATATTACAAACAAACATTCCAATTTTATTTATTTGTATAGATTATTTGCATAGAAGATGTATTGTAGCTAAAATAAAAGTAGCCTATGTTACTTCTTATCTCATAAGCTATCTGCCAGTGAAAGTCCCGTCAAAATCGGTCCAGCCGTTCCAGAGATTAGCTGTAACAAACAGATGGGCAGACAGACAAAAATTGTAAAAAATGTTATTTTGGTATATGAACCGTGTATACATCCATATGCATTTAGTAAAAAGCGATTATTTAATACTAGTTGTGCCTGCGACTTCATCCACGTGGAAAACTTTCTAAAATAAAATCCGCATAATTTCCGTTCCCGTAGGATTTCTGGGATAAAAACTATCCTATGTCCTTTCTCGGGTCTCAAACTATCTTTGTACCAAATTTCATTAAAATCGGTTCAGTAGTTTAGACGTGAAGAAGAAACAGACAGACAGAGTTACTTTCGCATTTATAATATTAGTATGGAAGTATGGATTACAAACAGACACTGCAATTTTATTTGTATGTATGTATGTATAGAAGATGTATAGCTAAAATAAAAGTAGCCAAAGTTACTCCTTATTACATCAGTTATCTACCAGTGAAAGTCTGGTCTAAGCAGGTCCAGTCGTTTCAGGGATAAGCCGGAACAAACAGACAGACAAAAATTGTAAAAAATATTATTTTGGTGTTAGCACCGTGTACATATCCATATGCATTTAGTAAAAAGCGTTTATTTTAATATTGCAAACAGACACACCAAATTTTATTTATTTGTATAGATGTATCCACCATAAAAATATGAGCTGCACACATTGATGATAATCATGCCATTTTGTCATAATTAGGTAGGTTTATGTTTGCATTCTAGTATTTCTGTTATCATCACCGCGCCAAAATACTACGCGCGCCGTTCACTTCGCGCGATAGCTTCTTACTGCTCATTACAGTGCTTGTCCCTTTCGCACATAATGTTGGATGAAATAGCATGCATTTTGACTACGCCCACCAACGAGTTCGTGCCGCCGACTAGTGGAACCTTAACAGTTAATTCTCTTGCCTATTTCTTCAAGGATATAATGCAAATGTGAGAATAAAAAAATTAAAAAAAAAAAAATTGTTCTTTGCGCTTCAGCTTTGTTTTCGTTAAAATAGAGACAGCTATTCAAATTTGTAGGTGGGCTAGCAATGCTACATGCATAAGTTTACCAGTTAACTTACAATAATGCTAATTGCTAAGTTGACATATATGTGTGGCATATATCCGGGCGAGACGTTGCAGATCCCTACAACCTAGTAGATGTAATGGTAGTGATACATAAAACCAATTGCTCACTTATACAAGCTGCCTGGCAGAATGGAAAAAAGAAAAAAACGGGGGGAACCAATACTGCATGCATACGTGTGTGTAATTGCGGGCGTTTGCGTAGTTGTGCGCGATTGTGTGTTTGTATTTGTGTGTGTGTGTATATGTTTGTGTGTGTGTTTGACAGTGCGTGCGTGGCACACACACAAACATAATTTTTGAACGGTTTGCCGTTTGACCAATACTTCAAATACTTTGACATTTTTAAAACAATTAGTGCAGAATGAATGATCAAAGTTGATCTTTGTGTTCATAAAATACAGCTTTTCAAGGATTAAATTGCTATAATTTTTAACAAATTTTTGGATTTTGAGTTTATGAGCTAGAAAATCCATGCTCATATATATATTTTTACTCCTTTGAGCTTACAATACCTCAATTTAGCAAGATGGCCAGTAGTAGGGTCAGCTGGTTTACAGATTTTCTTTACTCTTTAGCAGGAAGCTTCTTTTAACAGAAAGGGATTGCCTTACAGAATCAACCGGCTTACAGATTTTTTTTATAATAAGATTGTTACATTTGTTATGGTTGGATGTCACCCTTGAATGGGTGACACCCAGAGAGAACTGCCCCCATCCACCCAGTAGTTTCTGGTAGATTCATCCATACTCTTTCATAGTCTACCAAATCGTGACTATATTCAATGCACTATTAGTATCTTTGGTGTTTTGTTGTTTTCCCTGTCTAGAAGACAGTTCATTAGCAATTGTATTATAAAAAGAATGTATGAAAATTTACATGGTTTTATGCTAAATCCAATTGTTTTTTAAGGCTTCTTGATCAGGATTAAGTTTTCTGTAATATGTTAGTTGTTGCCTTTCAGGTAAGCCTTAATACTGTCGGTCTACAAAATATTGATAGTTTTTTTTAATATCATTTCTAATTATAATAATTTTCAGAAACTTGTGAATGTTGAAGCTGAGTTGTTTAAGTTATTAGATGCATCACACATTGAGATAACATTTGACATTCAAAGTAATATGGAAGACGATGAAGAACACATTCATGTCACCCTAATCTTGGACTACAGAGTGTACGACATACGACCAAAAAATTTCTCATTCAATGAAAAGGGTAAGTAAATCTAAAGAATCCCAATATTTTCTTGTTTTAATTTATAGAGTTTATTAACATTGATGCCAAAAACATTAATATTAAGTAACAACAAATTGATTTTAAAATAATATCTTTGTGTCCAAGCATTGGTCTGAAATACATTTTCTTAAAAATTAAAAAATTGTAATTGATAATGTTATTTAAATTTTGAGCACACAATTTTTTATTTCTATTTGGAAAGTTCAATAAGAGTGATGTATCATCGATAATCTCTTTTGCAGTCCTTGAATTAGGATGTTCATGAACGATAAATATTTTTTTTAATCTTTTTTATTTTAGCAAAAAGATGTTTAACACATATATTGAGGAGAATCTGGTGGTAAACTCCTTATAGTCCTGGTACATTTCTTTTAATGTATGGAAAAATAAAAGAATGGGTAAATTATCTGTATAGAATATTTGTTTAAGATGACTTTATTGTAGAGTAAAGCACATATATTTACTATATTGATACTATGCAATAAACATAGGTACTAGGCGAGATCAAGAGTGTCATACCCCGATCAGACTGGTGTCTCCCTGTCTCCGAGGGTGATGTTAGGAGTCTTTTTAAATGGTGTGTTAGTATAAAGTTATTAATGTAGAGAAAGCAAGGAAAGTCTATCTGGATCGTGATATATGGCACTCAGTTGTCTTTGCCTACCCCATTTGCGATTTGATGTAAAGTATGTATATGTATATGGCAGTCATTAATAGAGCAGGGAATAAATAGTGACTATATAGAGCTTATAAAAGAAATTTATGGTAATAGCAAAGCACGAGTGAAAATTGAAGTAGCAGGGCCAACATTTAATTTCAAAAGAGGGGTAAAACAGGGAGACCCCCTCTCTCCAATGCTTTTTATTGCAGTTTTGGAAAATATCTTCAGAAAATTAAACTGGAAAAATAAAGGACTTAAAATAGACGGAAAACATCTAACACACCTCAGATTTGCAGATGATATTGTGATAATGGCGGAAGACCCAGGGGAACTACAAATTATGGTAGAGTCATTAAACAAACAAAGTAAGAACATAGGACTGGAAATAAGTGAAGGAAAAACTAAAGTTATGACAAATAAAAAAACAAATACCTGTAAGTATCAACTCATCACCTCTACAATATGTAGAAGACTATACCTACCTTGGCCATGTCATATTGTTTAAGGACTGTAGTGAAAAAGAGATTAATACAAGAATAAAATGTACATGGAATAAATACTGGGCTATGAAAGAAATTTTCAAGAGCTCTTTTTCACCCATCATAAAATCAAAAGCAATGAATACCTGCTTAATACCTTGACTCATTTATGCATGCCAAACTTGGTCACTAACTAAACGACAACAAGAAAAAATTTGCCAAAAAGGACTAGAACGTAGCTTCATGAACATAAAGTTGAGAGATAGAGTAAATACTATTCAAATTAGAAAAAAAAACGAAATCCAAAGATGTAATTAAGCAGATACTAAAACTTAAATGGAAATGGGCTGGTCACATTCAAAGATTAGAACCACAAAGATAGGCTCAGATTGTAACAAACTGGACACCTCGTAACGCAAAAAGAAAACGAGGGTGGCCGTTCAAGCGATGGAAAGATGATATCGTAAAAAAAAGGGAAACCTATGGACCAGAATAGCCCAACAGCGAGACAAATGGAACAATTTGGAGGGGGCTTTTACCGCATTAGGCGGTCCTTACATAGAGTAAATATGTATATATGTATATATATATATATATATATATATATATATATATATATATATAATGTGTTTGGTAATTGTGTACTAAGTTAGAAGTAAAAATCAATAAAAGCTTTTTTTTTATTTATTTATTTTTATTTATGTATATGTATTAAAAAAAATAAAATTTTCCAGAATTACCAGAAGGTGTATCAGATACGTTGCGGGAGCAGTGCGCAATATTCAAACGGAAACCTCTGCACAAGGCCTTTAGAGAGGCTTTTATAGATGGAATAGGATCATACAGACTTGTTCAACGGGTATGTCAAAATATTTTTAATCTGAGATATAGTTTTCTTTCTTTCTTTCTTTCCGTGGGCGGGTCTCCGCAACTCGACGACTAGCGCCTTTTTTGCGTGTTGTTAGGATGGTCCTATTCTTGCCATCTCACCTCCTCCAGGAAGCCCAGCAACCTCTTGATGTGGGAGATAGCTTCGGGGAGCGACCTCGTAGATTCAAGGTACTTGACCCGGTAGTTTGCCACACCTTCGCATTCCAGGATGACGTGGGCGGCCGTTTCTTCTGTCTGCATGCAGGCTCTGCACAAAGGACTGTAGCACCAATGTTAAACATGTGTTTGTTAAAGGACCATGCTCTGTAATCGCGCCAGCTATTATACGTAGCTGTTTTTTGGTTAGTTTTAGTAACCTGTGCGATAGCTGCGGGTTCATTTTGTATGATTAAGATATTGTTATAGACATACTCAATTTAAGCCACTGCTTATAGATATAATATGTGCTCATTTGCTACAAGGTCGAAATATCTCAAAATTGACGATTTTACAGGGAATAATACATTCGTGTAGAAAAAATAACATTTAATTTTATTATTTAACATTTAAATTTATTTACAGTAAACGGACTCTGTAGTCTAGTGGTCCAGCGTTGGCGTTGACCACATGAGGTCCCGGGTTCGATTCCCGGGTCGGGCACATAAAAAAGTGTTTTTTCAGTTTTCTGAGAAATACAAAGTTGCCCGGGATTGGAAAGTGCCCGGTTGGCGATTATTACATATTTTTATGTTATTAAGTTTTTATCTACAACAGTAGATAGTTATTAGTTAAAAAAATCCAAGGGGGGGTAGCTGCCCCTCCCTGCCCCCTCTCGGTACGCCCATGGTTGTACTGTATGTTTGTTATCTCAAATCAGTAATTTATTACCTAATTCTGAAAACTATTTTTTAATTAGTAGGATATACTTCTTATTTTGTCCCATATAAATTTCATGTAGATTTAATCCAGTGTTCCAGAGATAAGTCAATTTTTGCATAGCAAATTGGTTTTGGGGTACAATATATTTTTCTTATAAGATAGCAAACAAGCAGACGGGTCTCCTGATGGAAAGAGTTGGCCATCACCTATAGACACCAAAGTGTTCCAGAGATAAGTCAATTTTTGCATAGCAAATTGGTTTTGGGGTACAATATATTTTTGTTATAAGATAGCATACAAGCAGACGGGTCTCCTGATGGAAAGAGTCAGCCATCGCCTATAGACACCAAAGGTGTTAATGTTGCGTTGCTATCTTGTGGCGAGGTCTAATGCCACATGCATAAGTTAACCGGCTACCTTACCCTCCAAACCGGAACACGACAGCGACAAGCACTGACGCTTTTGCGACAGGAATAGGTTAGGCGGTGGTATCAGACCCGGGCGAGACAATGCAGAACTCTACCACCTAGTAGCCACGATGGTAGTGACTCGCATAGCCAATTGGTCGCCTTTTATGACCTGCCTGGCAGAACGGCAGTTGGTCTATTCTTCAAAGGAGCCCAGAACCAACACGCGTAATGAAATAAATATTGATATGTTAAGACAAATGATCTGTCATAATATAATCTATATATTAATATGTGAAGGGAAAACTTTGTAACCCTTTTTAGACGATTGCGTGAATGCTGGAGTAGGAAATTTGGTACAGTTAAAGTTTATGTTGCGGAGGACTGCAGAAATATATTTTTTATTAAATGCATTAGAAATACATTAAGTAAATTAATAACAATATACAAAACACTAATCTAGTCTAGTTTGTCTTAAAATATGAGTTCACCATATATGTAAGTTTTTAGTAGAAATGTTAGCATTTAGTATATGAGTAAAAAATGTATGCATGACACCTATAGAGAAACTAAAATTAATTTACCAAATGTGTTAATGGTGCCTTGTCACATGGAATGGTATATACATAAAATTGTCTGGCTACTTCATCTTCTAAACCTAAACACGACATTACCACAACACGTTACCATTGCTGATGAAGGGAAGTTAATGCCACTTGCATAAGCTTACTGGCTATCTCACCTTCCAAACTGGAACACTAGTGACGAGCACTGGCGCTATAGCGTCATTGGAGGTTAAGCAGACGTTCAAAATCAAGCTGAGACGATGCAAAACTATCCATTCCATACTTGTGACTTTTATTTACGCCAACGAGAATGGTGGGCGTGATTGATTGTCGATTTCTGTAATCACTACATTTGGTGACTTTCCTTTCAGTTGGGTGTCAGAAGCACGATCCCCCCTACAAGACATAAACGTTTCCGACCGAACAAACAGAACTATAACAACGATGACACATTCCTGCCTGAAGATTGTTCAGATCAAGGGGAGAATGATGATGTAAATGATGAATAATTAATGGTTTGAGTGAATACCATGTAATGTCAATATAATAAAATGAAAATTTAATATGTTCCTTTTATTTAAATTTTCAACGTTGTCACATATAGCGTGTTAAATGCAATAAAAGCGTATCACAGCAGGTACATGGGGATAATTATAAATTAGGTAGTTTTGACATTAATTATTTACAAATATTTTTTTATTTCGAAAATATTCATAAGGCGATTAAATTTTTACGCTCTTGCATTTGGAACGTGATATGCCAATTATTAAACACAGCTTGCCTAACACTGGTGTTAGTGTCTGCCTAATGTCAGTGGTAGTCGCTGTCATTTTTTGGCTTGGAAACGTTGCCATTTCGTTGTATCTAGTACTACGCCGGCTCAGACAATGGCAAAATCAATAAATGGTAATGTAACGTGAGCGACGTTTCTGCACTTTGGGTTTGTATACAAAAATGACGAATCAAGTTTTATATGTGTGATACAACAACGAATTAGTTTTTTTTTAGTTTTAAGTAAAATCAATTATTTCATTATTGCGAAGTACATAGACTAATGAAAGCCTTTTTTATAAATTGTTAATGTGTCAAATTGTCCAAGTTAATTTGAATATTTTTTGTATTATTCAAATATCATTTTGTAATAATACATATGCGGTATTTTTCATGTTGATAAAGACGACCGCCATCTATAGACACCAAATATGGTACAGTGTCTCCAAATTATCTGTTTATGTCGGAGTTCAGAATTGCTGTTTAAGAATTTTACTAACAACTGACAGCGAAATGACTTTTACAAGATGGCGGCTGCAGTTCCGATTTTGTCTATTGAACAGATAGGTTAGTGGCACTATAATGTTATCCGTAGAAAAGTTGGACAGAGGCCTTACGCGCTAGTGTTATTGCCTTGCTGTCTTAAGAAAGAGTAACGCAGTAATGACAAGCACTCAGGTTCTTTACAGTTAAGAATTGGCAAGACGCTGGCGCTAACCTTACGTAGTATTGTATACTCTTTGGCGCTAACTCACACGCGACGGCACACAAAACACAAGCACATAGTATTCACGACAATCTCACGTTTAGTCTGGTTACCTTTTACGAGCTACCTGGAAGGAAAGCAGATGGTCTATTTATGAGTATCGTAAAAAAACACGGTTGAACATGTCACAATATGGAGTCATTACCACTATTAAATCATTCATCCATTCATCTAGCGTGCAGAGCAATGAAAACGTAGACTACTCCAATCATTTGTACTAAATTCAGAAATAAATCTGACCTTTTAAAGTTCCGTTTCCTAGGAGTGTTAGAGTGTACTTGGGTGGGATGTTGCATAATTCCACCATACAGTAATCACTGTGGCATAGTTCTCGGCACGTTTCTTAAGCGCTGACCTTGACTTGCGCAGAAGTGAATAATATAACGTCTGTAATACGGTTTATTTTGTCGTGCGCATAGTGATCCCCACTCCGGAGGAGTCGAGCGTTCCAGAATCAGTAAGAAGTAGGAAGTATAGAGACATGTTTCGCTAATCGTTGGTTTTTCTAGAAAGTGTAAAAATCAAGAACACAATCTCAGTAAAATAAGGGTATTTGAAACAGCCTTAAACAAAATGGTTTTACTATAAGAACCATCTTTTTAAAGCGCTAAAACTAGCTGAAATGATGCCACAATATCAGCAAACTTTAATTATTTTAAAACAATTTCAGATCATATTCTCTGTTACACAAACGCCATTCTTACTTCAGTATTTAACGCTATTTCGAGTACATTTTTTGAGTTAATTATTAGAAAAAATGTGGTCCTATATTTACACTCCATAGAAAATACGAGCCGCCTGTTAGAAAAAAAACCGTAAACGAGCACAGAAATAAAACAAATTATTTAAATTTCTTATTTAATATAAAATGAATTTTTACAACACTTGTTTCAACGTTCAACACAGTTGACATTATATTAACACTTTCATATGTTTCAATTTGTTAACTATATTTCTATCTTGTGCGTGCTATACGCGACCCCTTCGCTATTGTCAGAATTGTTTTCGAGATTTTCTGAAGATACTAAAGAAGTGCCTAGTGTTTTTTAGAGTGATATTTTATTATAAATGTAAGAAATGCATTTTCGTTTAAAGTCTACATTACTAGAGACGGTTTTACATCTATATTAAATATATTTGCCTAGCACTTGTTTAAAAAATATATATATTCTAATTAAGAAAGATCTATTATATAACAATAAAAACCGGATTTTATAAAGGAGCTTCTCTTAAAGGACTAATAATTACTAAATTTTCTAAAATTGAAATATGCGACAAAATGGTCATAGAATTATAAGATATAAACAAAAGCTTTGATATTAGAGGTACACATTAGCACTCTCATTTTCTGAGGCCTCACCTTCTCTTTCTTACCACAATACATTTAAATAAGAACACGTTAGTTAGAAAAAGGTGGTGAGGCTGCGAAAGTTTGGTTTTGAGAAGGTATTAGAAGTGTTATTTCTAGATTTAATACAGCTTCAAGCTTTAAACAGACAATACATAATGACGTCATGAATTCTTTAATAAGACATGGTTACAGCAAATTATCTTCAGATAACATATTATATGGCCTGCGCAGACGACGGATTTTTGTCCGCTAAAATAGATCATTTACAACTGTATCGAGTAACGCAAACGAGAGATTAAAAGTACCGAGAACAAAAAGTCCCCCGTATAACCTAGGACATGCAGAGAGCAGACCGGACAAAAGTACAGGGGAGTCCCCGAAAAGAATGGAACACGTGTGACTAGGCGAAGCAACGCATACGGCGGACTTTAGTCCGCGTTGTGCGCTAGAGCACTGTGCAACAAATGATCGCACACCGTGTGCGTTGAGTTCGCGGTAAATTCGCGGCGGAATTTTTATTCGCGGAGCGTACTTTTTTCTCCGCCACGGAGAAAAGTTCGTCGTCTGCGCATGCTATTATGTTCAATGTCGAATTTAAGTTCTTTACATACTTACATTACAATGACCACCTGAATATCAGCGTATATTAATTTTTCTATGACGAAAATGAATAAAATATGCATGCGGATATTTAACACTATGATTTTCGCATCAAATCAGGCATTTACTTGAGTGCAATCTCTAATTTAAAAAAAAATAATTACTTCAGTTATTCTAAACAGCTTAATCCTTTAAGAAGAGAGCACGGATTCCATTCTTGAATTACTAGCTTATTCTACAGTATAAAAGTAATAAAATTGCAATTTCCCTTATTATTTTCATTGTGACAATGTTATACTTATTTGATTTTAGGATCTTCTTTTATCCTCTTCTTCATTCTTCATAGGAAGATAGATCTTCTTTATTTGAGAATACAAATGGAATTATTTTCAGAATTTTATACATACTATCAGTTCAGCACCTAATATTTTTAGTTATGCTGGCTTTTAAAAAGTAATTAATTAGCTTTTTAATTTTGAAACAAAAACTATAGACAAAATTATAGAAATAAGAAAGCTTAAAGGAAGTTCAGTGCAAGATTTTAGTTTCAGTTACAAATATTCTCCATCCATTCTAATGAGAATGGATGGAGAATATTTGTCCATGACTGGATTTGGAACGCCAAATCCAGTCATGGACAAATAACGTTTTACAGAAAATCTTATTTTGAATGATTTCATGACCCAGAATTTGAACTTAGTATAGACTTTATCGAAGTCGGTTCTACTAGTGATTTGAAGGAAAAAACTAAATTGGAAAATGATAAAAAGAGTATAAGTAACAAAAATCTTGTCCGATCCAAAGATAGCATATAGGTAAGTTTATATTATTTAAAAAAATAAAATGGTTCTATTTATAAAAATATCATGGTATTTGAAAATGCTCATGTGTCCCCATTTCGCTAAAATTTAGCGAATATTCTAAACTGAACAACACTCAGACGACTCAGTAGGCTCTGCCGCCTTGATGTCGTAGTCGCGTCTGTGTCAGTGGACATATTTTGTCTGGAATATTATGTGGCCATAGTTATATTCGAAATATTATTTAGGTTAAAGATTTTGATTGGCGATAATTTATCTATTTATATATGGAAGATATATCCGTAGGAGACCCATCTGCTTGTTTGCTATCTTAGGACATAAAAAACGGATTGTGTGGTTTTATGAAACCACGGTAAAAGTGAAACTTTTTTTTACATTATTGATATTAAACTAAAAATTTTCGGAATAATATTCCATTAAGGGTATAAAAATAGCTTCATCAATCTTAATTTTATACTTGGAAAATGGGAATGATAATGGGAAATGATAAAAGTAGACGGTCTAACAGGTCAGCTGATTGAACTATAATATGGCGGATATTGGCCTCGGCTGCTCTGACGAGCGCCTTTCACTTTTTCCCTATTCCGCGGCCGACCGTCACGCGACATGCGACACACAGACTAAAAAATTTACGACGATGTAATAAAAGTTTCACTATAAAAAATATAATAGCATCATATACAATGGCTTTGCGTATCGAACAAGGTTTTCTTTACATACTTTATGATATAATGTACTGTTTAAAAGCCAGCGCAGTAGCAAGTGGTCTCGTTACCGCTCAGCCGCGGTTGGGCAGCGGCTTGACCTTGTAGATGCGCACGAGCCAGTGCTCGGTGGTGTAGGCCTCCTCCAGCACGTCCAGGTTGAAGTCCTTGTTGCCGATCTCCGCGCCGCGCACGCGGTCGAACCCGGCCGGACGACCTGCAAACACGGTTTATAAAGAGGTCACCGTCGTATAAACAGATGAGAGATGTTAATGACAACTCATCAGAGATGTAAACCTCGTGCTTATACAGGGTTACTTTTAAAGGTATCCAAATTTTCAGGAGGAGGAGGCTGTTCAGAATCAATAATATGATCGTTTTACGTAATAAAAAAAATAATTTAAAAAATTCAAAATTTCATTTTTATCCGACACAAAAAAGACACGCACACGTATGGATATAATTTCAATTATGCAAAATTTGAACAAAATTATTTTAGTGCCTTTAACCAAAATAAAAGTGATCGAGAAAATTGTACTGACAGCGACAGATTACATAATTATTACTATTGTAATCTATACATATAATCGTAGGAAAGTCAAAACTGTACATTGAATATTTTTTTAAAAGAATACTTGGGGCGTGATCTACAATCGATATCGAAGACAAAAATATAGTTTTTAGAATTTTTGTCTGTTTGTCTGTATGTATGTCCGGGGTAAACTCAAAAAGTACTGCATGGATTTACTTCAAATTTTGCATCATATTATTAACAGGTCGGGTCAACATATATGCTACATATTATCACACTATCACCTACGGGGGAGGTGCTGTGCGGAGTAAACGAAGTCCGCGCGGACGTAGTTATATATAAATGTAAAATGAGCTAGTTATATATAAATGTAAAGTGAGTAAATGACACACTGCCACATTACAAAGTTCATTCACAAGACTCTGTGCATCCAATTTAGTGGGATATTTTTAAACGAATATTTTTATATTATCTTGTAATAATCACTACATGGCATAAAACGAAGTCGCTTTCTTTGTCTGTCCCTATGATGCTTAAATCTTTAAAACTACGCAACGGATTTTGATGCGGTTTTTTTAAATAGATAGATTGATTCTTGAAAAGGTTTATATACTAAAACCTTCCTCAAGAAAGTTTTAGTATATAAACCTTTTCGATATTCCTACGGAAACAAAAGCTACGCGGGTGAAACCGCGGGCAGGTCGCTAGTTTTACAATAATAATTAAAACACACTTTCAATTCAAATTTACCTTTAAAAGTAGCCTTGTATTTAACGGCTAAACAATATGTATAAATAATGCTACTATAAGTCGAGAATAGAGAAACTGTGTTAAACCAATCCTCATGTAAGTCTGGGCTCTTTTGAAGAATAGACCAACTGCCGTTCTGCCAGGCAGATCGTAAAGACGATAGATTGCTTATATGTGTCACTGCCTACGTGACTACTAAGTACTAGGTGGCAGAGCCTCGCCCGGGTATTTGATATCACCGCCTTACATATTTCTGCCGCAATAGCGTCAATGCTTGTCATTGTCGTGTTCCGGTTTGGTGGGTAAGGAAGCCAGTAGACTTATGCATGTGTCATTGCTATCACGCCACACGCATAGCAACGCACCATTAACATCTTTGAGGTCTATAGTCAATGGTTCCTAATTTCATCAGGAAGCCCATCTGCTTGTTTTCTACCTAGTGATATAAAAAAAATAGACAAGATACAGCAAGAATATAAATACACACGTATTCTGGAACTCGCCGCCCGCCGTGTAGTAGTCCGCCTCGCGGATGTGGCATGTTCATGTACTGACCTCCCTCGGTGTAGACCAGTCCGAACTTGTAGTAGCTCATCTTGTACATGAGGCAGTTGAGCAGCGTGTGCGAGCCGTCGGCGTCGACGCGGAACTCGCCGCCCGCCGTGTAGTAGTCCGCCTCGCGGATGTGCGCGCCGCGGTCCGTGCTGCCGCCGATGCGCACCATCCACAGGAACTTGTTGATGTCTGACACACACACATCAATCATAAATTTGGTATTTTAAACTAACGTAGTTACAATAAAACCGAGATTCACAGATTGCTGTCGATATCAAGCTTGAAAGTATTGTACACTTGTCTTTTGGTGCGGATCGTATTATACAGAGTGTGACAATGACATTGCGTATATTGCTTTTGGATTTATTATGCCGGGTCCCTATAATCTACAAACTGTCATTCGTAACAGTAACAATTCGTAACTAGCTTAGTAATAAAACGGTCTGTCATGCTGTCCCACAAGTTTTTTGGACTATGTATTTACGACAAGCATCCGTAGCTTGACTGCTTACCGATGGCCCTCTCGAATATAGTGTGTTATCTGTGGATGGACCTCACTGCGTTCCATTATTCAGAAATTTTTAAAATAGTCTCGAAAAAATTAAGCCCTATTTATAAACTAATTGATGTATAGTATAGAGCTAGATACAATGGATAGCCGTGTATGCATTTAATGCGAAATATAAATGATGTATACAAATAATCAATGGAAAAATTTTATCATTCAATATCAAAGAAAGTGTCATAGGCGTGAAATGGTTCACAATACTGACGTTAGCCGTCATCAAAGTTCAAACTGTTTTTTTCAAAATAATTTATTAATTATAAAATTGATGCGACCTACTAATGTTATAGACACATTTTTACAAGAAGCACAATTTTTATAACCAAAATGGAACAATATAAGAAAAACAAAACCAGAAAATGTCCCAGCAAAATTCACTATAACTTAAAGGTATAATATATATTACAAGAATTACTTTGTTTACATTGTAGAATGGCAGATATCTCTTTGGCTAATCTCAGATGGCTCAGAGACAGCCACCACCAAGAAAGTAACAATTGCATTACAATCCATGTGGCAGGTAGATGTGCCGAATGCATACTTATTAGCTATTAGGTACCTTACCTTTCAAACTGGAACATACGTTACAAGCACAACGTTAATGCAGCAGGAATCGGTGAAACGACGGCACAAAACCTAGGTGAGACGTTGTAGAACTCTAATCTCGGAAAAATTATTCAAATCATTTTTTATTTATTCATTACTCAACTATTTAGATCTGATTTTATCAGTTCTTATACATTATGAATATTGGGTATGTTCTATAGTCTATACAGTACGTGGCTTCGGCTGAAGGTATACTTTATTTTATTGTGTGTATATTTTTAAATTCTTGTAGTCAATATTTATGCTAACTAATTCACTTTTTTTTAATTATACGACAGCAAACAAGTAAACAAGTCTCTAGATCAAAAGAGTCAACCATCGCCTATAGATACCACATATGTTAGTGGTGCCTTGCTATCTTGTGGCGAGGTCTAAGCCACACGCACAAGCTTACGGGCTACCTTACCTTTCAAATTGGAACAGGTCATTGACAAGCACTCACACTATTGTATGCGCAATATGTAAGGCCTAGTAGCCACTATGGTAGTGACTCGAACAGCCAATCGGTCCGCTTTTTACGACCTGCCTGGCAGAACGGCAGTTGGCCTATTTTTCTAGGGAGCTCGGACCAACACGGGGAAACGTCAAATGCATGACTGTGTGGCAGTATGAGCCAAAACTTACAAACTAGAAAAGATGCTATCTACATTTAAAATTTCTATCTAGTTTAAATTAATTTTAAAATAACTGTCTCCTTTAATAACACAGGAGAGAACTACAAAATGAATGATGGACGCCAGGAACAAAACTATGCAATAGCTAAATATGGCCACCGAGCAAATACGGCAATTTTGGAATAGAATTACTTAAAACTGAAATAGCGAAATCGCCATGACTAAGCTTAAAGCGAAGAAATTATAATAGTTGAAAAATAATGCTTATGCCGTGGAAGAGTTTGTGTTGGAGATCTAAGCTGCTTTTTAGTTGTGCTTCTTTTTTCCAATTTTTTGTTTCCTTGCTAGTTATTAAGGCCTAATTATAGTTTCTTCACATGTTAAACTTAGTATAAGTTATAAAATAAAACTTCAAATTTAAGCACTTTGGTTTTATTCATAATAAGGTGATAAACAAAATCCTATAAATACCCCCACTTTTTGTCTCAAGGCTGTATCTGAAATAGAAATAAATGAGCCCCTGAAATATTCACAGAACGTCTGCCGTTGTGGTCGCTAACACGACAAATAATAAGGTAAAAAAGTTAGAATCCAAAGGGGTTCCTATACAAGAAACATTAAAAATCTGTTTTCTTCGTCTACCTTCCTGCATTCTTGTACGGACCGTATGCGTATCCAGCTTCATTGTTGCAAGCTGAAAAATAAAGAATTAATGATAAAAAATACAATGTTATTAAACATTTTCAACGATTTGTCCAATCACGTATAATAAATTTCGTAAATGTATGTATATTTGTCCACGAATTTCTCGGGAATCAAGTTATAAAAGATTTACATCAGGTATAATTCAACTTAGGGAATATTTTTTTTTATATCATAAGATAGCAAACAAGCAGATGGGTCTCCTGATGGAAAGAGTCAACCATCACCTATAGACACCAAAGATGTTAATGGTGCGTTGCTATCTTGTGGCGAGGTCTAATGCCACATGCATAAGTTTACCGACTACCTTACCCTCCAAACCGGAACACGACAGCGACAAGCACTGACGCTATTGCGGCAGGAATAGGTAAGGTTTTTTGTGATATGGGTACAGTTGACACATATTTGAAGTCAGTTTAATTTTTAAATTGCTAAGATCCATATCTTTGAGATAACCATTGCCTATAGATACCAGGTACCTATATTATTGTTACCCAGATAGGTATGTTAATGGTGCTTTGCTATCCATATGGCAAGGGTTGAAGTCAAATTTATGGTTCATTTCCGTAAGATTACTAGCTACCTTACCTTCCAAACTGAAACAAGACAGTGACAAGCATCGACACTATTACGACAGGATTAGGTAAATGCGGATGTTGTAGAACTCTACCATGTTAGTGATTATAGTTAGCCTGAAATTATTATTATTTATATTTCCCATATTGTTCAATACCACCTTTGAACAATAGACCATCTGTCATGCAGTTCGTAAAAGACTCGAAAAAGATTGATTTTCAGGTCATGACTATGGTGGTAGAGTTCCGCAACTCCTCACCAGGGTATATGGCACCACCGTTTTACCTATTTCTACCTCAATAGCGCCAATGCTTCTCATTTTCGTTTCTCGGTTCGGAGGATAAGGTAGCTGGTAAATTTATACATGTGGCATTGCCATTCCTCCAAACGGATAGCAGTGCATCAGCATCAGTAAGAACTTTGGTGACTATAGGCAATAGTTTATCTTTTCCTCGGGTGAGATATCTGCTTGTTTGCTTTACAATGACAAAGATTGGCTGGCTTGTGAATTAAAGTAATTCGTAGGCGAAGTAGGTGACCAACATGACTTATATTTATTCAAATTTGCACAAATTATACTAGATTATATTCTAACGTGTGTTCCATCAATTGCAACTAGTACTCGAGGAAAGCGGGCTATTTGGCAACGTCCTTGTTATGTATCATTTTTGATTTTTATGTAGTCCGATTGCAAATGTGCTATTGCAAAGCTGATATCACGTACTGTCCGCCTGGCGCAGGACTGTCACACCAATAAAGTCTTCTGTCAACAGCACTGTGCCTATCGCATGCAATCGGAGGGTCAATAGCAGCTGGTGCAATGGAGATTATTCCATGATTTTTTGAACAAATACGAAGAACTATGAAAGTTTATTTATCTTGCAAGAGTCTACGAATAATAATTAAAGTTTGTCAGCTAGGAAATAAGAAAAATATCTACCTGGCTCCTGTTATTCGTAAATGGGGATATATTTCAGACAATAATTGCTCTTCTGCCGTTATATCAAGCTGAAACCGCAGCTGGAATTATATGTAGTTTCCACTCTTTCCTTTATACTCTGATTGTTGATTTTTCGTCGGAACTAGACGTCACATACCAGTCTGATAATATGTAAAGCATTTCCGTGTCACTTTCTGAGCTTGAAGTGGTAAATTCACGCTAAATATTTTTTAAATTATTGTTCAACCGGCCGAAATCCGGGGGTAGCTATACGAATGACGGATGATGAAATTTTGACAGATTAATGACATTATATTTTTTATAGGGACATACCAATCTGTCATTTCCATACAATACACAGTAAAATCTTAACTGGCAGCCCTCCCACCCGTTAGCAACTAACCTTTGGTAATTTGACATAAAAGTCGAGCTTTTTAGGAACAGTTTTAGCTTACGCCTTGTAGAAAATCCTACTATTTGTCACTAAAACGAGTCGTTTTGCAGATATAGGGACCGGGCATAAGACAGCTCTTTAGAACAGCATTCGTATTTTGAATACATCTTACCGTATATGTGTACCGTGTACTCTATAAAGAAATAATTAAATTGTTTGGGTGCTTCATGAATGAGTGTCAATTGTGTTTTTATCGTATCTAATGAACTACATATGAGCAAATTATGAAAGGAGTCACCAGCACATAGACATCAGCACCAACAAAAATTAGTCATCAATGTAATGCCGACCTACGAGGAAGCTGTCAATCTTCCTCCTAAACACAGAGTCAAAGATTTTTCCCAAAAATTTTAAAGTTCGGGCAAGAAACGCGTGTGAAAACTGAACAGTAGTAGAGGATCAAGCATCTAAAATGGTGTAAATGAAATCTTTCACTACGACTTGCAGGGCGGCGTAAAGTTTGTACTGATAATAAATCACAAAGTTTCCAGAACATTCCCCATTGTATAACACTATTAGGCATTCAATAAGGTATTGCCCAGTGACATTGAGCACCCTCAAGTTTTACAATGCTAATTTAGCCTTACCTCCCCAAATAACATTGTAATTAGTATTTATTCGAAATTTTGATGCCAACTATATTAACGTTCGATGAGATTCTTTAGTCCTTAAATACAGGAGTTCTGGCAATTTGTTTTAGTGCGTAACGCACATACCTGTCTTTTGCAGATAGAATAAAACCCCATTTTGTGGCCCACACAAAGATGTCTTCAAATTCAAATACTTTTCTAAACTCGTCCATTTTGCACAGGGCATTAATAGTACTTAATCTTCTTGGTTCTCCTTATATAATCCATCTCTCATGGTGCCATCCGCATAGCAATTAATGTTATCAACTTGCAGGATATTATTGGTGTGCAGGATAAACATGATGGAAGGTAACATAACAACATGGGGTATACCAGCATTTATATACTTGACTTTTGAGGATTCATGCTAAATTAAATGGCTTCGGCGCAGCTGCAGCGATTTTTCTTAGTAAACCTTACACATTTACTAAGAAAGAGCGGCAACGGAATCTGGCCTATTCCTGTCGTAATAGCGTCAGTGCTTGTCATTGTCGTGTTCCAGTTTAGAGGGAAAGGTAGCCGGTATACTTATGCATGTGGCATTAGGACCCCGCCAATAGCAACGCATGGTGTGTTGCGTTAACATCTTTGATGTCTAAAGGCGATGATTTGTATCTTTCCATTTGGAGAGTCATCTGCGTGTTTGCAATCTTATGATGTACAAATATATGTAAATTATGGGTCAGCATGATGCCAAGAGAAAATTTAAAATAAAAAATCTACATACCGTCAGAGGAGTACCCCACAAGTCCACCAAAAATGACTAGAACATAATCTACGTCTAATTCTCTCATAATCTCGTACGCATGCTCCTCGGACGAGGCCATGGCTTGGCCCACCCGGGAGATGTGCGTGTTGTTCCACGTGTTATTGTCCACTATCACTGTCCGGTTCGCCATTGCTGTTATCTGGTACCCGTAATCCCACCATGACATCACTTTTGCGTCCTGTAAATTTCGAGGCCGTTTATTAAAAAATCCGTGCGCGCAGATCTATACGTACAATTCGCATTCGTTAATGTATTAAGCAGCGCTAAATGTTCCAAAGATGATACTGTCGTGATATTTGGCACTCGCATTTGTGAAACACACATGGCTTTCTTAGATATAGACTGGCAATCTGACAATGTTAGTGGGTTTAAAGTAACATTTAGAGGCAATGTAATTATAATTTTTTGAGTGTGTTTGCCAAATTATTAAGCAGTTTGCGCACATTCAATCAAAGGCTAATGTAGTTTTACCTGCACAAACGCATTATCCTTTTATCAGTTTAAACATTTTTACATTTCAAAAAAAAATG
Source organism: Apodemia mormo (assembly GCA_036924255.1). NCBI lineage: Eukaryota > Metazoa > Arthropoda > Insecta > Lepidoptera > Riodinidae > Apodemia > Apodemia mormo. The sequence continues at coordinate 43,664,098 of JAUPFN010000001.1, read as the reverse complement.
ATTAAAGAATGATTGTGTAGTAATAAAAAGAAGTCCCAAGAACGGAAGTGCATTCTTGGAACTTCTATTTTATTCTTATACAAACGTTCTTTATAGATCAACCCAAAAATGTTGAAAAGTCCACATTATTAATACCTATTGAAAATATTTGAGTCAGCAAATATGTCAAGGTTGTTCACTAGAGCACGTTACTTTTGTGGTAAATAAGAAGGAATGACCAAACTTCTCTCTAAAATGCTTGATGTACGCAACAGGGCCGAATTGATATAATATATCCTGCAACTTTTATAAAGCACAAATTCGGTGTAGAGTAAGTGGGTACTGTTTTGATTTTTAGGAGGGAGCTCTTCGAATTGAGAACTAGTTGAATCGTTGGCTATTTCTAATAGAGATATGATAAACGGCTTTTAATTATTAACACGTTTAAACGTTTTGCTTATACTTTTAAGCGTGCTTAAAAAAGCGCTTTTCGTTGAAACGCTTTTTTAAACAAAAGTTGTTGATCGTTGAGACGGTCAATTATAAAACGAAGATTTAAGTGAATTAGTAGCGACCGATAAAGCCGAGAGTTGAAAAAAGCGTTCAATGTTTTGTGGTTTTGTTAGCGTTATTACTTATTACTAGCTTATAGAAATGACGTGTTATCAAATACAATACAAATTATTATACAATACTAGCTGACCCGGCAAACGTTGTTTCGTCATATAAATTATTGAATTAAAAAATAGAGTTGATGATAGAAGGGTGAATATGAGGGTTGTATGTATTTTTAAAGCCACAATTTAAAAAAAAAACTTGACCAGACACCAGAATGGAACGAAGTTCCTTTTATTATTATTTACAAAAAACCTGTATATACTCAACAAAAATGATCGTCGCGACACCACACTGTTCAATGCGAAATAGAATTTCGGCACCCAGTCGAATTTGGGAACCCGGTCGAATTTCGGCACCCGGTCGAATTTCGACCCGCGGTCGAATTTCGGCACCTGGTCGAATTTCGACCCACGGTTGAATTTCGGCACCCGGTCGAATTTCGACCCACGGTCGAATTTCGGCACCCGGTCGAATTTCGGAACCCGGTCGAATTTCGGCACCTGGTGGAGTTTCGGAACCCGATCGAATTTCGACCCACGGTCGAATTTTGGTACCCGGTCGAAATTCGACCGGCGGTTGAAACTCGGCAACCGATCGAAATTCGACACTCGGTCGAATTTCGACACTCGTTCAAAATTCGACTGTCCGTCGAAATTCAACTTTTGGTCGAAATTCGACATTCGGCCGAAATTCTGTATAAATGTCGAACCTTTGGCACTAGAAAAAAAAGTAAACTCAATCAAATAGTAGATAGACTCTTTCACTTTCAATGCACGAGCTAAAGGGAAGTGGCTGGATATTTCTGTGCTTACAATACTTTACTATAGCAAAAAGTGTCGTGACAACTTTTCGTAAGAATTTTTTCCGTCTAGCCCCCTTTCACAACGCGCGATAAGGAACTTCGTTCCAATAAAAATAAAAAAAATTGTCTTAAAAATAAAAAAATAATGTTAGGGGTGAACAACCCTTATCACTTAGGGGTATAAAAACAGTAGCCGATTTTCAGACCTACTGAATAAGCATATAAAATTTCATGAAAATCGGTAAAGCCGTTTCGGAGGAGTATGGTAAATAATATTGTAACACCAGAATTTTATATATAAGGTACTTTCTCAATCAATCAACTTCCCTTCGTACTTTTCAGACTTAGGACTGTCTGAAATGAATAGTAACACAATATATACTTTTTTATCCATCACGTAATTTCAATAATTAATATAAACAAAATTACTTTGGAAATTTGTAAAGGGATTCGAGTCATGTTCTTACGCGCGCTAAGTAAAATAAAACAAACAATAAAATAAAATAAACAATTGATGAGCGCGTCCAATTTTTCAACAACGAAAAGCGTACTTACTGGAACTTGAAAAAACGTAAGTTGTCAATTCGTTGTAAAAAGCACTAACCAACCAAAAACGGAGCGTTGTCAGTCCGACACAAATATTGCGTAAACAAGTAGAAAATAATTTAGCCGCTTAATACGATAACCAATCCAAATTGTTATTGTTTCTTATAAGCATAGTAATAAGGTTGTTAATCCAATAAAATGAAAAATTATATTGAGTCTTAGAGTATAGAAATAAGGTTCTTTATTCTATTTTATTTTGATTTTTAACGTTATTGAAATAAGGTTACTTTTCGTCAATCATGCTAATATGGTATTTAAATTTTTGTATCTTAAACATCAACGTTTAAACGAAAACAGCTTAAATCCGTAAGCGCGCTTATAGGCTTATTTTGAAAAGCCTAATTTTTTTAAGCCTATATCGTTTAAACGCCCACGACTAATTTCTAATATGCCTGTTTTTTGGCGTTGGATGGGTGGATTGAAATGGCTACGAAATTCACATGTTTACAGAAATGAATGTTTTTTTTCATTATAGTTTTATTAAACTCGTTAATGAAAGGGTCACATTCAAGGTTTGAAACCGGCTTAAAAATACTGGTTAATAGAGGTTTTTATAAAAGGTTTCCCTCGGAGTGTATCTGAGCGACAACGCTTTATAAACTTAAATAAACCAGTTTAAGCAAATCCACAAATGGTACGTCATAATCGGTTTGGGTAAGAATTGGGAATGGTGATCATTACAGAGTAATAAAAGAAAATGAAATGAGCACGCTTTGCAGCAGTCGCATATGTAGCATTTGACCCATAAGTGTTTAAGTTGGTACAATTTAATGGCCAAGGAAGATTCTATCACGCACTTATTGGTTAGTTCAAATAGCCCGAGCTCATTTGTCAGTTACATCATCCCGTTGCATTTAACGAAATCACTCCTCAGATTACAGGAAAGCAAGAGGAAAGATGTTAAACATCAAAAATCTCTTTAAACCGGTTTCTTAATCCTATCTCTTATAATTTCGCATATAAAATCGATATTTTTGAGATTAAGTTAGATCATAGATTTAGGTTTAAAAATTTACTAGTTAGTCTTGGCCGCATTTGAGTCATAGTGAGAGATGTAGTACATACCTCTGGCGTGTTGAGCTTGAGCCAAGTGTAGGCCTCGCGGAAGTCGTCGAAGATAATCCTGGCGCCGTCGTGCGCGCGCGCCGACAGCACGATGGACGGCGACGAGTACGCCTCGGACGTGACCCACGTGCAGTGCCACACGTACGACACCAGCAGACCGCCGATCACACACACGAACAGCGCGCCCACCTGACCGTATCAACACAACACTAACTTTTTAAAGTTCTTCCCATGTTGGTCCAAGCCCCTTTTGAAGACAGGAACATCTACAATTCTACCAGCTTGTAAGGGATGAGCAAAAGCTAAAAATGCCTTTACAACCCTGTTGATAATACAGGTTTTTATTGTACTAGCGAATGTTGATGCTGATTTTTTACGACTTGAATATCAGAATTACAAAATCAGCATCCATTATTGCTGATGTGGATGCTGATATTAAAATCAATGCTGATGCTGATATTTGCAACAACCCTAGTCTCTACAATCACTAATACTAAATGATATTTAGTTTTGCAATCTTTTTTGTACTGTAAGATAGCAAACAAGCAGATTACTTCTCTTGATAGTAAGACGGCGTGTCTTCCATAGACAACAAAGATATTAATGGTGCTTTGCTATCTGTATGATAGTTAGATAGATATATTTTATTCAAAGTAAGTATTTCAAGAATACATTTTTTGAAAGTCAACTACAATAGGTCTGTGATGGTACATGGGGCACACTAAAACTTTTGTACTTCTAGCTAATCGGAACTATTTGAATTTCGAATGTTATATTTTTAAAACGTTGCAACCTTCTTAGTAATAAAAAAAAACAATTGGCCAGGATGGTAATGCCATGTGTATACCGGTTACCTTACCCGTCAAACTGTAACACAACAGTGACAAGCATTGATGCTATTGTGGCAGGAATAAGTAAGGCGGTGATATCAATCCGAGCCGAAACAAGGCAGCAGAATTTTACCAGCTAATAGTCACGTAGTGACTCGCATAGCCAACTGTTCGCTTCTTACAAACTGCCTGGCAAAACTGCAGATGGTCTATTCTTCAGGGGATGCCTGGACCGTCATGGGGGAACCAGTGCATTATTTATTTAAGCTGATCCATTTACTGGTAGTTCCATTTTCTCGGGCGAGTAGCGCCCCTTACCACGCTCCCCGTTTACTGGCTCACCGACGAAACAAATATGTGAACCTTTCATTTTAGTCGAATATATTAGTTGAATTATGATTTTTTGCATGCGCCTGCCACTTTTTAGGAAATTCATCTTGCAAAATACAATTCATTTGTGAACTGTACTCGACCAAAGCGTGATCAATTTTTTGTGTGTAACGAGTGTTTTAAGTTCAAAAGTACTCTCAACTTGATTAAAATACGAATGGAATGCGGACTAGGCTTAGTCTAAGTCCCTTTCTTTATATCTTTAGATATCAAACAAGCAAATGGCTCTCCTGATGAAAAAAGAACTTTTCCTATAGCATCAGTATTTGTTGTTGTTACTGGCAAACTTTTGCCTGTGGCTTTACTCATTGCCACATTAATGGCAAAACAATAATAACCTCTTTAATTATGATGATCTCTGGATGTCTTCAGGAGATTCTTATTCGTTTTAATTAGAATAAACTCCATTTGCATGCTATCATGTGACATAAAAAACAATTACACTCTATCCTTAAAAGTATAGTAGTGCCAACTTTAAGGTACATGAGAATGCATTGTTGACTTAGACGGGTGTAAGCTAATTGAGAACATAAGCTTCGTAAGCCAACGGTGAACATCAAAATGACGTGGACAAGGTTTACCTATGCAAATTGGTTTACGTGATTTTATGTCTGTCAAAAACGCTTTATATGTGCTTAAGCAAGTCGTTTCTGTTTATTTTTGCAGTGCCACTGTATTACATTACAAATACCAAGATACTTACCTCAGATCTAAAAACCAAGTTATTCTCATGTTTCTTCTTCTTCTCATGCTTTTCCACTTTCGGTTCTATGTCCTTCACGTGCATACTTAGGAGACTGGATGTGGCCACACCTGAGACTATGCACATCACTGGCGCCAGCACAAGCATGAGACGGACCATCACACCCTGCGAGATAGACAATGGGGGTTAGGGTGTGGTGAAAATATGATAACTTTTTCCATTATTGCCAGGTTTTTCAGCGATCAAAGTGTATGGATCATCGCGTGGATGTGATGGAGTGATCTCGACATCACCTCAACACGCTCCAGCTTCGCATATCATCATCTTTGTGGTAACAGACTTGGAATGGTTTTTGGTACACTTGCAACATTTTTTAAATACTTATCCATTGACACCCGACACATTTGGATTAACTAGGCAAATAGTCATCTTCACTTTGCATAAAAGGAAATGTAACATTGAAAACTGTTTTTCAAAATTTAATTTGACCAATTTGTCGGCCTAGTTAATACTGTTGCAGAACAATTTAGATAAAAGAGACAGTTATTTTTATTCAAAACAATAGTGTTCCTAGAATAATCTAGATAAGAAGAGACAGCTGCTTTTATTGGAAAAAAATAGGTACATGTCACACAAACACCTATGTCATAATGAACCTTTCTTCTTAAGGCATATGGTTGAAATTGGCGTGTACTATGATTTATTTATGTATCTATCGTTAATCTCGATTATTGCAGAACTTTTGAGAACGTTTTCGAAGCTTACCTGGTGTATATGAATATAAGTACGTGTTAATGCCAAGTCAGTTTTTACAAACCGATCATTGCGAATAAGATAAAGTGAAGCAATATAGAAAAGTGATATGGCAAATCTCGGTTTAGTCGGTTGGTTTTAGTGTGACCTGTTTTAAAGGACAATGGGCCCACCTCTCGTTCCCACCACTGTCACTTCTGTAAACCAGAACCAACAGCGGCAACTTCCTGATAACCACTGAGTAGCGAGCTCAACGTGCCCTGGGGAAAAGCTAAGTTGTATTGGATCCCGCAATGAAATTAATCAGAAGTATATAGGAGGTGTAGGAAAATACATACTGTTTCCCTCCCTTTTTAGCAGGAGACAGCAAAATGTTAAAAGCATAAAATGCTACAAAATGAGCCTTTTACAATCAGATTAAGCCTGATTGCTATTGCACCACGGAATTTTGGAAATTAGGGACCTACCAGAATGGCCTACTTAATTTTGCTTCCAGTAGTAAGTGTGACAAAATTGTTTGAAGGCACGGAAGTTCCCACGTGTACCCACAAAGTCGGAGTAATAAATTACACCGGATATAGATTGGATACTATCAAGCATTTGGCGACGTTCGTTTTGCCAAAGATTACACTCCCAAAGAATGTGATATTCAGTTTGTTCATATTTACAGTTTAATGTAGAGCACTCGCAAAAAGGAGAAGGAACTAATTTAAACGAGAATAATTTAGCTTTAAAATTACCGTGGCTAGTGAGAAACTACGCAACACAATGGTCTCATTTCTATTCAAGTTTTATTCGAGCGATCCCGGATGCATGGGAAAAAGTTATATAAATGTCGTCCTTTAGTTGAATAAGACCAACGCGACAGCCATTCATCAATTAATTCATTAGTAATGTCGATAACGGGATTAAAACGGCGACGTATTTTTGTTTGAGCAAGCAAGTTGATAAATTCTGGGTTAGTAAAATTCCTAGAAATGTAATACATTGAAGCCCGAAGCTGAATTTCTAAATCTAATGGTAAGACGCCTGATAAAACGGGTAAAGCTTCGGAGCTTACAGTGCGATATGCTTTGCATAGAAATATTAGTGCTAGACGCTGATTTTGAAGTAGTTTGCGCCGGATCGCACCACTCGTAACTTTATCAGCCCACGCTGAACAAGCATAACAAATACAACCTAAATACGTTGCGTTATAAATTATATTTAAAGTGTTAAAAGTTTTAGTGTGATTATAGTGACGACTTTGTTATCAGTGTTTGTCAGTGTGTATATACGTTTTGTATTGGGGTGTGTCATAAATTTAGTGGTAAATAAACACGGTTTTAATATAAGTGGTATTTTATTACAAAATATCGAACTACAAGCCCATAACAAGACGTATTCCTATGAACAAATATTAGCATTCCTATACCTAAAAAAATCTCTACATTAAGATTTGGAGAGCATGCATAGTGGGATTTGTAAGTCGACAAACTAGACTTAATATACCAACCAATGTGTCAACAAAATCGTAAAAGTGTTTAGATGATGGTTGTTTTTCTAAGCTCAGATATGCTTAAACAACAGTTAAATTGTATAGAACTATCTAATCTGTTTTGTGCATTATATCCAACATGTCGTAGGTCCTGCCATCAGATCTTGAAATGGTGTTTAATAGTTGGTTCATTTTTTATATTATTGAATACCAAACAAGCAGATAGATTTTCTGATAGAAGATAATTTTATATCGCTTATAGACATCAACAGTGGTAATCGTATAGTCATCTATGGGGCAGGGTTGTAACGTTACGTGCACAAATTTACTGGTTACTGGACACTCCAAACCAGAATATGACAATGACCAGCAAGGCTCAGGCGAGACTTAAGACAAGTTTATTCGTTCGCCTCTTACGAGCTGCCAGGTAAAAGTTCTAATCTATTCTTCGAAAGAGACCCGTACCAACACAAGAAAATATGGGAAATATTACGCGATATTTAGTAGATTTTGCTGTTGTCAGTTATAGCAAAAGGTATTTTTCAATTTATGTAAATTATAACTTTACAATATATGTCCATTATAATTTTACGATTACGATATAATGTCCAACATAATTCTGCAATACGAGGTTGACTTTACCGAGGGATTTATACGAGGGATTTAAATTCTGAACTAATTTTCCAATGAAAATGTTTAGTATGGACACCCGCGTACGGCGCGTAAAAGTTTGTTCTATACTAATTTATTTGAGGGATGGTTAATAATTACGTGTAATAATAATAAGTGGTTATTGAAATACTATACTTTTTTTCCTAATAAAATAAAATAAATAAATAAAATAATTATGACAAAAATGTGATCAAAGATATAAACAATTGTAATTCGATCAATAGGAGATACAAAGAATTTAAAATGAAAATATTATTATTTCATACAAACTGCAACTCACCGCGAAATAAAAACTGAGGACACCATAGAGTATAATGAAAATGTTAGCATCTGTGAGTTTGCTGAAGCAGAAGTACAGGCCGGCGGGGAACAGGAACACCAGCACTTGTAAGTCGAAGTAGAATGACGACCAGGATGTAGGCTGATGTTCAGACACAGACGCTGGAACACAACTTTTATTTATAGATTACTACCGACATGCCAGTTACGCGATTCGTTTTTTTTTGCAAATGCAACGAAAACATATTATTCCAAGAGAAAGTGTTCTATATATGTCGCAGGAAAATTCTATATGTCCATATACAAATGACCTCGTCAGATACAAAGATAAATAAGTATTTTCACGCCCGTGTCCACAAAGGGGTAGGCAGAGGTACAAGAAATGCAGTCACAATTAGCCGAATATACTTGGTCCCACAATGTGATAGGTGGCAAGCCTATCGACAACTGGGCAGCTTCTAATCCCAGGCAATGTTGTTTTAATGAGAAAACTGAAAAATAAAACATATTTGAATTGCCTGACCCGGAAATAGAACCCGTTGCCTCGTGTGGTCAACACCGACACCGGACTAGTAGACCACAGAGGCGATAAAGATAAATACGTTTTAGAAAATGTTTTAGGCCGAATGTAAAATGTCGTCATTTTATATACTTGACAAATTTCCGTTAGCAAATTTCCGCGGCATATTGTTTAAACTATTTGTTATATAAATGGATAGTTTATTTACAACTAAAACCTTACCTGACTTGTTACATAAGTATGAAGTAGGTATGTTAGGTTTTCTTTGGGTCCCACACTTAAAAAATGGAGCCCCGTATAGCAGGGCTCCATTAAACGTCATCGTCGTTGGAGTTGTACAGCTGAGATTGACGCAATTTAAATTATCAACAATTTGCCTTCGGATATTTTATTGAAAGTTTACAAAATGACAATCTGTCACTATACCAAATTATATTTAAATTCAGCTGTTTTTGTGTGAAACTGTCCTAGCTATCGCAAGAAACAAGCGATATATGGTAGTTATGAGTCTAAAAATTGTATCAGTTTAAAATTTATATCTTTTCTCATAGTAATTCCCGGCGTGTTGGTCCCGGCCTCCTTTGAAGAATAGGCCAACTGTCGTTCTGCCAGGCAGGTCGTAAAAGGCGACCGATTGGCTATCGAGTCACTACAATTGTGGCTACTAGGTGGTAGAGTTCTGCATTGTCTCGCTCGGGTCTGGTACCACCGCCTCACCTATTCCTGCCGCAATAGCGTCAGTGCTTGTCGCTGTCGTGTACCGGTTTGGAGGGTAAGGTAGCCGGTAAACTTATGCATGTGGCATTAGACCTCGCCACAAGATAGCAACGCACCATTAACATCTTTGGTGTCTACAGGCGACGGTTGACTCTTTCCATCAGGAGACGCATCTGCTTGTTTGCTATCTTATGATATAAAAAAAAGAAATGAGTGTAAAAGCATAAACGAAATCGTAAACGTAAATGGCACTTATAAATACTGAAAACAATGGTTAATTGTATGAACGATTCTCGTATTTTCAGATAAACAAACAACAACATAGCATAATTGAATATTAAAGTATCTTACCAATAATAGGAATGTGATTCTTGGCATATGAAGGATCAAGGAGCGAGTAGAATCTGCCAGTCCATGGTGAAATTTTTCCTGGAAAGAAAAAACAAAACCTGAACTTAATAAAAAGTACAATAACTCTACGTCGAAAAGGCACGAAACATCTGGTAATGTTTTGAAGTATTTGGTGAAATCATAAATGAGAAGTACTTTATTTAATTAAACTTTCTACAGGTTATTTTGACCTATCAACAATTATATTTTTTTTCGGATCGGAAACACGGCCGTAAGGTATTTATTTTATGGTACATGGTATTCTGTTTGAGCTTAAAATAATTGGTTATGTTAATTGTAAAAATTGACATAATCCCTGAATATAATCAAATCAAATATATAACCAAAAATCTAAAATTTGTTGGAAACAACACAATTTAAGAACTGTATCTTTTAAACAATTTTTCAATTCATAGGATTCAATTTTTCAAAGCAAATAGCTGATAACATTTTGAAATCAATCCGTTTTATTTAGATGTTAGTCTGGAAGTTATTTAAATATTTCAACAAAGGTACAAAACAAAACCTATTACAGCTTTTTAATAAAGCGATAGCTTATGGCGAGTGTTATAGCCCCAATGTGATCTTACCTGTGACAGTAAGAGCAACAACAGCCGTTCCCAATGTGGCCAGCAGAGTCATCACAAGCGCTTTGAACAACAGTTCGAAATTAGCTGGTGACAGGTGTTCACGTAGATATTGTGTAAACGCATACAGCTGACACAAACCGAATGTGCCGAAGGCCTGAAAACATACATACAATGACTCGCTTTACTCAAAATTAAAATAATATACAGCTTGTCTGGTAAAAGACTACATATAGAATATGTGTTACATATTTGTGGAAAATTTTGTAATTATATTTTCTAGTTATAAGTATTATAATCTGTTTGTTTCCCTAACATTAAATTTAAAAAAAACTGTACATTTATTTACAGTCAGCACCACTTTTGTATATAATGTTATCCTTTAACCAACGGTTGTCTGGAAGAGATCGCGTTTTTAGTGATAAGACCGCCTTTGTGTATCTAACATGGTACGAATTGTATTTTACTTTTATGTTTGATGAAACTTTGATGCACAAGAGTTACTGTATTGTATTGTATTGATGTGATGTAACACCCTACAATTACACTATGTTAACTATTAACACACTACAACCAGACTCCAAACCTCAGAAACTGTTTTATAGAAAAAACTTTCAAAAAGAGACCTAATAATTCTTTTACCCGACCAGGAGTTCAAACCCTGGATTTTATGGTCTGAGACAAATATAGTATTATTGTAGTAGTAGTAGGTTATTGATTAAGATAATCCATGGTCTATAAATGTGGTTTAAACTCATGATTAAGTCCACTTGTGTTCAAATGTCATAACAATTAAACTCGATAACTTAATATCTGTAGCGTGTTAAAGATAACATTATTTTTAAAGCTCAATCAATTTTAATGAGTGTAGTAAATTATATTGAAATTCTATGACACAATTCAGCCAAGTGTTTAATATATATTATAAAGTTAGTACTAAAACTTATTATTTTTAAAATAGTATTTGTTTTAGTACTATTTTAAACAGAACAACCAATTTATGAGAAGATAATTTGGATATGATTTGCACTCGAATCTAAAGTCGTCAGTCTTAGAGCTTTATAATTTAATTTTTTTTCAAGGGTAGAGAATATATGTGAAATGTAGAAGAGGCGACGTTGTTTTTTACATTAAGAAGATAACTCTCCTGATGTGCAACGACAATCATCGTTTATACACACCAAAAACGTTAATGGTATGTTGCTGTCCATGTGGCATGGTGGTAGTACCACATGCATAAGCTTAGAAATTTTGCTCACAAGTTTATCAAAGTGGAACCAACCTCTTCATTTACTCTGGAATTATACTTTAGTTTATAAAATCATTTGCAATTTTTTAATTTGTTACGGTGATGATGATTAAGAATGTCCACATCCAGATTTTATTTTTCTACTAGCTGTTGCCTGCGATTTCGTCCGCGCGGAATTCGTTTATTCCGCACAGCACCTCCCCCGTAGGTGATAGCGTGATAATATGTAGCCTATATGTTGACCCGACCTTTTAGTAATGTTCAACAAAATTTGAAGTAAATCCATGCAGTACTTTTTGAGTTTACCCCGGACATACATACAGACAAACAGACCAACAGACAAAAATTCTAAAAACTATATTTTTGGCTTCGATATCGATTGTAGATCACGCCCCAAGTATGCTTTTTAAAAAATATTCAATGCACAGTTTTGACTTTCCTACAATTTTATTATATGTATAGATTTTATTTTTTTGTCATTAAAAAAAATACCTACAGCCCTAAAATTTTACCCTCCTACAGGTGGAAGAAGAATTTCAATCTCACAAAATATTTTAAAATTTACTATAAATAATTTATATGACAGAAAAACGTATCGCCTAGTAATAATTTAATTAATTTAGTTTTTTCATTGTGTCACAGGAAGAACTACTGTGAGTCAAGGATGCCGAAAATTTGTTTCAATAATAATATTTGTCAACTTACCAACATATGTTCAGAGCTCTGCACAGGCTGAAAACCGACGAAAGATATTTGCATTGATAGTATGGTTCCGACGCAATATAGCGTACTATATGCCACATACACTCGAGAGGAGAATCGGCCAAGCAGCATCAAAGCCAGAACATGCAAGGGGATGAGGTTGATAAGGAACACGTAGCCACCCCATGATGATACCTGTCAAATATAAAAAAATATTATTAAATAAAAACTATTTGTTACCTATTTTTTGTTGATGAAATTCACATTTATAATTTTGATCAGTAATTATTTTTGTGAACAAAGAAAAATATTGACACGCAGGATTTGAACTTTTTTCTTTGTTGTTTTTAAAGTTGAGTTTCCAATTAGCTAAAAGTGCAAAACTTTTAGTGTGCCCCATGTACATGGAGGGAAGTTAAAAATGCAACAAAGCAAAGCAATGGAGAGAACCGTTTTGGAAAGTAAGATAGCTTATAAACATATAGATATGGCATTACATCTTTGCCATATGAATAGCAACCTTATAACATATTATTTGATACTCACTGGTGACAGTTGCCTCTTACCATTAGGAGACACATCTAATTTTTTTTATACCATAAGATAGCAAACAAGCAGTTATGGGTCTCCTGATGGAAAGAGTCAACAATAGACACCACTGGTATTAATGATACATTGCTATCTTGTGGCGAGGTCTAATGCCACATGCTTAAGTTTACCGGTTACCTTACCCTCAAAGCCGGAACACGACATTGTCAAGTACTGACTTTATAGCGGCAGGAATAGGTAAGGCGGTGGTACCAGATCTGGGTGAGACAATGCAGAACTCTACTACCTAGTAGCCATGATGGTAGTGATTCGCATAGCCAATTAATCTCCTTTTATGACCTGGCTGGCAGAACAGCAGCTAGCCTATTCTTCAAAGGAGCCAGGACCAACACGGAGATAATATTACTATGATTGTATATACAACTATAAAAAAAGATGTTTGATATTACTTAAAAATTGATTATTAAACAACACTAAAAACCTTGTTACATTAAATTACAAATAGAAAAAATGGGAAATAAGTAATTAATATGAATTGTACAGAAGCGCAAAACCAAATAAATTATAACAAATTTACTTAGGTGAATCTTCTACCTAATTAATATATGACCGACAGTAAAGTCATTGCAAATAAAACAATAACTTACAGCTATTTAAATAGTCAAGTCAATATTGATATAACAGATTAAGTAATTATTATAAGATTAAATGAAAACCTGGCTTTGCTCGGGTAAAATATTAATACAAAATGTTATATATCTCAAATAGTAAAAATATAGAAGTAGCACTACTGTGATGATGCTTTCTTTCAACTATTACGTAGATTTGAAAGGGATAACGATACAGTGTTGCTATTTTTTATTTCTACTCTTTTATGAATGAAGAGAAAATAAGTTTCACGATAATCTACACTCCGTTCTACACTTTAATCAATGACGTGTATAATATTACACACATCATTGACTTTAATAAATGCTCACGCCATCTACACCACATATTTGTAACCTTTAAATATGACCGATTTGTCTGTCAATACTGTTAGAATTTTAATCACGATTTTAACGAAATAGTCGACAATCCGAATTTTGCGGATATATGTTGCCAATTTGATTGCATTATTTTTTTACGCTTTATAATTCAGGTAAGATTTCGAACGAGTCTACCATACCCCTTGACGAAGTTATTAATATAAATAAGCACTTGTGAATTTATTAATCGCTTGAGGCTTTCATATTTGTTTAATAGATTTTGCATAAATAAGTTGATTATCCTCTTCCAAAACAAAACAACTACAAGAACACTGAATTTTGTAGGTTATCTTACAGACTGAGTACACAGACAAGCAGAGAAACAGATAAGCGATTAAGGAAGTTAAATATTTCATTAATGGTGCCCAGCTGTGCTTAGGATATTGTATAACTACTCAATATCATTAGTCCATCACCATTAATCTGCCATTAAGTTAAATTTTGTTTACACATTAATCATTACATTGATTTTTAATATGTAATAGTGACTTAATAATAACACAACACAACATAATTGTTTTTTTAATACGTAATAGTGACTTAATAATAACACAACATATGTAGTGGACCAGATATGAGTTTTTAGGTTCATATTGAAAAAAACTAGTACTTCGTTGATAAATATGCGCGAAAATCTTACCATATAAAAGTATGCAAGTGCTGTCATCGTTGCCCAAAGGATAGTGCCAGTGTTAACTGCTTTGATCCAGAAATAATAAGTTAGCAGCATACAGAATATAGCAATACCCTCATTGTCGTAACTGCCAGCTACCGAACGGCTGATATAACCTGGTACTATAGCAATCATGGCAGCCGCAACCAATCCAGCACCTTCATCCTACAAATTAAAATAACCATTAGTCTTGACTCTAATTTGTAGAAGAAATACTATTTAACTAACTTCTTCAGTTTTAATTTTCTCCTTTAAGTTTTTAACAATTTTTTTTATATTAATGCATTTGCATCTAAATAATACCTTATTTAGATGCAAATGCATTAATATCTCTGCCAGATCTCTTTTTGACATTCTCCGAATAGTTTCTTTACCTTATAATTTACATCAACCACTTTTGTTTTCTGTCCAGTATTGACAAGTTACCATTTATCTATGTAAGCTTTACCATACTTAAACTACAGAAAATTGTGCAGATGTAGTGACTATTATTGCTAATAAATTAGAACTGATGGAAAACATTTGTCCAAGAATTCTTGCCTTTTCATAATTACTTTAAGTGACCAGTATCTTGCTCAGCTGTTGTTAACATTAGTTTTCATTTCTGTCTGTTTGTCTGTATGTATGTCCGAGGTAAACTCAAAAAGTACTGCATGGATTTACTTCAAATTTTGCATGATTGCTAACAAGTCGGGTCAACATATAGGCTACATATTATCATGCTATCGCCTATGGGGAGGAGTTGAGTGCAATAAACGAAGTCCGCACGGATGAAGTTGCAGGCAACAGCTAGTAGTATTATAATATTATACAGTGTGTAAGGAAAACCCTGTTGGGTAATGAAAGGTGTTATTTGGTACAGTAATATGGTTACATAATATGTGTAAATATTTTATGGATATTTATTAATTAGTTTTCACAATAAAAAAAGTAATCATTAATGGTATTTTCATACATTTAGTATGACAACACCTACAAATAAGTAAATTCAATTATCAAAAAATGCCGCTCAAATTGGATGCTACGGAAGGCCACACGCGTGTTCGTTTGTAAAAAGTCGAAAAACGAATGGTGTTTGTGCAAAAACCATCAAAAAGAAACAATGAAACAAACAGCGACAAGCTGTTGTCATTTTTAAAATATTTGCTTAGCTCTAAAGAGATATATGTAAAAATACGAATATTAAAAAAAACGATATCTTTTTATTTTCAGAAATAATGTCATTTTAATATTTTTTCAGTAATGCCTTTAACGAACCTCTTTCGGATCGGACAGGGTTTTCTTTACAAACTGTATATTACCTTAATTGAATATTATAAATTATCTTACCTTTAATTCTTTAGTGAGTAAGTAAGTGACTATAGTAGTAAGTGATGAGAAGAAAGGTGCAAGGAACACACAGACATTTCTGATGTCAATTGTTATATTCAAGAACCTCATGATATTGTACAGGGTGGCAGATGTTACCATGAGACCAGGATATATTGTGCCTGTGAATAAACAAAATATATATATATATATATATATATATATATATATATATATATATATATATATATATATATATATATATATATATGTAAGCTTTGTGACATTGACATTTGATCATGTATAAAAAAGTGTTGTTTTTTTAATCAAGCAACATAAAGCTAAATTACAAATGTCGTTTGAGAATTTCTTTAAAAAGTCAGTGATGTTTGTGAAGATGTTTTAATTTAAAAGTGCAAAAGATGATTCACGTTTATAATAAAAATAGTAAAGCATGAACATTTAATTGTCGATTCTCTGTTTTAGGTTTGTATTTCATTAGTTGATAATTTTTATGTACAACTTAATTGTATTTAATAAATAAAACTCTGAAATTAAAAGGCTTTTCTAAATTGTATTACTCTAAATTATATATTTACTCATTAATTTTATAATGTAAGAATAGTCGAAAAGCAGATTAGCACTCCTGATATAAAAAGATAACTATTGGCTATAGAGGTTTTAAATGTTAATAGTATGTTACCTGTGGGCGACAAAGCAATGCCATATGCATTAGAGCCCTAATTCTAGCAAGTATTTACTATATTGTTTTCTACTTAAGCTTACAGAAACATTAAAAAAGATTTAGATGCAATCTAGTATACAGATAAGAGCAAAAGTAAGACACAGACTAAATTTCGTACATCTGTTCTGTTACATTCTGCTAAATGCATTGGTCACAGTGGATTCACAAAAATATTAGTCATGTAGAACAAACTAGTAGAAGACTTTGGTCAGTCATACGGTAGTACAGCTGCCTGTGGAGTGTGGAATGCAGCTAGTAATACATAATAAATTCAATTGTAGCACATTTAGAAATGGTATGACAAATGCAAAAGAAATCCATGCTATCCAATTAGTACTGGGTATGAACCAGAAGTAAATTTGTAAATAAAAAATACAATGATTATCATGTTGTAAATGCATTGAACTTCTAACATTTCTCTGCTTTTATTTACTTTGTTAAATATCAAATCCACGGCATATATCTAAGAAATATATTAGGTAAACAACCCCATCATTAGCCACTTGTGGACTTTCATTAAATTGTAAACATTTACAATGTGTAACTTGATATTACACAAAAATACTACTACAAATTAAGGGGCAGACATTTAGACAATCAATAAAAAAATTGTGAAAAAAATGATAAAATTAATAAAGTTATGGATCGACTAAGGAAAAGATTTGATAAAAAATATTCAAAAACTGACTTTCAATTCTTAAAAATAAAATTGAAAATTTGTTAAATGCTTTGAGCAACTAAATTTAAGTGTATGTTCAAACACTACACTTACCACCAATAATACGTCCCAAGGGATACCATGCTCGATCGTCAAACCAGTTGTGAAAGTTATAAAAGCCTTCTTCAGTCAAATATCTTGTGGTCCTATAGTTGAAGTATGGATCAAACTCGTGTATGACACTTTCGAACCTCAGGACAGAAAACAGACGGGTTGCAAAAGCTAAAATAAAGTTTAATAATTACTTTTTCACCCTTAACCCATACAACATGGTATTTAGCAAGATTTTCAGGATGATAGGTTAGGGTTAAGATGTTTACATTCTGGTAAACATTGTGATATTTTTTACAACTGGAATATGTTAGAATAGAAACATGTAAATTTGTATATTTTACTTACATAGAATTGCTGCCATTGATAACACAGCTAATTTTATAAATGTTAGTTGTTTATCAGACGAAAGCTGCGAGAGCTTCGTCTTTGTTACTACTTCCGCAGTCATGTTGACTAATTACTTAAATAATTGATTCGTTTTATTCTACATAAATAAATTCAAGATATACAGAAATTTACTATAATTTGTAAATAATTAAAATGCCGGCGAGTTTCTAACCAATAAAATAGCCGACGCAGGCAACAATGTTTTTTGTTTGACGTATTACACGAATGTCAAGTAAAATGACATATGAAAACTGACATAAATAAAGTGGCGTGGCAGAAAATATTGCCATAATACTTACTTGGCCACGCTAACTAAATGGATTGGTCATAATTATTTGGGCTATTTTTAGTGGAGTTTATTTATTTTTTCAAATAACGTATGATTTGACTTGAAGGCATTATAGAAAATGAGCAGTGTAACAAAGGTTAAATTGAAGTTGGAGAAAAAACGGAATTACAAGAAAATATATATGTAAAAGTAAAAAAGCGGCACTCAGTTTGTTCGGATAAGCATGACATATACGCATTTCTAAGTAGTAAGTAGTCTGCAGACATAAGCTATGGCATATGAGATTTCAATAAAACAAGAGTACAGTAAATAGTAATAATAATTTGAAGAGAGCTATCTTGCGTGGTTTTCAGTATAGTTTTGTCATATAGACATCTGTGTTTATGACTTAGTATTTAAAAGTTGTGGATGTGTATGAGTGTGCTTACTGCTTGTATGAGATTAGCAAGTGCGTATCTTTTTTTTTCATTATTTTTGCGAAATTTTCAGAAATACCCAAGTCCATTTTCAAATTTGAAATACGTTAAATGTTTATTTATGTGTTATAAAATGTTTTTATATGTCAAATCAAAAAAACGAACTTGAGGATTTTTTATACTTTACTTTAAAATTATAGTAAAGTGTAATAGCTTACTGTCATTAATACTTAAGTAGCACTTCAAATTTCTTAGAAGTATATTTTATTTAAATGTAATATATTGTATAATATACCTCACATTTCACGTTATAATTATAACTGATACTGAGTGGCAAAGGCGCAAAAAATACGTGATGCCAAGGGGAAAAATCCGAAAAAGTCGAAGAATGTTATTAAACAGCGTTGCCAGAACCTCCTTGAAGTTGGGTCCCTGATTTAATTATTTTATAATTACGTTAATGCTAATCGTTAGAGACGATAAGAGAGAAAAGAAAAATTGTTAGAGAGTAATTAGTTTTTATATAAAAACGATTTTAATTTATTGTATGAAGTTCGCTCCCTGATGCCGTAAAAATGGATAAGGACGTTTAATTTTTTTAATCGTTAGAAAATCGTTAGAGAGAGTAAGAGAGAGAAGAAAATTGTTACAGAGTAATTATTTCAATTAATATTAAATAATTGTTTGTCTTGTGGTGGTCCACGACAAGACAAATATTTTTTATAAAGTCGTCTATAATTAAAACGTTAAGAACCACAAAAAACTAGAGTCAATGTTGCAGTGAAACTGCGTTTAAAATATACAATCGTTTTAAGATTGATTTGTACACGAAATAAAGAAAACAACGGAATTGGCAAGTACAAACATTTGTATCAGGACCGCGATCGCCACACTCACACATAAAATAAGCATTATTGCATATAAACTACTAATGCAAACATTGTTTCATTGGTCGTTTTCATTTTAAGCAACAATAATCCGAAACACACAAACAGAACATTTAAAAATATACCAAACTGCGTTACAATAAATTTTATTTTGCTACAAAAAAAAAGAGTATTTACGTCCTTTCTTAGTCTATTTAAAATAGACTCATCTATTTGTACAATAGTGAAACTTAAGATCGTAATAGTTTCGCTATTCTACAATAGATGGCAGCATTGATTTTTCCGTAGTTTTCAGTTGATCATATTTGAGTAGAGAACTTTCTAGAACGATATACGTAATGACTGTCATTATGTATATCTTTCTAGAAAAATTAGGTCAACCTAAAATGAACTTTATATGTAAGGTGTACGGCTGATTTTAGCTTGACTTTCTATTATATCATTAGAGATTATATTAAATCAGGAATTTAATTAAAATAAAATGAAAATGGTACTTTCGAATGATATGAAATATCTCCATTTTTAATCATCTGTATTCTACTATCATTTCTGCATTAAAAGATGGCACAATACGGCATAATTCAGTGTATAATAGATTTTCGCACGACGACTATCTCCTAATGATATGGTAAGTATCACTAAGGCAATTTAAAGTAAAAGCGCATAATAGTGACGCACGCGGCACGCCCACTCTTCACTTCCCCTTGTTTTCTTTATTTCGTGGATTTGTATACAGTGAAGCGTGTAAGGGACTGTCATGTTTTTGAAATAAAAACCGTTGGGAATTTTTGATGATTTCTTTTCCTTAACTTTGAATAATTTGATTTATTCAAATACTTTACAGTGCTTAATCTAAAAAAATCGTTGAATTTAAGAAAACGTGCTGCGCCAATATCAAAAAAGATGAGTCAATGAGAAAAAAATAAAAAATAAAAGGCAAACTTTGCAATTCCCATAAAAAATGAATTGCTATCATGACTGGAACGTACAAATGGCATGTTTTTTTTAATTTTTCGGTACATGCCGCTTACACGCTATAGTTTATAAGTATTATTTTTTGTTTTAAATGACCGTGACAAAAAGCAAAATTATTATTTTCTTTGTTTTCGATCGTATGTTAACGATCAGACCACGTACTTGTAATTTGGATTTTTGAAGCAAAAACATCCTTGTTTTCTTTTGGAAGAGCAAGAAGAGCGGAGATAATTCATACCCATATTTTCAAAATGTTATCCTTTGTTGACTTTAAATGTAAAGGTTGAAGGTAAAAATCGTCCTTGTCGCCGTCGTAAGACCTGCCCGGTAATCACGCATTATAATCACTAGTAATCACTAGAATAAGTCATGCTGGTCAGTTTAAACACTGTGACGGTGTTCCTCAAATACCAACATTTTGCAATGCTGCCGCAGTTTCCTTTATCCTGATGTTCTTTTGTTTAATTTGATAAGCTTGCTCTTCGGCCGCAGCTTTATGATTGGATTGGCCCAATGATTAGAGTTTGTAAAAATTTTGAGATCCCTAATGCAGATGTTGATTCAGCAGCAGTTAACGTGTCAATTCTGGAATGTATATTAGTAAGGGAATACAAAAATTGGGACAGAAAATTACCCAACAGCAAGACACTTATGGGTGAGAAGTTGCAGTTGCTCAGGACATATATAGGTCTTCTCATGAGGAGGAGCGACTGTTTTTGTTTTGGCTGGTCCTGTGGATGGGCCTCCTTTGATCGCTTCCTTAGCTGTTTTCTCATCAGATATTCACCTGTATTATTAGCCAATTCGTCCAAATAAGTTGTGGAGGTATACATTCATGTTTGCGATGTTGATGACGTTTAGCATGATGTTTGCCAAGCTTGCAAGGATATTGTTTTGTCTTGTCGTCCTTGGCGATCCAGAAATGTGTCTTTTTTAACAAATCTATTAATACGTACTGCCAGATGACTTCCACAAAGCGTTTTTTTTTATTATCGATAGGTAAGCGCTGGACCTCGATCTCGCTTGATGGTAAGCTGAAATGAGGCCTAAGATGGAACGCGCTTAACTAGAAGGTACCTGTTCACTCTTCTCTTGAAGATCTCCAGATTGTACTTTTATAAATATATAATTTTTTTATAAATTTATATAAATTTACTTACGCGGTTCTCACTGCAAAGACTCTATCGAACGAATCCTACAATGTTTGAACTGCATGTCACCACACTCGCTCTCTACGCACAAGCCACAATCATTGGACGCATTTGTAGCAACATCCTCAAATCTACTTTCGCTAGTCATATCCCCGATTTTGCCGAACCCGATTTGGCCGAATTATTACAATTATTCGATAAATATTTGCCGATTAGCCCCGTCGTGGTCGTTGAATTATATACACTATGCTAGTGCGCTGCGCACACCGGAATTGCTTCAGTTTTAGGGTCCCTAGGATAATTCACGCCCTACGTAATTATTTAATATTAATTGAAATAATTACTCTCTAACAATTTTTCTTTTCTCTCTTACTCTCTCTAACGACTCTCTAACGATTAAAAAATTAAACGCCCAAATCCATTTTTACGGCATTAGGGAGCCAACTTCACACAATAAATTAAAATCGTTTTTATAAAAAACTAATTACTCTCTAACAATTTATCTTTTCTCTCTTATCCTCTTTAGCGATTAGCATTAATGAAATTTAAAAAAAAACAGAGGGAAAACTTCACTGAGGTGCTGCCATTGATTAGGCAAATTGTCGCCACTTATGTTATCTTGAGCAGGTGAAATGGCCACAAAAAAAAATGGCTACTAGTAGCCATTTAGGCTACCTAGAAAAAAAGGATGGGTGATTTAGGCTACTTCAAGATCACCCAAAATTTATTTCATAATTTCTTGATATTTGTACGCTTGTGTAAACGTAATATGCACATTGCACGTCCATCGTTATTTCTTCAGATTCTTTTTTGTGCTGCTTGCTTTATAGTATAGATATTGCATCTACTTTTAATTGTAGGAGTGAGATAGAGACAGACAAACGCGTATGATAACGAAAAAAACATATTTCTCCTGAATAGTTAAATACCTTAATGACATGTAACGAATCTAAATCTCAATTAAATTCGTTCGGAATGTAAACGCATTCTAATTTGCTGTGGGAGAGAAAAAATCAAACAAGAAAGCGAAACGCAACTATTTTTACTCACAAGTTCATAACTAACTAACTGGCCGCCAGTACATTTTTATATTGGTTGTTGCCTAATTTGTTATCATTAATTCAAAAGTTTTTTATTGTTTAGTATGTAAAGGTTTTGCTTTTGTGTTGTTCGATTTGTTGTAAAAATCGTGTATTGGAAAAAACAATAAAAATTGTATAATGAGTGAAACAGTTCTTTATTCTGTTTTGTTTTCTTTTGGCGTGTCTTCTTTATTGTGACTAAGTGTAGCCTACTTAGCACAAAATGTCTGGCGAATTAGGCTACTTGTCCAGAAAATATATTGGGCGATATAGGCTACGCGGTGGCAGAATTGGGCTAATTTGAGTTGCTGATACCTGGCAGCCCTGTTGACAAATGAAGGTCTCAGCTGTCACTTACATTTCTGATGATAGATGTCAATCTCAATAAAAAAAGGCCAAAGAAGGCTTTGTGAAAAAACTGTACGTTGTCTTTCTATTTTTTTCTAGACTTTTTAGAAGACCCAGAATAGAAATAGATAAAGTGGTGATTGCTTTAGTCCGTTATGTACAAGAAAATATTACATCTCATCGAAATCCTGCAGCTGTTTCTTGTTAGAATCTTGTAATCACTAATCATACTAAACCTTGCATCGCGCGGATTACAAAAGATTTTTCTCATATCCTTCCGCCTCGATGACTAATCAAATCTAAAGTTAAGTCTAGAAGTAATTATTCATTAATTTCACCAAGCTGAAGATTTAGTGAAAACAAAGAAACGTCGTATGTAATGTCTGACGGTGACCCATCGCTTGAAGAAGATGTTCCTAAACCTCTTCTAGAACTGCAAGAAGAGAATGTATTCACACCAAAAATAACTACTCCTTTATTTACTGGAGGTGTGAAATTGCACCACAAACCCGCAGATACTTCTGAGACCGAATCATTTTTAAGTGATGCCCAGCGCAATGATCTCGCATTCCAACAGCTATTCCAGGATGGAGTTGGAGGATTTGCCGAAGTAAGTTTTATTAGTTTGAGAATAAGATATAATAGTTTGCCACAATCATTATGATGAGTGTCCACTTTAGGGAAATTTTTAAGACGTTTTTTGCTTCACACAATTGCTTTTAAAACCAAATGCTAGCAGATGTGTTTTTGAACTGGTGCAACTTGGGGTCTTTCAAACATATTCCTTAAAGGCCCGAAATGCACCTACAAAATCCTTGGTAATCTATCTGTTCATGGGCAGTGATAATCACTTAGCAACTTGTGAGCCTCTTGCCCTTTTGCCCCCTATCCATAAAAAATGAATTTACATCTAAATTAGAAATAACAATATAGATTTGAGTTATAGATTACTAGCGACCTGCCCGCGGTTTCACCCGCGTAGCTTTTGTTCCCGTGGGAATATCGGAAAGGTTTATATACCAAAACCTTCCTCAAGAATCACTCTGTCTATTACAAAAAACTGCAATAAAATCTGTTGCGTAGTTTTGAAGATTTAAGCATACATAGGGACATAGGGACAGACAGAGAAAGCGACTTTGTTTTATACTATGTATTTTATACTATGTAGAGATAAGTTTAATGTGCTATAATTATATGTGTTAGTAAATAAACATCTGCATTGTAGGAGCTTTGATTGACCCGTTTTACAATACAATTATTCAATAAATGTCTCTTATTTATATTTTCACTTATTTTTGTAGATAATAAACCCTTTAATTGTATTTGCATAAACTGTATATACAAGAAATGCAATTCTGTGATATAAACATTGCAATTTGTATAATAGTACCTTAATGGTCTTTTTAGATTTAGTTTTTGTGTGCCTTAGTATAGGTAGAAACCAAGTGGCATGTTTAGGATTTTAAGGCAAGACTAGCCAAACATTACACAGTTCACATTCTTTACACATGTTAACATTTTTCGCCCCGTTGGTCGTGTGGTTAACGACCATGACTATGCAATCAACGGGGCTCGGGTTCGATCCCCGACGGGGACAGGCATTTGTGTTATGAGCATAAATGTTTGTATTTCCGGGTTTGGGTGTTATGGTGGGTGGTATTATGTATGTTAAAGTATTTCTATGTATTAGTATCGTTGACTAACACTCATGACACAAGCAAATAATTTGCCTACTTTGGGGTTAGATCAATAAGTGCAATCTGTCCCGTCAATATTTATTTATTATTATTTATGCTGGTGTTTATCTGAGATTTAAAAATTCTATTTTAACATTTTGTTTGTTTTTAATATTAAAACTAGCTGAACCGGTAAACATTGTTTTGCCATACAAATTACTTGCATTTAATATTTTGGTGGGGTACTTAAGAAGGGGGAAGGGGTTAATTGAGATAACAATAATTCTATCTTTTAAGTTGGATCAAACAGTAAATATCTACAAAATGTCATTGAAATTGGTTCAGTAGTTTCGGAGTCTGTGGACAAACAATGTGACCCTTAATTTATATATATATATACTAATATGTCTAAATCATTTATTTTTTTATAAAATTAAGCTCCAGTGCTCAAGAGTGATATAGCAAAATATGTATAAGTTAAAAATTGTCTTGATGAAAACTACAATAAAATCTATTATGTAATTTAAAAGATCTAAGCGAACATACAGCGAAAGTGACTATTGTATAAATGTAAAGATTGTCTTATTAAATTCAATGTGAAAGTTAAGTTTGAAATATATGCCTATATTATACAAATAACTTTGGCCACATTCCCTGGACTCATGAATCGAATTTCGTATCTTACACTATAATCAGTTTTATGAACACTGTTTTTGTAATCTAAAACAAAATTTAAAATTATTAATAACTAAATAAATATTGCTAGAAAAATTACACAAATTGATCTACACCCAAAGTATAGTCCCTGGCATCTAAGTTGAACAAAGATGGCTGATGTCTGTGCAGGTACAATTGTAGGAAAAAGTACTACGGTTCGATTATCCGCAAAATTAAACAAATAATTGTAACTTTTGAATCGATTGGTTATTTGGCATTTTCTTGGCTAGAGAATAAAAATAATTAATATAAACATTTAAAACTTTTAAATACTTTATTTTTATCTATATAAGTAAAAGTGAATCACTAAATGTGTTGCTAAGCGCTATATCAATTCGGCTATTTTTAACCAACTTCAAAAAAGGAGGAGGTTTTTATTTCAGCCGGTATATTTTTTTGTCGAGGTTTCTGAACCGGTAAATAATAGTTAGTATTTAATTAATAATAATCTTTATTATTTTTTACTTTTTAGTTTTTTAAGTCAGTTTTTTTAACGTAGTTATTTTTATATTCACCTAAAATAGAAAAAAATTGGAAATGAAACTTCCGTGTGCGAAAGTACTCTCGGGCATAAAGAGCGTGTGCACGGGTGTCCGAAAACGAAAGGCGACTATGCTCATGCATGCAGGGTTTCCCTGCTACACACCTCATACCGCACTTCAGTTGAGACCTGGAAATGTGTTACTGGGCATTCAAGAACATTGTTTAACTTATGTGCTGGAGATTATAAGCAAATTATTTGCTTGTCTTATGGGTATTAGTCAACAATACTAATACATAGAAAAACATATATAAAAACTGTTACATACATGATAAACACCCAAACCCAGAATTACAAGATTTTATCTCAGGAGATGAAGATAGCACCTAGAACCACGTCGCATATTTTAAAAGATGAGTAAGGTCTTGCAGCATATTATTAAAGATGTGGTCATTTCTTAACTGATAATTTGAAAAAGAATAGGGTGGTAAAATCAAAACAACTACCTAAACTTTTTTTGAGCTAAAAAAGCTAAAAATTTTCTGTGAATTCCCTTTTTTATGGATTTTTGTTTATAGATGTGAAATTTTTTACAATTGAGCAATATTTTAATAAACAAAATGACCATATTTAAGTTCAAAGTTCGAATGAAGCTTCCCTATTAGTTACCATAGTACAGTATGGGCATTATCCAACTTCAGTGATGGTTTGGTGGGGTAAACGATATTTTTGTGAAAAAGGTATCAAAACATCGGCTCAAGTGTATCAAGATACCGATCTTGAAAAGGTGGTTAAGCCCTTTCACAACATCTTGTTCAATAACCAAGAATGGTCTTTTTAGCAAGACTTTGCACCGGGTCATAAAGCTCGATCCACCCAATCTTGGTTAGAAATCAACATTCGAGACTTCATCAGAGCTTAAGACTGGCCATCATCTAATCCCGATCTTAATCCGCTGGATTATGATTTATGGTCAATTTTAGAGGGTATGGTTTGCTGTAAGTGCCAAAGTAATTTGGAGTCCCTAAAACAATCCATACGATTAGCAGTGAAGAATTTTCCCATGGAAAGAGTGCATGCTTCTATTGATAACTGGCTTCAACATTTAAGGACTATTTTAAGTATATTCTTTTAAATTAAATCAATAATATTAGTCCAGCGATATTAGGTAAAATTATGCAAATTATTGTTTATTATAATTAGATAGTTTGTCTTCTTCTCAGAATGGTTTTTGGTGGTACCGATTACGAATCTATACAAATAATTAGATTTGGGGTGTATATTTGTAATATTAAATTACTTAATTCATATGGATGCGTACCAAAATAATTTTTTTTACAATTTTTTTCTGTTCTGGCTGATCTCTGAAATGGATGGACCGATTTTGACGGGACTTTCACTGGCAGATAGCTAATGTAATAAAGATTAATTTAGGCTACTTTTATTTTAGAAATTCGTCAGTTTAGAAAGTCGCGGGCACAGCTAGTATGACAATATATATTTCGAGGTTCAAGATAGCGCACGCAAATTTTTTAAATAAAATTAATATGGGTATCGTTTTCATGGTTCTCGGGGTGACGATTACGAAAATGACATTTTTCGAGGTTCAAGATGGCGGCTGCGATTTTTTAAATTAAATAAGTATGGGTAGCGTTTTCATGGTTTTCGGGGTTGCCGATTCCGAATATGACAATTTATTTAGAGGTTCAAGATAACGGACGCAAATTTTTTAATAAAATCAATATGAATATCGTTTTCATGGGTTTCGGGGGCGTCGATTACGAATATGACAATATTTTGAAACCCTGCAACAATGACACAAAAGCGGCATTTCGCCTTATATCAAACGCGATGTCTCACTGGTCTTTTTTTACACTGTGATAATAGTAATAAATGTTACGTGAATAGAAAAAAATGTTTTAACTTCCCGCTACGTATGCAGATAAGGAAGTTACTGATTTTGCCCCGATTTGCGAAAATCGAGTTTTCACTAGATCTCCCCGTTTTGAGGCCCTAGGAACCTTTTCCGACTATTTTCACGATTTTCACAACATTACGTCAGTATGTCTATGTATGTATGTATGTGTGTGTGTTATGTGTATGTAAACATGTCATAACTTTTGAACGGCTTGACCGATCGAAACGCGGTTGATTGCATTCGATTGGATTCTACTCAATTTAGACTTCCTGAAATTTTGAATCAAGTTGACCCAGGAGATATACATAAAATTTGAAAAAACCTTAATTTTTTTTAGTGAAACATCTTTTTTTAATATAACATTCAGATTATTGTACCGATTGAGTGCAAAGTTTAATCAGCTATATTCCTAAAAAAAAACACGTCTAATGCGTAAATTGCATCAAAATCGGTTTTTCCGTTCGCAAGTAATCGTTGACGAAAAATTTTGAAAAAAGTGTTTTTTCGACATTACTTCGAAAATTTTCAACCAATCATTTTTTGGTATTCTACGATATTTTGGTACTAAAAAGCTACGTCGAATGCCGTTTTAAAAATCAAAATATAATCTAATTTTCAAAAGTTACACAGCTCACACGGTGGGCCCTCTATGACTACTATTAAAATTCCATTTGTCCATTTGTCCAGCGAAACTAAAAAATTGCTTAATTTATTCAAATCAAACATCTACTTATTTTGTTAAAAATGGCAGTATATTAATTTTTGAAATGCTGTATATGTATTTAGGAAACGAAAATCGATTTTGATTTTTCGAATGGCATTTAACTCAATTTTTGAGATCTTATAAATTGCCGTAGTTAAATAATCGATAGGTTGAAAAATTTACAGCAATGTTAAAAAAATATTTAATCTTTCATCATTGATAAATCCCAAACGAATCGACCAATTTTGATCCAGTTAACGGTATTTGTTGCATTTTTTAAGGTAGAAAAGCTGATAAGACTGAAGTTATTTGGTGTATTAGCCTGAAAGTTATTTCAAACATATTAAGTTTGTTAAAAACAACGTAATGTTTATATTTGAAAAGCTGTAACTTTTGAAAATAAGATTCGATTTTGAAACGGGATTTGACGTAATTTTTTTAGTACTAAAATATCGTAGAATACCAAAAAAATGATTGGTTGAAAACTTTCGAAGTTGCGTCGAAAAAACACTTATTCAAAATTTTTCGTCATCGATTACTCCCAATCGGATGAACCGATTTTGATGCAATTTATCCATTAGGCGTAATTTTTTTGAGGAATAGAGCTGATTAGTTTCTGTACTCAATCGATACATTAATCTGGAAGTTAAATATAAAAAAAGTACTGTTTCGCCAAATTTTTTTTGGAGTTTTTTCAAAATTTATCAAAATCTTCTGGTCCGACTTGGTTTAAATTTTCAGGAAGTCTAAGTTGAGCGGAGTCCAGTCGAATGCCATCAACTGCGTTTTGATCAGTCCAGCCGTTCCAAAGTTATGAGATGTTTACACACATACACATACACACACACTCTCACACACACACACACAGAGAGAGAGAGAGACACATATACATACAGACATACATACATACAGACATACTGACGTCATCGTGAAAAAGTCGGAAAAGGTTCCTAGGATCGCAAAACGTGGAGATCTGAGTGCTAAGTGTGAGTTTTTCTTTTCGCATTCGATCGTGAGCGCGTTTGGAGTTTACTAGGAATTTCTATGTGATTTGTACAGCGCCAACTAGTGGTAAACGTGAGAAACCAGTTTATCACTAGATGGCGCTGTACAAATCACATACAAATTCCTAGTAAACTTCAAACGCGCTCACGATCGAATGCGAAAAGAAAAACTCACACTTAGCACTCTGGTGAAAACTCGATTTTCGAAAATCGGGGCAAAATCAGTAACTTTCTCATACGCAGCGGGAAGTTAAATAGTATAACGATTTATAGGCAAATCCATTTTTGTTTGTTTTTATACATAAATATTTTCATACCTTTTTCTTACCTTTTTAGTTTTTTGTCTTTATTACACAGTGTTAACTATACCAATACTTCCTTTTCATTTTTAATAGCTATTTTACAGATAGCTATGGACTCCAATTATTACACCAGACTTTTGAGGCTCGTAAAGTGCTCAATTAGCTGTAACTTTCTAACGCCCGAGTCCTTAGATGTCTTGTTTGTGAGACAGAACCTCGGCTTATTTCGGGGTTTTGGCTAATTATGTGGGATGAGTTATGGCATCGTGCTATGAGTTAAGCATCGGCCAAAAAAAGGATCCTTTTTTCTTTATCGTTTTGCTGAAACAGGCGTCAGCAGTATCGTGTTAGGTGTCTTTTTGTGTCGATATTAAAAACTTTTTAAACATTGTTACGATGCAATACGACATACGATAAATTAAATTTTAAACTAAACTGCCTAGGGCAAATAACCTATATAGTGAAACTTCTATAGTTGTTGGTGACCGAGTTTTGCTGGGTATTTCGTTTTTGTAAAATTATGTTGTGCCTCTGAAGTCTCGTGGTCCGGTGTCGGTGTTAACTACATGTGGTCCCGGATTCGATTCGCGGGTCGGGCAATTTAAAAATAGGTTTTTTTCAGTTTTCTGAAAAAATAACGTTGCTCGGGATTGGATAGGTTCCAGGTTGTCGATAGGTTTGCGACCTATCACATTGTGAGACTAAGTATCTTCGACTAATCGTGGGTTGCTCTGGTTGTACCTCTGCCTACCTCTTTGGGGAGACGGGCGTGAAGATGCTTACTTTATGTTGTTTTTAGAAAATATATTTAGATAAGACTTAGGTATATACTACATGATGTAACTCTCTAGCACTTTTCTTAACCCGGGAATCAAACCCAGGACTTTTGTGTATCAAACAAGTTATCTATAAGACTGTCGACCGATTCAAATGCAATTCCCAAACGAGTTAAACTAATAAAGATAATTGCCATGTCGGTATTAGGGGCAAAACTAGGGCTGCCAATTTTTAAAAAGACCGAATCCAGATATTTTTTAATGAGTACTATTAAAACAAATTAAATGTGTTACATAACATCTGTCAACTTAAAGAGAATAGTTACGTGATTACTAATTTAAAAAAATATGTTCGTAAAAGTAGGCATAACATAGTTCACACATAAAACTGCATATTCAAACGCGCCGTCGTTATTAGGGATGGAGCTGTGACTTTTTCAAAAGGATTGACTATTTAACCATCTTTTTCTTTGGATTAAAACATAATTTAATTTCAAATAAGTGTTATTAATTGAAAGTAAATTATTATGTGCTCCACTGTATAAAACATTAGCTGCAGCGTGCAGTCCGCTACATTATAATAGTTTTCAGCGAATTCCGCTAGAACAACTCATTTTCCGGAATTAAAAGTAACACATCTGATATTCCAGGTTATCATCTACCTGTGTGAAAAATTTCATCCAAATCCGTCTTGTAGTTTTTGCGTGATTGAGTAATAAACATCCATCTATCCAAACATCCAAACTTACGCATTCATAATATATATTATAGTATTGCGAAAGTATGGATGTTTGGATGGATAGATACGAGTATTTGGATGAATGTTTGTTACTCAATCACGCAAAAACTACTAAACGGATTTGAATAAAATTTGGCACACAGGTAGATGATGACCTGGAATAGAATATAGGTTACTTCTTATGCTGGAAAAGATAAGTAATCCCGCGGGATTCGCCAAAAGCTTTTAGATAGTATTTAATGTACTTAGATTCAAAAGCTATTGCTTGTGCTAAGATTAACTGTTTTTTTTATTTATTAATACATACGCCTCAAGGTCCGCTGCGTTATTGAAGTTTGAGAATAATGAAATCTATACAAATAAATTAATTGTATTAAAATACATGCTTTTATTAAATAAATATGGTTGTATGAACGGCACATATACCAAAATAACTTTTTTTACAATTTTTGTCTGTCTCTGTTCCAGCTAATCTCTGAAACGACTGGACCGATTTTGAAAGGGTTTTTACTGGATAATAGCTGGTCTAATAAGGAGTAACTTAGGCTACTTTTATTTTAGATTTTTTCCACGCGGATGAAGTATAGCGGGCACAGATATTAATCAATAAGAAAACTATTAAGAACGTGTATTTTACTACGTGTGGATACTTACTACTAGTATATTGAATTTGTCCGAATAAAAAATAAAAAAATCCGATAAACACGTAAATTTTTGTATGTTATAATTATAATGTTAATATGTTTGTAGGATTGTGTCGCAGAATCCTTCTTCGCACAGGTTCTCCTAAAAATAAACAGTTTGGTGTTTTGACTGCTGTCACTTCAAACATATAATGTGTAGACTGGATATACACTGTCGAAACCCTATGCTATGTACGCTCCTGGTTAAACCCGGAATGGTGGCAACCCTAGAGACATTTAGTTATTTTGTATTAATTTAAACAAATTTAGTTTTATCAATGCAGTAGGCGGTGAAGGTCGTGTGCTTAAAGATAAAAAAAAAACATAAATTGTTTTCATTGCCGCGTGTTAGTTTGAAAACTAGTGAAAATGATATTGTCATGTAAATGCAGGGTAACATTGGGTTTAACCGGAATTTAGTGTAGACTATAGATTACGATATAGTGTTTCCTTATTTGCAAAACATACAGTGACTAAACGCTGACGTATGGAAGAAACATACCACAGTTCGTGTTCATTTATGCAAATATAAAATGATTTACATGAGTAAATCGTCAACGTAAAGCAGACTGCTAAAATATTTTTGAGATGATAGCAAATTAGCAAATCCATATTATGTAATTAATAAAGATATAATCTTCGTTATCAGAGGCTTGTCTCTAATCAAGAACAGATGATTCAGAATAAGTGAGCCTGTGTGAAGCAAGGTCAATTAATTTCTTATTTTTTTGATTAACGGTGTAGTTTTTTAGCATTCAAGTGTTTGAAATGCTCGCGAGAGGTTTTGTCGACATTATAGTTTATGTTATCTATGATTTTAGCGGCAATAGAGCTTTTAGATATCGAAGACGATGCATTCAATGCAAAGTATGATCTTAGGTTATTGAATTTGGCTAGAGTGATAAGCGTTAGAGCTGCTATAGGAATGTGTTATAATTGCTATTAAAGTTATGAGTGAAAATGTCAATAGTGTTAGAATTCATGATCTGAGGCCGGTAATAGATTGGATTTGTTGTTTAGACGGAGAAGGAGACGCAAGAGAGAATGGGGGACCTGCAAGCTATGTCAGTGCTGAGCACATACCAGGATAATCTGTCCCAGGACATGAACACAGACCGGTGAGTTTAGTTTTACCAATGACATTGCCTAACACGCTACACATGCTTAAAACTTTTACAGAGTTATTTAAACTAGTGATAGGCTTCTGGTCGAAAGCCGACCGTAATTTAATTAATGTTCTTTTTAATTTATTGTGCTTGTAACAAGTTATATTCAAAAAATGGTTTTCTAACAGACCTTGCCATTTAAACAATATTATATTAAATCTCAGATTCCTTCCCTTTCGTAATTTACTAAAAGGGGACTTAAAGTTTTCGCTTCTCGAAATTGGTTGGATTATATCCACACTATCCTACTTCCTACTGATATTGTAAATGCGAATGTTTGTTTGGATGGATGAATGAATGTTTGTTACTCTTTCACGCAAAAACGACCGAATCGATTTGGATGAAATTTATCACACATATAGATAATGATCTGGAATAACACATAGGGACTACTTTTTATCTCAGAAAAATTAGTTGTTTACGTGGGGATCGGAAAAATTAGTTGTTACTCACCAAAAAACTGTTATCATGCAGGTGGTTGCAGGGGAGGGTAGTAATATTATGAGTCCAGAAACTGTCTGTTTGTCTGTTACGCTTTCACGACTAAACCATTAAACCAATTTTGATTTAGTTTTGCATTAATTAAATATATACGAGTCAAGCATAGGCTAACTTTAAAAAAAATCAACCATGAAGGAGCGGAAATAAGGGATGAAAGCTTATATGAAAAAATATATCGACAACATGTTACTCTACTCGCGGGCGAAGCTGGGCCGGTCAGTTAGTATGTATGTAAAAATGATTTTCCCTGTGTTGAATTGTTCTCTTTTCGAAGAATTCCTGCTGGGCAGCTCTTAAGAGGAAAGTCAAATGAATTTGCATGCTAACGTATAGCGGAATAGGCGAATATATAAACTAGATATAAGATCTTTGTGACCCTATTTCTTGCAAATAAATTAATTATTATTAATTAATTATTATTATTATACTCACTACCATCGTGACTAGGTACTAGGCGGAGCTCTACCATTGAATATTCGTCCGAGTTTGTGAAACTATGTGCTCGTCACTTTCATGCTCTGGTTTCGAAAGCTATCCTGTTGCTTATATTTGTGGTTTTCCCTGCTACTCTGACAGCTAAGTATCATTACTATTTTTGTTGTATATAGGCTACGGTTGTATCTTACCTATTTACCACGACAGCCGTATGTTTTCTTGCTATCCTGTACAATAAAAAATTGCCTTTAATTTCTCTCGACCAAATTAAGTTAATCTTTCGATAAAAAAAAAGAGTATCTTCACGCCCGTATCTCCGAAAATTTAGGCGGAGGTACAACCAATGCACCCACAATCAGCCAAATATACTTAGTCCCACAATGTGCACATTTCCAATCCCGGACGAAAGAGGTTTTAACAGAAAATTGAAAAACACATTTTTGAATTTCCCGACCCGAGACTCGAACTTGGTACATCATGTACTCTCCTCACCAACGTGATACCTCATGTACCTCAACAGCACTAGACTACAGTGTCGACTGAGAGGCGATCTTTCGGTGAATAATTTAAAATCTATTTCGCGTGACCACTTACATAACTACGTAATGCATTTTCGTAATCGCTAATCAAGAGTGTCAGCGTTGTGATTGAGTGATATTGTATTAATAAAAACAATGCCGTTTTAAGATATTTAATAAATTCAGCGGAATTCCTTTGCGGATATCCATAATTTAAAGAAGTAATTATGGTATTTAATTTGTAAAATTTCCGCGAAACCGACATGCGACATAAATATTTTCATTTCATTTCAAAAAGGTACCAAAGTTAAGCGACACACTGCAAAATTCTTCCTAGTAAAAGCATGCAAAATTGTATATTTACATTTTTTTTATTCGAAATGACAGCATGACTCAAAGAAATGTCGTATAGCATATCAGTTGACCTCTCGCTGTCTGGTCAACAACCTTGCCTTAAAGTTCTTTCATATACCATATTATATATGCTTATAATATTTTAATAAATATAATATATACAGTCACATTCATTATCCCAGCAGAAAAAGACAGAATTGCTACTAGTTTACATACAATGTTTATAAAACGTAAGTGCTCATTAAACTAATTGATCTAACCACAAACTAGGTGATTTACTAATGATATGGATGTCAATCGACGTTAATAATACATAGAAATATAAATACAAACCCTAAAAATACATTTAATAATCTCAAACGCTTAGAAAAAAACATCTAGAATTTACAAAAAAATATATCGAATTCCTGTCTGGAATCGAACTCAGTTCCAATAATTACGAAATCTGTCATTCTAATAACAAGACCATTTGTACGGTCAGAATTAATTCTATACTGATATAAAAAGAAAACATTTGTATTTCTGTATGTTTGTAATGCTGGAGCCGCACTTGCGTCTATCGTCCCAAAGCTTCGTGCAATGACACGATAAATGTTGATTGACCGGCTATTGTCGGCCATTGTCGCATACATTCCGGACTGCGTATGTCTTAGCGCGCATTTAACTTCGGGACGATAGACGCAAGTTCGGCAAGTAACAAAAAAACTCGAAAACTACTGGACTGATCTTAAAATTCTTTAACCGTTCAAAAGCATCATCCTGTCGGAGTAATATTGGTTATTTTTTTACACAAAAAATAGCTAATTCTAAACTTTTGAAGAACGATTTTGAGTTACGCAAACAAAGTCACGGCTAGCACCTAGCTAAATATAGTTATTAAATATACTACTGGATCGATCTAAAAAATCTTTTACCGTTAAAAACATATCGTATCCCAAAAGAACATTGGCTACTTTTTACACGAATGAGCAAATATTTTGCACATCGCGTAAAAAAGTAGCCAGTTTTGAACTTTTGGAGATTTTGTGTCACGCAAACGAAGTTACGACTAACACCTAGGTAAATATCGAACTATTAAATAAATATAACTGAAATATTGTACTCGTAGTGAAATTACGTGACAAAATTAAATAAATGGATTCGTTATTTTAATATATGCATGTTTCAATATCCCACTATTTACCTTGTGTACGTCTGGCAATGTCATTGGCGTGAGTGTAGGCAGTGTTTATGTAGCTTTTAACATAGCATGTTTGTCTGTCTGTGTTACATGTTTTTGTTTTGTCACTTGAATTTGTCATGCGAATGTTAGCTGTATAATGTGTATGTTTCTTGAATTAACTCTCCTAATATGATTTAACGCTAAAGTTGACGGGAGACTACTCGATTAGACTTAATGGACTTGAATGGGATTCTTGGAGTGTATTAGGTTACTAATTTTATTGCTTATCTAAACATATGTAACCTAAACAAAATATTGTATTTTTCAAGGGAATAATAAACTTCACCTTTAATGAAAACCACACCTTAAAAACGTTTTCTCCCAAAGAAAACAAATTTTTTAGCGATTCATAATGGAAATATTTTAGAAGATATTCTTCTTATATTGTGTGACAGCAAATAAGTAGATGGTCGGGCGAACCATCTGTTTCTATCGTAAGAAGAGGTAACCATCTCGTGTAGATTGTAACCAACGATATGAGTAATATGTTGCTCTCCACATGACAGAACATACTGCCATATCTAGTATAAGATTGCCAGCTACTGTAACTTTCACGACGACGCGATCGGCTAAAACAATATCGTGGGTTTTCTGAACAAAATCCTCAGTAGTGACCTTGATCGGTCTAGGTTGTGGCCTAGGGGTTAGCCCACGGATTAAGCCTATCAAGGTAATTTCTTAGGTTGTCTGCGTTGCTTGCATTTACACTAAGAAGTACAGAGTAGTAACTACCGGTAAAATAAAACCACTCCTCTCCATTTTTAAGCGTTTTTAGCACAACATGGCATATTTCTATTTTCTCACGATATGTCTACAAGCGTTTGACACTAACAAGCATTTGTTCATATGTGCGGCTACACTTTCCCCGACCAACACCGTGTGTTCTTGTATTTGTGTGGTCTGTTAGCTAGCCTACTAGATCATGAGGTCCCGGGTTCGGTGCCTGGGCGAGCAAAAGTGCTATTGAAGTTATTTCGAGTTTTTCTTGAAAATTCAAAATCTATTAAAACTGTAGCGGCTCAAACAATCACAAACGCTACAAGAAAAAATAATAAAAATGGACAAAAATCAATAACAAATGGAAAAACTGAAATTCAAAAATAAAATCCTGAATCGCAATATCACAATTATTTATCTTGTACCACTATATACAAGTTTCAACGCTTCTCAAATGGACTTCGGTCCCCAGGCAGTACACCTTGCCTGGCTGGGAAGATCTTCCTTTTCCCCATACTTGTCTTTGTATGACGTCATCGACCTCCACAGTTATGACGTCACCTGACAAGCAGCTGGCCCGCTGGTTCCATCACTTCGACCCTTCTACGGTACGGACCAGCGGCGCCACAGTGGTCATCCCGACGTGATCATCACCACTAACAGCTATCAACATGCCACAGTGGCAAAACAACACGCATCAGCCTTCTGACCATTAGCAGCGTCTAATATACTCCCCTCTGCTTCCAAACAGCATCAGCCAGCTTCACAAGCTACGCCTCAACTACGCTTTCCGGAATCCACTTCGAACTGCCTACGTTCACTGGATCTCCATGCAGCAACTCTGTCCCGCTTGTTTCGACTCATTGCG
Organism: Apodemia mormo; assembly: GCA_036924255.1. Lineage (NCBI taxonomy): Eukaryota > Metazoa > Arthropoda > Insecta > Lepidoptera > Riodinidae > Apodemia > Apodemia mormo. Next base: position 43,626,369 of record JAUPFN010000001.1, on the reverse strand, counting down.
AACCACAGCGGAGGCGCACTCGTCCCGACTCACCGAGGACGGCGCAAATTCGGCTCGTCTCGACTCACCGCAGACTCGAACACTCAAGGCACATACGCTTCACTGGCTCAACCAGATCGACCTTCGGTCTTGGGGGAGAGTACTGTAGCGGCTCAAACAATCACAAACGCTACAAGAAAAAATAATAAAAATGGACAAAAATCAATAACAAATGGAAAAACTGAAATTCAAAAATAAAATCCTGAATCGCGATATCACAATTATTTATCTTGTACCACTATATACAAGTTTCAACGCTTCTCAAATGGACTTCGGTCCCCAGGCAGTACACCTTGCCTAGCTGGGAAGATCTTCCTTTTCCCCATACTTGTCTTTGTATGACGTCATCGACCTCCACAGTTATGACGTCACCTGACAAGCAGCTGGCCCGCTGGTTCCATCACTTCGACCCTTCTACGGTACGGACCAGCGGTGCCACAAAACTTTCGTGAGACATTATAAATTAAATAATTAACTAAATGTGAGTGCAGCCGTTTTTAATTATTTAATTCAAAATCTCAGCAACAGGTTGGAGTCTGGCGGTTTGTGTTACCATCCCCATGCGCTGGATGAATAAGTAAATTTGTCGGTCCCGGTTATCACTAGAAATAGGTGACATCGTTATTAGGTCGGTAAAATACGGTGATGGGGATAGTGATGGTATCCACTCATCTCGCCAACCGACAAACCGGTGATTCGTGATGTAATGGAAAGTTTACAGACGTTCGGTTTACTCTGCCCACCCCGCAATGGAACAAGCTTAATAATACTTTTTTAGTGGTGGTATGAAATTCAGTATGACATTTATGTACCTTTTTTTTAAACCGACGAAAATACGGACGAGATTCTTAATTCAACGCGTATATTATTTATGTCTGACCACACATCACTTTTTACAGAATGGTGCGATTTTGATAGGTAATTCTTTTTTTATTCGAATGGGTATACACTGAGGGTGGACCCATTTTTTAAATTCCAATCATAGGGGTACATAAACAAGGGATAATTGATAGTTTACTCACTGATTTTAAATTATGACCATGCATAACCTTTTATAGTGATCCGATTTTGATGATTCTTCTAATTTTTATAATACATATAATAAAATCGTAGGAAAGTCAAAACTGTATATTGAATATTTTTTTAAAAGAATACTTGGGGCGTGATCTACAATCGATATCGAAGCCAAAAATATAGTTTTTAGAATTTTTGTCTGTTTGTCTGTTTGTTTGTATGTATGTCTGGGATAAACTCAAAAAGTACTGCATGGTTTTACTTCAAATTTTGCATGAATATTACTAACAGGTCGTGTCAACATATAGGCTACATATTATCACGCTATAACCTACGGGAGAGGAGCTGTGCGGAGTAAACAAAGTACGCGCGGACAAAGTCGCGAGCAACAGCTAGTCTCATATAATTTTTGAAAAAAATATCCACCTAAAACGGTATGAGAATAGAGGATGATTGATTATTCACTCACTGATTTAAATGTATGACCAAGTTAACTTTTCGTCGGTTTAATTTTTGTTAAAAAGATATGAGAAGCAAAATCCGTATAGATAATATTTTTTAAGTTTATCTGAACTCTGCTTTTTTCCTTTTTTGAAGACTACCTACTTAAAAGTTGCGTTTGTTATGCCAGTATGTATTTTGTTTCAAAGAATTTATTTTTTGTCGCCGAATTTGAAATTAAAGTTTGGAAAATCCAAAAATGCGTCTTATAATGCTCGTTTCATTTAAAAAATAATAAAACGATACTGAATAAGATAATTATTTACAACAGGAAACCAGTGGCGTAGCGAGCTTTGGCGGGGCTCCGTATACAATTTTGAAGGGTAGAGATTTTTCAAAAAAGAAAAAAAGTATTTGTATAAAATTAAAACAAATATTTGTTCATCATAATTATCAATCTGTCACTTTTCCAAAATTTTTACAAGCTATTCAAATTAAATAAACACTCTCCTTGCCTTTTTTTAAAAAAAGGAATTGTGTTTTTGACTTTTGCCATTTGGGAAGTTTAATGCCCCGTATTATGGATACATATACCCCCCCGTACGATGGAGCATATACGGCGGTAACTACACGCCCCTGTAGTAAACAATCTTGTGACATATACATACTGAAATTGGACGTAGTTACACGAAAAGGATCCAATCCACACAAAATCAGTTTAGAAATATTGAAGTTTGAAGTTAGATATTTTTTAATTTTTTAACGTGCCATACATGGGGACTAGTTCTGACGATGAATAAAATAATAGAGAGCTATTTTTTTGCTTAGAAGTTTTTTACTGGCCAATTGTATTGATGTTTAACATCAGTTTGGTGCACTTAGCTAATTTTTGACCATATTGTGGATTAGATCCTTTTCGTTTAACTGCGTCCAATTGTGAAAGTAAAAGGCACCGATAAGTCTTTTGAGCGTAATCGCGGCACATCCCTACGTACAGACATGACGTCCACGAAAAAATTGAGATCAGTTTTTTATATATATTATACTTGGCAAATATATTTTTTTAACTATTAATTGTGTTAAGAAGTGTTATTCTTTATATCTGTGTACTTATATTACTGTATTATTAAAATATAAATACATTAGATACAGTTTAAGTGCAGAAAGATGATTGACCTTGATATGTGGAGTGTAGATCCTGTACCTAAAAGCTCCACTTTAATGAAGTGTGCAAAATGATAGTTTCCATTTTATAATTAGTTACTAATATGAAATAAGTCTATATTTTAATACAATTCTAAATTCAGTGAACTTACCAAACCACTTTGGGAAAATAGAAAATGTTATTTGACACGCCTGTCCCAATTGAATTCTTGAATAATTGCGTCGCTGCCATAATGCTTGCGCGGGGACCTGGGACAAGCTCATTATTGGTTCCCTTCACGCGATTCCATAGATATACCATGAAAATGAAAAAAAAAAGAAAATGAAAAGTATTTAATAGCAAGAATATGGAAGTTACAAGGGCTTAAAATTAATCAAAAATTAAAAAGCATATTCTACCATTATATGGCGTGTAAATATTTAAAAATTTTAAAAATTGCTATATAATCTATGGTAAGAATATTTATATGCATTATTTATTTACACATTACTATGTATTTACATTACTTATAATAAATTGAAACTTAAAACTTATGCAGGTGGCATTAGATCTCGCCACAAGATAGTAACAAACCATTAACATCTTTGGTGTCCATAGGCGATGGTTGTCTCTTTCCATCAGGAGACCCATCTGCTTGTTTGCTATCTTATGATATATAAAAAAATGATTTTTTATCAAACTATTTTTATTGACATTCAAATATTAAGACACATTTTATTAACCAATTTAAGAAATATTCTTTCCATGTATTTATTCTTGATGATTCGATTTCCTTAGAGTTACTACCGGATCAGCGTGAAAGGCTCTTTAGTGGGTATATTTGTTAACACTTTGTATACTTCGTATGAACGACCATAGATTATATCATAGATAAATAAATAAATAAATAAATATTTACGGGACAAATTACACTAACTGATCTAACTCCAAAGTAAGCAAATTATTTGCTTGTGTTATGGGTGTTAGTCAACGATACTAATACATAGAAATACATATATAAATACTAGGATATATTTAATAAACACCCAAACCCGGAAATACAAACATTTATGCTCATCACACAATTTCTTTACACACTATTTCTTGAATATTCTTATAAAAAATAAATAAGAAAATAAAAAATCCGAGATCAATCATCTTTAGATTCGTGAAAAATGAAAACATGACAGTTTTTTAATTTTGATTTTGATTATTTTTTACTTTGATATCCGGCACCAAAATTTTCAAAAAATAAAAAATTAAGGATATCTAACGATCCGACTAACAAATTTAAAATCAAAAAAATATCACCTTTATTTAGATTTTTCAAAGACGAAAAGGTGACTTTTATTTTTTTTTAATAATAATCATTTTACTCGCAGATATACGTCCCAGAATGACCTAAGCCAAAATTTAAAAAACTAACTAAAATCATCTTTTTTGGATCTAAAAATAAACTAAATTTGAAAATTTCATATTTATGAAACGATAGGAAACACGGTGAGAGTTTCCCAAAATTTAATTTTTAATGTAAAAAATTTTTTATTAGCAAAAAAAAAATGTTTATTATCATCTGTAGGTAAGTCAACGACAAACCATTTATAATTTGGTAAACTCGAAAACTTTAATTTCGCTTCTAGATATCCCTATCTGAAATTTTATTTTGTCTGCTGTCCGCTAACTTCAGGGTCATTACCCCGGACATACATACAGACAAACAGATAAACAGACAAATATTCTAAAAACTATATTTTTGGCTTCGATATCGATTGTAGATCACGCCCCAAGTATTCTTTTAAAATATATTCAGTGTACAGTTTTGACTTTCCTACGATTTTATTATATGTATAGATAAATATTGAAATAAATATAGATTATTTGTCAAAGTTGTTGTAGACCCATACGTCAAAAAAATACAGATATGCCTAGAACCTAGTAAAAAAATGTTAAACACATGCTCATAACTTAAGCTCCGGCAAAACTGGTGAGCAAGCCGCTGATGCGTTATAATAATAACGGTATGTCTGCAGACTCGACAGTGTGGGCGACGTAGCGATGTGGCTATCACTAAAGTTATCGTTTCGTTTCTTAGACGCGTTTTGCCCTAGTTTTAAGCGAAATGACGCCGATATGTTTTCCTCCTTTTATTGACAGTATTTTCAGAAAAAAAAAATATTGGAAGCCGTTCTTAACGGAATTTTGCTTGACGCACGCCTTAACCATTTTTTAGGTTTTAAACATGTGCCCGCACATTTCATATGGAGTTTGTTACTGCATATTGTATACATAACAAATATTATTTGTTATCATTAACTTCTTTTTTTATGTTACATATAAGATAGCAAACAAGCAGATGGGTCCTGATGGAAAGAGTCAACCATCGCCTATAGACACCAAAGGTGTTAATGGTGCGTTGCTATCTTGTGGCGAGGTGTAATGCCACATGCATAAGTTAACCGGCTACCTTACTCTCCAAACCGGAACCCGACAGCAACAAGCACTGACGCTATTACGGCAGACCCGGGCGAGACAATGAAGAACTCTACCACCTAGTAGCCACGAACCTAATAAAATGGTGTAACAGGTAAAACTTGTGTAAAAATAACAGGAAAACACAAAACGCTATTTACCACGCTATAAATAAAACAATGCTAATTATTTAAAAGCGTAATTAAATACAAATTACCAGTGTTCGTGTGACCGTTGTGTCGTGTGATAATTTGGAAGCCATTTTTGTATAGGATTTTCGGTCTTCGATAACTAGCCATTCAAATAGGTTATCGTCGGTTTAAATCATATTTTATCCGGTTATACATTTTTTGTTTATTTAATCGTGGTCTAGGGGTTAATCTATTCTACTCAGATTATTATGTAGCAGGTTTGACCCCCGGTTAGGGCAAAAGTGTTATTGAGGTTTTTAGAGGTTTTTCTCAATAATATGAGTCTCAGTACCAGTCAGAGTCTGGTAGGCGTAGGTATTGTGCTAACACCGCCGTTTATCGGATGAGCACGAAAAGCTGTCGGTTCAGCAGGCGCATCACCTAACTCTTGCAATCCGCTAGCGATAAGCGATGACTTAAACTTAACGAAAAAATCATCAAAAACGTCGCCAATTGCTTGCTGGTCACTAGATGCCATATTATGATATAAAAATAAATTGGGAAAGTGCGAGGCAGGCCACGCGTAATGTAGGGTTCCAAATTTGTCCATCACAATAATGAGGACTAAGAAGAGGGCTTTTTAATTGTATACTATGAACATTATTAAGCTATTTAAGGTCAAGGACAAATATATATCCGCACCATAGGTTCACCGCTTATAAAAACTTCTGTAAATACACTTTATACGTTGGTCGACTATTACTCAAAAACTTGTAAAGCCTTCTAAGCCGTGACAGTTTTTCTTTTAACTTTATTATATTTACTATATTTACTACTATGTACTACTATTACATTTACATTACTATACTACTACATTACATTACTATACTACTACATTACATTACTATACTACTCGACTCTACCAAAAATTAGCACTTAAAAGCTTAATATTTTACAAACGAGTTCCTAAATCGAAAACTTGTTTTGAGATTTTTCGAAGATAGAAAAGGTGGGCGTCTCGTCAAAACGAAGCTGTTCACAAAAATTAAGCTTGTTATTAATAAAAAAAAGTTTGTTACCACTGTCTATTACGTAGGTACTCAATAGGTCTACTACGTGTAAGTATGTAACAACAAGAAAGGCCCTATTGTTAAAGTACTCCATTGAAATGTTAAATTTTTGGGCACTGAAAAACTTTTTCAAATGCTTCAAAAGCAGGTTTATTCTTCAAAAGCGGCAGGGACCAACATTAGTTTTCTTGACCAAAAATTAGCATTTACAATTTATTTTTAAACATGTTCGAAAATCAGTACAATGCCCCTACTCGTAAATTGAATATTAATTGATGACGCAGATCCGATTTGGTTAGTGCAAAGATGAGTCATGTCTATTTTTCTAGCTAAGAGCTTTTAAGTTTACCTTGTCAGTGCATATGTGCGAAAATTTAATGTATGTGAGAATAATTGAGGTAAGACCGCCAAACATATAATAAACTGTACTATGCTGACAACAAACACACCGAAAAACGATTTTCTGCTATATCAATTATTTGTAGTGAATATTTTGGTAGACTGGAGAGGTTAATGGGGGTGAGGGTAAGAGAGTGGAAATTTAGGGTTATAGGTATTTTTGGATGCCAAATAAAAAAAATATTTGTCATAAAAATAGAAGAAAAATGCATTTACTATATTTTCAAAATGTTATTTAAATATTGGTGAAATTCCCTAAAATAATACTTTAATTTTTTATTAATATATATTAATATTATTAATGCAAAAGTTTGGATATCTGAATGCTTGGATGGATGGATGTTTGTTACTCAATCACACAAAAACTACTGAAGAAATTAGAATGAAATTTGGCACAAAGGTAGATGATGACCTGGAATAGCACATAGGCTACGTTATCCCGAAAAAATTCGAATTATATAACAAGGAAACTTGTGGCGTTAATAGAGACTTAAGTCTTTCTCTCTTACATCGCGCGCGAGATATCACACGTTGTTATTGTGATTTCAAAAGGAGAGATAATAATCACTTTTACTTAGCAGGAATTTTGTTTACCGTCCTAAGATACCGATGTAATTTTATCTAGTTTGACTCATTGTTATGGCATAATTGTTTCACTCGTATTATCATGATTCGTATGTAAATAAAGAGTTAAAGCATTATATCAGGGTTAGTATTGGAGAGAAAAACAATCTGTATATTAATACGTGAAGCAAAAAATTGGTACCCCTTTTTAAGATAATTACGCGAACGGGGGAGTATGAAATTTGGCTCAGACTACAGGTTAATGTTACTGATGTATTTAACTGATGTCACTCCGGAGTCCGGAGGGATGTGTTATACAGGTGTAAAAAAACCCTGTCCGATCCGAAAGAGGTATATAGGTAGGTCAATGACATTATCAAAAAAAATATTTTTATTAAAATAAGAAAAATATCGTAGCCTAAAGTGCCTCATTTTAGTACTAAAATTGAGCAACTTCCCCTTAAATCAAGCAGATATTTTGAAAATTTGTGTATCAATATCCATAAAATAATGACACAAATATGATTGTATTAAGCTACTAAATAGTGCATTTGACGATCGAACAGGGTTTTCTTTACACACCGTATATAAACAGTATGTTATTGAAGCATTTAAGTGATGTCAATTCTGAAGGGACGTATTTTATTTGAGGTCAATTTATTTTATCTAGGGTCCAAATTGTTCACGACAAATTGTTCCTCAATTTAGTTTTCTACTTATTCATACTTCACTGAAATGCAGTGCATGTTTTGAAACTTGCTAATTTCAGTGTGTAAATAAAGTTGTAGTATTTTTGGCTTATTGTGGATGCACTTGTTGTACCTCTGCCTAACTCTTTTTTTTACTTTAAATAAAGTTGTCGGTTTTATGTCAATTTAAGTATCTTTAATTTTACTTCACTTTTCCTTATTTGTAGTTTGTCGAGCTAAAGCATAACCAAATAAATTATTTCGTCATAATTTCGAGTATATTCAAACAATCTATTTTTTTCCACATGCTACGTTTGTTCAACGTTTTATGCAATTTAAAAGGTCTAAATCGATAATCGCGTTCAAAAATTAATATAGTGTCTGTCGTTTTCACAAATTTTAAACTCTGAGCCCGTCGGTCACCATAACCTATACTTTTGAACTCGAACAGCTTAAAAATATGCTAAGATATATTTTTGACTAATTAGAGCTTCAACTTAGCGAGAAGTTTTAGAAATAGCCGCCAGGGTCAACTGTTTTAGAGAATTTTAATAAAATAATATACCCATGACATAGCAATTGTCATACATTTTTTCTAAATTTATAACAGTTGACCGGCTTTCGTGCTAAGCCCTTAGCATGGAAATGATTGCTACTTTTAATAATATGAAATTTCACATGCTACTTGTGAAATGCTCCATTCCTACTTAGCATACGTGGATCTTCTGATCTATCGAGAAAGGGTCGCCTTAGTAGAAATTACAGCTGTTTGCTGTATTTTTTTAGTATTGACATAAAATTTATTTTTGCTAAGTTATAGTTCACATGTGATATCAACTAGATATATACTTATTTATAAAGTAGTAGTTTTGTGCGGCGTACAATTGGATTTGGGATTAAAAATTACAGGGACAATGAAAGCGAGGCTTCAACGCGTCCTGCTGAAGAATGTGGATGCGGTGACCCCTCAACGGGTTTACCAGACGCGGTGAACAATAATGGGAAACCTGTAGCCAATCATTGCTCGTGAGTAGTAGGCACTAAATTAGTTTAGAGGTTGAATGTATCACCAATGTGCCTAAACAAATGCATTCTTCGGGTAAATGAGAGTTAATCCTGAAATCGAATAAACTAATATACTAAAGCCCTTTTACATTAGTCAACTTAATCGTACACTATATGTATAGTGCTGTTCAATTATAGTAGTACCACAATAATATCGATATTTATACAGACGGTTGTAAATAAACTCCGATTAAAACTTAGCGAAGAAATCATTCGACAAACATATGTTCCCTCGTGTTAGTCTTGGTTTTGTTTCACCCATGTTTGGTACCACTCTTACATTTTCCTGTCATATTAGCGTCAGTAACTTTCGGATTCCAATGGTAAAATTATGTAATGTAAGGCAGATGAGAAACTTAAGTATTTGTACTCGTATTATAATCCAGCTACATGGATGACACCGCGCCGTTTATATCTTTGGTGCATCCAAGCCGTGATATTCTGTTTTTATCACGAGAACTGTGCCCTTGCTTGCTGTGCTATGATAAAAAAATGGCGGACTTGACAGTAAGCGTTACAAAAACGTTAAAATGTTATAGTGATAGACTAAACGACAAACGTGTCTAGCATCTCGACCTCGAGGTGGTAGAGTTGCGTACCACTATACCTAACTTCGTTAGAGTTCCGTCGGATTGCTGTTGCAACCCGACATACGGACAACGCACTGTTATCTTTATCTACTACTACTATATCTTTAGTGTATTTAAGCGATTGTTGTCTTTTTTCGTCAGAAAAACCGTGTGCTTGAGTGTATAATAGTATAATATTTTAAAAAATTAAGTGTTTTCCACGACTTCAAAAAATATGCTTACTAAATTATTCTTGTGGTACCTACTATAACTTAATTTTTTGCTTAATATGAAATTTATCTGAATTGTCGATGTAACTAGTACATCACTTTTAAAACTACTCATTTGCCTTCAATACGAGCACTATTATAAATTATGTACTCTGTAGTTGTATATAGCACTGCCACTTATTTATTCCCATTGTATCATTACCTCAAGCTCAAGTGGTTATTAGTCATCAATAGTACATGTTATTTGTTGCTAGCACAGCCAATAACAAATATTCCTAGAAACTGTTTCAGTTTAATCATATGCGTACTCTTCCCGTATTTACCATTTGATTGGCCTATAACATTGCAATTGACCCCGCACGCGTTAATAAATCAGAATTACTATCTTACGTACGTACGTCAATCTTTTTCATATTACGTGTTGGGAAGTTTCATTATATGCTATTATTTTGCACAGTTTATCACGTAAATAATTTTATTTATACATGTATTTTAACAGTTACGTAGGATGTCGGTATACTAAATTTAAGTGCGATATTTCGCTATTTGGTAGATTGACATGCTGTTTATTATTACGCACTTTATATGCTACTTTGCGCACTATATATTCATAGTTCAGGCCATACCCTCCGCTACATGAGAGTCATTCTGCCTTTTCTATTTAACGCAATTTAGTGGATGCTTTTTGAGTTAACAAAGCTGGTTTTTATACTCCATATTCACAACGTAGGCATTGGATACTTTTGACAGAATACAAAAGCACGTTGGTTATATCATCCTTGGTTATATTGGTCTTTGCCATCCTTGGTCAATTTTTTTTTTACTTTGGAAATAATTATTCGAGTATTACGAATAAAAAAGACGAATGTGTAAGGAAATTAGATACTTATAATTTCCTTACACATTCGACTTTATTATTTATACATGATATAAAAACATGATATAAATATCTTATTTGTACCAATTATAAATAAGTTATTTATAATTGGGTTTAAAACTACAATAGCGTCAATTTTACTTAGTTTCAAATGTGCCTTTATTTTTTTGTTAAATATATGCTATGCTTAGTTTAGCAATAACTTGAAAGGCAAGCTTTTGCATCAGAATAATACGGTACAGGTACTTTTCTATGGAATTTTTAGATTTTTCTGTAAGTCGTTGTTCAACTTATTTACGTTTATGTCTATTTAAATTTATACATTATAAATTATATATTATCTAACTTTGTATTATAATGTACATCCAGCACAACATACTCATATAGGTTATATAGGTAAAATTAATAAAGGTTAAATTTTTATTCATCATTAATATGATTGTGTACGTTTTTATTATTTCCACATTTATCACACTTGCCTTTACCTTTTCTGCTAGCCCGAAGGTTGATTGCGAGAAAAGTGTTTAGCAATAAGTCCTCCTTTTGTAATTTTTTTTATATTAGGTAAACATCAAAGTATGATTATATAAATATGTTAGAAAATTCGGTAAAGATAAGCTAAAGATGTTTTCTCTTTATTGAAATATAGCTTGTAACAATAAATCCACCTCTTGTAATATTTTGTTTTTATTTAATTTGATGATGGGAATGCCTAGACAGGGATTAATATATATATATATATATATATATATATATATATATATATATATATATATATATATATATTTTTTTTTTTTTTTTCTAATTTTTTTTTTAAACTTTTTGACTGTTTGTACCAAATATGATCGTTTTGTTGTATACTCATATAAATATTTATATTTCAAAACACATAATTTAAAACCTCTTTAGCTAGCTGTTAAGTGTCTGGATTATGGATTTTAAAATCATGCTGCAAATATGGTGAAGGTATTATATAACACAAAATTGCTTTTATTAACTGCCAGTTGCATGCGCATTGTTTTAATAATTATCGTTAATTTAATCACTGTATAAATAAAGTTGTTAATCTCTCAACCAGCAGGGTGGTAAATTTTTAAACTTTTGAAGAGATGACATTATAGATTGATAGTCTATAAATATATCAGTGGTGAAGCTAGAGAGGGTGGCGGGGGCAACTCGTTCCAGGTGCCTTCCATTCGAGGGTGATAGCCGACCGTTAAAAATTATAACCTTTTAAAAACCTTTTTACAAAAAAAGGATAATATTTAGGAGTAACGGCATAACTATAAATGCTTTCCGAAGCATAGATAGTTAATGATGATTAATTACAGTCTTACCACTCGGCCAAAGTAGCTTCTTTAACGCATCCAACATTAATAGATGTGAGTAGCTATGTATAGTATTCTATGTTAGGGTCATGATGACCGCAGCTGGTGATGCTGAAGCTAGCTACGCCTTTATATAAAATTACTAAAATATAAGCAATACCTCGTTGAATCGTGGACGTATAGAAAAATATATAGAAATTGCTTTCCTGGACGTAAAAATTGCTATTATTATTAACAAAATACACAGAAAAATACTCCTAATACCTAAGACCTACCTTAGCTTAGGCTGCTTTTTATATCAACACAGATGAAGGTCTACCGGTTTACGAGTTCTTCCTATGGGTACATATCTATTCACACGTTGAAATGCTATTTAGTGACAAAAATTTTAACAAACTATTATGTTTATAATAATAAATTAATAAATACTTTTTACAGGATAGTACTAGGCGGTATATTAAATAACCCTTCCCTGACTTTCAACGATGGTGTCCGGTCTGTGGACTTTGTGCTCGTGTGGGAGGCAGGGAAAGAAGACGCGACAACGCCCGAAGCTTTCGAGCAGAGGCGAGTGTTCGAAGAGAATCTCGAAAATGAGGGCTTGCAACTGGAGTATGAAGCACCACCAAATTTACATGGATTACACTTTATTAAGGCAAGTATGCTTTACTTAAGACGCAATGAACACCAAAATCGCGCACTCTGTCTATTTCTATTGAAGTAAACGAGAGCCCCCTATCAGTGTAACTGGACGGCTAGGTCTTATTATTAAGTAAATATTGAAATTTAAAAAAAGGGTAGATTATTTGTCAAATATGATTCGGTAGCGGTTGAGGTATGAATATGATGACTTCATGTTTTTAATTGCAGATCCATACGTCAAAAAATAGAACCGTTAATGATGATTTTAAGACTAATCTTCGCAATTATTTTCTATCGACTCAATTTTGTTCAATTATGTATCGGTTCGGGCCACGGTCTTCGACATATGACGAATATTAACATATATATTTTGTCATATGCTAAAACAAATAGTTTTTCCTAAAGAATTACTTAAATAACATCAGTTTCAACAAATTAGGTCTTATCAGCCTCTTAAGTACATAACAAGCATTTTTTCGTTTCTTGGAAATAAATGAAACAGTCGTTTTTGTTCAACATAAAAACACATGATGGTTTATAAGATAGGCCAAAACAAACATGTCGATACAGAACTCTACCCTTCTCACTTGGGGACAGTCCCCCAAATCACGTAATTGACTCAATTTACAATACAATTGATTTACTATTACGAAGTATGTATATGGACTAGCGAAAGCCGTGTAAATTTAACTGATTACTTTAGCCGCTCTCCCTATAACGTCCTGAAAATGCATTTAAGAAGTGAAACTGGTTAAATAGTTGTTATTAATAATATGCATTTGTATAGAAGTCCTAGTGTTTTTCTTAGTAAAAGCACAAGTGTACTTTAGTTATTTCAGGGCCGCTTGTGTGTCTTGCTTAACACATAAGTATCTCGGTTGTGCGTGGTTGTTAACCTGTAGAGGATAAGTAATTGAAACAATGGTTTAGATATTCTGCCTAACTGTATTATGAATAATTAAATTATTATATAAGAATATTTTGTACTTCGCCACAAACCATTGGTGTTAGGAATTAATGTCCTAGCTTCCAAATATGAACATCCACAATATTATTGTTTTTTTTCATCATAATCATAATATCTATATATACATATAATAAAATCGTAGGAAAGTCAAAACTGTACATTGAATATTTTTTTCTAAGAATACTTGGGGCGTGATCTATAATCGGTATCGAAGCCAAAAATATAGTTTTTAGAATTTTTGTCTGTTTGTCTGTATGTATGTCCGGGGTAAACTCAAAAAAAGTAAATCCATGCAGTACGCATGGATTTACTTCAAATTTTGCATGAATATTACTAACAGGTCGGGTTAACATAAAGGCTTACATATTATCACGCTATCACCTACGGGGGAGGTGCTGTGCGGAGTAAACGAAGTCCGCGCGGACGAAGTTGCTAGCAACAGCTAGTTCTTAATAATATGTCATAATATTTATATTTGGTTATCAATTAAGATCAACAGCAGCAACAGCTAGTAGTAAATAAGCAGACAGCTCCCCTGATAGAAAGAGACTACCATTGCCCATATACATCAAATATGTTATTGGTGCGTTGCTGTCCTTGTGGCAAGGTCTAAGCCTTACGTGTATAAGTTTATGGCCTACCTTACCACCCTAACCGGAACACGGCAGTGACAAACACTGACGCTATTGCGGCAAGAATAGGTAAGGCGGGTGGTACCAGACCAGGACAATAAAGAACTCTACCGCATAATAGACACCAAAGTAGTGCATCGCATAGCTAATTGTTCGCCTCTTACAAACTGCCTGGTAGAATGGCATATCGTCTACTTTTCAAAGGAGCCCGGTCCAACACAGGGAAAATTGTAGCATTTCTTTAGACTGCTTATGGTAGGCGTTACGATGGAACATTATGTAACGAAGAATTTTCCCTTTTTCAGATTCACGCACCGTTATCTGTTCTCCGAGATTATAGCGAAGTACTTAAACTTAGGATGCCAATGAAGGTAAGATTTAAACACAATGAATGTAATTCGGTCATTTCACATCGTTCAATTCGTAACGCGCGGTGAGGCGAGGCCGATATTGATAAAATAGCGGTATTTGAATCAATTGTGGTATCGATAGCTTAAATTCGATAACGCCATAATATAATAATACACAAATTATCGATCGATATACTATAGACGATTCTTTAACACTTTCAACACTTGCTACTTGCTAGATAGTGATTAACAATCATAATCTACTGTTTTTTGTTAGTATATATGTAGACTGACAAGATACCTATTAATTATATAGAATGACAAAAAATCGTAATTTTATCTTATTAGTGGACGTAGGATTATCAGGTGAGTCTCCTGTCCGTGTGCCCCCGTTTCTATAAGAAAAAAACTTATGTTCACATTTCAGTGGTACAGGTAATCACCTCGGCACAAGCTGACAACGCGGCATCTATGTTGCCCCGTCCTGTTAATCGAGTGGTCAGCAATATATATTCAAAACAGAGGAAGAATTGTTATTTGGTGTTAAAAATAGCCATTTTGCCTCAGAGGATAAGGAACTTCTTACAACGTACTCCAGTGGATTAAAAGAACTAGGCATTAGTCATAGAAGGCGTCCGAAACGCGCGCTTAACTGCAATTTCTTGGGCGTGTGTCTAGCGCGCGTTTCATGTAGATAAGACCCTTAACACTTCTTCTCACATTTTGTTGGTTGTCATCA
Source organism: Apodemia mormo (assembly GCA_036924255.1). Classification (NCBI taxonomy): domain Eukaryota; kingdom Metazoa; phylum Arthropoda; class Insecta; order Lepidoptera; family Riodinidae; genus Apodemia; species Apodemia mormo. The sequence goes on along the minus strand of JAUPFN010000001.1, from coordinate 43,611,010 downwards.
AAAGAAGTCAGTGAGACTGTGATCCTTATTATAACACTATTATCGATACAGAGAAAAATGATTGACATGACTCGATGTTGTAAGCTTGTACCATGCCTTGAGCGACTTGAGCGCAGAAGGGACGCGAGGCAAGGTCACGACACGAGCGCGTATATTTTGCTGTACGCTCGCTTCACGCGTGCACAACGCGTAGGGCGCTTGGTGTGTTTTAATGCATAGATATTTATTCTATTCAATGGTGCGTCCCGGACGCTGTGCATCGGGTGCTTTCTATTACTAGTCCAATATTCATAAATTGAATACATTCATAAAGTTGATAATTTTTCTTGAATGAACCACATTATGTGCCCAAAATAGGAAAATACTTAGGTTACAAACGAAGGAGTACACGCATACAACCGCACCGGGTGACATGCTAGCTACACCACTGGCCATTTGCTCGTTTGCTATCTTATGATATAATAGAGTTTATTTCCTTTGAATGTCATGTTCATATCAATATTTTATTAACTTGATCCATCGATTCGTAGTTAGGTTAGCTCGACCACTCGACCGACGGGATGGTTATTTATTTTAGAGTAAATAATTATGAAAATACGGATATTTTTTATTAATTCCATTACTTTTAGAGTACATTGTTATTATTAAAAGCATTATACAGTAGAACATCGCTAAGTCGAATCTCGATAAGTTGAAAACCTCCAAATCTCGAAAAATGTTTTGTTTACTTCCCTTCAAACACTAAAACCTCCATTACTCGAAATCTTAACCCTCTATTAGTCGAAAAATTCAGCGAGTCCCCCCAAGCAATTTTATTTCCCTCCATAACTTGGAAAATTAAATTTTACTTCTGTATCTTGAACAAACATTGTTTTTTTAAACCCTTACAACTCGATTATTTGAGACTTATTACTTCTATAGTTAAAAAAAAGTACCTTTACATTACCTCTGCAACTTGAATTTTTATTTATTTTACCTCTCAACTCAAAATTTATGAAAATGAATGTCAACTTCTTTATGTCTGATCAAAATCCGCCTAAGTCGAATTTCTTTATAAGTCGAAATCTCTATAACTCTTCTATTTTTTGGCGTCTCCCTTGATATAGAGTTTCTACTGTTTAGTAAAAAGTGAAATTACGGAAATGATTTAAAAAAATATCGATATATAGATGTTTACAAGTTGTCATCTGCGTTGTTTTAATATCTATACTAGCTATGATGCCCGGCTTCGCTCGGGAGTTGGTATGACATTACGTGGTAGTTGAAATATAACAAATGTAATTTAAGAGTATTGAAATTGGAATTTTAAGTTTCGCGCCATTACTACATATCCTGTAATTGCTCGCAATGCTTTTCGAAATGCAACCCAAGTAATCGTTGTTCTGAATGAAGTTCAAATACTCTGAATGAAGTTCAACAGATGGCGCCACTACACTTAATTTCCAAGTTGAAGGGTTGGAAAAGCCCTTAAATCTTTAAAAACACGCCCTTTAGGTTAAAACGGGAACTTTCTTGTTCGAGGGGGGATAAAGGGCTATCACACTATATAAGTCCCTTTATCGTGCCGGGACTCCTTTTAAGTTTTATCGGCACACACATTTTATCAACTTAGTTTTATTATACAATAATGATTATTGAATTTAATATCGATATTTCATCAAGTCTATAAATATCGCTCACTCCAGCAGGTCACTTCGATCTATGACTCTGTCATTCGACGATGACAGCTCATGATGGTAATCCGTTATTTCTAACGAGCCTTGTCAGCCATACGCCTCACCACACGTTATGAAACCGCGGTACATTGGTCAAGCTACAAAGCAGGATAATATGGAAGGCCTATATCATTTAACAAATCGCAAAGAACTTTAAACAGATTTTTTTAAACTTTGCGTTGAATATAGAATTTATTTAGACCTAATGCTTATATTAACATGGTTTGCAATCATAGGTGATTATTTTTGCATTAAATTGTTATGATTTATATGAAACTTTCTCTCTGATTTGTCGCGTTTGAACTATCACACAGTATGTATCTTTCTATAAGCACGAAAAGCCTTAACAGCCATATCTAGAAGCACGACATTTTTCGACGCGATTCTTAAAGTAGCTATACAAACAGAGAACTTTTTGATGTCTTAACTTTAGTTTTATTGTAATTAAGAATCGAGTCATGTTTAATGTGGGATATTCTTGTTAATAGACTTTCTTGTATTCTTCACTAATATTGTTGTCTTCTATAGTTAGTTGACCTTCAATTGAGAAAATTTTTTTTAGCTTTACATAATTGCATCCGGTATGATTGTCGTCACACAACAGTGTAGTATGGGTTTCTATGATTTTAGTTTTGCGTCTCCTCCATTTTTGTGTTTTGCCCAAGCCACTTGAACGTCCACGTCGCTAGTTGTTAAATGCCTCAAACGTCTAAACGCGACCGACATTTAGCGCGAATAAAGACCACATTACGTTCCTCGTTAAAAACGTTTGTAAAAGGGAAATTAGTTGTACGAATTAAAATAAAAAATACCTTTCATTACGTTAGCGTACAGAACGAATTTCAATGATAATACATGCTTGAAACTAATTTACCGTTTTAAAATATTTTATAGATTCAGGCGTTGTTGGTGTGTGGCCGCGTTTCCGATTCGGTAGTAACTCAAAAAATGTTGACTCGTCAAAAGTGCCTGGAAAGGATAATTTGAATAAAAATGTTTTGACTTTGTTACTTTGCGATAATCCATAATTTGCAAAGTATTGAAAAATAACTAGTTATCTTCGACTGACTAATTTACCGCTCCTGCAACTTACTCAAAAACAATATTAAACTCTGGATATTAGTATTTTTCCCCAATTGGTTGAGAAAATATTTTTTGATTAATTTCTTGACTTCGGTTAATAAATTATTATTAATTGATTAAAAACATAATTATTATGATAATATAATAATATTTTTTTTTAAATTAACCAAATGAATATAAAACGTAATTATGGCGATACTCGTCGATATGTTTGCACGTAAGACAATAAGTTTTAATTTAGGAGTTTAAAATTGAATGGAAAGTTTTATTATTTTGTGTTTGACGCCATCTAACTTTTTTCTCATTAAGAACTACAGATAACGCACAGGGCAGTCATAGATTTTTAATAACATCACATTTTTCGAATGTCCCTTTACTGGGTACTGTAGTGCCTGGGACGTAAGTCGATATAACATAATTGGGTACCACAGTGCCCTGGACGTTCAAGTGTGGATAGGTGTTTATTATTTAGAAAAATATAAACATACATAATTGTTGTTTAGTCGCTTGACTTGTAGCATTAATAAAGTTTCTTAAAAAATAAACTCAGTTAAAAATATATATTAGTCAATTGTAGTAATGTAAACTGCTTTTCATCAGGTGGCCCACTTGTTAACATTTTCTATAAAAAAAAGAATTGAAGACAACATATTCGTTCGTGTATTAATAGATTTCATTTGAAAATATAACGCTTAAAATGTATTGCAATTTGTAAGGTTTCTATGGTAAAAATAACAAGAAGTTAATAAACGCAATTAAACTCATTTAGATTTTAATTAGCCAAAAAGCTTCTTTATTAATTTATATGTTAAAGCTTTTATAAAACAAATAATAATTTTGCTGTAGTATTGAATGTAATGTACGTTCGTAGGATTGCAGTAAGATACGAAAAGGTGGACGGACAAATGCAATACTGAATGCCGCTATGTATATGTCTAAGGTATGCAATTGTCGTGGTGGAATCTTTACCATTCATGCATAATGCTTTCCTAAAATTCACTAACAAGTAACTTAGACTATAGTGCTTTATAATATAAATAATAATATGTAAGTTTGTTTTAATTTCGTAGTAATAAACTTGAAGTCATATAGAGATTTTTGCCGTACATCATTTAGTTTTGGTGGATGGTTTTATTTTATGAAAGTGCTCGGGTTAGAATTGGTGCTCGGGTTTCAATGCGTACATGCGTGTGTTCTATGCCTATTTAATTAATAATAAATAATTTTCTATATAAACTAGTTTTGAGTCTTTCAAATGTTATTTTAATTTTAATTAGATTTGCCCGCCCATTTATTCCAGATTTCTTATTTTTATTTGAAAGTTGTTCACGAAAAGCTTGCATTATGTGTTACGTTTACTCAGATTAAATTGATGTTTCGTTTTTGTAATGCTATACTAGTGCTGTATGATTAAATCGATTTGCTCTGCTTTGTTTGTAACTAATATTATGCTGTGTGTAATTTTTTTTAATTAATATATAGTAATTAGGTTTTAGAGACGCCTAACTTATTTGCAGATAATACCGTCAATTTTTATATTTGTAGTACATTTTTAGCATTCGAAGTATTACATAGCATTCGTTATACATTTTTCATAAGAAGTAGGGAGTAATTTTAGGATTATTGTCTTCTGGAAATAAAATCTATTCTTGCTTTCTCAGACACTTGTACATTTATAATGTAAGTGGTGTGTATCACCTTTTGCTGAGGTAGTTATATTTCCAAACTATTAGATATTTCATGCATGAGTGCTAATTTATATTATTTGGTGTGTGGTGACGGTGTTGGTTTACTAGAAATAAGTTATTAATTAGGTTTATTTTATTAACCTTATATGACTAATATTCCTCTACTAACCAAATTAAACCTAAATTAAATAAATTATGTGACAAACCAGTCGGACATTTTATATTCACTGCCGTGTCCACTTGATATAAAAGTATTTGTATGTGTTTGTATGTGTATTTAATATAAGGTCATCCCGAAGTAGGTGAACATATTTTAACACGGCGTTCGGAACGTCTTACCAAAGATATCCACCCAAAAAATAATGTGATTCAAGGGATTAAAACATTTTGATTTTACGAATAAAATAATTTTGTCTCAAAGCCAGGGATAGGGAGTAAGAGTTTTACTCGTTTTAAGCTATACTCCTCGAGCGAGCAGTTCTGAACGCACAGATACTATACTCATTCATGAGATATTTGTCCGTCTAACTAGCGTGCTCCTACTCCGAGTAAGAGCGAACAGCAGTCTTGTTAAGATACTCTATTTAGGATACTCGTTTGGGGCGCTCAGTCAACGAGTCGAGTGGTAGTGAAAATTCATCAGCCGCTCCCAAAACGAGTGATAGGGACTAAGACTCCGAGCCAAATACTCCTCCCACCCTTACTCTTTTCACGATTCATTCCACATAAATTTCGACTGTTAAGTGTTGAATATTAGCGCCCTCTGAAGAAGGTAAATAAAAATGTAAGTGATAAGTTTTCTAGTGTAGGCGGTACAGTAAGGAAATTTTTTTTTTCAAATGCCTATTACTTTTTCAAAATTTGACATATTAAAACGTTTTTTTTTCAATTTTTTTTAATGTACTTTCCAAAAAAAATACGAAAAATTTTTTTGAACATTTTTTTTCCACAACTAATTTGAAAAATAAAGAAAGTAAAAAAAAAATTGTTTTTCGGTCCATTTTTTAACAATGGACAGGCGTTTAGAACAACACATTTGATGAATTTTCGCCTTTTCAAAATTTTCTACTTTTTGATTCGTTAAATTGATTTCTTCATGGTTTCGAGAAATGACCGAAGAACTTTTTTTTTTTTTGGTTTTCAATCTAGTTATTGAAAGAAAAAATACAAATAAAATGTTTGAAGATTTTTTTTTAATTTTTCGAAAAAACAATTTATTTTTTCGATGATTACTACCTCCAATTTTTGTTTTTATGTATTTTCTTAATATTTCGAAATTTTCTTTGAACAAAAAAATTTTCAAAACGGTGTTATGAGAAAAAAAAGTTAAAAAAAAATTTTTTTTTCAATCGGAAAAAAAAATCAAAAGAACACCACTCCGAAAAAATTTGAGAATTTGCAGAAAATACTAAAGTTTAAAGGAGTAGGAGAAATATACTAAAGAGCAAGTCTATTTCGCTCCGACTCGGAGTTAGATCTATGTATACTACTACTATAGAGTATTTGGAAATCTATACTCTCGTGCACGATACTCTTTTGACGAGTAACTCTCAATAAGAGCGGTCAGTTTTCGAAAATGAGCGGCTCTTAAGGAGTACTCCCTATCCCTGCTCAAAACACTTTACGCCTTTCTGCATAAAATAATCCGCTTTTAACGTTCTTACGTCGTGAGTAGTAAGGTAAATAACCTCGCGCCATATCTGTGAGTGTGCCTCAGAGCTATCATGGTCATATAAATACCATGCGCGCTTATTAGCTGACAGAACTAGCTTGTACAATTAACTGCAGCCCATAACAGTTATTATTTACTTATGCCTATTAAGGGGAAACATTAAGAGCGAGAGAATTGAAAAATAGATATTTGTAAAATCAAGAGATCTGTCGCCTTGCAGTGTTCTCTATCGCATCCTATGAGTATACCGTAGAGTGCGTATTTTGGAATGGTTGGCCAACGAATGATTGGCCAATGTGTAACTATTCTGACTAGTAGGTAGTAGTCTTGAAATATCTCACTTGAGTTTAGTACCAGTCTAATCTGTTTTTGTCGCAATAACGTCAGTGCTTGTCACTGTCGTGTGCTAAGGTAGATAGCAAACTTGAAGAAAGAGAGCACCCGTTCGATAACGATTTTCTTATATTAGAAATGAATAAAATCATCATAAAAATAGTACCTGTATTATATATTGGATTGCGAGTATTACAAACGACTTCATCATGACGTCTTGGTCAGTTATGTGGTTCAGGGTTTCGAGGGTACGCACTATCCTGCTATTACGGAGGTATATTGCCAAATGAAGCTGTTTTCTATTTGCTATATTATTTGAAAATATAATTGGGTATGGCAAGGAATTTTTTGGTACAATTTTTATATTGTTAACTTAAAAATAAATCTATTTTCAACGACCTGCTTGAATAGTTCGCTATGCTGTAGGTATTCATTTGTTTTTTTTTTATTATAGCGTTATAAAGTAGGCTGAACGGTCTAGTTGTATTACCAGATACAGAAAAAAAAACCTTAAATGTCAATCACTACAATATATACATAATGTAGTACCTTCAATTTATTTGTTCAGTGGACAAAAACGGAACTACAGCTGCCATCTTGTGAAATGGCATTCCGCTTTAGTTTCTGTTAGTAAAGTTCTTAAATAACAATTCTAAACGCCTCACTAACCACGTAATTTATTGAACATATAAGTTGGTGGCACTGTAAATATTTTATTGGTCATAAAGTTAATGTATTTTTTCTGTACCTGGCAAAGTGATTAATTTATTCAACCTACTATAAACTTTATATATGTGCACCAATGCTATGTAAATAATATTATTTCATGTTTTTCATGTGTGTAGTTCTCAGCACTCAAGGATGTGCACGAGAAAACGAACAGCCTCTTGGACAAAATAGACGCTTGGTGGGATGGCGTGATGTCGAAGATTAGAGTGGATCCTAACAAATTTCCTGAACGAAAACATAGACTTACTGCTATTTATTCAAAAGATAAAGAATATTTGTAAGTATTCATAATTAAAGTATTTTTTAAGTTCTCTATATAACGTCTTCGTGCTAATACCCTGAAATTGATTTTTTATTCTGCCAAAGAGATATCATTAAATAAAAATTTTATCATTAAAAAGAAAAATGATTAGTTTTAATATGTGTTTTAGGGTTCCATACCCAAAGGGTAAAACGGGACTCTATTACTAAGGCTCCACAGTCCGTCCTTCTGTCTGTCTGTTCGTCTGTCACGAGGCTGTATCTCAAGAACCGTAATATCGAGACGGTTAAAATTTTCACAGATGATTTATTGGTGTGGTTCCTGTACTAACGAATACTGAAAACTGAATAAAATAAATATTTGAAGGGGGTCTCCCATACAATGATTTTTTCGATCTTAATAACGAAAACTGGTAGACGTTTGAAATATTCTCAGAATATTTATTTATATATTATATATATAGAAATTGAGAGTTAGTGGCTAAGGCGCAATCCCCAGCATCACTGCCTCACCCAGCAGTGGCACAACATCACTCGCTGACCAGTAGTGTTGCCAATCGATTGTGGATTATCGATAGGATATCGATATTCTATCGATAGTAGTCCGATAGTAGTACTATCGATATTATAATCGATACTATCGATTAAATCGATAGTATTGATACTATCGATTGTTCAAAAGGATACAATACTATTGGCAAAATAAAATACTATTAATACTATCGATAGTATCGTATCTCCCAGTCAGAAAAGTATCGATCCTATCGATAGTATCGATACTATTGAATTTCTAGGAAACGATAGTATCGACAGTATCGGCACTCGATACTATCGTAAATTAGCATACAATCGATGGTATCGATACTATAGATTCTATCGCTACTTTTGTTTTCTAGACATTCAATAGTATCGATATTATCGATAGTATTGATTATTTTTTTAATTAGGAAACACGATACTATAGATAGTATCGATAGTATTGCACAGATTGTATTTTATTCTTCTAAATTATCGATTGAATCGATAGTATCTATAAAATCGATACAATCGATGGTTGTATCGATGGTATAGGCTTTTTTAGATTAAAACTATCGATGGCGGAACTATCGATAAATGGCAACACTACTGACCAGCGTGAGGGTTGATTACTATATTTTATCTCTCATCGGAAATGTGTGTGTGTGTGTGTCTCTCTCTCTCTATGTGTGCGTACAAAGTATTTCAATAATTAGTTTTTAAAATAAATTAAATATTTAATATTATTTTTTATATCAAATCAAAGGTCAAATTCATTGCCAACCCTATTATTATAACCATATTTTCAAAATTGTCTTTCTCCAAACCTCTTCGGAGTTAGAATGTGTTTTTTTTTTTTGTGGGTGACAGACCACATCACCAGACACCTTTCTATCTTTATTACTGCTTCTAATTCAGTTTAGAAATGGAAATAAAAATTAAAATGTAAATAGGGATAAATATAAAATTTTACGTTCAAACTATAAACATTTTAGAACAAATCAAATTGCTATTATATGCGCCTTTAGCTGTTACATAAGACTACATTATGATTAAGATTCAAAAGGTCTTAATTTGTTTAGTAGGAATTAATTTCCATGAGACACTGACCAAGGTCACAAAAATTTCAAACATCTTTTAAAGGAAAACTATAGTAAAACAGCACACGGGGATTCTGCGCATGTGTTTATAACATTAACAGCTGTAGTTAAATTGATAAAAAAATGGTGTCACTTTTACGGGTCTAAACACACACTGTGCATCGTGATTACTAGCCTCTTCCGGATTTCCAGACATTTCCTGTCGCAAGGCCATTGCTTATCGACATTATCATGTTTCTGTTTGGAGGGTCAGATAGCTCGAAAATCTCTGCTATATAGATTAAAGTGGAATTTGAACTTTTTAGGCGATCGTTATCTCTAAGGAATAATTTGAATCAATTTCTCATCAGTTTGAAACCACAGAACGGACACTTTTTTTATTAAGCAGGGCAGACAGTAAAAAATCCGGATTCTATCCTGCTTAATTAAAAAGAACGTTCAGTAATTTAATTTTTTATTATTGGGTTTTATCTATACATCTACACATTTATACATACATACATACAAAAAAATAAAATTGGAGTGTCTGTTTGTAATATTAAAATAACCGATTTTAACTAAATGCATAGTTATTGATGTATACACGGTACATATATCAAAATAACACTTTTTACGATTTTTGTCTGTCTGTGTTTGTTCCAGCTAATCTCTGGAACGGACGGACCGATTTTGACGGGACTTTCACTGGTAGATAGCTGATGTAATAAGATGTAACTTAGGCAAATTTTTTTTTAAACCCACGCGGTCGAATTTTTTTATAATACTTAAACCACAGTGCCAAGAGTGGATATGGTCGAAACTCTAGTACTATAATTTTTTCAAATTTTTACTTAACCAAAACATCAGGAATAAATATCTAGGATTTTGTAACATTTTAATTAAGAATGTGGTAATGTGGTAGGCTCACTTGTTTATAACTAGTGTACTTACGATTAGCCAACTTTATACCTTTTCGAAGAAAAAGATAATAATAAGCGTGCCTATATATTTGTCATACGATTTTTTACAATTAGCCGTATTCTACAAAATACCGAATTTTTAAGATTAGATTACCGTATAAAAAGGAAGTTAACTTGCTAAACTTGCAACCCCAAAAGATTATACTCATTAGAGAATCGACTGTATTGCTAGACTGCAATATATTATTACAAATCATCAATTTTACATCAAACGTTTTTAAATAGTTCATAATGTATTTATGTTATTTAGTATAAATAATAAAAGAAATATATGAATATATTCATGCTTGGATGACATTTTACAAACAATGTAATATGTTGTCAACATGTATAAATTACTCCGAATTCGGTGGTAGGATAGAAAAATTTTAAAAATGAAAAAGTACTACACTCTTCAGTCTTTATGTTCGGCGCTAACTTCTGATTAATTTCATTTTTATACAAAATACCTTTACTTGTTTACTTGTATTTTTATATAAAACTAGCTGTTGCCAGCGACTTCGTCCGCGCGGACTTCGTTTACTCCGCACAGCACCTGGCCGCTAGGTGATAGCGTGATAATATGTAGCCTATATGTTGACCCGACCTATTAGTAATATTCTTGCAAAATTTGAAGTAAATCCATGCAGTACTTTTTGAGTTTACCCCGGACATACATACAGACAAACAGATAAACAGACAAAAATTCTAAAAACTATATTTTTGGCTTTGATATCGATTGTAGATCACGCCCCAAGTATTCTTTTAAAAAAATATTCAATGTACAGTTTTGACTTTCCTACGATTTTATTATATGTATAGATGTACTTGTACTTTCACAATAAAATTTAGGCTTTAATCCCTAATGGTGCTGTAAGTGAAAGCGGTTGGATAATAAAAAAGGCTTTATTGTGTAACAGTACAAGGGTTATTATATAGGAATATAACATTATTAAATTGATACTCGTACTTAGAATATAGACTAAATTTTAGAATATTGGACGTCATTTTTGGTATATTATATTAATAATAAAATAATTTTTAGACTAATCAATGAGAATTTTCAAAAAAATATATAAATTCAAAGCCTAATTGTTAACGGGAAGGAAATGCTAAGGTCTGTCTACTTTCGTATAGCCGTTGATTTATGACATTCCGTTTATTTTGTTCCAGATTCGATACGGCTGCTGAATGTTTCTGGACTCCCTCAATACGATCTCGAATTGTACAATTTATTCTTGACCGTAAGAAATTTTCGAAGGCTGCCAACGATGACTTTGCATTTGGAATAACGAGACTTATTTCCAACAATACCTATAGCGCTGCATATCCTTTGCATGATGTAAGTTAAATCCCCTCTCATGTTGAGTTGAATCCCTAGACTAACTTGGAAAAGGCAAGATGGCCCACTTTGAAGACCATTTGCCATTATGCCCGGCTGTTCGAAAAAGGCAAACGATTGTCTATACGAGTTACTACCATCGTGATAACTAGGTGGTAGTGTTCCGCAACGTTTTACCTGGGTATATGGTGTGGGGTGTTATAAGAAGTATTGGGAAATGTGAAAGAAGCCTTACGATGTACGAGTAGATAATCAAACTTTATATAAATTATCTCCGTAATGATTTATTCAAAAGTCCCTTTATACTAATCGATACACGTATATTTATAATAACCTAAATTCGTGCGTCAACATATTGATGTTGCAGTTAGATATTAAATTTAATGTAACCTTTAAATAAGTAATATAGGCAGTTTAACACTATACCACAATGGTACCACCGCCTTAAATATTCCTACCGCAAACGCGTCAATGCTTGTTGTAACGGACACGATAGAACACGTTCAGGCTTGAACGTGTTATCACACCACATTCAATCACGCGGCCATACGCGTAAATTATTAGTATATAAGATTAAGGAAAATCACACTAAATTACAGTTTAATAAACACATTTACTAACCGATGTGTGACTGTTATTAACCAACGTAATATTGGTGACCCCGACGTGATCCAGATAGAGTGAGATAACACGTGCGTCGTCCGAGTATGAACGTGTTCTATCATGCCCGTTACACTTGTTATTATCAGGTTCAGATTTGGAGGGTAAGGTAGCCGTTTGACTTATACATGTGGTATTCGCCACACCATTAACATCTTTGGTGTCGATAAGCGATGGTTTCTTTTTCCATCAGGAAAGCAATCTGCTTGTTTACTATCTAATAATATAAAAAACGTGTTACAACCAAGTAGATCGTAGATTTCTGCAAGGTCTCGCCCGGGTTTGTAACCTTCGCCTTACCAATTCCTGTCGCAATAGTATTAGTGCTTGTAATTGTAGCATTTTGCTTGAAAGGCGAGGTAGAAAATTGCCTGTGGTATAACATCACTTTGGTAGTGATTATCAGTTTGATCGCAACGCATCATTAAAATCTTTGGTATCTAAAGGCGAAGAATATTTGTATCTATCAGAAAGTATTGTCTCCATGTTTGCTAAACGATGAATATAAAAAACTTGGCTCGAAAACCGGTTAATTTACCAAACCGGTTTCGGCTATTGACCCCATATAAAATAATTGCGTAAATCCAAAAACCAGTATTTTACAATTTCTGTTCCTGTACAGCAAAAAAGAGGCTAAATTAAATGCTGAATATACAAAGAGAGCTTTTGATTGGACTGTTACCGATGAAATACGAAGAGTTTGACGCGCTCTACGACAGAAAAAATAAATCCTGATTTTGACTGGTTTTACTGGTATTTGGTCCGCCCATTCGAGTAATTAAATTAATCTTTGGCTAGGAAAATTAGTCGATATCGATAAGCATGCATTCTCTCGCGCTAGATGTATCTCACGTTACGTGTCCAAAGGCTAGAAATTAAAGAAGACCCGAGCGTTGTTCGTTATTTTTATTTTCTTCTCACTGCTTCATGCAGCAAACAAAATTTTTTGACTTCTAAGATCTTCTTTAAATTTCAGGACTTTTGTGAGTTCGTTTCATATTATTTGAATTTTTTCTTCTTATTACGAATTTTCAGAACGTAAAGTCAAGTTGTAGATCTATTCAGATTAGATCCTAAGGTACCCTCCTGTCGAGCGAAAGCGTTCGAAAATACCTGATACATGTCGGTCCTGATTCGATTCATTATCAGGTCCATGAAATGTGGTGATGCAGATAACCAGCTACGCCGACCGACAAATCACTGAATCGTTGTAAACCATAATGTATATTGACTTTCAGTTTGTTTGGCTCCCCTGTATGCTAAGTAGCGTGATGATATCCATTTCTAATTAACCGCTTGTTCAAAATACAGGGTGATCTCAAAACGCCTGGCTCTATGCGACATTTACTGTACACGGAATGGGCGTGCGTATCTAAATGTATCAAGTACCAACCTTTAGATTACGTCAAGGATTACTTTGGTGTTAAAATTGGTAAGATTTTTAATTTTTAATTTTTTGCTTGAGAAATTTATTATACTCTCAAATTGTTTTGGGACCCCTTGTAGAATAGAACTTCGAGACAGTCAACTAGTTGGTTAGAGTTCTGCAACACTTGATATATTTTGCTACTTATAGTGTCAAAACCTATGTACGATATCTATACATATAATAAAACTGTAAGAGGTTGATTTCTGTACATTGAAGACATTTTAAAAAGTTTTTTTAGAAGATGCTCTTTAATCGATACTGAAGCGAAAAATGTAATTTTTTTAATTTTTGTCTGTCTGTCTGTCTGTCTGTCTGTATCAAGGCCGCGCATCACGCCGAATCTACTGAACGGATTCAAATGAAATTTAGCACGATTAGAGATCATACTCCGAAGAAGGTTATAGGATATTTTTTATCCCAAAATTCAGTACGGTTCCCGTGGGATAGGGGATGAAAATAAAAACGTATATTTAGCTTTAATTCATTAACCTGTCATCCGAAATCCTTTATTATTTTTTCTTTCAAAAGTAAGTACTATAAAGATTATCCCTTAAAAATTTCAAGGTCATGAGTTTTATAATTTAGAAGTTACAGACATCACAAGTTTCAACGGTTTCGGATGGGATGTCCAGTTGAACGTGACACCCGGAATGTATACAAAACCTTCGAACGCACGGCTCATTATAAGTTAGCGTTATCATTTCATAGTGTTTGTATAATGGACATAACCCGAGAGAATCAGTTCTAGAATGTATACTGTTTTATTAAAATGTTATAAATGCTAAAAACGAATAAAATATGTGTAAAATGTAAACCTAAATATTTTATTTATTTATATAAGAATTATAATATATTTGAAAATAAAACAGGTCATTTTTCAGTTTTTTGCCAATATCTCAGAAAATATGCATCTAATCTAGACATTAAGTATACTAATAGAATTTGTTCTTTATAAAATTTTACGTAAGGATAGGCTATTAGGAAAATTCACTATTTTGTTTTTACATTGCATAACGTAAAAAAGGGTAAAAAAGTATTTAAACGCCCATACCCGGAATACGTAGGCAGAAGTACAAGAAGTGTACCCACGATTAGCCGTATAATACCATCTCACGCAATGTGAGGTGGCAAGCCTATTGCCAACCGGGCCCTTTCCAATCCCGGGCAACGTTGTTTTATCAGAAAAGTTAAATACACGTTTTGTTTTGCCCGACCCGGGAATCTAACCCGGGACCTCATATGGTCAACGATGACACCGGACCACTAAACAACACGGTGAATATTTCAAAATTTTTTTGAAAATGAATGAAATTTCTGCGAAGTGTAGATGTTCGAGTGCCTAAACTACTTAGTGTACTCATTAAAGTCAGACTCCAAAATACTTTTTAAAAAATTGTTAAGTAGAATATACGAACATGTACTTATAACATCAGGCCTGGATAAGATCACCATCTTACAGAAAAAACTTTAGACAAAGATAACTTCATCAAAACAAATTCAATAAAAAGTTACGTAACTTTCCTTTATTTGTGGATACGAAAATCAAAAATGTGAGAAAAAAAATATGTGGCTTTGTTGTTTTTTATTGAAGTATCATCACTCCCGGTTTCCTTGCGGGGTAGGCAGAGTAAACCGAACGTCTATTGACTTTCCGCTTCACCGCGTTTCACCGGTTTGTCGGTTGGTGAAATAAATGGTAATCCTCATCGCCGCATATACCTACACGTTAACGATTATCGACTATTTTTAGCGATAACCGGGACCGACAGTTTTACGTGCTCATCCGAGGCACGGGAGTGGTAATACACCACTTCGCCAGTCTCCGAGTTGCTACTGAGATTTTAGATTTTCGAGAAAATCCTCGAAAATATCACAATAACACGTTTGCCCGATCCGGGGATCGAACCCGGGACCTCACGATCTGAGCCCAATAGGCTATCCCAAGACCACGAGGCAGAGTAGTTTGTTATTAATAAAAAAACCCTTGACTGCTTATCTTGCTTATTGAAAATGATACAAATTTACATTAAAAACATCTTTTAGAGATTTAAAAATAATAATAAATTTAAGAAAAGTTCAACAAGATTTTTTACTGCAAATCGTTTTCAATGAACAAAGATAAGCTTCTTAGTCAAAAGCTATTTTGTTTTTTATTAATAACAAACCACAAAGCCATGTGTTAATTATTTTATTTTTATACTTCCCGCTACAAAAAGTGCCTTAAATAAAAATGATTCAAAAAATAAAACTGAATAAATAACTTTTCATCTTTCTAACTAGGTACAGTACCCGGCAATAAATATTGCACATCGAACTTTGGAAAGAGACAATCGGATAATTTCGGCTTCGTAAAGCGTTATCTCTGTCCCACACTACCTATGTGACGTTTAGTCAGTCGTTGTTCAAGTACGATAGAGTGCAGTCGCGTCCCGAAAAAAAATATATATTTAGAGTTGATAACACCCACAAATTTAAATAATTTAAAGTTGTAATATGGCATCTTTCGGAAAAAGAGGGAGACCTTTACGAGGTCAGTCACGTGAAATTATCTACAATGTTTATAAATACTTTGTAAGCGAAGCTGATAGATTTAAAAAAAAAGTAGATGAAAATGTAAGTTGTTATTTTAAGAAGATTCAAGAGCGAGTTGCAAATGCCACTGGAATTTCAAGAAGAACTTTGAACAATATATTAAACGAAGTCAGTACTGAAACACATTCGACTGAAATTAAGTTCAGCACTCCAAAAAAAGGGAGACCAAAAAAGCAATTTCGTTTGGATATGGACGATTTTGATTACGATGTTGTTCGAAGAATGGTGTATGATTTTCACTTACGATTTAATGAACTGCCAACAATAAAATCATTAAAAGCTAAGTTATCTGAAGCTATTAATTACAATGGGTCTGAAAAAACATTGAGAAAAATACTTCATGACATGGGATTTCAGTTCACTAAAATGGAAGATAATCGAAAAATTCTAATGGAAAAGCACGACGTTAGTCTCAAACGAATGGAATACCTTGATAAAATACGCAAATTTCGCGAAACAGGAAAAAATATCGTCTACATGGATGAGTCATATATACATGCATCCCACACTAAAGGGAAATCTTGGAGTGACGATAAGAAAAAAGGAGTAAAAAAGCCAATTTCAAAAGGTCAACGTTTGATAATAGTTCATGCGGGAAATGAAAAAGGCTTTGTACCCGGTGCTTTTTTAACGTATAAATCCACGGACACTACAGGTGACTATCACAATGAAATGAATAACGATAACTATGAGAAATGGCTGGTTAACCAATTAATCCCAAATATACCCAGTGATTCTGTTCTAGTTATCGACAACGCACCCTATCACAACAAGTATGTTGAGAGACCCCCCAACTCAAACACCATTAAACGGGAAATGATCAACTGGTTAAACAGACATGAAATTCCAGTTGATCCAAAATTAACAAAAACCCAGATTTACGCTATTATATGTCAGCACAAGGAGAGGTATACAGAGTTTTCTGTGGACAAAATACTTGCCGAACATGGGCACACTGTGTTGCGATTGCCACCATATCATCCGGATTTTAATCCAATTGAAAATATATGGTCTCAACTGAAAGGCTATGTAGCCTCTAGAAATGTGGGTATGAACTTAACTACAGTAAAAACATTATTGACTGAAAAAGTAAACATGATCGGCGCTGAAGAGTGGAAAAAGGTTTGCGATCATGCAATCAAATGTGAGAATGAATATAGAAGCATTCAACACAGTTTAGACAATTACACTGATAGATTAGTAATAAATACGGCTGATAGTGACAGTGATATTGACCTCTTTGAGAGCACAGATAGTGAAATGGAAGTAATTGAGAATTAGAATTATTATTATTTTTATTGCAATGTCTCATTTTAGCAATAGGTATAATGGTGTTTATTATGTACACTAAAGCTGTAATGTTCCAAAATAATTAAATACGTAAACATAATGTAAAAATGTTTTTTTATTTTATTTTACCCCAACCTAAAGCCATCACTTATAGAAAAATTAGTGTATTTTATACAAAGAATAAAAATATCAAAAGAAGCAAATCATACTTGTTTTAACAGCTCCTAATAGGTACCGGACTGTTTGTATTTTGTGCGACAGAGATAACGCTCTACGAAGCCGAAATTAGCCGATTGTCTCTTTCCAAAGGTCGATGTGCAATATTTATTGCCGGGTACTGTATATATTTTTAACTTCCCGCTACGTGTCTAGATAAGGAAGTTACTGATTTTACCCCGATTTACGAAAATCGAGTGTTCACCAGATCTCCGCGTTTTGAGGTCCTAGGAACCTTTTTCGACTACTTTCATGATGACGCGTGTGTGTGTGTGTGTGCGTATGCGTGTGTGTGTACGTACGCGTGTGTGTGTGTGTGTGTGTGTATGTGTATGTATGTGTGTATGTAAACATCTCAAAACTTTGAACGACTTGACCGATCGAAACGCGGTTAATAGGATTCGATTGGATTCCACTCAACTTAGACTTCCTGAAAATTTTAACCAATTCAGTCAAGATTTTGATACGTTTTTGGCGAAACAGTATTTTTTAATACAATTTCCAGATTAATGTACCGATAGAGTACAAAATTTAATCAGCTTTACATCTCAAAAAACAGCGACCAATGCATAAATTGTATCAAAATTTATTTATCCGTTCGGTAGTTTATAGTTGACGAAAAATATTGCAAAAGTATTTTTTCGGCATAATTTCGAAATATTTTTTTTAATACTAATAAACTACATTGAATGCCGTTTCAAATATCAAAATCGAATCAAATTTTCAAAAGTTACAACTTTTCAAACAATAAAATTACGTTGTTTACAGTAAACTTACTACATATTGTTTGAATAACTTTCAGGTTTATATACCGATTGATATAAAATATCGAATTAGACTTTCGATTTTTATATCAATCGGTCGGTATACATTAAACTTATTACATATTGTTTAAATAACTTTTAGGTTTATATACCGAATGATATAAAAATCGAATAAAAAACTGCGCCAAATACTGGAAATTGGATCAAAATCGTTTGATTTATTTGGGATTTGTCAATGAAAAAATTAAAAAAAAATTTTTTTTTACATTTCTTTGAGATTTCTTAACCTATCGATTTTTTAGCTATTAAAACAATTTTGAGTTAAAAATTGCGTTGAATACCATTCAAAAGATCACAATCGATCATCAATTTAAAAAAATATGATGTATATTTTTGAAGTGAAAACTTCTTTAGGCGCGTTGAGCGTTTTGGTAGAGGGTAAAATCCTCGGTTCGCGTCACCGACATGCTAATGATAATAGTATATCTATAGCTATGTTTTGCATATAGTTTTAATTACTCTCAACTTAATAGTTCCGTTTTCACTTCTATCGGCAGTCCCACGACTGCTACTGTTTTTTTTCAACCATTAATTTCCTAAATATCATTTTTACAAACTAGATTTTTTGAACTCTTCGAACTCAACAATCAATGCTTATGTATAGTTTTTGCTTCTTTTAGCATAAAATACTTTAATGAAGCGGGAAGTTTCAGGGATGGCCAGCAAGGTCAACCGTATTACAGATTTTTATATTCACTACATAAAATTATTATAAATACCTTTTGATTACTTTTTCTCTCATGTCGATATCTTATTAGAATATTATCGCCATATGGTGGACATTCCACATGCCCGGACAAAGCGGTTAGACTTAAGATTCTTCATTCGAACCGCAAAGGACTGAAACATGCTTCCTAAATCTGTGCTCCCCGTCGAGTACAATTTGGGGATCTTCAAGAGAAGAGTGAACAGGTACCTTCTAGGGAAGCGCGTTCTATCTTAGCCCGCATCTTAGCTTACCATCAGGCGAGATCGTGGTCAAGCGCTTCCCTATAGATAATCAAAAAAACATGTTTATATTATATTTTACGAAATATTGGCAAAAAATTGCAAAAAGCCGTTTTTTAATTGTGTAAACAAAATGTTCCTAGCCTCCTACACGGTCAAGATATTATGCTTAATAATAATAACATTGCAATTATAACCTTTACGGCAAGCAAATACTATTTAGTTCTCTCTGACTAATAGGTCTGTCGTCAAATTTAGCCTACTGCAAAGGAGTCAGATATTGTTATTTATCAGACATACGCCACAGATTTCAAACTAGCTTGAATAATCATCGTTGCCCATTGAGAACCTAGGTACAAGCCGATAATTTCACCTTCAATCTTTTTTATCCGGTGGAAGGATAACCCCAGCCATGCTTAAAAATGACAATACAGTTAAAAAAGACTTTTGCTTCACGGTGTGTGATCTTTCTCCCAATAAAAAATAAGTTTTGCAGAAATGATCTTCAGTCAAATTTAGTCATATGGAATGAGTATATAAAGTCAGGCAAATAAAACTGCAAGCATGGCTGTAGAAAATATAAGGCGAGTTGACTTCAGTTAAACACTGCTTAAAGCCCTATAAGGCACAAGGTTCGTTATCAAAGTGAACGTGTTTTCAAATCCACACTTTCTTAATATTTCTCCTTTGATAAAAGTGCTTCGCCGTCCAAAGTATTGCTGAATACGAGAAATACTGCGGTCAATTAATTACTCTGCAAGGATGGCCAAACGCGAACGAAGTCGCGGGTACAGCTAATACTAAGTAAAATAGTGGCGTTGGAAATTTTTTAATATCTATTAACGGACCCGACAGGAAAACTTGGCTTAAATTTCTTAGTAACTCACTTAGATTACTAAGATCTTCGTTCGTCTGAACACGCACATTGCTAATGTCCACAGATTAAGAGATTCAATTTTTTACATTTGTATTTATAGTTCAAAGCTTCCGTCAAGATTCTAAAATTCTTGAAAGAGATAGTTGAACTGGGTCTCTTTTGAAGAATATATTAACCCATTCATTGCGGCCGACGCCGATGGGCGTTTTTTTGTTTTGGCGCCAAGTTCTTAATGAGTTTATTTTTAAGAATTATTTTTTTTAAGAATTTCTGCAAAATAGAAGTTTATTCTTCCAATACCTACGAAATGCTGAGCACGGTTTCCATGAAATTATCTCTTCGTAAATTCAAATATTATTGATAAATTGCGGAAGACGCCGATCGGCGTATATCAGAAATTAGCAACATTTCTATTTGTGTTGCTTTTATATTTTTATATGCATACAGTTTTAAGGGTTTATATGCATAATTTAGACAATATTGTATAAGTATATTTATGATTTACCTACTGAATGATGATATTTACTGAATGAACTGATGGTGATATAAAGATGAGTTACGCAATAGCTTAACTCATATTTATATCACCATCAGTTCATCCAGTTACTGAATTATGATATTTACTGAATGAACTGATGGTGATGTAAAGATGAGTTACGCAATAGCGTAACTCATCTTTACATCAGTTTTATTTGTTTGATGAGAGAGATTTTTTTTATAATTGCTAAAAATGACCATTTTTAACAACCTGGCCTTAAAGCACAAATTTAGCACAAAATGTATTACACTTTCGCTAAGATATCATATACATACATTAAGAATTGTAAATTTTTTTTTACAAAAAAACTTCTTAGAGCAAACCAAAATTTATTTTCAGAGAACCTATATATTTGTCAAAATACATACTAATCATCAAAAGTATTTTGTGAACAGGGTTAACAGTGAAGACTATAAAAATATGCTACAATTTAGCTTAAACGATAAAATTTTATGTTTTTGCAGCTAAATATAATATTAAGTCTTAATATAACTAAGAAGTTACCGAAGGTTAGTATACTCTGGCAAAGTCAATAAATAATAAGAAAATTAAATTTAAAGACAAATATCTACTAAATATTGGGACCATTTGATGCAACAAGATTCATAATAATTTTTTTTACTTTTACTCACGGTTTTTTTCCTTCATTTTCCATCACAACATTGATTTCTTAAGTTTTAACAGTTTATAACTTCTGTTTGTGAAAAAATATAAAACCATTTATAAAAATCTGCGTATATCTCTCTACAATTTACAAGCTAACTGTAAGCTTAATCAACAAAACTAAACAAAATATTCTGTGAAATCTTATTCGAGTGCTGAAAACGCTGATAGGCATCTAAAAATTTCCTTATCAGGTGCCGCGGACGCCGAATGGCACTCCTTTAAAAATTACTGCCGCATCTGAGAAGAAATCGTAGTTTCGAATGGCGCAATGAATGGGTTATCACCTGAACCTATTAAAAATAATATTGTGACTAATTAGGTGTTATTACTGCCCTACAACGTTTCGTCCGAGTTTGTTATAACCACCTTTCCTGTTCCTGTCGCAATAGCGTCTGTAGTGATCGCTTTCGTATTCCAGCAGTCATCTGCATGAACAATCAATTTTATAACTAAATTTTCGATTCGATTTTACACGTGTACAAGAATATCCAAGTTATACAGGTTGACTGGTAAAATACTGTATACAGTGTGTAAAAAACCCTGTCCGATCGTCAAAGGCATTATTTGGTAGCTAAATACAATCATATCGGAGTCATTTAATGGATATTTATGGATACATTTTCAATATGGCTTGATTTAGGGGAAGTTCCTCAACTTTAGTACTAAAAATAGGCACTTAAAAAACGTTTTTTTATATTAATAAATAAACATTTTTTTATAATGCTTTTTAAAAATTTTAATAATAATATATATATATATATATATATATATATATATATATATATATATATATATATATATATATATATATATATATATATATATATATATATATATATATATATATATATATATATATATGGGTGATTCCGTTCTAACTGTGATATTCAATGTCCTGTATTGTTTGTTCTCACAGGTCATTAATTAATAATTAATTTATGAAATTTTTGTGCTTATTGGAAAATTATAAACATATTTCAACATTATTTTCATATAATATAACTTGCCACTTACAGAAAACTTACAATATATCACTTAAATGTCAATACCGTGTCATGTCCATTTCTAGAATTTATTTATAAATTGTTAGTTTTTTGTCGTAATAAATGATTTAAACTAATTACCTCATAAATTCTAATGTTTACGACAAAAAAAAACTAACAATTTATAAATAAATTCTAGAAATGGACATGACACGGTACTGACATTATATCACAGTTAGAACGGAATCACCCATATCTCGGATTGGATAGGGTTTTTTTACACGTCATGTATTTAAGGACACGATAGTTAATGATTATGTATATTATGTAACCAATAAAAATGTTATAAAAAGAGAATGTTGCTTAACTTATATAGCGTATTAAAATATATATAATATAAGGAGTAATATTGTGAAAGTATGGAAACTGCGCGGGCGACAGCGGCGCGCTAACGCGTCTAGTCATAAGTTTAGCAAATGTGTCCAAACAATAATTTTTAATGGATAGTTAGTTCAAAATTTAAGTAGCTACTTTTTACATATTTAGTATCAGAATTATCAATTAAATACTGAACATCTTCCTTCAGTACAGTATTTTACCAGTCAACATATACGTATATCGACTGTATTCTTTGCAGGTCTATATTTCGCGTGGCTGGGATTTTACACACACATGTTGATCCCCGCCTCTGTGGTCGGTCTCATCTGTGTCATATACTCCGCGGCCACTGTGTACAGTAATATACCTAGGTGAGAATTACAACTGGATACCTTCAGTACTTTTAAATAGGTCAATAGGCCCACCTTTTGTTCCCACCACTGTAACTTCTTTAAACCAGAATCAGCAGCGGCAACTTCCTGATAACCAATGAGTTGCGAACTCAACGTGCCCTGGGGAAAAGCTAAGCTGTTTTGGAACTCGCAACGAAAATAATCAGTTTCCCTCCCTTATCAGCAGGAGATAGCAAAATGATAAAGGCATAAAAATGCTAGGAAATGAGATTTACAATCAGGTTAACGAGCCCGATTGCTATTGCACCACGGCTGTTCAGAAATTAAAGACTTACCAAAACGGTCTACTTATTTCTGCTTCCAGTAGACATAATCGCTTGAAGGTACGAAAACGTATCCAACGAGTTACCTACAGTAGTACTACAATATAAGATGCAGTAGTAGTAGTAGTATCTTCACGCCCATATCCCCGAAGGGGTAGGCAGAGGTACAACAAGTGCACCCACGATTAGCCGAAGATACTTGGTCCCACAAATGTGATAGGTGGCAAGCCTATCGCCAACCGGGCACTTTCCAATCCCGGGCAACTTTGTGTTTCTCAGAAAACTGAAAAAACACTTTTTTTTAAAGTGCCCGACCCGGGAATCGAACCCGGGACCTCATGTGGTCAACGCCAACACTGGACCACTAGACCACAGAGGCGATTAACAATATAAGATGCGTTCCTCAAAAATTGACGTGTTTTGCAATAGGCGTGTATTATATAGACATAGAAGAGTGGAGTAGATTTCCCAATCGCATAATCTCGAATATTTACAATTTTTTTTACCTTTTTCTTTTAAATATTTTTTTATTTAGAGATTATTTCGCATACCTATGGGATTATATTATATGGTATTTATTATAATCTTTGTGCTCATCTATATATATATATATATATATATATATATATATATATATATATATATATATATATATATATATATATATATATATATAATATCATAAGATAGCAAACAAGCAGGTGGTTCCTCTAATGGAAGGGGAAACCATCGTCTATAGACACCAAAGATGTTAATGGTGCTTTGCTATTTTGTGGCGAGGTCTAATGCCACATGCATAAGTTTACCGGCTACCTTACCCTCCAAACCGGAACACGACAGCGACAAGCACTGACGCTATTGCGACAGGAATAGGTAAGGCGGTGGTACCAGACCCGGGCGAGACAATGCAGAACTCTACCACCTAGTAGCCACGATGGTAGTGACTCGATAGCCAATCGGTCGCCTTTTAAAGACCTGCCTGGCAGAACGGCAGTTGGCCTATTCTTCAAAGGAGGCCAAGACCAACACGGCGAGAAAATATGCGTTGCTAATCTTGTGGCGGAGTGCTATTGCACCACGGCTGTTCAGAAATTAAAGACTTACCAAAACGATCTACTTATTTCTGCTTCCAGTAGACATAATCGCTTGAAGGTACGAAAACGTATCCAACGAGTTACCTACAGTAGTACTACAATTTAAGATGCGTTCCTCAAAAATTGACGTGTTTTGCAATAGGCGTGTATTATATAGACATAGAAGAGTGGAGTAGATTTCCCAATCGCATAATCTCGAATATTTACAAATTTTTTTACCTTTTTCTTTTAAATATTTTTTTATTTAGAGATTATTTCGCATACCTATTGGATTATATTATATGGTATTTATTATAATCTTTGTGCTCATCTATATATATATATATATATATATATATATATATATATATATATATATATATATATATATATTATAGGTTTTATACATTTTAATTATCAGCTTGCGCCCTAATTTTCTCGCTATCGCTTGGGGTTGGCTGCTTGAGAATGCCAACGGGCATTAAGTCATCCATTATACATAAATTTAAATAAATAACCTATTTAAATGT
Source organism: Apodemia mormo (assembly GCA_036924255.1). Classification (NCBI taxonomy): domain Eukaryota; kingdom Metazoa; phylum Arthropoda; class Insecta; order Lepidoptera; family Riodinidae; genus Apodemia; species Apodemia mormo. The sequence goes on along the minus strand of JAUPFN010000001.1, from coordinate 43,585,953 downwards.
TGCATAAGAATTGAAATAAATAGAACATTTTTATTATTGTACGATTTCAGATTTTTTTTTTGATAAGGTATGTTAACTTATTATTTTCAGCGAAGAGGTCTGTAATTATAATTCGTCAATTAAGATGTGTCCACAATGCGACTATTTTTGTGAGTACTGGGACCTGAAGGCGACGTGTCTACAATCACGAATAACATATCTCTTCGACAATCCTACAACTGTCTTCTTTGCGATATTTATGAGTTTTTGGGGTAAGCATATTTCTGTTTTTTAAAGTTACATTTTATGCTTTCTACCTGCACCCTGTAGCCCGCTGCATTGTTTTTGGTGAAATCCATATTCATATCCATAGACAATATTTTTTTCGGGGTGAAAGTATCCTATGTGCTATTTCAGGTCATCGTCTACATGTTTGCTAAATTTTATCTAAATCGGTTTAGCTGTTTTTGCTTGATTGTTTAACAAACATCCATCCATAGTCAAAATATCGTAATTATAATATAGAAATAGATTAGCCCGTGTTGAAACTCGGATAAGGATTATTTTGGTAAAGCCAGGTTTGCTAATTACTATTTTATTACGCAAACATTACAAAAAAATAACCATCGTCAATAGGCACCAAATATGTTTATGATGCGTGGAATTATAATGTTTATAATAAAATTTCTTTCTTTTTGCTATTAATATGTTAAAAAATTTAGTTTTAAGAGAAAATATGTCGGCAACCTGGGTTCAGTAATTTTAAGGAATATTGTCATAAAAAGAATCGTTTCCATATTGTTAAATAATAATCACCCTAAAAGGCTCATTACCATACCCAAGTAGCACGTTAAGCTGTATATAGGCTGCATTTAGGTTCATTTTTAAACTTAAAGCTGTATACTAAGCCGTACATAGGCTGTAGAAGAGCTTCTACAGTCGATATAACACCAAAAAGGGCCCCAAGTTATACAGCTTATTGCGTTTTGTAGGCTGCACAATAGGTATACAAGCTGTTATAAACTGTTATTTGGTGTATAAAGAAACTATAAGACTAAGGATACTCTCTTGTAACTGTCTTGTACAGCTAAGCATTAAATAGGCTGCACAATATCTGTACAAGCTGTTATAGGCTGTACAAAGGCTGTTATTCGGTGTATAAAGAAACTATAACAATAAATATACTCTCTCGTACAGCTAAATATTCTTAATAGGTTTTTGAAAATGATAAAAAGTAACAATCTGTTTTTGATATTGTATAACATTAATTATATCACGTATCTGCAGACGCCATAATTAAAAATATATTAATAAACGATAAATTCTTGGACTTGGAGCAGTATTGAACGGTGTATTCAAAGTGCAAATTCTAAATGATCGTGAAGTCGTGTATGATTTCCCTCAAAATATTCACGCGCCAACGAAATAATCAAGATAACACAAATAAAATCATTGCAAAATACGGTAAGTGTTTGTGTTTAAGGTTAGAATATACAAGTATTTATGGTACTATATTATATATAAAGGCATAATGATTATAAGTTGCTTGTCACGATATAGCTATAGCTATTGCTAAATATATCTTTTATTTAACAATATATTTCTTTAATGTTGTTTTTAATACACAATAATGGCGACGATTTGTTATACAGCCTAAAGTGTATTTGGAGGGTGATATACTGCAAATAGCTGAATACTGAATCTCTTTTTTATTCTATTATACCGCTATTGGCTTTTAATTACCGTCCAAATACACTTTAGGCTGTACTAAGTCCCTATATATATCTATTATACAGTCATTGGCTTCTAATCACTTAACTTATGTTTAGAGATGCGTACAAAAATTGAAGAACCCTAAATACAAAACATATATCACTTGATTTCGCTATTGTGATGTATTGATGTCGGTCGTCTGACTTTACAACTAAACCAACTTATTGTTAACTATAACTTATGGGATATGTATTTCAATCATGTTTTACTTTATTTTTCAGGGAAATATGCCTTATAAAATAATAAAAACAATTGAGAAAAGCCAAAACTGTATTTGTATCGTACCCAGTTTGTGGGAGGATAAAGGTGAATTATAATGACCAAGAAAACAACTTGATTTAACTAAGTTGATCAAGAACGAAAAATCAAGCCCTTTAAATATTGGTCTATCACAAAAATATTTTTAAGAAGAATACGTTATTTCGTGCTTGTGATTTAATATTATTAGTTCTTCAAAGAGAAACACATGCCTGTAATTGTATCTAAGTATATAATATTTTTAAAATGATTGTAAGTATACATATATACGGGATGTTGCAAAAGTGGTACAGTAAGCCGAAAGGGAGTGACTCAGGGGGTCATTCTTAACAACTTTTGTTTAACGACTTTTGGAAATTCGCGAAAAAAATATTGATTCTCCATAGAAACTTTGTTGGTCAGGTGACTTTTCACAATGGAAAAACAAAATTGTTTTTCGCGAATTTTAACAAATCGTTGAACAAAAGTTGTTCAGAATGACCCTCTGAGTCACCCCCTTTCGGCTTACTATACCGCTTTTGTAACACTCCGTATAGTAGCAAGTTAAAAATAAAAAATATATATATTTTCTCAGTGTAATGATTTTTATTTCTCTTTTTAACTCTTTTTTATATATTCTTTGAAGAATAGACTAATTGCCTATCTGCCAGGCAGGATGGGCAATGCGAGTCACTTCCATTGTGGTTACTTGGTGATAGAGTTCTGCATTGGCTCGACCGGGTCTGGTACCACCGCCTTATCTATTCCTGCTGCAAAGCGTCAGTCCTAGTCACTGTCGTGTTCCGGTTTGGAGAGCAAGGTGGCCGGTAAACTTATGCATGTGGCATTAGACCTCGCCACAAGATAGCAACGCACCATTAACATTTTTGCTGCCTATAGGCGATGGTTGACTCTTTCCATCAGGAGACCCATCTGCTTGTTTGCTGTCTTATGACATTAAAAAAATTCAAATATTATAAATTACCAACCAAGTAACCTTAATGAAGAAGATAAGCCTAAAAAATAATAAATCAGATAACCTACAATCACTTTTTAATGTTCTTGTTACGGAACCCTTTTCCTTGAACATTAATAAAAATTACGATTGTAGGTTACCTGATTTAGTAATTTTTCAGCTTTATCTTCATCACGATTACTTGGTTGGTAATTTATAATATTTAAATATTCCTTTTCAATTTCCTCTTGATTTTTTCCACGTGATATCAACGATGCAGATATAAAAACAGCAAATAACACTACAGCTGTATATGCAGATTTTTTAACACCATTGGCTACATAACAGTCTACAATTACGCCATAAATATTAGCTGTAGAACGGTGATTGCATCTCCCATCTTACAGAAATAAGCGTTGAGTGATACTATAATAACACTTAAAGCTGTAATAAATTCCCGTGCTAAACATAATACAGCTAATGTACAGCTTTAAGTATTAAAATAAACCTAATGAGTTACAAAATACTTAAAGTTGTACAGTAGTGTATTAATATTCAGATATAACGCCTAAAGCTTACGCGAAACTCTAAGAAAGGCCTTGTACAGCATTAGGCTGTATAAAAACTCATAAAGATCTTTTATACCGATAAAAGCATCTTTTTACACCATTGTACGGCTGCAATAGAACTTTAAGTAATGAGCTGCTTTATGGGTATTAAACATGCTTGATTGCTGCTTAGGTAGTGTGTTTAGCTTTGATTTAAGTTCGGTTTTCCAAACATTTCTGTTCTGCGAATTTGCTCTTTGCTCTTCACAATGGTAATATTGTTTTATTTTGGTATATCAGTGATTTATATCTATAATTTTTGTTGTGTTGATGTTTTTTCTTAAACATATCGAATTGTAGTGTAACTTGATGAAATACATACCTATACATATCACTGCACAAATCACACAAACTAATCTAATCCCAAAGTAAGCAAATTATTTTCTTGTGTGGCTGTTACTCAATGATATTAGTACATAGAAATACATGGGTAAGTACTGTTATATATTTATTAAACGCCAAAATACAGAAATGCAAACATCCAGGCTCATCACACAAACGTATGTTTCTGTCGGGAATCGAAACTTATCGAAACCAACGGGGATTGATCTTTAAACGATTTATGGTAGATATATGGATTTGGTGCTTTGTATCGGGTGATAGTAGGATGTCCCGTGTTGTGCTCAGCTGTAATATAATAGTCCAAGAGGAGGCCGTCAAAAAGGTAGTGATCCAAAATAAGATCAAAAGAACAAAAATGGACTTTATATTGGTTTTTGGACGTTACACAAATAATAATAATCCATCGGTCTGGCGAACTGTAAATTGTCCATTTAAAAACAATGTTTCTCAATTTTTATTAGTAAAATTGATGTGTAAACGTAAGTAAAATGTTTTGCCATTTGAAGGAGTTTTGATCAATAAAACGTTAAATAGCCTGGCACTGTCATTCTTTACACAACTTTCAAAACCACCTCCAAAATATATATTGCAATTCTTAATTTTCTACATAAGATACAAGAAAATATAAACGACAAATTTTGTGTTTTTCTTTTCTCTTTTTAATGGAATTGAACTGGTATTATCAATAGGAAAGAAAAATATAGGGGAAAAAATGGTTGTCTGCAAAGTCAGCTTACGGACAAAAACTTACGGACTTACGGACGAAAACAAGGTCGTGTTTCTCTATCGCTTGTTCCTAGCTCTCGCTTGCACGCTCGGCTCTGGCGGAATTTGACTATGAGTTATGACTTTTCGTGCGTGCCGCCGGCGTTCATCGATTTATATGACATTATCACGTAAGAAACCAGAGGAAAATTAAACAAGTTACAGATCGCCAGACCGATGAATTAGTATTGCTCTCATGTCCCAAAAGCAATGAAGTCTATTTTTGTTCTTATTCTGGATCACCGTTCTTTACCACGGCCTTTGCATGGATTATACGAGGTAATTGGCGGTTGTGTCGGCAGCGGCGTGTTTCCTGGAGCTGTGGAAGCGGTACAGCGCGGAGATGACGCACCGCTGGGACCTGACCGGCTTCGACGTGTACGAGGAGCACCCGCGCCCGCAGTACCTGGCCCGCCTCGCGCACGTCAAGCGCACGCAGGTACACACTCCGAACCGTCTGTACAGGTTCTTGTTGACTCGTACACTATTAGACTGATAATTTATATTGGTAAATGGTATTCATTTTATATTGATTACATTTGATACACACATACATTTGATAGGTAATCGAGTATGCGTAAATCTTTTGATGGCTGTATGTGAACTTACTTTACTAATTAAAATAATAATGAATAATGTGTGGTGTGTAATATGACAAATTGCAGAATGTGAAGGTTTTACCGTACGCCGTTTGTGCCTAAAAAAGCAGGTTAGCAGTCAACCTGAAGTCTGATTTATTTATTTTTTTTTTATTAGAGGGGGCAAACGAGCAGGGTGTGCACCTGGTGGTAAGTAATCATCGCCGCCCATTAACATCTACAATACCAGGGGTCTTGCAGTTGGGTTGCGGGCCTTTTAAAATTTAGTAACCTGATTTCTTGAAGGTCCCCAAGTCATATTCGTTCGGAAACTTCCCCGCCGGTAATTGATCCTACAAAGGAGTAGGCCGAAGCAGAAAGTTCCGAGAAAAGGGCACGGTCGTGGATTTCCAGACATCGAGGTAGTGAGGATGGAATTTTAAACTTTGACGTGATGTCCGATGATGGAATTTAGCGGCGGGAATTAATCCGAACAATTAGTCGTAACGCTCCCCGTGATACATGCGGGAAAAGATTCAGAGCGAACCTACAATTCTGCGTAACGTCAAAGAGTCAAGCTGATTAGAAATAGCCTGGTCGTCGACGATTCGAACCGCTCTACTTTGAATGCGATCAAGAGGAAGAAGCTGGTACTGAGGAACTTCGGCCCAGAAATGAGAACGTACTCCAGGTGAGGTCGAATTTGGGCCTTGTGAAGTTGGAGGGGGTTTGAAGGAAGTTTCAAGAGAAGGGCTTTGTGCCATACCCGATCAAAGGCCTTCGCTATGTCTAAACTATCTGCCAATGCCTCCCTCTTGGACTCAACTGCCTCCGCCTAAAGATGCGTCAGTTATACTATAAGATCACCAGCTGAGCGGCCACGACGAAACCGTACTGATGGTCAGCGGCGTGCACAGAATTATGACACTGGGTATGCAGCTGTGTACTCGATCACAAAAATTTTTCTTATAGATTTGTAGCATAGCTACAGCCATGCGACGGATCTCTAAGTCGGAAATCATGCCAACAGAATAAGTCTTAGATGTACTACTATTCATGTACATCTTCTGCGGCAACGCAAACAAAACAGCAATCGATCGTCGCGGCGAATGAAATTGTAATAAAATAAGTAAAATAATAAGCTAAATTAATATCTAACTACTCACCTAGTCAGCTTCAAGTTTCACTGAAGGTTCTGATTACTTGAGATTACTATACACCGATAAAAATAAACGCAAGATTTTGACCACCTCAAATATATTATCCAAGTGAGTTATAGTTACAGAACACATCCCTTGCGAGATATCCGATATGGCCTTATATAATATAAACTTAATAATAAAATTACGGGTTAGTAAAAAAACAAACTTCTCATTCATTTATAGATTACTAGCGACCTGCCCGCGGTTTCACCCGCGTAGCTTTTGTTCTCGTAGGAATATCTGAAAGGTTTATATACTGAAACCTTCCTCAAGAATCAATCTATCTATTAAAAAAACCGTATCAAAATCCGTTGCGTAGTTTGAAAGATTTAAGCATGCATATGGACATAGGGACAGACAGAGAAAGCTACTTTGTTTTATACTATGTAGTGAAATCTATGCGCCTATCCTTTTTTAAATATGATTTTAGGATATCGTCATAGAAAGTTGGATTGCGTTTTAATTCTATCATTAATGTCGTTTCTATAGAAATCATGGAAAGCTCTGTGAGTCGTTGATTTTGTGTGTTTTTCAAATATGTGTGTATACGTTTTGCTGGCCTTACTGGTTTAATTGTAACTCGGGTACACACCTACATTTAGACACGATTTGAATCTTTTCACTGAATGACAAAATAGAAAAAACTTGTTATTTTTAATTTTTAATAAACACACATTTTCAACGCAAACTTCACAATCAAATAACATTTAAAAAATCAACAAATGCACTAGTAAAAGCAAATCACTACAATTATTATAGAAACTCAGTAATAACTTATTAAATGTACCTACACACTTTCAAATATTAAAATGAAAACTTTATATAATATACTGGCACAAACAAAATAATAAACAATGCTTAACAGCTATCACACGAAAAAGCAAATGGCCCCCGCGAAACACAAAACATTTCTGCTATTTAAACAAATAAAACCTTAGTAAACAAAAATGCATAATGTGAGCATACTTTTTGTCAATAATATTTCGTCTATTATCTTTACCCGGATTATAGAACAAGCCCGCATTACCTGCTTTATAAAATAGCATCATTGTGTGAGTGAGCCAATTACGTGCGGATAGGTAATTATGTCTCGCACACATTTACAATGTGAGGCAGATTGCTAGCGGCCTTACTTCAATATTATTTATCGTTTAATAAACACCTGGCAAACATGTTTGAGTGCTGTGCTTGCAAATAGGTGCTATTTAAAAATATTAGACGTTTTTAAGTTATTATATTTTGTTTATTCATTTATTTATAAGTCATTTAAAACGTATGAACGTTTTATTTAAATAAAGGTAAAGCACTGCTTTTCTGCCTATAAGGAGCGCACGCGCCTGCTGATGGTCACTAATCAGTTTGTGGTCTTTTAGATACTTTAGGAGCTGCCAGTTTATAAGTGTTTCCACGATTTTGGAGAATAAGCAGGTTATGGTGATTGGTCGATATTTTAACGGATTAGAGCGGTCTCCTTTTTTAGGGATGGTATGTACTAAATCTGTCTTCCATAAATTCGGTAACACGCCGAGTGTATAGTAAAGCCGGAGTAGGTGCGTAAATACTTGCATCAACTCTGGAGCACATATTCTGAGTACAATCAGAGGAATGCTATCAGGCCCACAAGACTTGTGGATGTCCAAAGAAAGTAGTACTTTACGCACAGAAGACTGCCTATATTTTAGTTCCGGTATGGAACTATCACACTGCGTTTTAGTAGGTGGTGTGGTCTCTTGCTCATTCAGAGTCGAGTTGGCCGCAACGGACGAGCCCAGAAATCGGCTTTCTCCCCCGTAGTGTGCGCCAGAGAGTCATCGTTTGTGTGCAAGAATGGAAAAGAAGGTTAGGAGAAATTCCCTGAGGGCCTTGGCGAGAGACTAGAACGCACGAGTTCCCGCAGGAAGGTGAACTAATTTCTCGCCAATTCTGCCAATGTGTTCCGCTTTTGCCTTGCCGATACCTGTTTTGAAGAACCTCGAGAAGGAATTGTACTTCTTTCGTAATGCGCTAGTTTTCAAATCATGAGATGCTGACAACTCGGTAGTACTCCTGCATTAGGCATAAAGCCGCTGTGCAGTGGCAACCAAACCAAGGTTGAGACTTGTCGCCGATGGGCATCGTAGAAGACGATTAGGAAAGCTCCATGCCCTGCAGCACTACATCGGCGACAGAGTCAGCGACAACATTCGGATCGTCCAGCGAGAAGCACAACCGCCCCCATGGGTAGGATGGTAGAAAGACCGCGTCCCGTCCCAATCTGCTGACCTATAGTGCCTAACGCGACAGCCTGCAAAGAGAGGCCTTGTTATCCGCGTGACCAGCAATGTGCTCTATCAGGCCACTGCTTATATGATGCGTAACATCCAATGATACCTGATCGTGGACCATGATCAGGCATCGCTGGATGTTGCTGAATGAGAGGTCAGCAGGAGATCCAACAGTGAAGGCGTACGGCCATCCAGATCGGGAATTCGCGTAAGCGGAGTTACCAATTGTGTTAGGCCATACACCAAGGCTAAATCGTGAACAGAATTCCCGCATAATAATACTCCATATCAAAATCAATCATTAGAAACTACAACATATTCGATGTATTCAAGTGGAAACAAACCTATTATTTTCTTTGGTGCATTTTTATGTCATAAGATAGCAAGCTAGTATTACTATACTAGTATATACTATAGCGAAGTCCATTGTTTGATTTCCTACGATATAAAAATAATTCCTTTTGAACTTTAGTTAAGTACATTTTTATTTTCAGTTGAACGTGGTGACTGGCGAGCGCGAGCCAATGGTCCCATTCTGGCGCATGAGACTCCCGGCGACGCTAATGTCGTTCAGTGTGGTGGCGCTCTTGGTGATCCTGGCGCTGGCCTCCGTGCTGGGCGTGGTGCTGTACAGGATGTCTCTTATGGGGGCTAACATCCTGCGCCAACAGGACAACGGCCTCATCACCTACAGCCCCATCATGTTCACCACTGCCACTGCCGCTTGCATCAATCTCTGTTTTATATGCATCTTTAATTACGTGAGTATACAAACTATTGCTGTCTTGTATCATATTTTTCTTGAATTTACAAGTGTTTTTAGGGCTCCGTACCACAACAGGAAAAAGCGGAAGCTTTATAGGATCACTTTGTTGTCTGTCTGTCCATAAGTCTGTCCGTCTGGCAGTTAAAATCTTTATCTCGGGAACGCGTGGAAGTAATGAATTGGATTTTATACCATATACTCAAGTCTACAGTCCGTTGAAGCTGTGGAAACTTCAAACTTTTAAGTTAACGTGAAAAAATATACGGCCGCTTTTACCGAGAATAAACGCAATAAATATTTTTGAAATTTTTTTTTTGACATTGCTTCGAATTTTTTCAACGTATCGATTATGTAGCTAAAGCAATATTTTAGATCTCAAAAAATGAGTTTAATGCCATGCGATAGATCAACATCGGTCATTGTTTCCAATATATACAGCTTTTCAAAAATCAGTATACTGCCATTTTTAACAAAATACTAAACTAGATGTTTGAATTGAAAAAATCCATACTTATAATTTTTACTCTTTTGAGCTTAAAATACCTTAATTTTGCGGGAAATTTCAGGGATGGCCTGTAGGGTCAACCGTTTACACATTTTTTTAAATAGACGTAACTAAAAATCTTTTCAATGCAATTAGATTCATTACAGCATATTCTCAGTTATATTTAAAGATATTTTGGTATATTGCGTTTGTTGCCTCAATTGTATAGCAGGACTAGCTCGGTAAAGGCGCGTGAGGTCCTGATTTCGAAAACCGGGTCGACAATCTTTTTTCCAGGAAGAAAAAATAAATATTTATGTTTACCCCGCACGTTTAGCAGAGTTAACTCAACAATATATGCCCTATTCTCCATAATTCATCAGTTTTGCTAAGCGGCGAAATCAATTATGGTACTATATTATTATATTATTACTATATACTATTATTACTTTTTGCTATTTATTACCGAGATCAGCAGTTTCACTGTTTCGAGTCACAGAAACTTTTATAAAACCACCTTCAGTCTAGAGTTTTATACTGAGATTTTTTGCTGAAAAATCTTCAATAACATTTCTGTCATATTCGAGGGTCAAACCTGAAGCCCAGTGGTCTTAACTGAATAGAATAATCAATACACTAACAGGTTACAGAACATTTTTAAATTCATAATTTATTTAATTTTTAAATCATTGATTGAAATTTTTCTTTATTTCCCAAAAAATGTGTTACTTACGAAGTAAGTCCGTATGGAAGTCAAATCAATATTATTTATAATCATTTCTTGCCAGAGAATTCTTACAGAATTAATGTCGAAATGAGAACGTCGTAAGATATTTGTGGTGTAACGCGAAAGTTTCAGTCAGTTTAGAGCGAGCACGGGGCTATGTAGTACCCGAGCATATAGTTCGGAGCGGTATCGGATTCCGAACGCATCGTAAGTAAAGTGAAAGGAAGAGAGAAAGAATAATGTGCAATTTTTTTTAAAGAGACTCCACACTAGGCAAAGCACTTGGCGTGGATACCATGCAGTAATTTCCGTATATACAGTTAACAAAATTTTCACGGGAGGTAATAAAGTTATACAATAAAACAAGAAGAAAAATTAAAAAGAAAATTTGAAAAAAATTAACAATAACAGGCACAGTAGGTTAATTTTTTTTTTTTTTATATCATAAGATAGCAAACAAGCAGATGGGTCTCCTGATGGAAAGAGTTAACCATCGCCTATAGACACCAAAGATGTTAATGGTGCGTTGCTATCCCGTGGCGAGGTCTAATGCCACATGCATAAGTTTACCGGCTACCTTACCCTCCAAACCGGAACACGACAGCGACAAGCACTGACGCTATTGCGGCAGGAATAGGTAAGGCGGTGGTACCAGACCCGGGCGAGACTATGCAGAACTCTACCACCTAGTAGCCACGATGGTAGTGACTCGATAGCCAATCGGTCGCCTTTTACGACTTGCCTGGCAGAACGGCAGTTGGCCTATTCTACAAAGGAGGCCGGGACCAACACGGCGAAAATTTTTTTTAATGTAGTCTAAAATACAAAACACTTACTACTACATACAAAACACTCAGTAGTCTAAAATGGTTAATTTTAGACTACTGAGTGTTTTGCGTGACTTACATATTATGAATAAGTAAATGTTTCGTTTGTGCGTGAGTTTTTTGTGTTCAGAGTGCTAAGTGTGAGTTTTTCTTTTCGCATTCGATCGTGAGCGCGTTTCGAGTTTACTAAGAATTTGTATGTGATTTGTACAGCGCCACCTAGTGGTAAACTGGTTTCTCACGTTTACCACTAGGTGGCGCTGTACAAATCACATACAAATTCCTAGTAAAATCCAAACGCGCTCACGATCGAATGCGAAAAGAAAAACTCACACTTAGCACTCAGTTGTGAGAATTCATACAATTCGGAAGCTTACGAATACTACACTGATTGTTGGGCCTAGGTTAGTAGGTTGCTCAATTTATGATCATGTTTTAAGTCTACAGATCTACTTCCAGTGAAATATTATTACTAGTTGGTAAAAAAAAAAAATATTTTTCAGTAATATAGTACTCTTTCGTCATTGCGAATTTGTGATTTATTTATAGCGTACATTTCTTACTTAAACTTACAAACAGCTATAGAGAACTTGTACACTGAAAAAATGAACCAGTACAGATCGGTCTTTCAAATGACCGAGAAGACATAAGACTTGCCATACATTACGTTGCATACAGATTTGCTTTGAATTCTCTTTCCCTCTTATTTTGGTATTACGAACGCGATCCGCGAGTGTTACACCACATATTTTTAATAACCTTCTCATTTCGATTTTTTTTATAACGTTCTCATTTCGATTGCACTAATTCTGCTTTCATGTCTCCATAACATACCCAGCTCTTGCTTTCATGCTATTGCGTCGAGATAAGCACAGAAATATGCAAGGCAAGACGGAAATTCCTACTTAAGACAAATGAAAGATGAAGAGTACCATTAGGCTTTACTTATCTTACAGATCTATCAATATCTAGCTGAGTGGCTTACTGAGAAAGAACTATTACGAACACAGACCGAATTCGACGACTCACTAACGCTCAAGATATATTTGCTGCAGTTTGTAAATTATTACGCTTCTATTTTCTACATAGCATTCTTCAAAGGCAAATTTGTGGGTCGACCCGGTGCCTACGTTAAGTTTTTTAACCATAGACAAGAGGAGGTGAGTTTAAACATTAATTTTATTAGTAAAATCGCATGTCACGTAAAATTTTAAGTTTTTTAGTATCATAAGATAGCAAACAAGCAGATGGCTATCTTGATGGAAGGGATCAAGAATTATCAAAGATGTTAACAGTGCGTTGCTATCCATGCCCTGGGATGTTAATACCACATGCATAATATTAGCAGTTACGTACCAACTGGAACTCGAGAAGCACTGACGCTAATGTGACAGAAAACTGTAAGATAAAATGCAATTTTGAATAGCTTTAATAACTAGTATTCACGATGGTAGTGACATGTTTGCCCAGTCGTATGTCTTTTACGAATTGCCTGGTCGGAAAACAGATGGCCTAATCTTCAGGATTAATTCGGATTATCTATATTCTATACTAATATAAAAACAGTTTTATTTTTGTATGTCTATAAAAAAACTAGCTGTTACTTGCGACTTCGTTCGCGTGATTTAAAATCATTGATTCCTTTTACTCAGTTGAGTATAAAAGTAGCCTATGTCACTCCTGGATAGTATAGCTTTCTAATGATAAAAGAATTTTTTAAATTGGTCCAGTAGTTTTGGAGATTGTTTGTTACAAAATGTAAATGTGTTCTCTATATTATAATATTAGTATAGATAAATACTAAATACCAGAGCGATCATAAAAATCTTTTGTCATTTTAAACCTACACTATCGAGTAACATAGGGCACTTTTTTACCCGATGAGCAAAAGAAAGTAATGAAAGGGTCATGTGAGAGTCGTGAGCAAGCTAGTTATTATGTTGAATACAAAAATTTCAGTGTGCGCCTGGAGGCTGCCTTTTGGAGCTTTCTATTCAATTAGCGATCATTATGATCGGTAAGCAGTTCGTCAACACAATAGTCGAAATGATGATGCCCTATCTGCTTAAATGGTGGAACATTATAAGGACAATCGGCAGGAAAAACACGTAAGAGATTGTTTTGATTTTGTGTATTGGATGTTCGAATTAGAATTTCATAATTTTTTGATATGTCGCTGTTGTTTTAGAATTAAGAGTTCGCTACAGTGGGTGAAGGATTTCAAACTTGTTGATTTTGGCAATATGGGATTGTTTCCAGAATATTTGGAAATGGGTAAGTTTTTACTATCTTTGCTGTATAAGTTTTATTTATTAGCGTTGCCCCGTACTTACAGTTGAGTCACGGGTTTTGTGGACTCAACCTTAGCAATACATTATTCTAGTATTAAAAGTAGTCATTTGTACTCATATAGCTAGCACCGGGCTGTTTTACTGAACGTAAGCATAAAGTATGCCAAAGTCAGGATATAGGCAGCTTTGTGTCAAATTTCACGCTAAATTGTCCAGATGTTATGACGTGATTTAGTAAAAAATGCGCAAGTTTATGAAGATGCATAAACTTGCGCATTTATTATTTTAACGGGACATAATTTAAAGTGATTTCCAGTTTTAAATAACCGGTTCTATTATCAGTTCTCCAATATGGATTTGTGACAATCTTCGTGGCGGCATTCCCGCTGGCGCCGCTGTTCGCGCTGGCCAACAACGTGCTGGAGATGCGGCTGGACGCGCGCAAGTTCCTGGCGTGCTACCGCCGCCCCGTGCCGCAGCGCGTCTCCGACATCGGCGTGTGGTACCGCATCCTCGACTCCATTGGGAAGCTCAGCATCATCACCAATGTAACTCTACTACCGCTACACCTTATACCACCACACAGCCTATAGACACCTAATAACAGGCGAATGGCTTCTGTCAACACATCTGACTTATACTCCCGATATAAATGTTCACATGCCAATACTCAACCAGAGTAGACCCTCTGTACATAACTATCTTTCACTGTGGCCTTGAGTTAGCCAATTACGATGTTGCGACTCCGTTTCCTCTTACCTCAGCTAGTTTTCAGAATACATTCAATACGCAAAATCAAATATTAGTCGTCTCTGGGCCGTGTAGTCGGTGTCTTATACTAAGTAGCCGGGTAAGCGCGCGCTATTCGAATTGAGTAATGAGTGCATGCTATTTGAATCAAATAATGAGTACGTATTATTTGAATCGCCCAATAAGCGCGTGCTATTTGAACCGCCCCCCAACAAGTGTGTGTCATTTGAATTGACCAATGAAATCGTGCTATTTGAATTGAACAATGGACGAGCACTATTTGAATTGACTAATGAGCGTATACTTATTGAATTGACCAATGAGTGCACGCTATTTAAATTGACCAATGAGAGTGCGTAATTTAAATTGGCCAATGAGCGCGTGCGCCATTAGTTCCAATAACCGTCTAATTGTATAAATTCGAAAGCTTAGATGTCATCATATATTACGCGTCATAAGCGACTATTGATCTGTTTTTTTTTATATCCAACAGTATTATTACCAATATAATTAAACCTTAATAAGAAATAATGTAGCTCTGCAGCGTCTGCGCGGCTTAGTACATTTTCTAGCTGTAATAACGTTAATATTTGTCACTGTAGTGTTCCGTTTGATGAGTAAGGTAAGCGATAAACTTATGTTTATAGCATTACATTCTAGCTACACAGATTGACGCACAATTAAGGTTTTTGGTGCCTATAGCTGGTGTATGTTATATCTTTCCACCAGTAAAGCTGATTGTTTGCTATGCAATGATTTAAAAAAAATATGTATGTAGTACTTATCACTAAGCAATGTTTGTCTATGCCTTGACAAAATGTCGCCGTACACAACCTTCGTGGAAATATTTAAAACGTAATTTTAAATTAAATATTAAAATGATATAACAAACCTTGATCCTTGATTTTAAACTTTTAAAATTTTTCCCCAGCCCCCTATTAACTATCTTCTTCCATCTCGGATAACTTAAAGGTCGAGCGCTGATTAAACGAATACTTAGGATCATGAATACTAAGTGGTAGAATCCTTACACTGAGGAGGTGGAAGAATTCACCTTCGAAGGCCTCTAGCAAGCTGCATAACAGGAAATAGAAATTTCCTGCCATACCAGAACAGGGAAAATTTATTCAATTCCTAATTTTCTTTTCAGGGGTTTATAATAGCATTTACATCAGAATTTATCCCCCGGCTGGTGTATCAATTTGTGAACGGCAATTCACTAAAGAACTACGTGAATCACACTCTTACTGATTTCAACATAAGTGTACTGGAAAATCCGCCTAAGTCTACGTATAATGAAACTATGTGCAGGTACGTTTTGGGTTAAGCTTGGTTCTACGTCAATAACAAGAGTATACACAATACACATATACGACAATATCGTGTCCATACTATAATGCCATTAGCACACTGAAGCCACAGAATACGTAGACAATGTTACATACAAGTAATATTCGAGTATAGCACACATAGACACCTCTCACAGACGCGATATCTCGGACTGGTGCGAAACAACGAAACAAACTGTCCCGAACCATTCTGAGATATCGCGTCCGTGAGAGATATCTTTGTGTGCGTTTAACGTATTTTGTATCTCGCCTTATCTGTCGGTTATTTCCTATATAATTTTATCTCTGTCTGGATCATGGAACATAGAACAAGTAGAAGTGAAGAGTGGGCGTGTCGCGTGCGTCACTATTATGCGCTGTTACTCTAAATTGCCTTAGTGATACTTACCATATCTTTAGGAGATAGTCGTCGTGCGAAAATCTATTATACACTGAATTATGCCGTATTGTGCCATCCTTGAATGCAGAAATGATAGTAGAATACAGATGATTAAAAATGGAGATATTTCATATCATCCGAAAGTACAATTTTCATTTTATTTTAGTTAAATTCCTGATTTAATATAATCTCTAATGATATAATAGAAAGTCAAGCTAAAATCAGCCGTACACCTTACATATAAAGTTCATTTTAAGTTGACCTAATTTTTCTAGAAAGATATACGTGATGACAGTTATTACGTATATCGTTCTAGAAACTTCTCTACTCAAATATGACCAACTGAAAACTACGGAAAAATCAATACTGCCATCTATTGTAGAATAGCGAAACTATTAAGATTATAGTTTCACTATTGTACAAATAGATGAGTCTATTTTCAATAGACTACAAAAGGACGTAAATACTCTTTTTTTTTTTTGTAGCAAAATAAAATTTATTGTAACGCAGTTTGGTATACATATTTTTAAATGTTCTGTTTGTGTGTTTCGGATTATTGTTGTTTAAAATGAAAACGACCAATGAAACAATGTTTGCATTAGTAGTTTATATGCAATAATGCTTATTTTATGTGTGAGTATGGCGATCGCGGTCCTGATACAAATGTTTGTACTGCCAATTCCGCTTGTTCTATGTTCCATGGTCTGGATAGTAACGCTTTTACTCGTTATACACGTTTCACACGAATGCAACGGCACCGCCATTTTAGTTTCGTTGATGGGTTTCTATAAAAAATAACCAGATTCTAGATCGCGGTCATAAAAGTGGCCAATGAAATGAGAGCACGAATAAATGTGTGACCTTATTTCGTCCAATCACAGCCAACGTACGGACACGTCACGTCGTGAAAACGTCTGTGAGTAGGATGTGATTTATAATTTTAAACGGTAAAGCTAATAACATTTTACGACATTTCGTCGGTAAAGCGTAGAAATAGTCGAAACTGAACCATAACGTACAGAAATAAGGTTGGTTATTAAGATACTCTTATGAATTTGCGATATTTTTGTATTTGTAAATTCTTGAGCATTGAGTTTGTAGGTAACGTTAAATCTTTATTTTTTTATCGAAATGGATGGGAGGAATACGACGTGGTTTTTCTTTTTTCATAAAATATCGCGCCGAAATCAGATAGTGGAAGCAAAAACAGGTAAGGTTATTCATAAAGTTCAAGGTTAACCCAAATTATATTAAATGGGATGTCTAGATTATAAGAATTCACATAAAAAGGAGTTGCTTGGCGAAAACTTTCGAGAAACAATCTTCGTCTTTTTCTTAACGTAGAGACCATAAGTAATAGTTTTTATTCTTTAGATTTGATATAGACCAGTCTGACTCAGATGATATGTTACGAATTTCGTCCGAATCCACCTATATTTTATTAATATTTCTCTTTTCGTATAGAACCGTGTCTCAATACCGCGGTTTGCCGTCTCGATTAACACCAGCATAACTATATAAAATAAATACCAACAACAAGCCCGGTTACTTTGCTCGGTAGCTGGGTAATTTCACCTCAAGAAATCACCAGGATAATGGTGAAATTAGTGGTAAACCTTATTGCTGCATTTGTTAACTTTTACGGACTACCTACTTACTACTAACTTTTAAGGACTATGGCTTCTTATTACGCGGGACTAACTAGCGAGAAAATTAAGTATTACTAATACTGTACAGACTACAGTATTAGTAAAAGTTGTTAAATGTGATGATGTGGATTGTCGCCCATCTCGCTAATGAATCGGTGGATTGTACTGAGGAATCAAGCATGTATTGATGTTTGATTTACTTGGTCTATCATGCCAAAGAACCAGTGTAAAATTAATTCTTTAGTAATTTTATTAAATGAAATATGTTCCAAGACTTTGGAAATATGTTTTTCAGTTAAGGCAATACAGGCCAAGCCACTGGAAATGTCAGTTTTTTTTCAATTCAATGTACCTATAATGACACTTTTGTTTTTTTGAAATTGAACGTCTGTGCGTTTAAGTAGCTGTCCCTGCTCGCAAGAGAACAGGCGTGATAATGTACATTTGTTTGGAATATTTCGTATAGTTTTCCGGGGTACTGGTATTATAAAGATGGAAGCGACGGCTACGATTATGAACACACCAACTGGTATTGGCACGTGATGGGCGCGCGGTTGGCTTTTGTTGTCGTGTTTGAGGTGAGTCCGAGTTTATTTACTAGACTAGATCCGTCAGATTGACATACAAGATAATAATATAATTTTATGAGTTGTTTATTTTGTGCAAATCATTATGCAGATATAACGAACGTTAGCTTTATATTTCTTCGGCTATGATAAAGAAAGGTAACACTTATGAAAGGACTATTTTATTACATTTTTAATGATATCTTTTCGTTTATTGATAATTTGACTTTTCTAAAGAATATAATTGTCTGGGACAGAATTTAACTAGAAGCACATTTGACACATGTAAGATTTTTTTTATATCATAAGATAGAAAACAAGCAGATGTATCTCTTGATGGAAAGTGTCAACTATCGTCTACAGACACCAAAGATGTTAATGGTGTGTTCCTATCTTGTGGTGAGGTCTAAGCATAAGTTTACCTTACCCTCCAAACCGTAACACGTTAGTGACTAGCACTGCCGCTATTGCGGTAGGAATAGGTAAAGCGGTGGTACCAGACCCGCGCGAGACAATGCAGAACTCTACCACCTTGTAGCAACGATGGTAGTGACTCGCATAGCCAATCGGTCGCCTTTTACGACCTGCCTGGCAGAACGGCAGTTGGCCTATTCTTCAAAGGAGCCCGGGGCCAAAACAGGGAAAGAAGAAGAGAAGAATGTGTCAGATGTGCTTCTAGTTAAATTTTTACTTAAATAAAAGTATTAATTCAATTGTTAACATTACTATAGTTTTCTGAATGTTCAATTTGTATTAGGTTTATTTACATTCATGTATTTAACCAGTTCTCCCGTGCGGGGAGATATAATAACATATTTTGTGAACAAAGATATTTTTTATGAATAAAATTATGAAATATTTTTATACTGGTGACATTTGTTGTGGACGGCGACTTGACTTTGCACTTCTCTGTACAAGAGCAAGGTAACTGGTTAAATTAAGCCAGTGCCGAAGTTTATTTTTGTTTAATAAAATTGTTTTAGGTTGGTATTTTACTATCTCGGTTAAGTACCGTATAAAGTCTTAATATTTTCGTCAATTCAAGAACTCTTAAAAAACTAAAGTAATACTTCATACATTCTTGTTCTGATGCCGATCACGGCGTCGAAGATTAAAAAATGCATCACGATATTTAATTTTCAGAACGTAGTAGCACTAGTGATGATAATAGTCCGGTGGTCGATCCCGGACTTGTCTGGCGAGCTGCGCGATCGCATCCGGCGCGAGGCGTACGTCATCAACAGCTTCATCATGGAGGAGACGCGCGGGCGCTCGTTGCGCCCCGCCCCCGCCGCCGCCCCCACAGGTGCCGCGCACTCCACACCCGTCTAACGGGCACGGTAGGCTCTGGCTGACGCTTTGTCTTTTGTGTTATTTACTAACAACGTTTTTTATTCACTCTTTATTTACAATAATTGCGGTATTGGTTTTTTAAGTTGTGTAAGTTGAAAGTTGGATGTAATGTTAATGTTTAAAAGTTAGTACAGCCTGACCAGTAAAATAAAAATGTTTTTTGCGAATTTTTTTTTTAGTATCAAATAATGACTATATCACTATATGATTTTCTTCATTAAATAATTTTATTATAAAAAATGCAGTTTTAAATATTTTTACCTACGGTATTTAGGTACAACTTACATTTAATAAGAGTAAACCGTGTTGGCTTCTGTGCTATTAAATTAATAATAAAAATAATAATAATTAAACAGCATCTTAGTAAGTATGAATTACATCAAATCAAACTATATTTTACATTGTGTAGGTTTTGATTCGATTTAGAATATATATTACATTAATAAATAACTTGAATTAAATTTGTTTTAAAAGAACTTCACGAATATACAACATATCCTAAATACAGGGTTACTTTTAAAAGTCTGACCATATTTTAAAATTAGGAACTAAATATTGAACTGATAGTGCGTTTTAATTATTATTGTAAAATTATTACCAGATAATATAAAATATTCGTTTAAAAATATCCCACTAAATTCGTGAATTGGATGCACCGAGTCTTGTAAATGAACTCTGTATTTCTGGCAGTGTATCATTTTATATTTACATACAATTACAATAGTAACTATTATGTAATCTATCGTTATAAGTACATTTTATCCGATCACTTTTAATTCGATTGAAGGCACTACTTTTAATTCGATTAAAATTATAATAATTGAAATAATATCCATGCATTTTGTTTTTTGTGACAAATAAAAATGATTTTTTTATTTTTTAAATTATTTTTATTACTAAAATCGAACATATTATCCACTCTGAACAGACTTTGAAAATTTGACCGAACTTTGAAAAGTGACCTTGTATATTGTTTTACCCGCGGGGTTATCACGTAACTGGCAATGCGAAATTATCGTAATTGTTTAGTTATTGCAAGACACATAACAGCCTTATATATTAGTGACAGTCGTTACTGCTTGATTAGTTTTGGTGCTGTGACATTGCAAAAAGTGCAGCTAGTCAGCAAGCAACTGGCGACGTTTTTGATGGTTTTTTCCGTTACGTTTAAAAGTCATCGCTGGTCGCTGGCGGATTGCAAACGTTAGGTGATACGCCAGCCGGTCAGGCTATTTAGTTTTAGTAAAATTGCATTTGAATTATATAGTTTCCAATAATAGAGTGAGTAAAAAACGCGTAGACAGCGTTGTGCGTGTTTATACACTGACTATCTAGGTTTTAATAGGGTTTTGCATTTATGTGGAAAGAATGGAATTTTTTTAAAATTAATGAAGTTAAAAACATTATTTTAAATTTCGCACTTGTACTGTTTCATAAATCACTGTTCAATGAATTGAGAAACAGTACAATCGCGAAATTTAAAATAATAATTTTGACTGAGTTTCCCCAAGTGCCGACGATGGAGAGTATAAATTATATAAAGGTTAAAATGTATTCATTGACTGTTGCCTATACAAGGTGTAGGTTTGTCGTTTGTATCTTCAACCCTGAAATTACATGTTACTGTCTTATTTATTGCCATTTTCAGTTGTTTAAAAAAGGTACATTTTGATTTTTTCTCTAATTTTTACTTTACCTCTAATTTTGAATCCATATCCATACTTAATATTATAAATGTGAAAGTCTGTCTGTCTGTTACGCTTTCACGGCCAAACCACTGGACTGATTTTCATGAAATTTTTCATGGAAATAGTTGAATATCTGGGGTCAAACATAGGCTAATTTTTTTTTCAAAAATCAACCCCTAAAAGGCCTAAATAGGGGATAAAATTTATATGAAAAACTATTTAGACGACATGCCAATTTACTCGCTGGCGAAGTTGCGCGGGTCAGCTAGTAACTTATAATTAAGATTTATAGTGCTAGATATTATTAATATGCCATTATTTATCTGCAGCGCAGATTTCTAAGTCTTATTAACATTAGTGAGTCTATAGGCGATGGATCTCTTTCCGTCAAGGGAGACCTCTGCTTATTTGCTATTTTATGATATGAAATAACTAATACACAAATGTGATAGGTAAACACAATCTAATAAATAAAACTGTTTATCAATCCTTCCATTTTTAAAATCGATGTGAAAAGAAATCAACACCTGTGTGTTCTCTTATACGAAAAATAACATTAGGAATGTGATTTGTGTCTTTTATACAGGTTGACTTGTAAAAGACTGTACACATTAAAGAACATTAAAGAACAATAGCTAATAATCATTTGTAACTCGTAAAAATATAATAAAATGAATTTCTTACTTAAGCGCGTTCCATTTTAGGCCACATCTTAGCTTACTATAAGGCGAGGTCGTGGTCAATTTTGTGACTTTCAAAAAATGTATGTGAATACTTATTTTGGATAAAAATGTCTTCTATTCTATTCTAAGCGCTTCCCTATCGATATTAAAAAAACTGCATAGTAAACCTCAACGAAATTATTATATTAGTAATATTCAAAATTGATGGTCACCACGTGGGTGATAAACGCGCGCTTTAACTGACTGGCTATTCGCCGTTTGTAAACAATCACCTTCTGTATCTGTGCGCGGGTGTCCGTACGTAAACATTTTTATTCAATAACTAGCTGTTGCCTGCGACTTCGTCCGCGCGGACTTCGTTTACTCCGCACAGCTCCTCCCCCGTACGGAATAGCGTGATAATATGTAGCCTATATGTTGACCCGACCTCTTGGTAATATTCATGCAAAATTTAAAGTAAATCCATGCAGTACTTTTTGAGTTTACCCTGAACATACATACAGACAAACAGACAAACAGATAAACAGACAAACAGATAAACAGACAAACAGATAAACAGACAAACAGATAAACAGACAAACAGACAAAAATTCTAAAAACTATATTTTTGGGGTCGATATCGATTGTAGATCACGCCCCAAGTATTCTTTTAAAAAAATATTCAATGTACAGTTTTGACTTTCCTACGATTTTATTATATGTATAGATTAGGTCAAAATTTAAGTACCTGTTTTTTCACATATTCGATATCAGAATCGAGTACTGAATTCTTTCCGTCAATATGTGCAGTGTTCTGTCATTCAACCTGTATACATCGATCAATAAAAAATACATAAAATGATAAAATAATTATTGTAGGTATATCTATATGACGCCTAGTTCGTTTATTACGAGTACGTAAAGATTGGTGATTAATTATTTTTGGTGCGTTTCAACTAAATGAAGTGTATCTGTAAATATTTTTAAAGGCCATCGCACCCTTTTCTCATGCATATATGTCAGTTACTTTGAAAACTCTGTTGTGGCTTCTTCCAAAATCTATGATAGTTCGAGCTAAAAAATAAAGTATTTTTTCTATTATAAAAAATATTGGAAGAATTTTTCAATTTTAATTTTATTCAGAAGTACTATTTAATGAGATCTTACAAATATTCGACTTTTTAACGTCAAGTAAAATTTCATTGGTTTTGGTGGGCCCACAACACTTAAATTGTTACTAAATGATCTGCTATAAGCGGTTTAAAAAAATCATTTTGCACAAAAAGCTTTTTTGCAAAGTTAACGGGTGCGTTAGATTTTTAAATTTTAATAACCGCTTTATGATGTTAAACTAACCAGCTTCCCTTTGATATTTTTGTAGTGGGTAGAGTTAATAAAAGCGATATCTTCAATGTTTAAATTGTATTCCTGTAATAGCCTAATTACACCTAACGAGAAAAGTGGCAAGACATTGGCCTCGACCAAGCACTTGGTATTTGTAAACACGTGGCCGAGTGCTCGGGCGAGCGCGTAAGAGAGACAGTAGTCGGTATCCTGTTCTATTTCATTCCACTTCTCCGCTTCATCGCACCACAGAATACTCAGAGACTAACAGAAGTCAATGTTACATACAAGTAATATTCGAGCATAGCACACATAGACATCTCTCACGGACGCGATATCTCGGACTGGTGCGGAACAAACTGTCCCGGACCATTCCGAGATATCGCATCCGTGAGAGGTGTCTGTGTGCGTTGCCCGAATATCACATGTATGTAGATTGACTACTGTTAGTCTCCAGTATACTGTGACTGCACTGTCTCACTCGCCCACTCGGCGATCATTAAGCACCCGGTGCGTACATTAACGTGCTAACTGCAAAGTTTGCCCTCACCGATTGACTCAACGCGAGACATGTGAGAACATTGTCAAATGTCACTCGGCTGAGACAATGCTGTGGCCGAGTGATATTTTATTGTCTCATCACCCTACTTGATAGATATAATCAGGCTATTAGAAGCGGATCTATTAACGAATAAAATATTTATTTTTCAAGACATATTGTACGACACGGCTATGAAAACGACTTATCCTGGTATATTACCTTTTTACTTATAGTTGCTTTCATACCATCAGTTCTTTTAAATGTGGTATATGTTAAGTTTACCACGAACTATTAACATCTTTGATGTTTATAGGCGAGGAAAATTTCTTGCCGTGAATCAGCTTGTTTTCCAAAATAATCAATTGAAAATAATGTTTTATACATATCTTCATTTTGGCGATTATAGAAAACTTTATTAAAAATATGTGTTTATTAGATATTTCTCGTATATTATTTTATCAACGGCTATGAACTTCATTCATATTTATATCAATTCTGATTAGGTTTAAATTTTTAAATCTAGAGAATCAATTTTAATTAAACGATAGATAATAATTTTTAATTGTCTATTTTATTTGTATAATATATACACTTTTTTAAAAGGTGACTTATACGAAATTTGCTCTAGTTATCTAGAAAATTTGTTATTTAGTATAAATACAATATTGAATAATAATAAATTTAAGTATTATATTAATTTATAGTCAGTGTATACATAACCAATGTAGTCTTATTTTGATAAGAACGTCAATAATTTACATATATCAAACTATTGAATACTTTCCAAGGGAATGGAATACTACAATACTGTCCATCTATTTTATCAGTTGAAAAATAAGGAAATCGTGAATTATTTAGTATTCTACTTTCCTCGTGTTTCTACCATTTCGTAAGACATCTAAAATGGCGCAACCTCGAGTTTGTATTGCGTAAATGGCGTCGGTCGTCCATCTATTCAGTTTGGGCAAAGTACGGCCTGATTCGCTTCACTTATTTGTCGATTTGGCCGTACTCTTATAGACGATTACTACCAGTTTGTGTAAGAAAAAGGACTGACTTTTAAGAAACAAGGCAAAATATGTCAAATTTATCGCTCCGTATCTTAGTGTCAAAAATTAAAGAACACCATTTGGCCACCATGAGGCTTTTTAATTTATTGACGTTCTTGAATTATTATACTAAAGCTAGCTTCATATCTAATTCGTGTGACGACACCACATTTAGTTGTGTGCAGGTTCGACGCTGAACGCTATGTGAGTGGATTTGATATATTCATATAATAGCATGATAGATATATTGCAGTACCTTAACAATACTAATTGTTAAATCAAAATACATTTCTGAGATTGGTTCACACAATTACTCCACGTGTGCTATTAGAAGAACAACACACACAAGCACTGTTATGTTTTTTCAACGCTCATAACTAACAACAGTAAATAATTAGTTTAGTTGACATTAAGAAAAAATTTAATCACTAACTCAAGTTTGTAAGTTTAATAAATACATTTGGTACATATCATTTGAAATTAATTAAAATATTTATTTTAGTTCATGATTACATTTTATCTGACGAAAAGCTCTAGGTAATAATTTTATTTAAAAGTTGACAATTAGTTTTATACTTGATTTTTTTCTCAGGATAATATTAAAACGTTTGGATACGGCCGTAAACCTTCAAAATGGCTTATCATGTCGCTTTTCATTTGCGTATTTACTTATATTGACAGATCAGGAATAAATAATGAATTAATTTCATAAAACTTAAACTTTCCACGGATAAACATATAAGTAGCCCCAAAATACATACACGTGTCCCTGCTAATGTATCTCTCAAACGGGGAAAACCGCGAACACTGAATACCCGACCTATTTGATAAATTCATATACATTCAATACCTGAGGCTACTTGATAACTTCATTATTTTTACTTATACATAAGTTCTTTCATTTATAGTATATGTACAAATCTATCTTCTATCTTCTTCTATACTAATAAAGAGGAAAGATTTGATTGTCCGTTTGTTTGTAACGATTTAACCCAAACATTGCTTGATTTTCACTTTTAAAGTCCTTTCACTTTTAGAAAGCTATATTATTCCGGAGTGACATAGGCTACTATTTTACCCGACTGAGGAACGGAAGTAATGTTTTTTGATCACGCGGACGAAATCGCGAGTGAATGCTAGTATGAGTATAAAGGTAGATTTGGTGGTACATGACATTCTACACAAACATAGTCAAAATTGAAAGTAGGTAGATTTAATGTCACCTAGCGTTCTCTATCAAGCGCAGTCAAGTAGGTAGATTAAATGTTACCTGGCATTCTGAGTGCTAAGTGTGAGTTTTTCTTTTTGCATTCGATCGTGAGCGCGTTTCGAGTTTACTAGGAATTTGTATGTGATTTGTACAGCGCCACCTAGTGGTAAACGTAAGAAACCAGTTTTCCACTAGGTGGCGCTGTACAAATCACATACAAATTTCTAGTAAACTCGAAACGCGCTCACGATCGAATGCGAAAAGAAAAACTCACACTTAGCACTCTGTACTGTCATCATCATATTGCCACAGTATCTTAACAGATGATTGTTACGGTGCTTGTGAGTAAAGATGTATAATGAAATTTTAAATTTTTGTGGTACTACAGGAAGACATGTAAATATCCGTGGAAAGTTGTTTTAATAAATTGACTTAATTTCTTTATTAAATTGTGGATTTCCGTTTGTACTGAAGCAAAAATATATTAAAATGTATCTTGATTTCAAATATTCACATCACTAATCATTTTGAAGATCTTTACAATATACACCACGTTAACACAATAAACACCTTTTAACCACCATAACAAACAACAGTACTAGTTGCCTAGACCTAAAATATATATTATATAGTAGGTATTTTGCTTATCACAGGTGTAATGACGGTGATGCAATATTATTGCATTGACTGAAAATAATTTACTAGCACAATAAAAGCAGTAGAAACAGTACAGTGCAATGGAGTAAGTACACACGCATGAATTCAGCAGGTTTTGCGCCAAATATGCTAACATGCTACTCACTATTTGAAAATTGGGGCTTTTATTATGTATACGTTTAATGTCTTTAATGTAGCTTATTATAATGTTTATAATATTTATTAAATTAGATAGGCCGTATTGTTTAATATTTAAATAAAAGGCTTTGCAAGTAGTTAGTTTTGCTCTAGAAATAATTGGTATGATTTTGGTTTGAAATCATTGTATTTCAAATGAATTATGATTAATCATACACTACATAAATATCTTATACAAAAAGTAAAACGCATTGAAAGTTATAAAATTTTAAGTAAGTAAATGACATTAATAAGGAATAATTTATATAAATATAAATGTATAACGAACTTATTATATTACACAACCAACAACATTTATGTTGCCTTTGTAACTTCAGGACGTATGATTGATCTGTTTCATATCTTTAACATTTTTTGTAACCTTCTAGATAACGAGGGTGAATCCAATTGGAACCATATTGCATCTCTGTCGGGGTCAGACTTTGACCTGGCAGCTCACGGGGAACACCAGGAACTAAGCAACATGGCGAAACATGTCGTGGCCGGGGAGATTAGCGGCAAACCTGAACCCGCCAATGTTTGAGATACCACCTCTAATGCGTTTCACTAACAGTTGACCTCGAGGCACCTCTTCACAAAATCGACTCGTCTTACACTCTATGTTTTGACGTATAATCGAATGATTCTAATTATTGGTCTTTATATCGATATAAGGTCAAGGATTTATAACGTTATAATATTGATATGTTTGCGTCGTCGTGGTTGGTTATGGTATATGATATTATGACGTTGTCTTCTAGCGCTAGTTAGCGAACCAATCAGTAAACAGCATGAAACGCGGCGAACTAATCACAAAACAGTAAACATATCGATAACGTTTTAAATCCTTGAATAAGGGTTTAGACATCATGCAGAAACTTGAAGCGGCTTAATAAGTCACAAAGACGGCGACTAATAGCGATTTTGATTATTATAACAGCAATTTATCCTAAATTATCAAAGTGCTATTTAATGTAATGTAATTATCTAAATATCTTAAGAAATTTAGATATTTATATACAAGCACTTTTATTTTTAATTAATCTTACTTCTGATTGTTTAACTAATACTTTTTGAAAATAAAAATATTCTTATTCGCTCGACAGTTGCCACGTCTGTGGTCATTGCCTATTGCATATGATGTGTTACTTTTTAAAATGCCATAAGTCTCAAAATTAGTAATTGAGCCTTATCGTTTTTTATTTTGTTTGGGATCGATACGTTGTCGCCGTTTTGCTATTGCGTGCTAAGGTTTTATACTAAAAGTCAAATTTTCATATTAATATTTGTGGAGAAGATGTAACTAATGAAAGTTTTGGACTGAGGTGCTTGTATTGTATGCAATTATCTGTATTTGTGTGCAAAAATATAAATTAATCTTATTATTTATATAAGGCTAAAATATTTGAATCTATTTTAATGTTTAAGCGTACTAATGACTGATTTTAAACTTGAAGTAGGGAGTGATAGGGAATTTTTGAATTTTTTTGGGTTTAACTTGGGCTCGGGGCAGGCTTTATAAAGCTTTTATAGTTGTTAATGTATACTTTATTTTTTTACACAGATTTGGACTTGAACAAAGTTTTTAGTCGCATAAATGTGATTGTAATATAACTAATATACGATATCTAAAATAATATTTATTGCTACACCTTTCAGACTATATTATCTCGTGATCTAGTGGTAAGCCTAATTGGCTTAGAACTTGAGGTCCCATCTTAGGTTCGATCCATAGGTCGGGGGAAAATGTATTTTATCGGGGCTATCCTCGAAAATCGAAATCTCATTATTAATAGATCCGTAAAAATACGAGCATACGAATCAGCATCCATCTCAGTCGGTCGGTAAGATATAGCGGTGTATTGAGGTGAACCCTCAAGACAGGATGCTGGTTCACTCTGGCTAAACCGCAAGAGGACTGAACAACGTTATAATAGCTATTTAAAAATATAATTAATAAAATGTCTAATAAAATATATATTATTAAACACTAGAAGTGATTTGAAATTAAAGAGCCTGCGAAATGAATGTAATTTCTTACAGCAGAGTTCTTTTGTTTATATTATATATATAAAGTTATTATTTGTTTTGTAGCCATATGGAAAAGCAACAAATCTGAACTGAAAAAAACGATTTACTTATACACTATATTACAGAGAAAATTTCTGTTTATTGGTATTCTACAAGTCAGCTATCGCACAAATTATATAGTATATAACTACCTCATAAAATCAATTCAAGATCCTTTAAAGCAAAAATAGAGAAATATTTTTGTTTATTATTTTAAAATAATCATAAATAAGACGACATAATTATTTATAGAGTTGTATTCTTGCATTCATATATCAAGATATAAAAATATTATGATTATTTTTTTATGATGTTATCATCATAAGTTATTTTTAGACATTATATCGGAAAAAGTCTTAAAAAATGACCCTGAAGTTAGCGGACAGCAGACAAAATAAAATTTCAGATAGGGATATCTACAAGCGAAATTAAGTTTTTCGAGTTTACCAAATTATAAATGGTTTGTCTTTGACTTACCTACAGATGATAATAAACAATTTTTTTTTTGCTAATAAAAAATTTTTTACATTAAAAATTAAATTTTGGGAAACTCTCACCGTGTTTCCTATCGTTTCATAAATATGAAATTTTCAAATTTAGTTTATTTTTAGATCCAAAAAAGATGATTTCAGTTAGTTTTTTAAATTTTGGCTTAGGTCATTCTGGGACGTATATCTGCGAGTAAAATGATTATTATTAAAAAAAAATAAAAGTCACCTTTTCGTCTTTGAAAAATCTAAAGATGATATTTTTTTGATTTTAAATTTGTTAGTTGGATCGTTAGATATCCTTAATTTTTTATTTTTTTGAAAATTTTGGTGCCGGATATCAAAGTAAAAAATAATCAAAATCAAAATTAAAAAACTGTCATGTTTTCATTTTTCACGAATCTAAAGATGATTGATCTCGGATTTTTTATTTTCTTATTTATTTCTTGAATATTCTTATAAAAAATAAATAAGAAAATAAAAAATCCGAGATCAATCATCTTTAGATTCGTGAAAAATGAAAACATGACAGTTTTTTAATTTTGATTTTGATTATTTTTTACTTTGATATCCGGCACCAAAATTTTCAAAAAAATAAAAAATTAAGGATATCTAACGATCCGACTAACAAATTTAAAATCAAAAAAACATCATCTTTAGATTTTTCAAAGACGAAAAGGTGACTTTTTTTTTTAATAATAATCATTTTACTCGCAGATATACGTCCCAGAATGACCTAAGCCAAAATTTAAAAAAACTAACTGAAATCATCTTTTTTGGATCTA
The DNA here is from genome assembly GCA_036924255.1 of Apodemia mormo. Taxonomy (NCBI): domain Eukaryota; kingdom Metazoa; phylum Arthropoda; class Insecta; order Lepidoptera; family Riodinidae; genus Apodemia; species Apodemia mormo. The sequence continues at coordinate 43,555,438 of JAUPFN010000001.1, read as the reverse complement.
AAAATAAACTAAATTTGAAAATTTCATATTTATGAAACGATAGGAAACACGGTGAGAGTTTCCCAAAATTTAATTTTTAATGTAAAAAATTTTTTATTAGCAAAAAAAAAATTGTTTATTATCATCTGTAGGTAAGTCAACGACAAACCATTTATAATTTGGTAAACTCGAAAAATTTAATTTCGCTTCTAGATATCCCTATCTGAAATTTTATTTTGTCTGCTGTCCGCTAACTTCAGGGTCATCTTAAAAATCAGATACTATCCATATTGTTCCTACAATACACTCTAAAATATAAATGGCATTAGAAATATTTAATTCCCTCTCAGATCCATTTAAGACATCGGATGTTAATTAATTGAAAAGTCTCGAAAAGAGATCTTAGTGTACTTAAACCTATTTCTAAGTTAGGCACGACTGAGGATATTGATATGCGTTATCATACGTTCAGTTTTACTCATAGCGCTGATAACCATTGATTAATGATATTTTATTACGCCTGAGGCTTGATATAAAGCCAAATTTAAACTAAAGGTTAAATAAATTTTAAGACCATATCATAACGTTTAAAATATAGTATTGACAAATTATCATATGGAGTGACTGGTTTCACGAGAGGCGTTTATACATTTCTTAATTTAATTGTAGGGTAATGTAATAATTTCTGTAATAAATTAAATCATGTAATAATTTTGCATGCAAAAGAAACTTTTTACAGTATATTTCGTGGAGTTTGCACACTAGATGTTATAATTGAAAGAGATGAGCACATTTCTACTACGCGGATGATCTACAAACGCCGTCTACTTGCACAAATTTAGTGCATTAGAGTATTAAATTTCACATGTTAATCCTAAAGCGAAACAAATTTTGACATGGCTAAATATTTTGTGTTTTAAAAATAACTTAAATCCTAAAATAGTTTGTTTAGAACTGAAATAAAATCGATTATAGGTGCAACTTTTTCATATATGTTTTTTAGGAACATGCTATGAAACATTATAAGTCTGCGCTCTCATCTTTTCAGCAGAAGCTCGTTTAGAGCGCATTTGTGTAATACTATATATAGATCATTGAATCGATCATAATGATAATGACACCAAAGAAATTATTTTACATAGTAGTCACTCGCGACTTCGTCCGCGTGATCAAAACACATTACTTCCGTTTGTTTAGTCGGGTAGTAGCCTATGTCACTCTGGGATAATATAGCTTTATAAAAGTGAAAGAACTTTGAAAATCAGTCAAGTAGTTTTTGAGTTAAATCGTTACAAACAATCAAATCTTTCCTCTTTATTAAAATAGATAGAAGAAGAAGGCCAATTTTGAGTAAATAATTTTTTTTAAATTATAAAACTTAGTTGCCGTGTCTAAGGCTTTGATTTGTTTTGACAAACATACGTGTGAAATTAAGACATATTTCGCAATAAAAAAATAAAATTACTAAAAGTTACACCGACAGCTATCTGGGAACGTGAGTTTGTCGTTATTGAATGTCCTTTAATATGATGTCCCTCATTGAATCAGTTACTCTGTACATTGAAAGGTATATAAGAATTTCATATCGTTAGGTGATATTTATGGGAAAAATTAGAGATGAGCTATGGGCACATTAATAGTTTTGCTCAATTTTATATCATACGGAAGTGAAATAAGGTTTAAGTTCCTGTGTATATTTGAGATTAAGGAAGGTTTCTTTACAATAAGCGCTCGTGAATTAAATAAACAAGAGAGATATATAGATCATCCTACATACAGTAGTGTTTTGATCTAATTTTACTCTAGGGTTTTCATTTTATTTAGATCGAGCAAAACTAGTACTAAAGACGGTCATGATCGTTTTTATGGATGTCTATGAAGCCTACAAGGTTCTTGGGGCGTGAGTGTTTTTTTTAAATTCCTTGTTTTTTTATGGTGCTGTATATTTTGTTGTATTAGTATTTTCAAGGCGATGACTATTTTGCAACACAGACTACTAATTTTACAACAAGAAAGGTTTCATCGGTAAAAATATTATTTGGTCAAATAAAACGTAAGGTTTCCTTATGTTTAGTTACTACATATTTGCGAACCAATTAATAGTTATTAGCTAATTAATTGAAAATATTTAGATGGCCAATTTAACACTGAACTGACCAGGTAAGAACTTTCAGCTAACTGTAAATATTTTAAAGCTGATCAATAATTTGTTTAGCTTACCAATTTATATTTTTTTCTTACCAATTAATGTTTAGGCAATCAATTAGTCATTTTAGATGACCAGTAAAGTATAATTACTGACTAGGTTTAAATTTTTGTATCGGAAATTAATAATACCGACAGAATTTGATCAGAGATCTTAAGTAATATATAAAACTAGTCACGTAAGTCAAAGAAAACCAAATTTATACAAAACATTGTTAATAAGATATTTATTTTTACTCTCGCGTATTTACTTTAGCTATTTGCTTTGGATGTTGCCTAGGAGAATGTTAGGCACAATCAAACGTAGTTTATATCTGTATATGTCATAGTATTTTGATGTATATTGAATATGAGGCATAGTTATGCTACATACTTGTTTTAACGATAAATTTTGTTTTTTGTATTAGAATGATGGATTTTTAAACGGTTATTGATTCGTTTATGTGATATGTTTGCTTTGAATTAACATAATATAAAGAGAAGAAATGTTTAATAGTTTATCCAAGAGAGGAAGAAGATAAACAAAATTGTTTAAAAAAAGAAAATGGTAAATTCAAAATATTGCTTGCAAAATTTGAATGATAGCTTTTAGGAAATATTTGTAATATTTTAACAAGTATATTTTTCTTATTTAATGAAAAAATATATATTTTTAATGTGATTCGAACGTTTTTTTATTAAAACAGAGGAGGATAAAATAAGTGCATAATTTACTAACATCAGAGATATTATAACAAAATTTCGTTGTTCATTTTTTATATTTAGCTATTTTAGTTAGATTTATTATTTTTGAAACAAAAATAAGGTAACTTATTTGATACTGAATATTGTTAATATGTATTCTATTTTATTATGCCAAATGATAAAAACTTTAACTTTAATCTATATATTGCTTGATTAATAAATCTATGTGAACTTTGTGCTTCTTTTAACACTGAAGCACAAAAGTAAATCATGTATATTAATTGCCTACATTTCGTATGAAATGTTTAAATTCGATTTATAAATACGGTTTCATACCATCATCGTTTATAATATAATTGTGACATTATATAACATAAAATATGAACTTCATATTCTTCATGTTGTGTAAGGTCACACTTATATTAAAACTAGAAATACACATATTGTATATATAGAAAGCAAGTTTTTTTTATTAATATTTAAGATTTTCTTGTTTACTCTAAACAATCTGTCATTTTTATATGCCATACATAAAATATTTATAAATTTTGATTATGTATTGGTTGCTTTTTGTCATAATGGCACAAAGGAGATCAGTGGCACGATTAATTATATGTATCTATCCTTGATATCGATATTATAGATATGAATAATTTTTAATATCATTGTTTTTTAGAAGTATTTATCACAAACTTACCTTACCTTCTTATCTCGTTATTTTTATGTGACTATTGAGTCATATATTATTACTTTCTTTTCTACGATTTTTTAAAATTCTATCGTTGTGAATGTGTCGTTCAGTGTGAGTCAAAATAATGAAATTATTAATGTAAGTGAATTTGAAATAACAATAACATCAAGAAGTGTTCATAGCCAAATGACGTCTACCTTTCAACGAGTGAGTGGATTCTGGATTGTTATTGTTAATTCATGTGTAGTAAATAATATTATAGTTGAAAAAAAAAAACAAAAAAAGTCTGATATGTTATAATAGGTTTTGATGACGACATACAATTTTCTAGCTTGAGAGTTAATTGGTTCAGAATATCTACTCGACAATTTTGTCTACTTGACACTACCACACTTGGTCAATTTCTTCAGCATGATAATAGATCGACATTTTGCACTGTTTGTTTGTTCAACCGAAGTCTTCAAATAGAACACAAAATATCCTAGAATTAGTGTAAAGACACTAATTCTAGGATATTTTATTGAAAAAAGTTTAAAGAAATATGTTCGTCCGGGCTCATTTGAATAGTATTGAAGAATAGATCAACTGTTGTTCTGCCAGCCAGGTCATAAAAGGCGATTTATTGGCTATGTGTGTCACTACCATCGTGACTACTTGGTAGTAGAGTTCCGCTCTTGTCCGGGTATTTGGTACCACCGCATTACCTATTCCTGTAATAACGTCAATGCTTCTCATCTTGCCTACAATATCATCAATCATGTCATGGCGTGGTCCGGTCTGGGGGTAAGGTAGTCGGTAGACTAATGAATGTTACATTGCCGTTCCGCCACACGAATAGCAACTCACCATTAACATCTTTGGTGTCTATTGGCAATGGTTTGTTTTTCCATCAGGAGAGTTACCTGCTTCTTTGCTATCTAATGATATAAAAACAAACATCATCTAAATAAAAAACAATTGGTAGTGTCGAGCTGGTTAAAAAGACGAGACGTCATCGTGATATCACCATTAACATTGAAATTTTTGAAAAATAATTTTTGATATCAAAAATCAAATAGCACAACTCTTAATAATGCACTCATGGAGTTTCATAAAACCTTGTCACTGTGCTAAAAAAGTGAGTCAATTCGACGCCTCCCGCGAATATTCCGGTAATAAGCTATTGCTGAGTTTTTTGTATTATGTGTTTTTCAACATTTATTCATAAACCTTGTGAATTTTTTCCGCAATTTTTCTATTGATATTTACAAAGATATGTAAAAACTATTTAACTTTATGCAAACGAATAATACGGTTTTAATATAATTTATACTCTCCATCGACGAAAAACATATCAAACTTTTGTAAGCAGGTGTATTTTGCCTCGATATAAGGACAGCTTAAAGAAATTTGCTTTCTTTTGAGATGCAAAACTATTCGAAAAGTATATATTAAAAAAACACTAGGTATTTTAATTTTGCTGAACAATTTGTATTTTTCTGTTATCGGAATATTCGCGGGGCGTCGAAATTAACTTGTATATGTAATTGAAACTTGCCCTCTGTAAAAAAATCTATTAAATCTTATTTGTTTGGGAGCTGTATATGTTTACTTCTATTATGAAAAATTAGTCTGTGTTTTTGCAAGTCTTAATAAAAGAATACGTTTGCTAGAATTGCAAAAGAAAAACCAAATAAGCTTACTTTATTACGTTAAATATATACAAATCTCCGTCCACACACAATATTTTGTCAAAATATTAACAATACAAATCTCAAATCTTATCAATATTACAAAATTCAATACAAATCTTGCTCTCAAAAAAAAAGTTGTACTTATTAATGTGTGCGTAAATTGTGTGTGTGACGCCTATTGCAGTAGTGTTGCCAATTAAAAAGCTTTGGGTGTTTGTTACTAAGGTGTATGTGAACTTGTTAAACATTGTTCTTTGTGATGCTTCTATTTATATTGTTTATACAAATATATAGAAAGTTTAAAAAATTGTTTTATTTGTCGCTTTAATTCTAAGGACTAAAAAATGCCATACTATTTTTTATTAAAAAATGTAAAAATATACTCATAAGTAAGTTTAAGTAAATACTTTCTGAAGTAGCTTTAAACTAACTTTTCCGCCGTGTTGGTCCCGGCCTCCTTTGAAGAATAGGCCAACTGCTGTTCTGCCAGGCAGGTCGTAAAAGGCGACCGATTGGCTATCGAGTCACTACCATCGTGGCAACTAGGTGGTAGAGTTCTGCATTGTCTCGCCCGGGTCTGGTACCACCGCCTTACCTATTCCTGCCGCAATAGCGTCAGTGCTTGTCGCTGTCGTGTTCCGGTTTGGAGGGTAAGGTAGCCGGTAAACTTATGCATGTGGCATTAGACCTCGCCACGAGATAGCATCGCACCATTAACATCTTTGGTGTCTATAGGCGATGGTTGACTCTTTCCATCAGGAGACCCATCTGCTTGTTTGCTATCTTATGATATAAAAAAAAAAACTACTTTAGAAAGAATTTTCTCAGCGCTTGCCCTTTGGTAGAGTGAGAGAGAGCGGTCTCCAGGCGGTAGGGTAGGTGGTAAAAGTGCTAAATTGCTAAATCTAAGAAATAATTTAAAACGAATAATTAAATTTTGATAACGCTGTTACAGAAGCACTACGGCTTCCTGCGGGTAGATATGTAAGGCGGAATACACTTCGCACACTGAGAATAAATTCCTCACTAACTCAATAAAGCATTTTTTTAGCAGAAGCACTAAAGCTCTGGTTTTCTCCAAAAGCGGTGCCTTCATTAAACGGATTATATATATATATATATATATATATATATATATATATATATATATATATATATATATATATATATATATTACGTGTTACGTTGTTTCTCCGTTGTGGATTCCTAAACTACTGAACCGATTTCAATGAAATTTTGTAGATATATATTTGGCTATCTGCTTGTTTGCCATCTAATGATATAAAAAAAAACAATTTAGGGGAAAATTATTGGGACTCCTAGCACAGTATTGAAAGCTTACTAGGAGCCAAAGAGTCATTGATATATAAAAACCCAAGATACACAACCAGTGTCTCAAAAACGTCCTCTAAGAATGGGCGCACAATTTAAAATTGTGCACTCACTTCAAATAGAATCCCGTCGCTCACGTCACTGCCCGCACGTCAAAAATACAGAATTGTTCTCTGATAAATTGTAAAATACAACATCATGAACGTTAAAAAAATATAAGATATTGTATTTTCGGTAAGTATAAGAGTTTATCGATTTATTTTTGTTGTTTATGTGACTAAATATAGGGTGTAATGTATGATTTTCATTTTGTCTTAAAAATTTACTCGACGCTCCAAATATAATACGACAAAATTTCAGTGGTAACTTTTTCAGTAAAAGGACAATGCATTACAACCTCCTTTTAATTTAGTCGAATAAAAAAAATGATCCTGTTATTATTAGTGGAGTCGATTTTTTTTCATTAATAAGTTATTTTTTTTATTAAGAAGTTTATTTCTTTCTAAATTACTAATTTTGAATACCTTTTATAGTTGTTAACCAACTGCCAAAAGTGAAGAGGACATCAATTTGACAATTTTAAAATGTTTGATTAGTATATTTAGTTTATTAGCATCGAATTTTGTTCTGTTTACACGTGTTGTTGATAACGCTTTCTTAAGTGGAAGGAACAGGTTGCATTAAGAATGTTTTTTTTTTTTTTAATTTAATAATTTAATTTTAATAAAATGTTTTTGATTGCGAATATCTTATACTATACATATTACAAATGTTAAAGTTTGTATGTTTGGATATTTAATAATCAATCACGTAAAAATGACTGTACCAATTTGGATTTGGACTCGGTTATAAGATGACCTGGAATAGCACAAAGAATTCTTTTATCCTAATGGAGAGGTCTGCAGCTAGTCTCGTATAAATTTTAAGTGACTGTTTATATGTACGAGTTGTTTTATTTGCATACTAGCTGTTAGCCGCGGCTTTGCTCGCGCATATTTATTTTAGAACTTATTTAACCTTTATTTTATTAAAAATCTCTACATTGCCGGGTGGGCCGCTAGTACTTTAAAATAAAATAATATTTACATATACATTTTAATTATTTATATATGACATTTTTGTTATTAAAATTCAAGTAAAAAACGTAAGACCTCAACTTCCTATAACTTCTAAATTTTCTATACCTAATATCATAACTAACTATACCTCAAACTAAAAATACCTATTAGTAGCACACCTATCGAACAAACTAACGTAATTATAAATGAAATTTATGATTAACAGGAAATATCTAATCTAAAATTACCTTTCGCAATAATATTATATGTACTAAACTATACTCCAAACTAAATATACGTATCTATTAGGATTGCATGCAAATAAAATATATTCTATTCTATTCTATTGCTATGTATGTAACACACCTATGTAACCAACTAATGTAACCATATTAAAAAAAATCTGTAAGCTGGTCGACCCTACAGGTCACCTGAAACTTCCCTCTAAATTGAGGTATTTTAAGCTCAAAGAAAAAAACTATGCCTAAACATAGAGTTTTGAGGTCGAAAAGTTCAAAAATTCTAAGTTTTTTTTAAAATGATACTTCAGTAGTATTCAGTATTTGAAAAGATGTATATTTTTTCAAAATGATCAACGAGTTTGATCTTCCGAATAACATTGAACGCAATTTTTTAGTCTAAATTGTTTTATTAGGTTAAAAATGTCGAAAACATGTAAAAAAAAGCTTTTTTCAAAAATTTTCGTCATTGATAAATCCCAAACGAAACAACCGATTTTAATTGCTTTTTAATAACAACTATAAGTCTTGCGCTTCAGGTTGAATATGCAAAAACTTGTTTTTGCCATTACTATAAACTTATTAGACTAATTAACGACAGTTTTAGTTTTGTTCGGGACTGTAGTGTCTTGGGTTTTTTATATCAATGCAAAGAGTATATAATCACTACATTTTATTAGGAGCTGTAAAACTTGATACCTTTGCGTAACTGATAAAATAAACTTGAATCAAAGTGGACACATCTGATATTGATTGGAGTACTTTTTATAATTTGAATTGCATTTATGGTAAGGTTCAGTACTTTACATCAACCACTAAGAGCGGAAATACACATGCTACGTAGTAGCTCGAAAGCAAAGCATATAAGTAGCACACTACCCGCAAGCCGGTTTAAACTATATGACAAGCATGCTCCAGTCAGGTTTCTCAAGATGACAAGTCTGACTGAAGCATGTTCAATTAAAGACGACTTCTTTTCTAAGATTCCTTGTCTTGGGGTTAACATATTCGACGCAGATCACAAATGTCGGGCAAAAGTGTTATTGAGTTATATAGTATTATTTCGAGGGTTTTCTCGAAAATCAGAATCTGAATAACAGGTCGTTTTGTGGTGATGGTGATATTAGCACCGTGTCTCCTATCCTACCCTACCTACCATACTTCTTAATATTTAAAACCTATTTTCTGATTTCATAAAAAAATTTCTTTAAAAGACGTCGGGGTATATATATTCAAGCCAGACGCCTTACGGAATAAGTAGAGAGCACAAAGTACCAGTATAAACGAATACTCGAGGAGGAACTTTATAAGACAGCAAAGAAGCAGATGGCTCTCCTGATGGAAAGAGAAAACATTCGCCTATAGACACCATAGATGTTAAATGACGCGTTGCTATCTTTATGGCCGGGTCTTAGTGCCACATGTATAAGTTCCACAAGCTATCTTACTCTCCGAACCGTCTCTCCAACACGACAGTGACAAACATTGACGATATTAAGGCGCTATTAGTTAAGACGGTAGTGCCAGACCCGGAGGAGACGTTGCAGAACTCCAGGTGGTAGAGTAGTCAAGATGATAGTGGTAAGTTCAAGTTTACGTATAGAATTATAAGTAAAAGACACTGAATCACAAAGCTACCTGCAGTAGGAAACTGTGCAGTATTTCTGAAGCCAATAAAAAAAATATCTCGTTATGTAAAAGTTTGCGGTCGTAATCGTGCCAGATCCATACATTCAGACAAACGAACAGACTCGGAATTTTTTATTAATCCTTTTTTTCCATTAAATATAAGAAACGTCTTTTAGAAATATCAAATGAGGGTTTTATTTTACTTTTTATAGTATCTGCACGCATACGAGCAAGTGAGCCACCGCATACAAAGCGGTTACTACTGCCCATGAACATTTGCAACACAAAACGTTAGTCGCCAATGTGATATTTTTTTATTATCGATAGGGAAGCGCTTGACAACGATCTCGCCTGATGGTAAGCTAAGATGAGGTCTAAGATGGAACGCACTTCCCTAGAAGGTACGTGTTCACTCTTCTCTTGAAGATCCCCAGATTGTATTTGTCGAGGAACACAGACTCAGGAAGCATGTTCCAGTCCCTTGCAGTTCGAATGAAGAATGTGGAATATCAACATTGGATTTTCTTAAAGCCTCTGTCTTATCTTTGTTTATTTTTGTTGGTAGTCTTCCATTTTATCTTTTCCGGTATTACTTGGGATTCAGCTACAGTTATTCTCAAAACATGCCCCTGTCTCTATGAGTTTTTCTCAGAAAGTTTGAAGTTACAATTTTTGACAAGTCTAGGCGGTAAATTCTTGGTTATTAAAAATTCCACAAGGGAACCGGGCGTGATGATGATACTACATTTATTATGTAAATGACGTAAAAATTATGAAACTATAAATCTATAATGTATCTTCACGCCCATATCCCCGAAGGGGTAGGCAGAGGTACAACAAGTGCACCCACGATTAGCCGAAGATACTTGGTCCCACAATGTGATAGGTGGCAAGCCTATCGCCAACCGGGCATTTCCAATCCCGGGTAACTTTGTGTTTCTCAGAAAACTGAAAAAACACTTTTTTTTATGTGCCCGACTTCCCGGATCGAACCCGGGACCTCATGTGGTCAACGCCAACGCTGGACCACTAGACCACAGAGGCGATATGTAAATCTATATATTACTAATAGTGGAGTGCCTGGGGGTTTTCACCTCGGATTAGAGTTATAGTGAATTAATTAATATGATCGATGTGGGATATTGTTTTTTAAACTATAAATTGCAATGTTTACCCAAAATTTTTTTGTGCACTCCATTGTTTCATTGTTTAAACAAATTATTATGAAAAATTAATGTTTGACCATATATTTTCACTTTAAACAGTATTTTTTTTTATTTATATGTTAAATCTTACATGAGTAAACATATAAGAACATTTTTCAAAGATACCTGTGTATAAAAATAGCAGTAGGGATTTTGAACAGGTAGAAAAACGTGGAGGAGAGAAGGGAGCGACAGCTGCTATGTACAATGGAATTTCTCGGCTACTTTAGTTGCAAGTAATACGTGTTCTGTGAATATTGTGCTTCTATAACAGTGAAAATTTGGGTTTTTAGTGAAAAATTCTTGTATATTTTTGTACTGGAAGGTGTATTGAAGACGACGTTTTTATATTGAACTAGCTGACCCGCGCAGCTTCGCCCTTGCGTATATTAATAAGTCGTCCAAATAGCTTTTAATAAAAATTTCATCCCCTATTTTTTTTCTATTTAAGTCCTCCAGGGACTTTTGAAAAAAATTAGCCTATGTTTGACCCCGGATCTTCAACTATACCCATGCCAAATTTCATGAAAATCAGTCCAGCGGTTTAGCCGTGAAAGTGTAACAGACAGACAGGCTTTCGCATTTATAATATTAGTATGGAATGATTTGTCAATAGTTTTTTTATCACACATCAAAGTTCTATGTACGCAACGAAAATAGAATTAAGTCGAAAAGATTTTAGAGCGATGATTTTTAATGATTTTAAAAGTTCTCTTTCTCCGCAAGACTGTGCTACTCGTCTTCAAAATGCTTTTGGGAGAGAAGCACCTTATTTGAGCACCGTGAGGCGATGGTTCGCTGAATTTAAGAGAGGTCGAGTTTCTTTACATGACGAATTTCGTGAAGGGCGGACTTCAACTACCATCAACGAAAATAATGTGGCTACCGTTAAGCGGTTAATTGAAGAAAACCCCCGGATTACCTATGAGACAATTCGAGGACTATTGGGGATAGGTAAACGTAACGTAAACGTAACGTCAACGTACCGTAAACGTAACGTAGACGTAACGTAAACGTAACGTAGACGTAACGTAAACGTAACGTAGACGTAACGTAAACGTAACGTAGACGTAACGTAAACGTAAAATAGACGTAACGTAAACGTAACGTAGACGTAACGTAAACGTAACGTAGACGTAACGTAACGTAGACGTAACGTAAATGCAACGTAGACGTAACGTAAACGTAACGTAAACGAAACGTAGACATAACGTAAACGTAAAGTAGACGTAACGTAAACGTAACGTAGACATAACGTAAACGTAACGTAGACGTAACGTGAATGTAACGTGAACGTAACGTAAACGTAACGTGAACGTAACGTAAGCGTAACGTGAACGTAACGTAAACGTAACGTGAACGTAACGTAAACGAAACGTGCACGTAACGTAAACTTAACGTGCACGTAACGTATACGTAACGTGAACGTAACGTATACGTAACGTGAACGTAACGTGAACGTAACGTGAACGTAACGTGATCGTAACGTGAACGTAACGTGAACGTAACGTGAACGTAACGTGAACGTAACGTAAACGTAACGTGAACGTAACGTAAACGTAACGTATCGTAACGTAAACGTAACGTAACGTAACGTAAACGTAACGTGACCGTAACGTAGACGTAACGTGAACGTAACGTAGACGTAACGTGAACGTAACGTAGACGTAACGTGAACGTAACGTAGACGTAACGTGAACGTAACGTAGACGTAACGTAGACGTAACGTGAACGTAACGTAAACGTAACGTGAACGTAACGTAGACGTAACGTGAATGTAACGTAAGCGTAACGTATGCGTACCGTAAACGTAACGTAAGCGTACCGTAAACGTAACGTAACGTGAATGTAACGTGAACGTAACGTAAGCGTAACGTGAACGTAACGTGAACGTAACGTGAACGTAACGTGAACGTAACGTAATCGTAACGTGAACGTAACGTAAACGTAACGTGTCGTAACGTAAACGTAACGTAACGTAAACGTAACGTGATCGTAACGTAGACGTAACGTGAACGTAACGTAGACGTAACGTGAACGTAACGTAGACGTAACGTGAACGTAACGTAGACGTAACGGAGACGTAACGTGAACGTAACGTAAACGTAACGTGAACGTAACGTAGACGTAACGTGAATGTAACGTAAGCGTAACGTATGCGTACCGTAAACGTAACGTAAGCGTACCGTAAACGTAACGTAACGTGAATGTAACGTGAACGTAACGTGAATGTAACGTGAACGTAACGTAAACGTAACGTGAACGTAACGTAAACGTAACGTGCACGTAACGTAAACGTAACGTGCACGTAACGTAAACGTAACGTGAACGTAACGTAAAAATAACGTGAACGTAACGTGAACGTAACGTGAACGTCACGTGAACGTAACGTGAACGTAACGTAAACGTAACGTGAACGTAACGTAAACGTAACGTAACGTAAACGTAACGTGAACGTAACGTAGACGTAACGTGAACGTAACGTAGACGTAACGTGAACGTAACTTAAACGTAACGTAACGTAACGTAAACGTAACGTAACGTAAACGTAACGTGAACGTAACGTAGACGTAACGTGAACGTAACGTAGACGTAACGTGAACGTAACGTAGACGTAATGTGAACGTAACGTAGACGTAACGTGAACGTTACGTAGACGTAACGTGAACGTAACGTAGACGTAACGTGAACGTAACGTAGACGTAACGTGAACGTAACGTAAGCGTAACGTATGCGTACCGTAAGCGTACCGTAAACGTAACATAAGCGTAACGTAGACGTAACGTGAACGTAACGTAGACGTAACGTGAACGTAACGTAAACGTAACGTAAACGTAACGTAAACGTAACGTAAACGTAACGTAAACGTAACGTAAACGTAACGTAAACGTAACGTAAACGTAACGTAAACGTAACGTAAACGTAACGTAAACGTAACGTAAACGTAACGTAAACGTAACGTAAACGTAACGTAAACGTAACGTAAACGTAACGTAAACGTAACGTAAACGTAACGTAAACGTAACGTAAACGTAACGTAAACGTAACGTAAACGTAACGTAAAGGTAACGTAAACGTAACGTAAACGTAGCGTAAACGTAGCGTAAACGTAGCGTAAACGTAGCGTAAACGTAGCGTAAACGTAGCGTAAACGTAACGTAAACGTAACGTAAACCGTAGCGTAAACGTAACGTAAACGTAACGTAAACGTAACGTAAACGTAGCGTAAACGTAGCGTAAACGTAGCGTAAACGTAACGTAAACGTAACGTAAACCGTAGCGTAAACGTAACGTAAACGTAACGTAAACGTAACGTAAACGTAGCGTAAACGTAGCGTAAACGTAGCGTAAACGTAGCGTAAACGTAGCGTAAACGTAGCGTAAACGTAGCGTAAACGTAACGTAAACGTAACGTAAACGTAACGTAAACGTAACGTAAACGTAACGTAAACGTAACGTAAACGTAACGTAAACGTAACGTAAACGTAACGTAAACGTAACGTAAACGTAACGTAAACGCAACGTAAACGCAACGTAAACGTAACGTAAACGTAACGTAAACGTAACGTAAACGTAACGTAAACGTAACGTAAACGTAACGTAAACGTAACGTAAACGTAACGTAAACGTAACGTAAACGTAACGTAAACGTAACGTAAACGTAACGTAAACGTAACGTAAACGTAACGTAAACGTAACGTAAACGTAACGTAAACGTAACGTAAACGTAACGTAAACGTAACGTAAACGTAACGTAAACGTAACATAAACGTAACGTAAACGTAACGTACACGTAACGTAAACGTAACGTAACGTAAACGTAACGTAAACGTAACGTAAACGTAACGTAAACGTAACGTAAACGTAACGTAAACGTTTTTTTTATTGAAAATATTACTATGCAACCCACCAGTAGTGTCAGGAATTAGTCATTTTAAAGCTGCAAGCATTTCCAGGCCAAGTTCCTTACAAGTGGCGAATATAGTCTTTGAAAAATGTTCCTATATGTTCTATGTTCTTTACATGACGAATTTCGTGAAGGGCGGCCTTCAACAACCGTCAACGAAAATAATGTGGCTACTGATAAGCGGTTAATTGAAGAAAACCCCCGGATTACCTATGAGACAATTCGAGGACTATTGGGGATTGATACGAGCTAAATTCTGATCGCGTTTTTTTTCTCAGCTACGGGTTCCATCTGTACAATTCCACTTGAAGATCAAAATAGTGTTAATGCCGAGTGGTATTTTACAATTTGTTTACCCAGGGTGTTAGAAAAAGTTCGCGAAAAACGACCCAAAACCCGGGACTTCACGTGGCCAACGCCAACGCCAGACCACTAGACCACAGAGCTTTTCTTTTTCTTCTTTCCTACTTTCCCACTTCCCAGGTCGGAGAACATAAAAAAAGCGTTTTTTCGGTTTTCTAATTAACACAAAGTTTGCCGGGATTGGAAAGTGCCCGGTTGTCGATAGGCTTATTTCTGGGACCAAGTATCTTCGGCTAATCGTGAATGTGGTACCGCTGCCTACCCCTTCGGGAATACGGGCGTGAATGTACATACCTACTCTACACTTACCTTACTTCCCAACCACCCTTGTCATCCTACAATGATTGCATTAGATAGGTAGGGTGGAAAGATTTAGCAGGAAGGACCTACCCAAATCTTTCCACCGACCCCTATTTAATGTAAACGTAACGTAAACCTAACGTAAACGTAACGTAAACGTAACGTAAACCTAACGTAAACGTAACGTAAACCTAACGTAAACGTAACGTAAACGTAACGTAAACGTAACGTAAACGTAACGTAAACGTAACGTAAACGTAACGTAAACGTAACGTAAACGTAACGTAAACGTAACGTAAACGTAACGTAAACGTAACGTAAACGTAACGTAAACGTAACGTAAACCTAACGTAAACGTAACGTAAACCTAACGTAAACGTAACGTAGACGTAACGTAAACGTAACGTAGACGTAACGTAAACGTAACGTAGACGTAACGTAAACGTAACGTAGACGTAACGTAAACGTAACGTAGACGTAACGTAAACGTAACGTAGACGTAACGTAAACGTAACGTAGACGTAACGTAAACGTAACGTAGACGTAACGTAAACGTAACGTAAACGTAACGTAAACGTAACGTAGACGTAACGTAAACGTAACGTAGACGTAACGTAAACGTAACGTAGACGTAACGTAAACGTAACGTAGACGTAACGTAAACGTAACGTAGACGTAACGTAAACGTAACGTAGACGTAACGTAAACGTAACGTAAACGTAACGTAAACGTAACGTAAACGTAACGTAGACGTAACGTAAACGTAACGTAAACGTAACGTAAACGTAACGTAAACGTAACGTAAACGTAACGTAGAAGTAACGTAAACGTAACGTAGAAGTAACGTAAACGTAACGTAGACGTAACGTAAACGTAACGTAAACGTAACGTAACGTAAACGTAACGTAAACGTAACGTAAACGTAACGTAAACGTAACGTAAACGTAACGTAAACGTAACGTAAACGTAACGTAAACGTAACGTAAACGTAACGTAAACGTAACGTAAACGTAACGTAAACGTAACGTAAACGTAACGTAAACGTAACGTAAACGTAACGTAAACGTAACGTAAACGTAACATAAACGTAACGTAAACGTAACGTACACGTAACGTAAACGTAACGTAACGTAAACGTAACGTAAACGTAACGTAAACGTTTTTTTTATTGAAAATATTACTATGCAACCCACCAGTAGTGTCAGGAATTAGTCATTTTAAAGCTGCAAGCATTTCCAGGCCAAGTTCCTTACAAGTGGCGAATATAGTCTTTGAAAAATGTTCCTTTATGTCTATTATGTCTTTGAAAAATGTTCCTATATGTTCTATGTTCTTTACATGACGAATTTCGTGAAGGGCGGCCTTCAACAACCGTCAACGAAAATAATGTGGCTACTGATAAGCGGTTAATTGAAGAAAACCCCCGGATTACCTATGAGACAATTCGAGGACTATTGGGGATTGATACGAGCTAAATTCAGAAAATTTCACACGAAGAATTGAAAGTTCGGAAACTTTGTTGTCGTTGGATCCCTCATGAATTGACAGCGGAGCAAAAGCAGGCTGACGTGGAATGGTGCTCACAGATGCTACTAGTACGACCACGGACATTCTAATGCTGTTTATGACATCGTCACAAGAGACGAAACGTGGATTTCTTGTTTTGAACCCGAATAAAACAGCAATCTTGTGATTGGGTGTTTGAAAATGAAAACAGGCCAACAAAAGTGAGACAGGCGAGAAACTTTGGTAAAATAAGGAACTTCGTTCCAAAACTGATCGCGTTTTTTTTCTCAGCTACGGGTTCCATCTGTACAATTCCACTTGAAGATCAAAATAGTGTTAATGCCGAGTGGTATTTTACAATTTGTTTACCCAGGGTGTTAGAAAAAGTTCGCGAAAAACGACCCAAAACCCGGGACTTCACGTGGCCAACGCCAACGCCAGACCACTAGACCACAGAGCTTTTCTTTTTCTTCTTTCCTACTTTCCCACTTCCCAGGTCGGAGAACATAAAAAAAGCGTTTTTTCGGTTTTCTAATTAACACAAAGTTTGCCGGGATTGGAAAGTGCCCGGTTGTCGATAGGCTTATTTCTGGGACCAAGTATCTTCGGCTAATCGTGAATGTGGTACCGCTGCCTACCCCTTCGGGAATACGGGCGTGAATGTACATACCTACTCTACACTTACCTTACTTCCCAACCACCCTTGTCATCCTACAATGATTGCATTAGATAGGTAGGGTGGAAAGATTTAGCAGGAAGGACCTACCCAAATCTTTCCACCGACCCCTATTTAATGTAAACGTAACGTAAACGTAAGATAAACGTAAGGTAAACGTAAGGTAAACGTTAGGTAAACGTAACGTAAACGTAACGTAAACGTAACGTTAACGTAACGTAAACGTAACGTAAACGTAACGTAAACGTAACGTAAACGTAACGTAAACCTAACGTAAACGTAACGTAAACGTAACGTAAACCTAACGTAAACGTAACGTAAACCTAACGTAAACGTAACGTAGACGTAACGTAAACGTAACGTAGACGTAACGTAAACGTAACGTAGACGTAACGTAAACGTAACGTAGACGTAACGTAAACGTAACGTAGACGTAACGTAAACGTAACGTAGACGTAACGTAAACGTAACGTAGACGTAACGTAAACGTAACGTAGACGTAACGTAAACGTAACGTAGACGTAACGTAAACGTAACGTAGACGTAACGTAAACGTAACGTAGACGTAACGTAAACGTAACGTAGACGTAACGTAAACGTAACGTAGACGTAACGTAAACGTAACGTAGACGTAACGTAAACGTAACGTAGACGTAACGTAAACGTAACGTAGACGTAACGTAAACGTAACGTAGACGTAACGTAAACGTAACGTAGACGTAACGTAAACGTAACGTAGAAGTAACGTAAACGTAACGTAGACGTAACGTAAACGTAACGTAGACGTAACGTAAACGTAACGTAAACGTAACGTAAACGTAACGTAAACGTAACGTAAACGTAACGTAAACGTAACGTAAACGTAACGTAAACGTAACGTAAACGTAACGTAAACGTAACGTAAACGTAACGTAAACGTAACGTAAACGTAACGTAAACGTAACGTAAACGTAACGTAAACGTAACGTAAACGTAACGTAAACGTAACGTAAACGTAACGTAAACGTAACGTAAACGTAACGTAAACGTAACGTAAACGTAACGTAAACGTAACGTAAACGTAACGTAAACGTAACGTAAACGTAACGTACACGTAACGTAAACGTAACGTAACGTAAACGTAACGTAAACGTAACGTAAACGTTTTTTTTATTGAAAATATTACTATGCAACCCACCAGTAGTGTCAGGAATTAGTCATTTTAAAGCTGCAAGCATTTCCAGGCCAAGTTCCTTACAAGTGGCGAATATAGTCTTTGAAAAATGTTCCTTTATGTCTACTATGTCTTTGAAAAATGTTCCTATATGTTCTATGTTCTTTACATGACGAATTTCGTGAAGGGCGGCCTTCAACAACCGTCAACGAAAATAATGTGGCTACTGATAAGCGGTTAATTGAAGAAAACCCCCGGATTACCTATGAGACAATTCGAGGACTATTGGGGATTGATACGAGCTAAATTCAGAAAATTTCACACGAAGAATTGAAAGTTCGGAAACTTTGTTGTCGTTGGATCCCTCATGAATTGACAGCGGAGCAAAAGCAGGCTGACGTGGAATGGTGCTCACAGATGCTACTAGTACGACCACGGACATTCTAATGCTGTTTATGACATCGTCACAAGAGACGAAACGTGGATTTCTTGTTTTGAACCCGAATAAAACAGCAATCTTGTGATTGGGTGTTTGAAAATGAAAACAGGCCAACAAAAGTGAGACAGGCGAGAAACTTTGGTAAAATAAGGAACTTCGTTCCAAAACTGATCGCGTTTTTTTTCTCAGCTACGGGTTCCATCTGTACAATTCCACTTGAAGATCAAAATAGTGTTAATGCCGAGTGGTATTTTACAATTTGTTTACCCAGGGTGTTAGAAAAAGTTCGCGAAAAACGACCCAAAACCCGGGACTTCACGTGGCCAACGCCAACGCCAGACCACTAGACCACAGAGCTTTTCTTTTTCTTCTTTCCTACTTTCCCACTTCCCAGGTCGGAGAACATAAAAAAAGCGTTTTTTCGGTTTTCTAATTAACACAAAGTTTGCCGGGATTGGAAAGTGCCCGGTTGTCGATAGGCTTATTTCTGGGACCAAGTATCTTCGGCTAATCGTGAATGTGGTACCGCTGCCTACCCCTTCGGGAATACGGGCGTGAATGTACATACCTACTCTACACTTACCTTACTTCCCAACCACCCTTGTCATCCTACAATGATTGCATTAGATAGGTAGGGTGGAAAGATTTAGCAGGAAGGACCTACCCAAATCTTTCCACCGACCCCTATTTAATGTAAACGTAACGTAAACGTAAGATAAACGTAAGGTAAACGTAAGGTAAACGTTAGGTAAACGTAACGTAAACGTAACGTAAACGTAACGTAAACGTAACGTTAACGTAACGTAAACGTAAACGTAACGTAAACGTAACGTAAACCTAACGTAAACGTAACGTAAACGTAACGTAAACCTAACGTAAACGTAACGTAAACCTAACGTAAACGTAACGTAGACGTAACGTAAACGTAACGTAGACGTAACGTAAACGTAACGTAGACGTAACGTAAACGTAACGTAGACGTAACGTAAACGTAACGTAGACGTAACGTAAACGTAACGTAGACGTAACGTAAACGTAACGTAGACGTAACGTAAACGTAACGTAAACGTAACGTAGACGTAACGTAAACGTAACGTAGACGTAACGTAAACGTAACGTAGACGTAACGTAAACGTAACGTAGACGTAACGTAAACGTAACGTAGACGTAACGTAAACGTAACGTAGACGTAACGTAAACGTAACGTAGACGTAACGTAAACGTAACGTAGACGTAACGTAAACGTAACGTAGACGTAACGTAAACGTAACGTAGACGTAACGTAAACGTAACGTAGACGTAACGTAAACGTAACGTAAACGTAACGTAAACGTAACGTAGACGTAACGTAAACGTAACGTAGACGTAACGTAAACGTAACGTGAACGTAACGTGAACGTAACGTGAACGTAACGTGAACGTAACGTGAACGTAACGTGAACGTAACGTGAACGTAACGTGAACGTAACGTGAACGTAACGTGAACGTAACGTGAACGTAACGTGAACGTAACGTGAACGTAACGTGAACGTAACGTGAACGTAACGTGAACGTAACGTGAACGTAATCGTAACGTAAACGTAACGTAAACGTAACGTAAACGTAACGTAAACGTAACGTAAACGTAACGTAAACGTAACGTAATCGTAACGTAAACGTAACGTAAACGTAACGTAAACGTAACGTAAACGTAACGTAAACGTAACGTAAACGTAACGTAAACGTAACGTAAACGTAACGTAAACGTAACTTAAACGTAACGTAAACGTAACGTAACGTAAACGTAACGTAAACGTAACGTAAACGTAACGTAAACGTAGCGTAAACGTAACGTAGAACGTAGATAAATAAAAATTAATACGTAGACTAAAAAAAATAAAACTAAAATATTTTGCGATTTCGGTTATCTAAATAAACTAACTGCATAAATAACTTTGTAATCCATGTAATTATATATATTTATATGGGATTACAAAGTTATTTATGCAGTTGGTGTATTTAGAAAACTGGACTGAAATTGTAAAATATTTTAGTTTTTCCTTAACTTATACTCTAAAAACTATTTGTTTTCTAAGTTTGAAGCTTCTGCGTCTGCTAGAAATGCCTCGGATTTTGATGATCGGCCAGCAGTCACTCAGTGACAAAATTAAGAAACTTTGAATAGCTCTATTTTTTAAACTCTTGATTCAAATTGAATGAAATTTAAAATATGCCGTATATACAATGCCTTCTTGGTTACTGAAAGTTCATGATTCTGGTTTCATCCACAACGAAGTGTTGGCGGATGTCGAAAATTGTCTGAACTACTTCGAGAAAAGGATGGTACGGCCGTGCTGCTTGTTTGTTCGATTTGTTCGACTTGGCGGGGGCATTACCGTGCCCCCGGATAAACGTTCCTATTTAAATTACTGAAGCATTATGCGTAATAACTGTCACAACTAAAACCATCGGTTAAATCACACCCTAAAAAGAGGATAAACTCAATTGGCATTGTGTCAAATCACGCCATTTGTATGTGGATGCTGCATAACTACTTATATTATTAGATACCTACGTTGGTTTATATCATGTAAACTCTCAATGGGTTACCTACGTAAAACGTGGCGTGTATTACAACTAGATATCAATATCACTCATGAGTTTCGAATTTGTATTCCAACAGTATCAGTCAAAGTATAAGAAGGTTTATGCGCTGTGTACTGACACCGCTCCAATTCAATTTGAAAAATATGTGAACTGATTGACCCCGCAGGCCATCTCTAAAATTTCCCGCTAAATTGAAGTATTTTAAGCGCAAAGGAACAAACGGTGTAATTTTTTTAGAGTTCAAAAATCTAAATTTTGTTGTGGCAGTAATTTAATTTTTGGAAAGCTTTAGGTAGGTATATTTTGGGCACGATGATCGATTTTGGTCTTTCGATTGGCACTTAACGCAATGTTTGACGTCATTGTGTGTTTTTAGGACCTCTAAACATGGAGATCTGGTGAAAACTCGATTTTCGAAAATCGGGCGAAAATTAAATATTTAATCACATGTTACATACTTACTTGACGTGTTTTAGTCGTTACAGAATAAAAATATCTATGACATACAATACAATATGAATATTATTTTCTTTACGGTTAAAGTCAGTTGTCGTCAAACTTGAGATTTTATTGTTTAGTCTATCGTTAGTATTTGTTAAACCCCGTTGTTAAACCTTCTGAACCAAGAACATAAACGTTGGTATTCCATTATAGTCTTATTTCCCTTTTTGATTATTATTTATATTTTACTAGCTGCAGCGTGCTGTCCGCAGTATTATACGTTTTTGGAGAATCCCGCGGGAACAACTCATTTAGCCTATGCGCTATTCCAGGTCATCTAACTGTGTGCCAAATTTCATCCAAATCCGTTCAGTACTTTTAGCGTGATTGAGTAACAATCGTCCATCCATCCAAACATCCATCTATCCAAACTTTCGCATTTATAATATTAATATAGATTGATTCAGGCATAACTTTGCGGAAATCTACAATTCAAAGATAACAAAAGTAACTGTAGTCATATTGGGGACTCTGCTTATGTATGTTCACGTCGGAGATTGAATCCGTGCTCCATCCCAATCGACATTCTTAGGGGGGTAAACACTCCACCAACGAAGTGGTCCAAGATGGAGCTTGGCTTTATTCGATTAGCTTGGTGGTGGCGCCACTAGGCAAACGTAAAAATATCAGCTGTATAATAAAATATGTAAATAATGTGAAAAAAGTGAAGTATATTTGTAGAAAGTAGTTGTAAACTGACTGTGACTTATGCTTAACCAGTGAAAGTGTTATCTGTGAAAAATATAGTGTTTTATTGTTAAAAAAATACAATAATAATCTCAAACTTTCAAACAATTTTAATTACTCTTAAACTAATAAAAATTAAAATATTGTGATTTCATCGAGACCAGCAAGTGACCAACAGTACCAGGTACAAAAGATAATGTTAAATACCACTTAAATAGAAGAAATCATAAAAATCCAATATTTGTTGTCGTTACGATATTTAAATTTTAACATACAATTACCTACACAGTACAATGTTGGACTTTGGAAATGGAACATGTAACGACATCTATTATAACATAAATAAATCACGTACTATAACTCAATAGTTTTGGATCTCGGTGCCTGAAGGGTATTATGATTTAAGGTCTAAATCACTAGATGGTGTACTTATAGTGTTCACAAGACACTTCTGATTAAATATATAAAAATAAGGCCCTGTTTACACGGACGACTTATTATTTCTATTATTTCTATTATCAAGATGAGTTTCAGCGAATATGTTACCTTCAGAGCCACACAAACACAACCAAAAAAACACAATAACTCTGATCTTTGTTTAGGAGAAAATATGAATGACACTATCAGTGACGAATTTCATAGCAATTCGAGTTTACCAAACCTATCTACTCTCGAAAATACAATGTTATTGGAATTAAAAAAACATATACAGAATTTAAAGTTAGAGCTGGAAATTGCGCATAACGAAGTGGACAAATTAAATGAAGAAAATCATATTCTTAAAAAGAAATTAGATACTAGGGAAACGGAAATAAAAATTTTGAAATCCACGGGGCTTTCGGAGCTTTCACTTAGTAATAGTTCGACGCCTTCTTTAAAGAAAAAGAAACGTGTTATGACTCAACATACGCCGATCAAAAATTTAACTCCTATAAGCTCGTATAAACAGAATATCATTAACAGTAAAACCTTATTATTATTAGGTAAGAATACAACTATTGATAAACAAACATCAACATCAGACAGTACATCTCCTCGCAAAACAAGTGAAAGCAAACCCGAAGATTGTAGTCAGAATCCGAACAATGTAAGACAGACACTAGAGGGCGTGCAAATGACCAACAGAGCAAAAATACTTATAATCGGAGACGAAAAAGTTAGTGGTTTATCAACATATCTATTAAATAGCAGAAAAAATAAATGGAACAACATGTATGAAATATTCTCTATGATAAAACCAAACGCTACTTGTGGGGAAATTTTTTCTTATTTTGATTCAACGTTGAAAAATGATCTGTCGCAAAATGATAAAGTTATATTGTCTTTCGGCTCGTGTGATAAGAACCCATATGAAATAATTAAACAACTTAGTGTGGTTCTGTATAAATTAAGAAAAGTCCAAGTTTTTATTATACCGGTGCTTTATAATTCTTTTATTAATGTGAATTTATTGAATGACTATATTTATTCTATTACTAAAACTTATAATAATTGTTATTTTATGTCAACACATACACAGAATAATATTTTTTCATCAATGTATAGACATAGATATTTAAAAACATTAGTTTATGCAATTAATATGTGGATAGATACAGACGACTATAATAAAAACTACATTAATAATATAATGTCTATAAGAAAAAAATACTTTGCCATGTCTAACGAAATAAATAGCAGTTCTTTACATAACACTAAATGTAGGAAGGGTACAATACCTTATTATTTTAGGTACCAAGCGAAATCATCTTCGACATCGAGACAAATTCCAGATATTAATAGTAATTTAAATTCAGCGCCTAAAAAAGGTACAATACCTTTCTATTTTAAAAATATCAGTGTAAGTAAAAAAACATTTTTTCGTTCATCCTCGTAAAAAAATTATTTGTTTATTACATCAAAACATTGCAGGACTTGTTAATAAAACCAATGCAATATATGTAGCTTTAGATCAATTAAAAAAAGCTCAAGTAGAGATAGACATATTATGTTTCACGGAGACTTTTGTCAGACAAGGTTCAGAATCAAATATTATTCTAAATGAGTACAATTTAGCTGCATGTTTCTGTCGTAAAGGTCAAAAACGAGGGGGGACATGTATACTGGTAAAAAAATACATAAAATTCACAACTTTGTATACATACAAACTTGAAATAGATAATATATTTGAGATATGTGGCATTGATTTAATAGGTTTAAATATCTTAGTTTTATGCCTGTATAGAACACCAAATAGCAACCCTGTAATTTTCTTAGAAAAACTTCAATCATTATTAAATTTATTAGTCAAGAACAATAAAAAGATTATACTTACCGGAGATTGGAATATAGATATATTAAAGAAAAATAAAATTTCTATAGAACTTCAAAGTATATTGAAAAATTTTAACATAGATATACATATTAAGACCCCAACCAGGAATAATTCTTGTATTGACCTAATAGCCAGTAACATATATAATGTACACTCTCAAGTCCACTATCTAGCACTTTCAGACCATGAAACGGGCCAAACAATTAAGTTTGAAATTAAGAAAAATCAAGACTATAGAGAACATTTTTTCGAATATAAAAGAGACTATAGCAAAGTAAACATGGAAAAATTTTATAACTGTATATCTGCACTTAGTTTTACTGATGTTTATTCAAAAAATAATGCAGAAGAATGCTTCAATGAATTCTATGAATTAATTTTATTATTTTATAACCTATGTTTTCCACTTTTAAAAGTCAGAATATCACATATTAAAAATCGTTCTAAATGGCTAACAAAGGGAATTAAATTATCAAGTGTAAATAAAAGACGACTTTATTTAATGTATAAGCACACCTCAACTAATAAAAAATATTCCAAATGTAAATATAAAACATATAATAAAATATTAAAAAAATGCATTAATTACTCTCATAGGATTCAAAATCAAAAATATATTGAACGAAGTAAAAATAAAGGTAAGGCTTCATGGGAAATAATAAAACAATTAACAAAGTCAGAATCTAACAAGGAATTTATCGAAAAAATTAAATATAATAATAATGAATATGTAAAACCACAAGATATAGCTGAATTTTTTAATAATTATTATATAGAAATGACCGATAAATCTCGATGTAATAACAACAATAACAACATTAAGATAGAAAGGAATCCTAGCACGATATTTCTTACCCCCACAGACCCATTAGAAGTTTTTAAGATTATTGTCTCCCTAAACAATACTAAAGCTGTAGGATATGACGGTATTAGCACACATGTTTTGAAGTTCTGTGCAAATAAGATATGTGTACCACTTAGTCATATCATAAATTTATCATTCGAGCAAGGTATATTTCCAAAGCAATTAAAAAAATCAATCGTTAAACCGTTATTTAAGAGAGGTGATCGAACAGACGTAAATAATTATAGACCGATAACGATCATACCTGTTATAGCTAAAATATTTGAGAAATCTATGTACACAAGAGTTTATAATTTCTTAACAGATCAACATATTTTTTCACCGAATCAGTTTGGATTTAGGAAGAAATGCTCCACTACTTTAGCATGTTTTAATCTAGTCAAAGATGTAACAGAAAGTTTAGATAAATGTCTTAATACCTATGCTGTCTTTCTAGATATGAGTAAAGCATTTGATTACGTTAATCATGATCGACTTTTGTTCAAATTAGAAAAATATGGAGTTAGAGGACTGGCTAATTTATGGATGAAAAGTTATCTAGAAAATCGTCAACAATGTGTGCAAATCGATACAGTAAATAGTAACAAAATAAAAAGTGTTTTTGAGTCTAAGTATAGGGTTAATAATTGTGGAGTCCCACAGGGAAGTATAATGGGTCCATTAGCTTTTATAACTAGTATTAACGATCTACCGAAAAGTACTGAAGAAAAATGCTTTTTATTTGCCGATGATACAACTTTATTAATAACTGACAAAAAAGATTGTAAAAATTGTGACTTTGAAATAAAAATTAATAATAATTTGAAAGCAGTGATTGAATGGATTCAGAATAATTGTTTACATATTAATATAAATAAAACAAAAAGTATACAATTTGTAACATACCATAAAAATCCATTAGCTTTAAGTATAAAATATAACACCAATATTGTACAGGAAGTAGAATCAACGAAGTTTTTAGGAATAATTATAGATAAAAATTGTAACTGGAAAGCACACGTAGAGCATATTTGTAATAAATTAGATAGATTTGTATTCGCATTGAAAAAAATTAGAGTTCAGGTATCAGTTCAAACAGCGTTGTCAGCATACTTTGGATATGTCTTCTCGGTGCTTTCATACGGTGTAATAATTTGGGGAAATTCTGTAGACTCGCTAAAGGTTTTCAGAACACAAAAAAAATGCATTAGAGCAATTTGTAATATCACACAACTGGACAGTTGTAAGCCATATTTTAAGAGCCTTAAAATACTAACTCTTCCGTGTATATATATTAAAGCAGTTTGTACATTTGTTAAAGAACATTCAGAATATTTTCAAACTAATAAACAAGTTCTCAATACCAAAAATAGGCACGCGGAAAAACTTTATGTACCACCATGTCGGTTGGAAATGGTTAAGAGAAATGTATATCACATGTGTATACAAATATTTAATAAACTACCAAATGGTATAAAAACATTACCTATACATAAATTTAAAAGTCGTCTTCATCAGTGGCTATTAGTAAAATGTTTTTACTCGGTAGAAGAATATTTTAATGATGAAGATTATAATATTATATAAACACAAAATAAAGACATTTGTACAATAAAAGATTTAATGTAGACAGAATGTTTCCTAATTATTATTGATTGTTATTTATTTAGAATGAATTTAAAATTGAGTAATTATTTGGTACATAATATTTATTGACTTATTGATTGACATTTTTTTTTTCTTGAATTGTGATATAAAATTGAAAATAGACATTACTGATAACTGCTGGAATCACACTTTTTGTTTTGTTAATAATTAATATAATAATAGTTATAATTGTAGTTAGTATAAAAATAAAATAATTAATGGAAATAAACATTGACATATTATTACATATTCTTATTATAATTGAAAATAGACATTATTGATAACTTCTGGAATCACCCTTTGTTTCGTTAATAATTAATATAATAATAGTTATAATTTTAGTTAGTGTAAAATTAATGGAAATAAACGTTGACATATTAGTAATAATAAGTCAATGGAAATAAATAAAAAATGTTGTATTTGCACACTCACTGAGTAGAATAAGTTTGATTCTATTATAATTGTATCTGACCATCTGTATATCTGTACCTTATTCTTGCAAATAAATAATATCTTATCTTATCTTATCTTATCTTTAAAACTCAGTCAACACCACAGACCACATGAATCCTAACTAGGTCAACACCAAAATCGCGCACTCTGTCTATTTCTATTAGAGTTAACGAGAGCCCACTATCAGTGTAACTGGGCGGCTAGGTCTTATTATTAAGTAAATATTGAAATTAAAAAAAAGGTAGATTATTTGTCAAATATGATTCGGTAGCGGTTTAGGTATGAATATGATGACTTCATGTTTTTAATTGCAGATCCATACGTCAAAAAACAAAGATATAGAACCGTTAATGATGATTTTAAGACTAATCTTCGCAATTATTTTCTATCGACCCAATTTTGTTCAATTATATATCGGGTCCGGCCACGGTCTTTGACATATGATGAATCTATATTATATTATATTATATTATAATATATTATATTATATTATATTATATTATATTATATTATATTATATTATATTATATTATATTATATTATATTATATTATATTATATTATATTATATTATATTATATTATATTATATTATATTATATTATATTATATTATATTATATTATATTATATTATATTATATTATATTATATTATATTATATTATATTATATTATATTATATTATATTATATTATATTATATTATATTATATTATATTATATTATATTATATTAATTATATTATATTATATTATATTATATTATATTATATTATATTATATTATATTATATTATATTATATTATATTATATTAATTATATTATATTATATTATATTATATTATATTATATTATATTATATTATATTATATTATATTATATTATATTATATTATATTATATTATATTATATTATATTATATTATATTATATTATATTATATTATATTATATTATATTATATTATATTATGGTTTGAATTGATTTTCTCTCGACTTTTGTCGGTTAATAAATACCTCGTCCTGTGACCCACAGGAAAAAAGGAATTTATATTTTCCCCCTTAAAACTATTGTTCTGTGTTAATGTATTTTTAATGTAAGATTTTTGGTACCTAAATTCTATTTACTATATTTAAATTATGTATATATATATTATGTGTTAATAATATTTTTCTTTCGTCTCCTCGTTCGTGTGTTGGATGATATGTGCATGCCGGATGTAATTTGTGAATGATTTGATGTAGTTTGTGTGTCAAATGTTTGCTGTGTGATTTGGGCGTCTTCTGTATATTGTATATTTGAGTGTCACCTGTTTGTTGTGTGGTTTGTGTGACAGATGATTGTTGTGTTCTTTGTGTGTCATGGGTTTGTTGCGTGACTTGTGTTTGTTGTGTGACGTGAATGTCTGTGTTGTGCATGAAAACAGTTTCTCCCAGTACCTTACTTAGTATAATTGATGTGTGTATGGCTGCTTGTTTCTGAAGTATGCTAATGTCAAAAGGTGTCTCTAATTTTTCTATAAATCTGGAAATACTTTTAGCTACTATTCCTGTTGCTCCAATTACAATTGGTATCACAGAAGATTGTGTATTCCACAATCGACTGATTTCGGTTCTCAATAGGTGATATTTGCTAAGCTTTTCAATTTCTTTAGCTCCTATGTTGTAATCGGACGGTACGGTTATGTCAATCAAATATGTCTTATTGTTAGCTTTGTAAACGTAAATTAGATCTGGTCTATTGTGTGCTACTGTCACATCAGTTTGAATGGGAATTTCCCAAAGGATTTTAGCAGAATCGTTATCTTTTACCTGAGGCTGTACTAAAGTTTCTTGCCACCAGAGATCAGATGCATTAATATTATGTTTTTTAGCCAGGCACCAATATACATATTTGACCAGGTCATTATGACGTTTGACGTAGTATGTTCCTGCCAGTTTTTCACATTCCGATATTATGTGTTGCGTAGTTTCGTCTTTATACTATTCCTCAAATAATAAAACTTAAATATAATGGTCACGATATTGAGGAAACAGAAGAAATCAAGTTCTTGGGTATTTATATTGATCATCACTGTAATTGGAAGGCCCATACGTACAACTTATGTCAGAAATTAAATAAATATGTATATGTGATACGTAGAATAAGACGAAATATTGGGAAGAATGCTGCCATATCTGCTTATCACGCATATGTGGCATCAATATTACGATATGGTCTAATTTTATGGATAAATTCACCTAACTGGGAGAGGGTGTTTTTAACACAGAAAAAATGCATAAGGGCCATTTTCAATGTAACCCCCCTAGATAGCTGTAGACCACTACTTAAAAAAATAGAATATTAACTTTAACATGTATGTATATTTTAGAAGCTGTTAGTTTTGTTAATAAACATTTAGATTTATTTGAAATTGCTAAAGAAAAATCTAAATTAGGGTACAGAGATCCCACGAGATTAATGATACCTCATTGCAAATTTCAAATGTTCCAAAAAAATTGCTATGTAAATACCATTAAGGTATACAATAAGATACCCAAAGAAATACGGGAACTACCAGGCAAAATTCAACATAGCAGATTTAAAAAATGGCTACTAGAAAAAAATTTCTATTCTTTAAATGAATTTTTTGATTTTAGATAACTATTAATATTAATAATCTATATTTAAGAACTTGATATTAATTTAAACTTGTGTCAGATAGTTATTTCCATATACTGCCATTTTTTAATTTTATTTTAATTTTTGATTATTTGACTGGTATAATTATTATTGATGAAAATTATTTTATATTCTGACATTTTAATTTATTTTAATATTATATAATTGACTTGGAATTGATTTTAATTGACATTTTGAATTGACATACTTGGAATCGTTTATTTTTTATTTAATTTAGGATTTCGATACTTTAAAATGATTATATGGGTGATTCTCAGATAACTGTGATTTTTTAAATTTTAATTTTCCTAAAATTAAAAATGTTTCAAAACCCATGTTTTGGATGTTATTGTTATCTAATTACCCACAGAATTAAGCCTGTAATGTAGTTTTACTACAACTACAACAAATCAAAAACTATGACAAAAATTGAAAATTTCAATGCCACGGTACTGACATCATTTCCAAGGTACCGACATATAAATGAAAAATTCAAATTACTTACCTAAATTTTTTCAAAATCTTAAAGTAGCAAAATAAATTAGAGATCATAATAATCCAAAGAAATTTTTAAAGATTTTTTCTTGATATTAACAATCTTTAAAATTTATTAATTATGGAATTAGAAGAAAATTTTTTTTATAATATTAGAACAAAACTAAATTTAACATAAGTTGATAAATGAAATCTACTACAATTTTTAACAATTATGAATGTAAAAAACAATAATACATATATTTTTTTTATAATTCAATATTATTTTACAACTTAGAGTATTTTATCACAATATTTGGTAAATTATTTTTTATTTCGTACACTCCTCCGAAGGGTTACAGTCGGAGTCACTTTTGGTTTTTTAATTTCATTATTGACTTCGGTGTCTTTCTGAGATTTTTTCAACATTTTATCATTCTGTACTTTCGGAGAATCTAATGGAAATCGATTATCATCGTAATTTATTATTCCCATCGAGAAATGTTTACATATTACGCCAGGTAGACAATCAAGACAACTTAATGAATTAAATAATATTAGACCAGGGTTTTTCTTACTCCAAGTGTATTGGTGCATTTTCATGGTACCAGTAAAAGAAGGAAATTTTTCCGGCAGTAAGGCATCAATAGTTTCGATTTGTGGAGTAGTTACAACGTCAATTTTTTTGACGGAGCAACGCAAAGTTGATACCAACATGTCAAAAGTAGATCTGTCGTTACCAAATTTCACTTTGTTCTTTCTCTCGTTCTTTTTGACAATATTTTTCATAAGCTTCGGGATCTTCTCTTATCTTCCGTCTTCGTTATCTTTCCGCTTCTCTTTTTCTTTAATCTTTCATCCTGCTGAATTTAGTAACTTTTTTTTGTTTTAAATTCACGTTTTTTGCTTTTCGTAGACGTCATATTATTGCACAAGTTTTGGATCCCAGGTATCTCTTTGAGTTTTGTCCGGAGTATTGGAGTCATTTTTGATTAAACTAGAACAACTAAACATAATAATAAACTAAAACTTTAAGGGAAAAAAAATTACAAAATTATTTGTTAATTTTACCATGGTACTGACATCCACGGTACTGACATTTCAATTAATAATTAACCTAACTTTTTTATTGCAGATAATTAAAAAATTTTTTCAAATAATTTTAATATTTCACGTAAAAATGAATGAAAATTTAGTATAATTAATTTAAACATCGCATTAACACTCGTAAATTTCAATACCATGGTACTGACTTGTAATTTTATGACTTACCTTTTTCAAAACAAAACATATTACTCTTATCATAATGTTGACACTATAAAATAAAGACACAGCTGCAAATAGTATACAAATAGTCCTTCTTTAAAATGCCACCAGAGAGGGCGCATGAAACTGAATGAAAGATGGAGCTTAGGCGGCAAACATTTTAAAATTAAAAATTCAACAAAATTCTCGGACATGAATCAATGATGATTATTTCTTTTTACCAATTAATATTTTGGTATGATTGCAATATAATTTTATGGTCTATGCATTATACTTTAGTTACAAGAGATAAAGTTTAAATTACCAAACGAATTTTAATAGAAATTTATACATATAGTTTAAAAAATGAGAATCGGACATGCCACGGTACTGACATTTTGAGTGTATTTCCGTAAGTTATATGTGATCCGTGTCCACTTATGTCCTAATTTTTCATGTAGATTGTAGAATACTATCAAATTTATCATATTTATAGTTTTTTGATAAAAAAAAGTTATGTTGAATGATAAATAAAGTACTAGACATAAAAAATCACAGTTATCTGAGAATCACCCATATATCTTTTAAATTGTAAGTGACCGGGCTTAAGTGCACCTATTTAATTAATTGAAATTTTTGATATACATTATTTTATTATATTAAAGTATATAGATAATGAGCATTAGAAGTCAGTTTACTCTGTGTTTAGTTGAATTAGTATTTAGTTTAATACAATTAAAAAGAAACGTAATGGCTTGAAAAGACAATTGGTATAGAAAGACTTTTATGTATAAATATTGATTATTATGTATGAGATGGTATTATTTAAAAGGAAAAATAAATATTTAATTTTAAGTATAAATTAATATATTAAAATAACAAATTTGCATGCTATCTATAGCGAAATTGGCTTGTTCACTAATATAAGTTAAGAGATCCTGTTACCCTATTTCAGGCAAATAAAGAAATTTAATTTAATTTAATTTAAATTTAATTTAATTTAATTTAGTGGCACAAAGGCGACACTTTCCATCTACTGGCTCCTTTAAAATGTCACGTTGGTGTTGTCGCGTCATAACAGCTTAAATGTAACTTTAAATAATATTCATACATCTTGCGTTGCGTTTGGTAACGTAGAAATTTTATTATACAACTAGCTGTGCCCGCGACTTCGTTCGTGTGAAAAAAATTCTAAAATAAAAACCCGCATAGTTCCCGTTCCCGTGGGATTTTCGGGATAAGAACTACTCTATGTCCTTTTTTGGGTCTCAAACTATATTTGTGCCAAAATTTATCCAAATCGGTTCAGCGGTGTAACCGTGAAAGCGTAACAGACAGACAGACAGACAGAGTTACTTTCGCATTTATAATATTAGTATAGAAGTATGGATATAAATATAATATATATATATATATATAATATATATAAATAAATAATAATATAATATATATAAATAATATTAGTATAGAAGTATGGATATAAATATAATATATATAATATATATTATATTTATATCCATACTTCTATACTATAATATTATAAATGCGAAAGTAACTCTGTCTGTCTGTCTGTCTGTTACGCTTTCACGGTTACACCGCTGAACCGATTTGGATAAATTTTGGCACAAATATAGTTTGAGACCCAAAAAAGGACATAGAGTAGTTCTTATTCCGAAAATCCCACGGGAACGGGAACTATGCGGGTTTTTATTTTAGAATTTTTTTCACGCGAACGAAGTCGCGGGCACAGCTAGTTGTATAATAAAATTTCTACGTTACCAAACGCAACGCAAGATGTATGAATATTATTTAAAGTTACAAAAATTTGACGCATCGGTTCGCATTGACTTTGCGTCAATGTACGGGTGTTGGCAGACTTTCCTGCTTGTATCAGGTCGTTAGATCCACCCTAAGGATAACTCCGCATGTGAACACCATTTCGCAACAAGCTTTCGATTAAAAAACAGCACTCAAACCGGTTAATCTGTTTAGGAGCTGTGGTGCCACAGACATATAGAGATAAACTTATAACACTAGCCGTTTTAGCATTGGGAGCTGAAAACAAAATCGTTAAATGTTAATAGACTAACTATAAATTAAATTGATCTCAAGGCTTATAACGCAGACGCGTTCGATAAGCTGCTTAAAAATTAATATGATTACGCTGGCTTCCTTACCGATTAGGCAGAGTGCGCAGAAATTCCTCTCTCTCCATTTCTCTCATTTATCAAATCGAGTCGTTTACCTCAAGTGTTAACATTAACTGGATACTGTAATTGCTATATTTTGCCAATCGTCGTGTTGATGTTGTGTTACAACATCTCGATCGAGTTTTGAATATCGCTTTATCTATTCCTACCTCCAAAGTATGACTGACTGACACTGTCGTGTTATGGATTAGATTAGAGGCTAACGATAAATCCGTGTGACATTTATGTCAGGTTCCTATAATCGATTATCCGTCATTCGTAGCAGTAACCGTCACAAATCAATTTAATAATAACGAGGCGTTACACAAGTTGATATTTGGTAATTTGACATTCATAGTTTACCGGCTACCTTAACCTCCAAGCTGGAACATGGCAGTGACAAGCACTGACGCTATTGCGGCAGGAATAGGTAAAGCGGTGGCACCAGACCGGGGCGAGACAACGCAGAACTCTACCACCTAGTAGCCACGATGGTATTGACTCGTTCAGTCAATCGGTCGCCTTTTACGAGCTGCCTGACAGAACGGCAGTTGGTCTATTCTTCAAAGGAGCCCGGAACCAACACGGGGAGATATTCCAAAAATGTATAAAATTTTCTTTATGTAAACTCACTAGTTTATTTTAAAATTTTGATGAGTTTAAAAAGATGTCATCCGTGTCGCATGGATCATACCACATGCAATCCTAACGCACTAACATTATTGTTTTATTAAAATTCACAGTCGTAATGCCAAAACCAAAAACGCTACAAAACTCTAACTAATGTCACGATGAAAGCAACGTCTTTAATAGGAAGACTGATATTTTTTTGTTAAAATACATCCGGGTCAACACGGTGATAATAAACAGTAGCAGGAATTATCTTCCCGCTACTTTCCTGCTACCTTCCCACAACCTTCCTGCTACCTTCCTTCTATTTTCCCCCTACATGTTACAAGTTAATAATGTTTTCCTATTTCAAAAAATGCCCATCGCGCCTTAACAAGTTTTCACTTTAATTAAGAAATGTCAAATAACCAAACAAAAAAGAATAAAGTAATGTTTAATATTTTTCTAGTGCATATTATTTAAAATAATCAGGTTTCTGCAGTTCTCCGCAATGTAATTGTAATGTTTTATTTTTTTTTATTTTTTTATATCATAAGATAGCAATCAAGTAGATGAATCTCCTGATGCAAAGAGTCAACCATTGCCTATAGACACCAAAGATGTTAATGGTGCGTTGCTACCTTGTGGCAAGGCCTAGTGCTACATGCATAAGTTTACCGGCTACCTTACCCTCCAAACCGGAACACGACAGCGACAAGAACTGACGCTATTGCGGCAGGAATAGGTAAGGCGGTGGTACCAGACCCGGGCGAGACAATGCAGTACTCTACCACCTAGTAGCCACGATGGTAGTAACTCGCATAGCAATTCGGTCGCCTTTACGAGCTGCCTGGCAGAACGGCAGTTGGTCTATTCTACAAAGGAGCCCGAGACCAACACGGGGCAAAATGTAATGTGATTGGAATATGAAATTTAGCTGTACCAAATTTTATACTCCACCTTTCGGATAATTGCCCGTATAAGGGTACAAAGTTTTAACTTAACGTATTAATATATAAATTGTAATTGATTCTACTTCTGATTCTGAACAAACTGGTTTCGGCTTTCGTATCAAGCAAGATACTGTAACACCTTCTTTGTGTTACACTTATAAGCGCTGGCCACTTATCACCTTTTGAATATTAATAGTAGTAATATTTCTCTTACCGATCCCGATGACCCGATGACGATATATACCTTTAAATTCTGGCTGAGCACTTTGCTCGCCCTCGCGACCGGGGAAGCTGTTCCGAAATTCCGAAAAGATATATTTAAATTGTAGGATTGTTTAGTAATGTCATAAAATAGATGAGGATGCATTTGTATGTAATTCGGTTTGGACGTCTAGTCCAAATAAATGAAGAGATAGTTTAATTGAATTTTATTTATAAAAGTCATTGATGTAAAAGACCTAAGATACACAATCAGCATCCCAAAATCATCCTCTAAAAAGGAGCGCACAATTTTAAATTGTACGCTCATTTCAAATAGAATTGCGGTACTCAACTTATTACTTTTTGTACATAGAAAAATCTTAAAAACAACAAAGAAAAATATCGACACGCGGGATTTGAA
The DNA here is from genome assembly GCA_036924255.1 of Apodemia mormo. Taxonomy (NCBI): domain Eukaryota; kingdom Metazoa; phylum Arthropoda; class Insecta; order Lepidoptera; family Riodinidae; genus Apodemia; species Apodemia mormo. The sequence continues at coordinate 43,518,620 of JAUPFN010000001.1, read as the reverse complement.
CCTGCGACCATTTCCCTAAAGCCGGGACGCTCTTCCGCTGAGCTAGTGTCGACAGGCTCGAGGCGGCGAAATTTTTCTTTGCTATATGATCGATTACGTCGATTTTTGTACATACATTGCTTTGTAAGAACAACTATAAATTTTGCGCTTATGGTTGGGTCTATAACTAATTATTTGAAATTAGCGACAGTTTAGAGTGTCAGTTTTGTTCGGGACTGTGCCTTTTGGGTTTTTTATTTCAATGATTTATCATTGATATACTTTCAAGTAAAGGTAAATTACCGAACACCGGTACCTAAATGGCCGCAGCCAACATGTAGCCACCGGAGATCGTGTAGATCTTTATAACACCACGTACAAGTGAATTTTATTCCATCAAAGATGTGTAACCCTTTTTGCGCAATCAGATTCTAGAACCTTAGAGCCCTTTTACTATTCATCGCAAAGACAACAGCCACTTATTGCTTCACTGTGACATCACGGTGCTCTGTTTACGTCGTAATCCAGTGTAGCGGTTGTCTCTACGGACGGCACATGTTTGCCGAGTTACGCGAAATTACACAGATGTTTTGTGATGAAAAAACTATTTGTTGGATTTTCTTTTAATAACCATAATGTAGGTAAGTGTTTATGTTTCGAGAGAATTCCATATTTTAAAAATATATTTTGTGTTTAAAAAATAGGCTTAAATATGTTTATACCGTCACGTTGAAGGTGTAGTCAGATGTGCTAATTATAACTAATATAATAGATTCAAATGCGAATATCCTAGGGTTTTCCCCGTGTTGGTTCCGGGCTACTTTGAAGAATAGACCAACTGCCGTTCTGCCAGGCAGCTCGTAAAAGGCGACCGAATTGCTATGCGAGTTACTACCATCGTGGCTACTAGGTGGTAGAGTACTGCATTGTCTCGCCCGGGTCTGGTACCACCGCCTTACCTATTCCTGCCGCAATAGCTTCAGTGCTTGTCACTGTCGTGTTCCGGTTTGGAGGGTAATGTAGCCGGTAAACTTATGCATGTAGCATTAGAGCTTGCCACAAGATAGCAACGCACCATTAACACCTTTGGTGTCTATAGGCGATGGTTGACTCTTTCCATCAGGCCCATCTGCTTGTTTGCGATATTATGATACTCAAAGGAGGACAAACGGAACCATATTAATGCCCCGTCTTGTTCCAGGACCCCTTTGAAGAATAGACTACCTGCCGTTCCGCCAGGCAATTCGTAAGAGGCGAATGATGGGCTATACGTGTCACTACTATCGTCACTACTAGGTGGTAGAGCTCCGCAACGTCTCGCCCGGGTTCGGTACCACCGCCTTATCTATTCCTGCTGCAATAGAATCGCTTGTCACTGTCGTGTTCAAGTTTGGAGGATAGGTAGCCAGTAAACTTGTGCGAGTGGCATTATCATCTCACCACACGAATTTGACCGCCCCGTTGGTCGAGTGGTTAGTGAACCTACCTACAAAACAATGAGACTAGGGCTCGATACCCGACAGGGACATACATTTGTGTGATGAGCATAGATATTTGTATTTCTGGGTTTGGTCGTTTATTATGTACTTATATAAAAAAATATACGTGTATTTCTATGAATTTGTATCGTCGACTAATACCTATACTTACCACAAGCAAATAATTTGCTTACTTTGGGGTCAGGTCGATTTGTGTAATTTGTCCAGCGATGTTATTATTATTATTATTATGACCTTACTTTCCAAATTGGAATACTATAATGAAAATCATTGACGACGTATCATACCGACGTATATATATTGACCTACCATATAACCGGGTAATACGCTGTAGAATTCTAGCACCAAGTAGTTTTGAAGTAGGAACATGTATAACCAATCGCTTTTTAAGAATTGCAGAATGACAGACGGCCATTCTTTAAAGGCGCTCTGAAGTGATATGGGATAAAAATATATACCAAAAGGTATAAAAATATATACCAAAAGGTATAAAAATATATACCAAAAGGTATAAAAATATATACCAAAAGGTATATATTTTTAGCCCGTATTGAGGTTACTCGCATGTACCCCCCGTAAGTAATCTTAGTTGATATTGCTCCGTGTAAAGCCCCGTTTTCTCTTTGGTTAGTACGAGTGCGAGTGTTTAATGCAGGTGCTAAGTATTAAGCAAAAAATACGTGAAGACAGCCGTTGATCAGTGTGAGTGATCAGTATTTAGTGTAGTAAAAGTGAATAAACGCTGATTACTAATCACTCGCACTCATCAACGGCTGTCTTCACGTATTTTTTGCTTAATACTTAGCTCCTGCATTGAACACTCGCACTTGCACTAATCAAAGTGAAAACGGGGCTTTACGGAAATCTACGAGTGCGAGTCTAACCCATAAATGGACAGTTTGTAGTTGTAGAGGAACCCTAGAGAGGAGGGTTTTTTTTGAGCGCGTCAGTGTAACATAGGGGGGATAACTCGCATTTTGTTGAGGCTCACCACCAAATATATTAATATTGTCAGATTACGTAAATTTTTTTCGTTATTCTTACATCATTTCCTCTATAATAAAAGGAAATTCACCCGCGCTTAAGAATGTCAAGACAACGTTTTCTTTGCAACTTTGTGACTCTCCCAGTCCCTTACGCTACTCTTAAATCGTCAGATTTTCTAAATTTTATTTGGTAATTAATCCACCATACCTTCATCTGACGCGCTTCAGTGTTTCCATGTCACTATTTTTTCACATTTTGATCTGTAGATTTTTTCCCGCCATTGAAATGAAAAACATCTACTCTAATCTTTTATTTTTCCTATAATTTATCTACAAAATCCAATAAGTCTCTACGATGTTCGAGTGACTACTCATTTAGCATCCTGAGCTCCCCCACTATAACCGATCATTATGAAATTTTGTCTGCACGTTGTCAGGGGTATAAAAAGTATACATATCTTTCATCCTAAAAACTTCGCGATTAAACATATTATTCGGGGAAGCTCTTGCATAAAACAAAAGACCGGACATGTATGAGTCGGACTCGCCCTTCGAGGGTTTTGTATCAATTTGTAGGTATGTACAATATATTATAAAACATTCAAAAATCAAGTCCCCCAGTTTTTTCTAAGCTTTTCTTGAATTTCGCGGCATAAACGGTTGTATCTTTTATTACATCAACTAAAAAGCTTGATTTTTTCTAGAGCTTCAAAGGACTATAGATCTGAGTATAGTTTAATTTCAACTACGACCGCCGACGCAATCGACGGGGCTCGGGTTAGATCCCCGTTGGGGACAAGCATTTGTGTGATGAGCATAAATGTTTGTATTTCCGGATTTGGGTGTTTTTTAAGTATGTAAAAGTATTAGTATCGTTGACTAACACCTACAACACAAGCAAATAATTTGCTTACTTTGGGGTTAGATCAATAAGTGTACCTACTTTGTCCCGTGAATATTATTATTATAACTCGATACCTACATGCGTTCCCGAGATGACGGTCTTAACAGACAGATGGCTAGACAGATGGATAAAAATGTTATCCTAAAGTCTTCCGTTTTTCTTTGGAGGGACTGTCAACAATTTGACGAGACGTTGTAGTAGTAATGAATAATAAACATCTTCATGAAGTTTTGTTTAATAATATTAATGGGAGCGGTCTAATATGTAGCGACTGTAGTCATAAAAATCGTACACATTACTGAAAGATATTACTTTCAGGAAATTGAAAGCCTCGAAATGGAGACACTAAAAATATAAATATTTTAACCTAAAGAACGGAACAGAAGATTTTATACGTTACATTATATCACTATGAAACAGACGGACGATATACTATGTATTCTGTAATAATATATAGATTTTTTATATCATAGGAAAGCGAAAAAGCAGATAGCTCTTTTCATAGAAAGATACAAAAATCACCTATAGGCACTGAAGATGTTAATAACGCGTGTTATCCGTATGGCGGGATGGCAATGCCACATGCATCTCTACCGGTTACCTATGTTACCTTCTAAACGGAAACACGACAATGATAAGTATTGACGCTATTGCGGCAGGAGTAGGTAAGGCCATAGTACTAAATCCCGGGCGAGACGCTAGAGAACTCTACCATCTGTGATCCCATCCATAGGCGTACCCAGGCTTTGCGCCGGGGGGGTGGGCTGTCCCTCCCTGCCCCCCTCCCTCGGTACGCCCATGATCATAATCGTTCTACAAATCGTATAAAAATACACTTAAGTTTGTACTTATTAAATATTCAAGCATAATTGCTTCCAATGTCCCGATCTATTTGATGGTCTAGAAACTAGAAAGGGAAAGCGGAAAATTCCTTGTGTTAGTTCCGGTCCTTTCTGAGGAGTAGACTGAATTGCGGCCAACTATTCTGTGAAAATTAGATCACTACCCTCGTGAACATCAGGAGGTGAAATTCTGGGACACTACCATCGTGAATAAAAGGAAGTGGAAATCTGCGACGTTAAGCTAGAAAGAGATAGTAATACATTTATTGTAGACTTCCCAATAAAAGGAAAATTCCTTGTGTTATTTCCGGTGCTTTCTGAAGAATAGACTTTGCAATGTGGTCAAATATTCTGTAAAAAGTTTTAGATCACTATCGTCGTGAATACAATTACGTGGATTTTTGGAACGTTAAGCTTGAATTTTTTTTCACTTGAGACTACAATCAGTGTTTACCACTATCGTGTTTTGACTTGGAGAATTCCTAGTAAACTTACGGAAATAGTTTAACCTCACCTGTAATCAGTGTTTCATATCTTTTTTTCTTCAAAATACTAGCTAATAGCTGCTGCCGATCAGTCAGAGTTTAAATTTAAATTTCGACTAATAACGTGTAGGTCCGAGTCTCCTTTGACGAATAGACCATCTGCCAATTCGTAAATACCAGGCAGTTTGTAAAAGGTGAACGATTGGGCAATCATATCACTATTGTCGTAACTACTAAATGGTAGAGTTTTCAACGTCTCGACCGGATTTAGTACTACCATCTTACCTATGTCTGCCACAATAGCTTCAATCTTTGTTACTGTCGTGTAAATAAATAATAAATAAATAAATATTCACGGGACAAGTTACAGTCACTGATCTAAACCCAATGTAAGTAAATTATTTGCTTGTGTTATGGGTGTTAAGCCAACGATACTAATACATAGAAATACATATATAGATACTGGAACTTATTTAATAAACACCCAAATTCGGAAATACAAACATTTATGCTCACACAAATGCTTGTCCCCGTGGGGCATCGAACCCGAGCCCCGTCGATTGCGTAGTCAGTGTTGCTAACCACTCGACCAACGGGGCGGTGTAAATGGTATACTTAAGCATATGGCGTTAAAATCTCGCCACGATGATAGTAACGCACCAATGACATATTTGAGGTCTACAAGCGATTGTGGTCTCTCCTTCAGAAAAACCATCTGCTTGTTTGCTATTTGATAAAATAAAAATAAAATAAATACATACAACTAGTGCAGGTTTTAGACCATATTTTATTTTGAAATGCTAATAGCTGGTAGCCTGTTAGCCTACAACAAGCCCAGCGGGCTATTAGGTAAATAAAATGCTCAGCCAGAGTTTTAATTTGAAATTAGATTGCTAACAGCCGTGCAAAGACTACTTCCTGTAAGACCAAACCTCGGCTTAGTGTGCAGGAATGTAGCATTAGATACGGGAGAAAAAAGTGGTCTTCGTCGCTGCGGCTGTGTAGTGTTGAGTATAAAGTGTGTAATAGAACTAGTGGCGATTGCCGCCGTTACGAGATCGTTGGTGTCGGTTTGGATTAGAATGGTAAAGCCGTTAAAGTTACTTTAGAGTCTAGAGGCTTTAAATCTGTCACGCGTATAGCTACACTCCATTAATATCCATAGTATCTATAGGTAAGCAATCGCTATCATAAAAGCCGTTTACTTGTTTGTTTATTATGATATTACAAAAACCCGCAATATTGTTGCATTTAAACAGGCCAGACAAACTATCATTTTAGCTAACTCGTATCGAGACACCTGAGAAATTGCATGTGCGTGGTAGGCACGTATCTTATATATATCACGTAGTATCACGCAGTATATGTAAATTGTAGTAATGTAAGTCTATGATTTTTAATTTAAAGATGGAAAAAATAATGTTATGAGTTCGTGCACAAAACTGGATTAACTAAGAAAATTATTCTGAAAATATTCATCTACGAATGAGTAAATAAATGGGATATTTTCAGGGTTTTTAAGAACGCACTTCATCAGCTTTTGGAGTGTTAACTCCTTTCTTTTCATATTATAGAACACGGATACAAGACGCGCCATAATAGGATACTGAGTTCGAGTGATGAGTTAACGCTTTTACATACCGACAACAGTCTGAACATAGATATACAACGCCGCGTTATGAGAGAGACAGAAAGTTATATATAGCACTTCGCCGCGGGTTAAATTTATATAAATTTGACAATGAAGAGATAAAACTCCATCCATGTGTCCCTAGGTCAAGTCAATCGACCATTACACGGCTGGAATTTTAAGAGGCACGAAGCACGGAGCTGTTAACACATCACTACCAGAATCCCAACTATTACTGATATTTGTATTTTGAAGGAAAGCCGATTTGTTATTGAGATTTTTTCCATGTTGGCTCGAAAAACCTCAATAACTTTGTCCCACTCGGATATCGAATCCGGAACATCATGATCTGAACTGAATAGGTTACTCCTAGACCACGAAGTAATCAAAATAAGAGAAATTTTCTAATATCTATGTAAAAATTGAATATTGAATCTGCCAATCGTAATAACACTATTGCGATGAAATTTTCTTGTTTAAATGCATGGAAAAATAAACAATCTCATCGGGCGGTCTTTATATAAGTTAACGAATGCGTATATAAAATTCTGAGAGCTAGACATCTTGTATAAAAATAATAGTTTTTTCCTGTGTTGGTCTGGGTTCCCGCGTTAGTCTGGTCTCCTTTGAAGAATAGGTCATCTGTCATTTTGTCAGGCAGTTCGAAAAAGGCGAGCGATTCGCTTACCTGCGACTACAATTGTGACTATTAGGTGGTAGAGTTCCTATTCCTGCCGCAATAGCGCCTAAGCTTGTTATTGTCGTGTTCCATTTTGAAGCTTTAAGTAACCTACTTACTAACTATAAAACTTATGCATGTGTGTAGCATTGCCATCCTTCTACATGTATAGAAGCGCACCATTAGCACAGAATACTGGAGACTAACAGAAATCAATCTACGTACAAGTAATATTCGAGGAAACCTACTTACTAACTATAAAACGTATGCATGTGTGTGGCACTGCCATCCCTCTACATGTATAGAAGTGCACCATTAGCACAGAATACTGGAGACTAACAGAAATCAATCTACGTACAAGTAATATTCGAGGAACGCACACATAGACACCTTTCATGGACGCGATATCTCGGATTGGCTCGGGACATTTTGTTCCGCACCAGTCCGATATTTCGCGTTGTCTATGTGTGCTAAGTTCGATAGGACATTGTATATAACATTGACTTCTTCAGTATTCTGTGCCATTAGTCTCTTTGGTGTCCTTATTCGATCATATCTCTTTCCACCAGAAGAACCATCTGCTTATGTCCTATCTTATGATATACCTAAAAAGATATTAACTTAGAAAGAGGGATAAGTTTCTTCTAGTTTTTAAAAAGTGCCAATAGATAGTTTTTAAGGAATCTTTTATTATAAATAGTAAAATATAAGATACTACTTTATTTTACACTGTAGAAAAATAAATAATTTACCTATTTCATACATCTTTCACCTAACCTATATTTTTAACCAACGAAAAAATGCAGGTTATCACACACAGAATACTAGAGACTAACAGAAGTCAATGTTACATACAAGTAATTTTCGAGATACGAGTAGCACACATAAACACCTCTCACAGACGCGATATCTCGGACTGGTGCGAAACAAACTGTCCCGAGGCATCTCGAGATATAGCGTCCGTGAGAGGTGTCTATGTGTGCTATGCTCGAATGTTACTTGTATGTACATTGACTTCTGTTAGTCTCCAGCATTCTGTGGTAATATTTTCCGAATTAGATAAGATGAGTGTGATGATTTATATAGGCGTCCAAGCATATCTACTAAATTTCGTAAGAGCGTGTATGTTTGTCCACAAATGTCCCGGGAACTAAAAGCCATATCGACATTGTTCTTTTTGATTTAAATAAGATATATTCGAACTTAGGGAACAGTCAAAGTTAAATCAAAATCGGTTCAGTAATATATACGGGTATAGTTCATAGATATTTAAAGTTGGTTTGATTTTTAATTTTTTTTATATCATAAGATAGCAAACAAGCAGATGGGTCTCCTGGTGGAAAGAGTCAACCATCGCCTATAGACACCAAAGGTGTTAATAATGTGTTGCTGTCTTGTGGCGAGATCTAATGCACAATGCATAAGTTACCGGCTACCTTACCCTCCGAACCGCACCACGATAGCGACAAGCACTGACATTATTGCGGCAGGAATAGGTAAGGCGGTGGTACCAGACCCGGTCGAGCCGATGCAGAACTCTACTACCTAGTAAATTACTTTAGTAAATTACATTCATATAAAAAAACAAGCTACATAATTAGTGTGTCAAAAACATGCTTCAAAAATGAGCGCACAATTTTATTGTGCGCTCATTTCAAATAGAATCGCGTCGGCCGCGTCACTCTCAATTTTATTTATTTTCGTACATTGCTTTGTAAAAACAACTATAAGTCGTGCACTTAAGGTTGGATATGCAAAGACATATGTTTTTGCCATATCTATAACTACTTAAATGAAATTAGGGACACTTTTGAGTGTCAGTTTTGTTCGGGACTGTGCATCTAGGGTTTTTTATATCAATGTAACTATTATAAATAGCTTGCATACATGCGTGATCCTGGCTTTCGTTCGTCTCACCAGTCACCACGTAAACATACAGCAAGGATCCAATCTTGGGCACCGGGCTGCCGCTTATGAGGAGCCGCCCGGGCCTTTCTGTCCCACCTAAAGCCTGGATTTCTACACATCTTCGCTATATAAACATTTACTGTGCCAAAATTCATACCTACTCCAATAAAGGGATACAAAGTTTTCGCCTCACGCCTGTTAGAAACAATGGGCTATAGACACTGAAAATGTTAATGGTGGGTTGTTATCCGTGTGGCGGGATAGCAATGCCACATGCATAAATTAATCGGCTACCTTACCCCCAAACCGGAACACAACAATATATTATTGCTATATATAAATATTGACGCTATTGGGGTAGGAATAAGTAATGGCGGTGGCACCAAATACCCGGGGAGACGTTGTGGAACTCTACCAACTAGTAGTCACGATGGTAGTGACAAATGTAACCAATCAATTGATCGCCTTTTACGATCTGCCTGGCAGTACAATGGTTGGTCTATGCTTCAAAAGAGCACGGACCAACACGCAGGGTACTCCTCAGCCCACGTAATTTTCATAAAAAGGAGTACAAAGTTTTCGTCTCACGTATTAGTATATAGATATATTACGCAGAATTTTTACCGGGCAGATCTACCTGGCAGAACGGTGGTTGGTCAATTCTTCAAAAGAGTACGAACCAACACGGAGAATACTCCTCAGCCCACGTAATTTTTATAAAAAGGAGTACAAAGTTTTCGTTTCACGTCGTATTAGCATATAGATATATTACGCAGAATTTTTGTACAACAAATTTTTTCGAGTATTTACTCAAGTTTAGCGATTACATTATGCATTTGATAGTGGGGAGCTTTCAAAAAGTCTGTCATATTATCGCGATATATCACCGATATGTGATAAAAAGCGCCATACGATGTACAAACAATGGATGGAATTATCATTTGCCTACACTCGCCCAGATTACCGTAATGTTTGAATTTTCCATTCATGTTTCACTTAATGCGGATGGAAATTTTGCGTTATTGCTATAACAATTTATACAAACTAGTGATTACCTGTGGTCGAAATTCTTTTTTAAGTAGATAAGGAATCCCACATATGTAGATAAAGAAAATACTGATTTTGCCCCGACTTACGAAAATCGAGTTTTCACTAGATTTCCACGTTTTGAGGTCCCAGGAACCTTTTCCGAATATTTTTACGATGACGTTAGTATGTCAGTATGTAAATTTGAACTAATTTTGTTCAGGAGATTTAGAGAAATTTTGGAAAAACCTAAAAAACATACATTTAGTTGTCGAACTGAAAATATTGTTGCTTGTTGCTTATTAAATGAAAATTAACTGGCCAAATTTAGCAATTTGTATGTGCTTACACTTATTATCGCTAATAATTACACTTAAACTTAGTAGTTTTTAATCAATATCATATTGTGCTTTACTCAGATTTAAATAAGGTCACTTTTCAATGCTGCAAAAAAGCGTACGCTTTCGTTTAAACGAAAACTGCGTATACTTTTAAGCACGCTTATATGTTTTTGTGGAAAAGCAAACTTTTTAAGTAGCTTTTCGTTTAAACGCTCATCTTTGATTATGGCAAATTGCAGTTCGCGAGCCACATGCGGCTCTTTAGATGTGAAGTTATGGCTCTTTAGTTCCTTACGCAAATATTATTTATTTTGGACAAAAACACATTTAAATTTAAAAAAAAAAACGTCCACTTGAATAACAATATAAAGCCATTGCTCCCATTAAATGTGGTTGTTAAATTATTCTATATTTATTTGTTCTTAAAAATACTAATTATATGAATTAATTGATTAGTTTTTTAACAAAAAAAAAATATGCAAATACTATTTATTGTAGGCAAAAAAGATTTTTGCGGCTCTTTAAAAACTATTAAATTATGTAAATTGTTTTTTTGACTCTTCCGACTCAAAAGGTTGCCGACCCCTGGCTTAGAGCGATACTGAACTAGATATGATGGTATTGACTAGTGATACGTCTAGCCAATAGATTACCTTTTATGAAATGCTTAGCAGAATGGCAGATGACTTTTTCCTTAAAGCAAGAGAGCTATCTGCTTGTTTGCTATCTTATGATATGAAAAATATTATACATTTAATATTCATTAGACGATGAAGAAAAAATAAAACTAGCTTTAGCGGTATTAACAGAAGGGACAAAAACAGTTTCTATGCGTAGGTCGAGCAGAACGTGAGTAAGTACGTTGCAGCGTAAGTTCATTGATTGGCTATCGCCACTGGAGTGGTATCGTGGGAATATTACCTTATGTTAGCAAAAACCTATTGTTTTCCGCTAATACTGCAATGTCACAATCTTACAATATATAACAATGTCTCAGTTCTCGTGCGTCTGTAACTACTGTTACACTGTTTTCATTTTTCTCACTTGTGTTCTGGATCCGATATGGACCACATTGCAGACAATATTCAAACTAAGACTAACTACTACTAATTACCCTCCCCCAATCACCGATCGACTGAGACAAAACGTAAAAGCCCATCCAGACTCACGACGAGAAGTCTCAGTAAGAACTTTCGCTGAGACTTCTCGCGAGAACGAGAAAGAAAAATTATCCACACTCTCATTTTTCTCACTCGTGTTCGTGATCCTATCCGGTATGGAGGACATTACAGACGACATTCAAACTGCAGTTGGTTTGGCTCTGTGTGCCATTACATATTATAACTTTTTGATAATTGTAACTAAAAATAAAGTAAATAAAATCAGAAAATCCAGATGAAAGTGGGTAACGCAAATTCATCGAAACAGAACTAGGTTGGTTTCGATAAATTTCATTTTTTCATATACGGGTGATGTCTACTCTCCGCCGCCCTCTGATCGATATTGAAACAAAAATTGAGTGTGATACTCTTCTCTCTTCTCGGCCGAGAAACCGATCGGAGAACAGGCGAGCGCGAGAACGAGAAGGCGAGAAACTCCTCACATTCACGCTTCTCAGGTGTTCTCGGGGTTTCTCGCTGTGAGCCTGGGTGGGCCATAAATGTGATAGTCTTTTCTCTTCTCGTCCGAGAAATCCTTTGAAGCGGTAAAATTTACCGACACCGATTGGAGAACTGGCGAGCGCGAGAACGAGAAGGCGAGACACTCTTCACATTCACGCTTCTCGGGTGTTATCGGGGTTTCTCGCCGTTAGTCTAAATGTGCCTTTTCGGTTTAGTGCTAACTTATATCTACCAAAGGGATTAAAATATGTTTGACAATTTTTTTTTGTATTTCACGAAATCTCAAAACAAATGAAATTACGTGTCATTGTTGTGTGGATTCCTTCAATACACGTAATTTGTATTGCAAAACGACGTTTGCCGGGTCAGCTAGTATTTGTATATAGGGAAGTTATAAGTTATAACTTCCCTATATAATAACTTATAACCGTATTGAAGGCCCTCTATTGATGAAAATGAAAACCATTTATTTGCAAGAATATGGGTGTTACAAGTTATTAAAATTAATCAAAGATATCAGCACATTCTACCATATATGGTGTGCAAATATTTGAAAATTACATTATGTTCTATGTTAAGAATGTTTATATGCATTATTTATTTACACATTATTATATATTTACATTATTTCTAATAAATTGAAATTTCATCAAATTATTTTTATTTACATTCAAATATTAAGACACATTTTATTAACCAATTCAAGAAATATTCTTTTCATGTATTTATTCTTGATGATTCGATTTTTTTAGAATTACTACCGGATCGAAACGCGGCCTCACACTGATAAGTCCGACGGAAGAAACTCAGCAGGCTGGTCTTGTTTTTCTTATAATTTAAAAATATTGATGAATTCCTTATTAAATTAGTTAAGAATTACCACGATTACGTAATTTAAATATTTAAACCGACATAAAATATCTGTCAATTCCCATATCTCAAAAATTACTGAATTGATTTTGATGAAATTTAGACCGTTCCTTAAGTAGAAATATACCTAATCTAAATAAAAAGATTATTTCGATATGGCTTGTAGTTCCCGAGAAATTTGTGAACAAATATACAAACATACATACGCTTATGAAATTGAGTACTCGTGATTGGACGGCCTAAACAGATTATCATACGCATAATTATCCACTTTCAACAATATTACAATCGCTTCTGTGGTGTAGTGGTCCAGCGTTGGCGTTGATCACATGAGGTCCCGGGTTCGATTCCCGGGTCGGGCACATAAGAAAAGGGGTTTATAGTTTTCTGATAAACACAAAGTTGCCCGGGATTGGAAAGTGCCCGATTGGCGATAGGCTTGCCACCTATCACATTTGTGGGACTAAGTATCTTCGGCTAATCGTGGGTGCACTTGTTGTACCTCTGCCTACCCCTTCAGGGATACGGGCGTGAAGATACTTTTACTTTTTTTTTAACAATATTACATACATACATGTCAAACAAATAACCTCCTTTTTCCTCGGTTTAAAAGCTATAGAGGTAATACAGCTCATCGTTATGGTGGGGCTGGAGAGTGACTACATCAGCATTCGCGAAGGCCCGCGATATTTTCTTTAATACTTTAAAGTTAAATTGTTTCTAGGTTCAGGACAATCAGTTAGTTGGGTTTACGTTAACGATACGCTATAAAAAGTTTTAGAACTTTGTTGATCTCTTTTTCAATGTCTTTGCCTTAACTTTTCTGTCCTTTGACACCCAATATTGATCAAGTCTGTCGCCGAGCAAAATATATTGGAATTTTCACAAAATCGGTAGCAATTACGGTCGCAAATTATATCAATTTCACGTCAAAAGTACGATATATTCGCCGTGAAGACACTGATGTACTTTGATCGTTACACATTGATGTGGGTCGATACATTCTTGAGATAAAGTTGAAAGAATTTTTAATACGGTTCCATTTGCAAGAGCTTTGATGCAATTTATGCAAATTACATAACACAAGGGTATTTCAGTATTTTTCTGATAACGAAGAGGTTTTTTTAAAAAAAAAAACAAAGAGGTGCAACAGACCAAATTAAACCTAACTAGTTAGCTTTTAAACGTTAATTTCATCATTTTTATAAATTTTATACTGTGATTGATGCTTTCTATTCAAAAAGTTAGTGGTTAAACCTATTTGGCTCTATGAGGTATTGAGTTCGAATCCCGGGTTGACTAAAAATTCATTTCATTTCATTCTATTACTTTATAAACGTACTAACAGCACCATGTAGTCCGCTGTATTATAAAATTTTTTGTTGAATCCCACGGGAAAAAGGGCAGATCCAGTGGGGAGATCATGGCTGTCATGACCCCCCCCTGGGCAGAAGTCTAGGTACGGATTTATTTGGATTAGATTAGGATTAGAGCCTATCATGACTGAATCTCAAATATGTGACTCCCTCTGAAACAAAGGCTGGATCCGCCCTTGCACAGGAGTAACTTAATTTCCCAGAATAAAATGTATTCTAATGCAGGTCATAATCTACCCGTGTGTCAAGTTTCATTTAAATTAGTCCAGACGTTTTTGCGTGATTGAGTAACAAACATTCAAACATCGACGAGTAAACATTCAAACACAAGAATCATTCACATTTATAACATATTAACTGCACCATGCAGTCCGCTGTATTATAACAGTTTTTGGTGAATCCCGTGAGAGCAACTCATTTTTCCTAGAATAAAGGTAGCCTATGTCGGGGTACAGGTCATCATTTACCTGTGTGCCAAATTGCATCCAAATCCGTTCTGCAGTTTTGGTGTGATTGAGTAATTAATATCCATCCATCCATTCAAACATCCAAACTTTCGCATTTCTAATATAAATTCAGATACGTGATACCATAGGAGAGTAAGCAATTAGATTGGTCTTCTAATGGAAAAAATAACCATTCTCTATCGATGTCAAAGATGTTGATGATACGTCGCTATCTGTGTGGCAGAGATGTTTACCAGCTACGACCCTTTAATATAACAGTGGCATACACTGTCGCTATTGCTGCTCAAACTCAAATAAGTAAGGTGGTGGTACCAAACCCAGATAAGTAGACTTCTACCATCTAGATAGCAAATTCCGAGCTTTTAGATTCTAGAATCTCGGAATTTGCTATTATAATAATAACATTTTAAGGGTTGATGCTAATTAACCCTTTAATTTATATACCTACTTAAACGTTTTTGAAAAGCTATTTTTAAAATAGACTTTCAAAATATTGTAATATTTTTAAAATAATAATAATAATTTTCTTTAAAAGAAAAGTTTTTAAAATTTGATTCGTATCAGTTAGCAGTTAGCACGTTCAAGGGTTGAACTTAAACAAGTTTGCGAACTGTCAAACTAACCACGCAGGATCCAGCAAATTACCAGGAACCCGCAGGATTGAAAATATCTAGTCCCGCAAATCCTGGGATTGGAATTTTTTACGGGATTGCATTCTCTAGTTATCACCTATTATGGTCATTTACAACATACGAGATTACACGGATGTATTGACATACTACTGGCCCACTTGAAGCACGCCTATCAACCCTTAAAATGTTATTATGATAATAGCGAATTCCGAGATTCTAGAATCTAGAAGCTCGGAATTTGCTATCTAGATGGTAGAAATCTACCTATCTGGGTTTGGTACCACCGCCTTACTTATTTGAGTTTGAGCGGCAATAGCGGCAGTGTATGTCACTGTTATACCTATTAAAGGGTGGTAGTTGGCAAACATCTCTGCCTCTGTGGTCTAGTGGTCCACCTTTGGCGTTGACCACATGAGGTCCTGGGTTCGATTCCCGGGTCGGGCACATAAAAAAAGTGTTTTTCACTTTTCTGTTAAACACAAAGTTGCCCGGGATAGGAAAGTGCCCAGTTGGCGATAGGCTTGCCACCTATCACATTTGTGGGACCAAGTATCTTCGGCTAATCGTGGGTACACTTGTTGTACCTCTGCTACCCCTGCGGGGATATGGGCATGAAGATACTTTTAATTATATTATACAAAATTAAGGAGCGAAAAAGTACATCTTAATAAATAGTGTACAATCTGTTACTCGTTCGCCTGACCCAAAATTATTTCTTTTTGTTGCTTAGTTGGTTAAAAAGTAGCCTATATGACTTCTGGATAATGTAGCTCCAATGGTAAAAGATTTCAGAAGATCATTCTAGTAGTTTTTGAGTTCGTTACAAACATATGAAACTACAAATATACCATTTTTTTCTCTCAATAATATACCTAGTATAACATATACAGACTAGCTGGTGAGTTACCTTCAATATTTAAGGACGTGATAGTTGGAGATCATATATGATGAGAAAAAATAACACTTAAAATAAATATTAAAATACTTATTAGTAAACTTAGTAAACAGTACACCGAGAATCCTATATTTATCGGCATACTTGGACACCGCGCAGACGCACGTGTCGCGTAGCGTGCTATCAACACAGAATAGCGGGGAATGGCGGTGGCGTGTCCTTGATGTCGACTGGCGCGTACTAGAGAGTATAATACCCACATTTCATTTATTTTTAGAGAAAGATTGGTCAAAAATTAAGCCCCTAATTTTATTATTTCATTTTAACGTGAATCGAGTACTGAGTACTCTCTAGAAGTAGGGGCCGTTCATAAAATACATCACACTAAAATCAGCTTTTTTTGACCCCCTCCCCCCAGTGTCACGTTGTGTCACACTTTTTGTGACCCCCCCCTAGAAATATTTCGTCACAAAAACTAAGACCCCCCCCTGCTGAGTATGATAAATTCTAAATGATAGTACACAAATTCTGAAAATTAAAAATATTTATTTAGTTATTATAATAACATTACGCGCAGGGTACGTAGAAACGTTACTGTCTCAAGTATTGGAAAAACAAAGAAACCCGTTGTGACGGATCGCAACGCCGCTAGAGTCGCGCCACAGAGCTAGCGCTCATGTCAAAAAATAATAAACGGCGAACGTCACGTTGCCGTATACCCCCCGTCCCCCCTTGTCACATCTTGTCACACTCAGCCAGACCCCCCCCTCCCCTTGTATGCGAACGTATTTTATGAACGGCCCCGTATCTAAGGTAACTCACCAGCCAGTCTGTATATGTATACTAGGTATATTATTGTATACTAGGTTTATTATGTATCTATAATATGCGTAATGCCCATGTAATGCCGTACGGTGTCGTTTTTACATTTTATATTGTTCATATTCGTGTATTCTGTAAATTGATTTAATGAGTAAATATCTAGAACTCTTACAATATGGACTTTAAATATAGTGTCTCCTAAACTGGCACTTTTTTCCTAAAGACCTAATATAACAGGCGAATTGTTCTGTCAACACATCAGTAGTCTGATGATCTTAGATAGATTTTATAATGATTCGAAAGATTAGTACCGACCAATCCAGTGAGTTGTAAGCACGCGGGACAAAATACCGATTTTGAATATCGAATCGGAACATCATGTTTCTTTTTCCCGCGACTCAGATTATTGACAGAATTAATTAAGTGCATTAAATCAAACATTATTAGTCTAATTTAGGTTTTCAATGTTGCCAATGTTCGAAAACTGGTGGGTTAATAGAAAGAAAAATTAGTGCACTACAAAATCATATTTAGAGCTAAGTCAAGGTAAAATCTCGGCCGTTTCTGTTTACATAATATGACCACGGCCTTTATCTAATCATAAAATTAAGACAACTTAAGACCGTTTGTTAAGATATATGAGTTTAGACAAGACCAGTAGTCGATTATGTCCAAGATCCTATTAATTTTATAAATACGTCAGTTTGTGACGATGTTTGTTACTTAATCATAACTGAATAACTTTAAATAATTTTTGGTACAGAAATAGATTATCGAGATCTGTAAAAAGAATACTAAAAAAATAATATAAATGACGAGATTTGTAAAAAGAATGGTAAAAAATTGAATAATGAATGTAAAAGCAAAACCGATAATTAAATCTATATATTAAAACTTGAAGGAAAAACTTTGTACTCCTTTTTAAGACATTGCGCGAACGGGGAGTACGAAATTTGGCAAAGTTAAACTTTACATTGCGAAAGACTGCAGAAAGCTAATATTCTAAAACTAGCGAGTCGGCCAGGCTCGAACATTTGTTGGTGTTTCGACAGTCGTGGTTACAAAAAGAAACCTAAATTCAACTAACACACAATCCTAAGTAATGTCTCTCTAAAATACGCACAATCGTGTTAGTTACGCTATTTAGAACTTAAGAACGACTGGATCAATTTTTATTATTTTTGTGTTTTTGGATTTATCTTCGTCCGGAATGGGATAAGTATTAAAATATGTTAACATTGATTAGATTTTATATTCAATCGTCGGAAGTTTCAAAAAAATCCGAATTTTTTTTTGAGGTTTCTTCAAAATTTCTCAAAATATACTGGGCCAAATCGGTTCAGATTTTCAGAAAATCTAAGTTGGTGAAATCGTCGTTAACCAGGTTTTGATCGTTCAACCCGTCCAAAATTTAGAAGATGTTTACATTCGCATATACACACACATAAGTGCATAATACAGAACGGGATAAAATTAGTAACATTCTTACCTATATAAGTAGCGGAAAGTTAAAAGTTATCAACAAAAATTAATTATCTTGCTGGTTCGTCATTAAAATATTTGATTATTTAAATTTAAATTTACATTTTATGTGTATACATTATCATAATGAAAGTTTAGCTGTGGTTGAGCTAAGTTCACGGATTTTTTCTAAAGGTCAAGCATGCGTTGCTTTGAGCTGAGTTAGATCGCTTAGAGGGGCTAATAATAAGAAGATTAGACCACCACAAGTTTCTTAATAATCCTCACGATATTCACTCTCTGAATGAAATGACAAGAATAAAAATGTTTTGACTTTGAAGATTGCGTAATTTACTATCGCATAATCCTAATTTCGAAGTTAATGAATCCTAACTAAAAAGTATAAAATAAAAAAATATTGAAAACAAAAAACCCGATTGCATCTTGAAAAAAGATTCATTGTTTTAAATGAAAAAAAGGAAAAAGCCCAGTAGTTTAGAATCATGTTAAATAATAATGAATAACCACTAAAATAGTTCTATAATCGATATATATTTGAAATAATCCATGAATTTTAATTCATCACACAACGATTCAGAGTTTTTTTGTGAAAATTTGATAGCTAAATACTAAAATATTAAATAGGAAAGTAGTAAGTTTAGGTCCGGTTTTACAAGACAGCCCTTAGCACGGTTGCTAGTAGCCCAAACTTTAATAATTTAAACTCTGGCTGAGCACTCTGCTCGCCCCAAATGTCCGGTGTGAAGACCCGCAGGGTCAACTGTATTAGTCATTTCGAAAAAAAATACAACAAAAAGTTTGGTTGTTTTGTTTTGTTTGTTTTGTTTTGGTTGGGTACATGTAATTTTCCAGTATTAAATTCCTATAACTCGTTTGTAGGGTTAGCTTTGACTTCAACATTTATGTAAATGTTGTTGTCATTCTTAAAAACAATAAGGCTACGTCCGCATAGACAGGCGGTTTGCTTGCAGGTGTTTAAATACAATAATTAGAACATTTTTGGTTTAGTATAATACACATATTTATCTATGCTTAGTATCTAACGTCTCCCCCCCCACTAAACACGTTTGTTTCCTTCGATATGCTGCTAAGTAATTAACTAGGCGCTAAGCTCGCAGTGCGGCCGATCATAAACATTCTAGAACGTTCGTTTTACTAAGATATTCACTAGGTGGTTCGCTAGATTCTAGAATGTTCATGATCGGCCGTACTGCGCGTTTGGCTACTTGTACTACTTGTATATTCTGTGCCTTAGCGCCTAGCAAATTGCTTAGCGACCAATCGGAGTAAACAGTGAAGACGACCGCAAACATTCTAGAACACTTGTTTTACTAAGCTATTCGCTTAGTAAAACAGGTGGTTCACTAGGCACTAGGCGCTAAGCAAGCCACCTGCCTTTGTGGACTAGCCTAAGGGCAATACTTTAAGCGTCCTAAAAAGTAATTTGCGTCCTAAAGAGTAATAATACTTTGAAGTATGCCATATTGGGCACCCGCTTAAATGGCACCTGAGCAAATGGCACATGAGGTATTCCACATACGGCAACTCTCAATACTTTTTTCAGGTGCCGTAAGTGGAATATTTTATTATTTAAAGTTTTATTCCCCAAATGGCACCTACGGATCAGTAGGTACTAGTGTTGGGACATAATTAGAAAATGAAAATTAAACAAATCGATTAAAATCAATACAGACTTTAATTACATGATAAAAATATAGCTTCTTTATGTTTTTAATCATTTTATTACCACAATCAGTTTCCTTATTTCGTCTCCATTTAGTGATTCGTCTCCATAAGGTTAAACGATGCCGCTTACCGCAGGCGCGAGGTATTCCTGCGGTAAAAATGTACATATTTATACATATATATCATTAAAAAAATGTAGTTTGTTTGTTTGTTTGGTTTGTGCATTTGAATAATTCTTTTTGAGTTGGATAGCCTGTTTATCGAGAAAGGTTATAGGCTATATAACATTATGCTACGACCAGTAGAAGCGGAATAAACAAAGTCCGCGTGGACGAAGTTACGGGCAACAGTTAGCTATCTATAAGTATTGAAAGTTGTGTTACGGTGCTCAGTCAATCACGTTTTTTTTATAGTAGAGGGGACAAACGAGCAGATGGTACACCTGATGGTAAGTGATCATAATAACATAACGTCACGGGAGCATTGCATATATGTGATAATAATGGAATCTGTAGCCGTTAGCAGCAAACGTAACCCACGTATTCACTACATTTCCAGCAAAAAAGGGAAGCCTTTGTTATTATATGAAATTATACAGCACAGAAAGTTCAGAAGAGCGCATAAAATGACAAATACCGATTCGCTATAAAAGTTCGGTGCCCACTTAAAGTATTTTACATTTTTAAATATTTAAAGTACAACTGAAGCGTGATTTTACAATAGAAGTGCCGATTATTAATTATGTTTCATAATAAAAAAAAATATGACGAACTAACCAAGAAGAGAAATAAATAATCGTAAATAAACATAAAAGTATTTGTTTTTAAATTTTATTGTAGCTCAAGACTGGTTTTACAATGCATGTGATTAAGAAAACTAATTGTGATATTAAAATGATTAAGAACATAAGAATTTATATTTTTAACATGTTCTTAAAGTCCTTATTGATGTTAATCGATTTTTTAATGTCCACTTTCTTGATATGTCCCAACATTAGTACCTACTGATCCGTAGGTGCCATTTGGGGAATAAAACTTAAAATAATAAAATATTCCATTAATTGCACCTGCGAAAAGTATCAAGAGATGTCGTATGTGGAATACCTCAGGTGTCATTTGTTTAGGTGCCATTAAAGCGGGTGCCCAATATGGCCTACTTCTTGAAGAGAAGTCTTTATCTTGCTTTTATAAATTTTTATGACTTAAAATTTTAAAATGGTTGTAGTTTATCTTAATAGGATATCCTTTTTTATAATATTGTGATAAGTAAATGTAGATGAAAATTATCTACATTATGTTAATGTTAATTGTTTATTTTGGACTACTCATCCATATGTACATAATTTAGTTAATGATAATGTTCTTATTTTAGGTATAAAGGATTATTTCAACGATTAATGTGAATATTGATAATTTATATTTATAATGAATAATATAATAGGTGTATAATGTGTGTGTTAGTATGTATCTTCACGCCCGTATCCCGAAGGGGTACGATTAGCCGAAGATACTTGGTCCCACAAATGTGATAGATGGCAAGCCTATCGCCAACCAGACACTTTCCAATCCTGGGCAACTTTGTGTTTATCAGAAAACTGAAAAAACAACATTTTTCAGTTTTCATTTTCAAAATAGCAATTGTAAATTCAACTCTAATTTATTTTGGTTTTATATTAACAAATTCATTTTAATTTAATTTTAACTTATTTAATTTTATTTCATAAGTATTAAAACGTAATTTTCAATTTTTTGGAAATATATAGATTGTTTTTTCAACTATACTTAATTTTTTTGAAATTTATTTAATTTTTATGTTAAAAGTCTAAAAACTGAATGTGTAATTTTGTAAATATATAGGTATATGCTTTTTTTCCTTTTGTTTGCCATTTATTTGGCAAAGCAGGCTAAAAGTACTGTATTTATAAAGAACATCTTGCGTAACGCTGATATATGCAAAATAAATATTTTGATTAGTTAATAATTATTAGGCATTGATCTCACAATTAATATACATAAACAACAATTTATATTATTTTTTTAAATTATTTTTTGTGTTATAGCACTCACCCCGTGCTTGGGAATCTGGAAAACCTTAAAAACAGCAAAGAAAAATATCGACACGCGGGATTTGAACCTGCGACCATTTCCCTAAAGCCATTTATATACAAAAAAGTAGCTTATATTTATGGTAATATGCTATTTAGGAGATATTAAGTTTGCTGCTTCTCTTAATCTTTTTCTCAAATTCAACAACTCTATCAAATTCCCCCCGAGTATCTCCGAAAGGGTAGGCAGAGGTACAACAAGTGCACCCACGATTAGCCGAAGATACTTGGTCCCACAAATGTGATAGGTGGCAAGCCTATCGCCAACCGGGCACTTTCCATTCCCGGGCACATTTGTGTTTATCAGAAAACTGAAAAAACACTTTTTTTTAAG
The DNA here is from genome assembly GCA_036924255.1 of Apodemia mormo. NCBI lineage: Eukaryota > Metazoa > Arthropoda > Insecta > Lepidoptera > Riodinidae > Apodemia > Apodemia mormo. Next base: position 43,496,051 of record JAUPFN010000001.1, on the reverse strand, counting down.
TGCCCGACCCGGGAATCGAACCCGGGACCTCATATGGTCAACGCCAACGCTGGACCACTAGACCACAGACGTATGTGTGCTTGTGTGTGTTTAAGTGTATAAGATGTCAGCTATAGAAGTGACCTATAGAACCCGAGATTTTGATATAAGAAGAAATTTGAATGCGGAGAAAGGAAGGAAATACGCAGGCTCTATAATACGATGTTTGGCACGCTTCCTATAGACACATGATAATATATTACACTAAGGTTAAAACAACAATGTAAACATATGTTAATGATCACATTAACCAAGAGATTGCAGGTCGTGATACACTGGTTATGCGGCAATCGGAAGTGCGGTGAATGTCAATTACCGTGCCATTAATGTTTCATTACTCGCTCCACGTTCAAAGGCCACGCCGGGATGTTGCGGTCGGTAATGCACTCATAGCTTGTCCTTTATAGCAGTATACATAGAACCTGAAGAAATACTAATCACTGCTTTTGTAATTGGAACGAAGTTCCTTATCGCGCGTTGTGAAAAGGGACTAGACGGAAAAAATTCTTACGAAAAGTTGTCACGACACTTTTTGCTATAGTAAGGTATTGTAAGCACAGAAATATCCAGCCACTTTAGCTTGTGCATTGAAAGTTAAAGAGGCTATCTACTATTTGATTTAATTTGCTTTTTTTCTAGTGCCAAATGTTCGACATTTATACAGAATTTCGGCCGAATGTCGAATTTCGACCAAAAGTTGAATTTCGACGGATAGTCGAATTTCGAACGAGTGTCGAATTTAGATCGTTTGCCGAGTTTCGACCGCCGGTCGAATTTCGACCGGGTGCCGAAATTCGACCGCGGGTCGAAATTTGACCGGGTACCGAAATTCGACCGGGTTCCAAAATTTGACCGGGTGCCGAAATTTACAGGTTTTTTGTAAATAATAATAAAAGGAACTTCGTTCCATCCGGGTGTCCCTTGACACCTCTCAAGTTTTTTTTGACTAAATTTATTAAGAAAAAAATATTTTCCCCGTGTTGGTCAGGCTATTTTGAAAAATAGACCAATTGCCGTTCTGCCAGGCAGGTCGTAAAAGGTAAACGATTGGCTATATGAGTCACTACCATTGTGACTACTAGGTGGTAGAATTCCGCAATATCCCGCTCGGGTATTTAGTACCACAGCCTTAATTGCGTCAGTGCTTATAATTGTCGGTTTCCGGTTTGGAGGTTAAGGTAGCAAGTAGACATACATGTGGTATTGTCATCCCGCTATACGAATAGCAACGCATCATTGGTGTCTATAGGCGATGGTTTCTCTTTCCACCAGAGCTATCTGTTTGTTTGCTATATTATGATATAAAATAAATAAATATTTTATTTACACACGTATACATATCGTTAAATCAAATCCCTGGGTAAGCAGAGATAATTAATTATGACTAAGTATTGATTTATTATTATAAATAATAATCTTTAATATTATGCAAAAGTTTAGATGTTTGGATGTATGGACGGATTTTTGTTACTCAAACATGCAAGAATGGCTGAACTGATTTGGATGAACCTTGGCACAAATGTAGATGATAGCCTGGAATAGCACATAGGATCCTTTTTATCCCGGAAAACGATTTGTTCCTGTGGGGATCACAAAAAACTTTTATAAAGTAGCGGGCTGTAGGCAACTAATAAGTAGAGCTATCAGACCCGGGAGAGACAATGTAATGAATCGAATAGGCAATCGTACCACAATGGTAGTGAATCGAATAGACAATCGTAACACAATGGTAATGAATCGAATAGGCAATCGTGCCACAATGGTAGTGAATCGAATAGGCAATCGTGCCACAATGGTAGTGAATCGAATAGGCAATCGTGCCACAATGGTAGTGAATCGAATAGGCAATCGTGCCACAATGGTAGTGAATCGAATAGGCAATCGTGCCACAATGGTAGTGAATCGAATAGGTAATCGTGCCACAATGGTAGTGAATCGAATAGGCAATCGTGCCACAATGGTAGGCAATAGAATAGGCAATCGTGCCACAATGGTAGTGAATCGAATAGGCAATCGTGCCACAATTGTAGTGAATCGAATAGGCAATCGTGCCACAATGGTAGTGAATCGAATAGGCAATCGTGCCTCTTATCTGTGCCTGGGAGAACAGCAGCTAATTTATTCTTGTCGGAGCTAGTCTTATTTAGTTTTTTTTAAGTTAGTTGGATAGACAAACTGCCAGTTTGTAAGTGGTTGACGTCGCCAATGAACATAAACTGGTTTACCTAGAATTAACCCAGGAAACTCATTTACGTATTGCCTATCATGAAACATAAGATGTTAAGTCTCGGTACCAGTAATTATACTGCCTGCCTTGCTCTTCTCTCCGAAATACAACAAAGCGCTATTTCACGGGAGAAACAAGCAAGATGGTGGTACCTCGGCACAGCACATCCCAGCCACCGGTAAATAGTTCGTTTATCTTCTCTTTAGTTTCTCTATCTCTTTCTAACATATAGCACTACACCAATTCATAGCATGCCAAAAATGTTGTTCGAACATTTTTCCCGGGTGGTTCCCATATGCCAAATGCGCGATTAATAACTTTGAATAACAATCTGAATAAGATATCCAGATTTTTCCTGACGTAATAATAACTTTAAAATCCATTAATCAGTTATAATCTAAGAGACACATCTAAAATTGCGTGGCTCAATATCAGCATTAAGTATAAGTTTCCCAGCACGATATCGTAGGACCTCTTTAATCAGATAAAAGCTTCAGATACACTCCCATGGATTAAGGTCATCAATAACGTAAAATGCGACGCGTATGACGGCTCGAGGGGTACAATATTTTCCAGTATCGAATGATATCAATATTTCTGTAGTTTAGGGCATAAAGGCTATTAAAATAATTGAAGGGTAATATTTATTCATTATACAAAAAAAGTATTTTAAAAATTAAACCAACTTCAAATATCTTTCAACTATACCCATATCTCTCAAAAACTAATTTTGATGAAACTTGAACTCTTCCCTAAGTTGGAATATACCCTATTTAAGTCAAGTATCTTGTTATGGCTTTAAGTTCCCGAGAAATTCATGGACAAACATACAAGTATACGAAAATATAAACATATCGTTGCGAATAACCTAGAGAAGTAAAGAGTGAGAAGCCTGGAAAAATCTAGAAATAAAAGAAAGAGATAGCTGCTTCTACCGATAAACAATCAGAAATCAGAAGAGCTTTATTCAATAAAACTTTTCACAAGTTATTTTGACATGTCAACATTTTTTAAAACTACTACCGAATCAAACAGCTATGCCATACCGTTACCCAAACAGCTATGCCATAATTGACTTGCTCGCAAATGACATAAGGGTGAAAATAGCATGTACTGTGACTTGTTTCCATTTATATTGTTTATGCGTTATTTTCGGAACTTTCAGGAATATGGTCGAACTTTATCTTGGGTTTATAAGGATGTGTTGACGGATAGCAACTCAGTTTTAAACAGCGATTCGGAAGCGACAATTCGAACGATCAGAGTAAAGCAATATAGTATAGTGAAAAAGTGACACGGAAAGTGTTAGTTTAGTGATTCGGTTTAAACAGCTAGTTTTAGCGGAGTATAGATTTAATACTAGCTGCATCCCGCTGCATCATATATATTTTTAAAGTCTCACGAAAAGAAGTTACTTTTCCGGGACAAAAAGTATTTTATTCTATGTCCTATTCCAGAACCATCTATCTACCTTTGTGCCAAATCTCTCCCAAATTAGACTAGCCGTTTTAGCTTGATTGAGTGACAAATACACAAATATACTTACTTTCATATTTATAAGTATGGGATTAATACGAAAGTTTATGTGTATGTTTGATAATTCTTTTCACAAGAAATGACGAAATTAAATAAAGTTTGGTGAGCCTGTGGTCAGACTTTGTACATGCACGTGCTAATATTACAAATACCTAAATATTACAAATAGCGAAATTAAAACTAACAGCGTGCTACGGGAAGTAGCTTATCCTACTATTATAAATGCCGAAATTTAAACTCGAATTTTTACTAGGGGAGTAGCTAATCCTAAAAAAAATTATAATATGCTAAAATTTAATGTCGTATATGCTAAAATTTTATCTCATAATTTTCTAGAGGAAGTAGCTTACTTGCCTAATATTATACATAAATGCCAATATTTAAACTCGTAGCGTGCTACGAGGTGTAGATAATCCTAACTAGATAGTTCCTTTGATCGTCTGATTGTTACTTTATGAAATTTTTAGGAGGAGGAAAATTTATTGTCTTCATCCTAAAAAGTGTTTATCTAAAGGGTAGAAAAAATATTTAATTCGAGCGAAACCGCGAGCAAAAGCTAATAAATAAAAGACTTTCTGCGCTCTGAGAATACTAATTTGTTTTGTTTTTTTCTACATCTATTTTTATAGCATAGGGTAATAATATTTAGGCAAATAGCTTTCCTGATCGGAATCAGATCTAAATTACGTGTACCTCTCACTCCACCTAATTATTTTTCTAACCCATTATTCACGGTCGCGGCGGACTATGAAACCGCAGATGGCACGACCGCGATACACAGGCACAGGAGGCCCTGCCACGTACTTTTCTATCCCGACGACGCGAGGATCCCAACACATAAACCATAGAATACTTAGAGACTAACAGAAGTCAATGTCACATACAATATTCGAGTATAGCAAACATAGACACCTCTCACGGACGCGATATCTCGGGCTGTTGCGGAACAAACTGTCCCGAACCATTCCGATATATCGCGTCCGTGAGAGGTGTCTATGTGTGCGTTGCCCGAATATCACATGTATGTAGATTGACTACTGTTAGTCTCCAGTATGCTGTGCATAAACTCACACAACCCAAAACCGTCGTCGCCGGTCTTGACGACGAAGGCTTCTCTATCGCTCCGCGCTTAACGCATGGCGCAATGCCAAGACCCCGCCCTCCAGTCTTGGTCCGAACACCGATTATTTATAGTATTTTGATATAGTATCAGAGTTGAAAGTTATTTTAACCCAGTGTTTCTAAAATAATATAATGACATATGTAATCTATCAACAGTTTCAGTTGAGCGGCAAATGTATTAAAAATGTATTAATAGATTCAGTAATAGAATCGAGCGATACTCAGGCGTAAAAATATAACATTTTAATATTTTAACGGTCCTATTAATAGACAGAATAAATGTAAGTCTTCTTTACATAGTATAAAACATAAGCAGTTTCGCTGTTCATAAGCTTAGATCTTTTAAACTAAGCAACAACATGAGTGAACAGGGGTATATGTTCGCTAGAAGGTATTCTAGGGAAGCGCGTTCCATCTTAGGCCGCATCTAAACTTACCATAAGGCGAAATCGTGGTCAAGCGCTTCCCTATTGATAATAAAAAAAAAACAGATTTTAATGTGGTTTTAGAAAATTTTTTTTTCCCGTGTTGGTTTCGGGTTCCTTTGAAGAATAGACCAACTGCCGTTCTGCCAGGCATGTCGTAAAAAGCGACCGATTGGCTATGCAAGTCCCTAACATCGTGGCTACTAGGGGGTAGAGTTCTGCATTGTCTCGCCCGGGTCTGGTACCACCGCCTTACCTATTCCTGCCGCAATAGCGTCAGTGCCTGTCACTGTCGTGTTCCAGTTTGGAGGGTAAGGTAGCCGGTAAACTTATGCATGTGGCATTAGACCTTGCCACAAGATAGCAACGCACCATTAGGACCTTTGGTGTCTATAGGCGATGGTTGACTGTTTCCATCAGGAGACCTATGTGCTTGTTTGCTATCTTATGATATAAAAAAAAGATAGAGGGATTCAAGAAGGTAATACACGCAAAAAAAACACTTTTTGTGTTTATATTGCAAACGCTGGCCAACATCGATCAAAATAATGTATTATGGAATTGCATAATACTCAAAGTGCATATCTTTAACAGATCTTCAAAAAGTCTGCGATGCTATATGTCTATATCCTAAGAATAACCCATCCTAAACATTTTTATCTATTACATATGACTAAAAAGTAATGAGTTATTTCCAATACAAGATACGTTATATATCAAAATTGTTCTTTGGAGCATATTATTAAGGCGAGGTATTTCGACGCGCGTCAATTCTATAGAAAATGGGTGGCGCGGTAAGTTCTGAAACCGCTGGGAAACGTGTTAATTTTCGGATAAATAAATATAGGAGTTCAGCTGAAAACTAAAATTTAGCACATTCGTTTTTGTATTTACAACTAAATATCACCATATTAAAATCATGTGGAAGATTAGAAATATTATTAACAAATTATTTGTTTTAGAAATTTTTTAGCCTGTTTTCGGAATTTTATATGATCGAGTAAAGTACAATCTATCATGTAATGAGTTAGCACATTCTTTAGATAATATCTTCAGGTATATCGTGTAATTTTTTTTTACGGTTTACGGTTTAAGTCATTTATTTCTCTAAAGAATATTAAAACATTCGCTTAAAAGAGAAATACAAAATTGTCGTGCGGTACTTACGTGTGGTAAATCACAATATACATACACATTATCTATAAAATACACTTCAACTTTTTAAACTAAATAGTTTCTCACATAAACGTTTTAAAAACACTTTACACAAACAAAAATTGTAGACATTATCACCGACAACAATAAAGACATAACATTACTTCTAATACTACCCTACAATAAAATAATACAATCAACGTGACAATACACAAGTTGTTTCTTATACGTAATAACTTATACCTAGTCTGTGGATCTTATTACGTGTAGCTTAGTAGGTGGTATCCACGGGCAACAATCATAAGCCAAAAAATATAGACCGTATAGTCTATGGATGCAGCTATTTTAAATGACAGTTGTTTCCACCCCCTTACTCCCCTCATACTCCCCTCTTTAAAATGACGTGACACAAGTTGTCAAATCACTTATGTGACATGTGTCAACTGTCAATATGTCAGGGTAGTTTTCTCAATTTGAAATTGATAAACAACTCGAATTCCTTTGCAACATGTTTCGAGATTGCTGCTTAAAAAAATGTGTGAGTGAACGAAAGGACGTTACTTTTCACTGTTTTCTAAAGATTGAGATAGTACGCAACCAGTGGTTACAGTGAATTAACAGTGATAAATTGCAAAGTATCAGTCCAGCTGAACTTCGTAAGAATTTCGTGTGCCAAAACACATATAAATGAAATGTCACATAATATAAAGGAAGCAATGAAAAATATAATTAAATCAAGGTATTTATTTGACTTGAAATGCGAAATACACATGGACGTTCTTACAAAACACTTTCTGACCCTAAGTTAGCAATATTTATTTGGTGCAATATGATAAAATTTTAAAAGGGACAGATGTCTTTAGGCTTAAAAAGCTCACAAACGTGCAAACAATAATAATAAATAAATTTAAATCTAAGTTGAAAAATAAAAGTATTAAAAATACATTTTCTTTTTTATTCTAAAAATTCCTTAGCATTGTCCATACAGTCAAAATTTGCAACTATAAAATAGCTTGGTTTATATGAATTAAAGAAAGTAGATTTAAATAAAATGATAGTATACTGTAGATGGATCTTAAAAAAACAATAAATGGGCTGTATAGCCTATGAATCTTAACCGATAAAGATTATTAGCGCGGGAAAAAAATAACTGTCAATCAAGATAGCTGCACGTCAATATTCTACGATACGTCACTGAACGGGAGTGCTCTGTCTGATGCGTTAGCATCTATAGTAGTCTGTGGTGGTATCTATGCAATTTATTTTAGAACTGTTATTTCTATGTTATAGGAAATTCAAAACTGTACATTATATATTTTTAAAAAGAATACTTGGAGCGTGATCTACAATCGATTTCGAAGCCAAAAATATAGCTTTTAGAATTTTCGTCTTTTTGTCTGTATGTATGTCCGGGCTAAACTCAAAAAGTACTGTATGGATTTACTTCAAATTTTGCATGAATATTACTAACAGGTCCAGTCAACATATAAGCTACCAATTAATTATTATCCCGCTATTTCTAAAGGAAGTCGATGCGGACGAAGTCGCAGGCAACAGATAGTATTAAATATTATAATATGTTGCTAAATGATAGTATTTTTTATTTATTTATGCTTGACAGATAGATTCTCAAAAATAAAAATTACTATCATTGCGAGAGAAAGAAAAAAAGATTTTTTTTGTAATACAACAAATTGAATGATACACTATGTGCTATATTCTGAGAAATGATTTATTATGTGATGCTTCAGCTTATTTTTGAAAATTTTAAATGATTTTGAATTTTTAATATCGTTAGGTAATTTATTGTATAGTTGAGCGCCTTCATACTTAATAGTTTTCTTTCCGTAATTAGTTCTAGGACAAAGTAATTGGATGTCATCGGGTCTTCTTAAGGAACGTTTTTGAATTTGAGATTTAACTTTGAAAGATATTTTTGTGTGTAATTGCCTAGTAATAATTTTACGTATTAATATACATGTGTTATATTTGTATAGCTATATATATATATATTGTATATATATATATTGTATAGCTATATAACTGTGATAGCGACATTAAGCCGGTTTTTTTATAAACTATGGGTGTGGGTGTTAAATAATCTAAATGGAAGAGTAATTTGACAATTTTATTCTGGGCTATTTGCAACGCTTTGATGTTAGATTTTGCAGCACTGCCCCATACTTCGATTAAGTAGTCCAGATGAGGTTTTACTAGTGAATTGTATATAGTATAACGTACCGATTTAGGAAAACATTGTACGTTTCCTCGTAAGATTCCCATGAGATTCCTTAGCTTTGTACACATTTTATTTATATGTGATTTCCAAGATAGTCTGTTGTCAAGAGTAAGTCCTAGATATTTTTCAGTTTTGACTTGAGTTATAGGTTTATCATTGATAGTCAAAGGCTCAAAATTAGTTATTGGTTTGTTTTTAGCTCTAAAAATTATATAATTGGTCTTGGATATATTTAATGTCAATAAATTAGTCCGAAACCAAACCGAAAGGGTGTTCAAATCATTTTGGGCGTCTTTTGCTATTGTAGTCATATTATCACCATAGTAGAATATACATGTATCATCAGCATACAATGACACTTCACCCTTGATATCTAGTTCATCAATACTATTCACATAAATGAGAAATAATAAGGGGCCTAGAATCGATCCTTGCGGAACGCCATAAGTAACATTAGCAGGAGAACTTTCACTATTGTTAATTTTTACTTTTTGTTTGCGATTTGATAAATACGAATGAAACATTTTTATAACCGTGCTTGTTAAACCAATAGAGCGTAATTTATTGAGAAGTAAATCGTGACTAATCGTATCAAATGCTTTTTTCAGATCGATGAAAACTCCAAGACCAATTTTTTCCTATCTATTTGTAATTTCATTTCAGTGATAACATCGATACAAGCCGAGAGAGTGTTAGACTTGGGGCGAAATCCATACTGTTTTTTACTCAAGAAATCTATTGAATCAAGATATTGCTCCAGCCGATTACAGAGTACTCTCTCAAACACTTTGGAGATAACTGGAAGCACAGATATAGGCCTATAGTTTTCAACACTTGCTTTGCTGCCTTCTTTGTGTATTGGGCTAACTTTGGCTATCTTTAAAGAATCAGGGAAATAACCAGACTCTAAACATTTGTTGATACATAGTGTTAGTTCGTGAAGAACTAGATGCTTGACAGATTTGATGGTTTTACAACTCATGCCATCTAAACCACAACTGGTATTTACTTTTAAGTTATCAATTATCTTACTGATCTCATCAATTGTGGCTGGGATAAATTCAGAGAACTCATTGGAAACTTTCTTCGTGCTAAGTGATTGACTGCTAACATTACTATGAATTTGATTTTTTACATTACTTTGATACACAGAAGAGATATTGTTTGCTAAAGTGGCACCTATATTTACAAAAAAGGAATTAAAGTGTTGGCATATTTCCTTTAAGTCAGTAGTTTTACCTGAGTTAGTTGTAAGTTTAGTTGGAGAGGTATTTTTTGTAGATTTTAAATTATTTAAGTTACTAATAAGCTTCCACATTTTAATGGGATTATTGGAACAATAATTAAATATCTTCTGATAGTAGTTAGATTTAGCTGATTGTATTTGTTGTCGAACTCTTTTTCTTGCCACTATATATTCTTCTTTAATTTTTTCATTATTCGGTGCTCTAATGCTTTTGTACCCTATTTTGTTTCTGTAATTGATAGCTTTAATAATATCTTTATTTATCCAATCCGTTTTGGGAGTGTTCAGTATCTTAGTTTTAGTTGTCTTGCTTTGTTCAATTGCCTGTAATAGTTTTTGCTGTAACATTTCATAGTTACCATTACATTCGCTGATGTTATCAGACTCTAAAATTTTAAAGAGTTTATCGTAAACTATACATTTATATTCTTTCTTTGCTGGCTTTTCTGTTTTAAATCTCTGAATTTCGAGATAGATTTGCTTATGATCAGATATTACAGATTCCACAACAGCAAAATGAAACTTGTTGTTTTTTATATTAGTGCAAACGTGATCAAGCATTGTCTTTGTTGTAGAAGTCTCTCGTGTGCAATATGTTGAGTCTATTTTATTAAGTATAATAAATCCTGTTTCATTCAGCATCCATTTGTAAGCCGTAGTAGGTTGCATTTTCTTTAGCAAGTTGTAGTTAACATCACCAAATACTATAGCCCTTTTTCGTCCTATAAGTTCTTGCGTATAAGTTTCTAAGAAATCAACATGATTAGTTCGTTTTAATTTTTGTAAAATTGTTATTTAACAATTAATACAAAAAACGTGATTTAACAAACCAGTTTTTTCCCATTTGTCGCGATGCCTCGCCTTAAAATAATCTTAGAAGTTATCAGAGATTTAACACGGGCCAGAGCGAGAGTCAACCTGTTAAAGAAAACGTATTTGTATTGTCTCATGAAAAGCCAATTGTAATGTTAAAAATTGGTAAAGTGGTTAACGGGCTACGCGCATTGTGTGGTTCTGACTTCTGAAGCTGCCCATCACAATAATGTGGACTAAGAAGAGGGCTTTTATAGTTTTATACTATGAACGTTTAAGCTATTCGAAGCAACGTCCATGACAAATATATATCCGCACCATAGGTTCCTTGCCCCACAGGTTCACATTTTATAAGTTGGTCGACTAAATTACTCAAAAACTTGTAAAGCCTTGTAGGTCGTGATAGTTTTCCTTTTAACTCCATTATATTTACTACTACCTAAACGGTTGGTTTTGAGAGTGGGAAAAAATCATGGTACCTATACTTGACTCTGACAAAAATTAATTAATTAGTGAGTCGTCATTAAAGGCAAAGCCATCTTCACCACTTTTAAACATTTTTCTTCATATAAGGAACTATCCACAAATTAGGGAGGGGTCACAAATTTTGTGACACCACATTTATTCAAAATATAATATTTTATATATAAGTATTACAACTGTGAATTAAAAAAAAACACCTGTATAGATAAAAAATTGAATGAGATCAGTAATCCAATGCAAAATAGTAAAATAGGTATGTGACATCACACCAAGTGGGGGGTAGGGTCTCACAAATGTGATCAGTTGTGACAAGGGCGGGCGAGGGATCAAAAAATCATGAAATTCTTGTGACGTAATTTATGGATGGCCCCTAAGGTCCAAATTATTAAGGGAATTTAACAATCAAGCAACAATTTTAATAAATTGTTTTAACATGTGTTTTGTAACCAAAGTACGTTGAAGTAATTAAAATGTCTACCTTTAGCTCCGAAGTCATTACGTCCTCGAAAACAACGACTATTTAAAGTTTCTTTAGTGAAAATGACAAGCCAATTTACTTCGAGTAACGATGTTTTGTGTAGAAAACACTAGTTTAGGAATTTGATACAAAAGTTATTTGATTATATTTACGTTATGATTAGAGTATAAGAATAAGTTTAAAATAGGGTTTTGATATCTGTTTTCGAAATGCGAAAGTTTGGATGGATGTATGGATGGATGGATAGATGTTTGGATGGATGTTTATTACTCAATCACGCAAAAACTACTGAACGGATTTGAATTTGGCACACACTTAGATGATGACCTGGAATAGCACATAAGCTACTTTTTATCACGGAAAATTAGGTGATCCCGCGGGATTCTTCAAAAACTTTTATAATGCAGCGGGCTAGTATGTATATAATTTCTAAATAAATAGAACTGGCAATCGTTGTTTTGCGATATAAATTACTGAATTACTAATATCGCTATTAAAACATAGAGGTTGATGGTAGAAAGGTGAAAATTTAGGGATATATGTGTTTTTAATGCCACATCATAAATAAATAATAATAAATAATTTTGACAAAAAATACTTGGGGCGGATGACCCTTATCACTTGAATTTAAAATTTCATCCGTCAAGCCGTTTCGTAAGCCGGTTGGTAACTAAAATTGTGACACGAGAATTTTATATATGAGATAACCGTATCGGAAAGCAGGCAGAAGTTTCTTCTAATTAAAAGACATTGCTACAGAAGTAGATGATGCATTGCCATACGTGTAGCGGATGATGTGATGGCCACAGATTGGAATAGGTAGAGCAATTTGCGTGGATTGATTGACATTATCATATTATGGATACGCAATTAAATCCCGTTAAAGTAATGCAAAAATCTAAAATATAAATACGATTACAACGCAGTCAAAGCAAAGACGTCTGAACAGCACCAAGACGTACTGTTACGCGGCCGACCCTGTCTGTCTTTTTAAAAAAAAACTACCGGTTATACTAACTACCTTTATTGTACAATTACACAGCTTTAATTGGACTTCCCAAATATTACTCGCGTAAAGTACCGATCGCGGCGGCTTCCAGAATCTAACTGACTTACTGATGGTATAAAATAATTAATTAAAATTATCAATGTAGGAAAAATGCTGAATGCATGGAAAAATACAGTCTACGTAGAGGGATTGCTGATTAAGACCTAACTACCTTGTAATAAGGGTTGTAACAGCTCCCCCTTTTGGACGAAGCTTTATCTCTTTAAGATGAAGCGAAGTGAATAAGAATTAATCGATTATGTTAATATTTAGGAAGTTTTTACATTTGATTTTAGATATAGGAATAAATAGCTTCTTATTATTTGGTAGCTAATTATTATATGATATAGTAATTGTCTATATATTTATAAATTAATATTTGTAGACAATATAGACATAAAACATTTACGAAATAAATTGAAAAATAGAAATTGACATTTGTAAACAATATAGACGTAGAATATATTTACTAATTAAATTGAAAGGTAGAAAGTAACATTTATAGACAATATAGACGTAAAATATATTTACGAATTAAATTGAAAAATAGACATTAACATTTTTAAACAGTAAATGGATATAAACCATCTTCGAATTAGATTGAAAAATAAAAATTAACATTTGTAAACAATATAAACATAAAACATTTTCGAATTAAATTCAAAAATAGAAATTAACATTTATAACCTTTAAAAAGCATTCATAGCGATATAAACATTTAGGAAATATGAAATTAAAATTATTAACTTAAGTCGTTACAATTAAACATTTATAAATACAATATTAGAAATTGAGATTTCGACTTGATGCAAATTTGACGTTAGATTTATTATAGTCTTGTTGCCGAATTGGCAATGATTGTATAGACATTTTTTCGTCATCTGACGATGAGATGTTTGTCATCTCTAAAGAGTTTGAAATTTTAGACTTATTTCTAACAGACTTTTTGTTATGACATTGATTGAATATTTGAACACAACATCCAGAACTAGTCGATTTCTTATTCGTAATACATCTGTAAACCTTATACAAAAAATATAAAAATAGACACACAATTAAAATATACGTAAATGTTGAATAATATTGGCCATATTTAATAAAATGAGACTCGTTTTCTAAATTGTTTAATTCGTGTTCTAAACTATCTAATTGATGCGTAGCATACTTTAATGAATCAAGATTAATTTTACTTAAGGATATCGGCGATAAATGTGGCAAACTTTTATTAAATATGTCCTTCTTACAACAGTCATCAGCTGTAATATCAAAACTTATGTCTAAAGGAGATTTAATCATAATAGAGTGATAGTTTGTCGGCAATAATTGGAAAGTTTTAGAGTAGCCGATACAATTAGCTGTTAATTTTACAATTCCTGTACCTTCAATAGAATAATCGTTAATCTGATCATCACAACGAATAGTTAACTTATTTGTTTTTGACTACACAAAAATCCACCTGTTACTTTGTAACTTTTGCCAAATGTCGATATCACCATACAAAATTTTGGCGTTACATTCAGAGGGCAGCGAGAGTGTGACCTCGGTTATAATTTTCGACTCACAATTTGGGCTGTATATACAAGAGTAAACATTTGTTAGTTCACATATAGAATGGTTACTATCTATTATCTTACATTTATCTAAAGTGTCCAGCATAGCATAATGTAATCTATCATCACTTAATCCGATGAATAAATTAGTAGGTTGAATCAAGGCGAAGGTAGTGTGTGAGTCATCGTGAGGTATCGGTAAGGGTATATTCTTATAAACCGTGAACTTGTCAGGTGTGATAAAGGAATTTGCAATACAAATATTACCTTATTGTTATAATAATAAGAACTAAGTTTAGAAATATCAATTAAGGAATGAATTGTGTCGATATTTAATGCGACTGGGAAGTCTAGTCTTTTGCTTATTTGGTTGCTATGCTTAAATAATTCGTTATAAAGACTTAAGGGACTAATTACACTAGGATGTAGTATATTGACCTTAGAGAATAAAATAGAGTTTAACGTAGTATCTAGTAAATTAGAAATAGTGAGTAAAGAACCTTCAATTATATTAATTAAATTATTTAACTTAGAAATATACAGTAATAGGTTATCAGTATTAGTAATTTGAGATAGTATATTGTAACAAACTCTCCCGAAGACCCTCTAAACTCACATTTTAAATATAACAAAATTGTCTGTTATATTTCGTTTATAAAGGAGTCAACAGAGTTATAATCATATTATCTGGCCAAATGATTCATCTAGTGTTAAATTGAGGACCTATTTGTGTTATATAGTTTCCCCATTCATTCTTTTCAAAGGTACACTTCATCTCTTATAAACAACCATACTTTATCAGGAAATGTATACTATAAATTGATTTAAAGGACTAAAATTTAATATATTGAAGATATTTGGCATAAGAGAGGGAGTAATATATTACATAAATACATAAATACATAAATACTTAATAAAGATATTTGACTTTAAGGGAGGGAATAATATATTAAATATATACATAAAATACATAATAAAATATATAGCTTAAGAGAGCGATATGATGATATTAATAATTACATAGACTTCATCTAAAGGAAAGAAGTACGGTAGTATGGAATATATGGACATAATTATTGTAATATTTAGGTTGGGAGTTGTAAAGCACTTTAGTGCCGCAATTTTATTATTGTGGGATTTGTAAGAGGCGCCGCCTCGCCTCACATGTGTGAATACCATGCCGGCTGAAGGCCATCCTAGCGTATTCCCCAGAAATATATTGAAACTAAAAGGAACTAAAGTCCTTAATCTCAAAGAGAAAATCAATATATTATGAAGAGCCAAGTTAATGGCAGGTAGGCATTACTATTGTGGGGTCACAAAGTGATAGCCATATAGTTTAATGTCCAAACTTGTGAATACATTGTTTGGAAGTTGATGAGTATAGGCATGACCAAGGTGCATCATTAATATTGAGCACAGCCAAAAGGCCAAATAATAAATATATTCCTCAAGTATACAATTAAGCATTGACTTGAAGTAAGCAAATGTTGATAAAAATATATACTGTTGCTATTTTTGTAACAAACAGTTTAATAAAATAATAAATAAATATTGGCATGACAAAGGTGCATCATTTGTATTGAGCACAGCCAAAAGGCCAAATAATAAATATGTTTCTCAAGTATACAATCAAGCATTGACTTGAAGTAAGTAAATGTTGATAAAATATATATACTGTTGTTATTCTAGTAACAAACAGTAACAAAATAATAAATAAATATTGGCATGACAAAGGTGCATCATTTGTATTGAGCACAGTCAAAAGGCCAAACAATGAATATAATTCTCAAGTATACGATTAAGCATTGACTTGATCAAAGTAAAATAATTAAAATAATATATAAAATACTCAAGTTTGAGATAGCATTGACTTGGAGTACATAAATGTTGATAAAGTATATACTGTTGTTATTTTAGTAACAAACAGTAACAAATTAATAAATAAATAGTGGCATGACAAAGGTGCATCATTTGTATTGAGCACAGTCAAAAGGCCAAACAATGAATATAATTCTCAAGTATACGATTAAGCATTGACTTGATCAAAGTAAGTAAATGTTGATAAAAATATATACTGTTGTTATTCTAGTAACAAACAGTAACAAAATAATAAATAAATATTGGCATGACAAAGGTGCATCATTTGTATTGAGCACAGTCAAAAGGCCAAATAATAAATATATTTCTCAAGTATACAATTAAGCATTGACTTGAAGTAAGTAAATGTTGATAAAATTATATACTGTTGTTATTTTAGTAACAGCCAGTAATAATAAATATTGGCATGACAAAGGTGCATCATTTGTATTGAGCACAGTCAAAAAGCCAAATAATAAATATAATTCTCAAGTTTACAATTAAAGTTTGTGCAAGTTTGTTTTAACAATTACTTGACAAAACTAAGACAAGATAATATGTTGTCTTCAATCACAATACCGAAACATTAATAGCCGGTACGCGATAAATAAACATATATAAAAGTAATCATTGCTCGCAATGAACTTCAAATAGTCCAAATCATAAAAAATTCATAAGTAAAATCAATTAAGATAATCCTTATGACGAAAGTCAAATGAACTCAGGTTAATGTATAAAAATACATTAAAACAAGCAATTTAATATATCCAGCTCTGTGATGTAGCTCATACCTGGTTGAAGATTTGATTGGTTATGTAAATAGATCAACTTTGCTAGGCGTTAGATAGTTGGTGTTTATCTGGGTTAACCCTCTGAATACACTGTTTGCGGTAGGACTTATCCGAATACCACGCACTGGTAACGAGGAGATAACCATAACGACAACATTACATGTGTGTCTTTATATAGATATACACAATGCATGCGACATGCATACAACCCTGATGCCTTCGCAAAGCCGACACTACCTTGTGACGAAGGTATGGTCCAATCAAAAAGCCAAATAATTAAAATAAATTATTACTGAACGAGAAATTAACCTTTGTTCTAAAGATATTATAGTCAAATTTCCTCCTATAACCCTAATAATTTATAGTCACCACAAGCAATGAAATATTACTTATTAATCGAATTTGAAGTTATAGATGAAATTTAGTAAGATCTTTGAACTCTTTAATATTGTGATTGAATACTCAATACATCTTAGAATCCAAACAATTCGTCTTATACTCGTTTTCCAATGAAACTAAGTTATTTATATCTTCTCCTGACTATTAGAGTTTTATTACACTTATTTCAATTTCTTTTTAATCAAATTTCAGAATTTAATAAGGTCTGAACTTTTAGAAATCAACGCTTATTAGATCTATTGTTGCTTTAAGTGAACAGTATTATGAAACGTCTAGCCACCCGAATAATCATAAGTAAAGTTCATTTGTACAATCCTTATGATGTAGAGATTCAATCATGGAATCCAGGTTAATACATGAATATATACAGATAAACAATTTAGACAAATAACTCTAATTCTGTAAAATAGTTCATGTCTGAGATGATTAGATATGAAAATGGATCAACTTTGCTTGGCGGTATAGTTGGGTGTTTATCTGGGTTATCGCCCCAAACACCTTGCTCACGACAGAGGGGCATATTAACCGTGTGTCTGCACTGGTGAAGAGAAGATGACCATAATGACAACATTACATGTATGTCTTTATATAGATACACCCAGCACAACTTGTTGCCTTCGTAAAGTCGATATTCCCGTGAGATGAAGATGACATGATCTATTTACCAAGGTAAAAGGTAAAAATATCTAATCCAAAATTAGTAATTAACCTTAATTTCAGATTTATTTAGTAAACTTCCTATCTTACTAAAAGATCTGTTATGCACTGTCACTATAAACAATAATATTTCAATTATCCAAAAGAATTAATTTGATAAAGAAGTTTAATATTATAATTCCTATCCTCCTAAATCCCTATATAAATAATATAAAATAAGAATAAAATAAATAAATAATTAATTAAATTAAGTAAATAATTTATACAAAATATGGTTAAGTAAACATAATACGTTTGGACTAAAGTTCATTCATTCCTCTCTTGTACTCTAACTCCCTGAAGCTTTATTAAAGTCATTTAAGATTCTCGCTCCAAATTTAATTCAACAATTCAGTTCATATTAATTATTCCTTTGTTAGACATGAAGAGAGTAATTTGTATTAGTTTGTGATTATCTCGTTTAATATTTGTACTCGGTTTTAAATTTGATTGTAAATAAAATAATGTTTTATGAAGATTTGATTTTAAGAGACTGGCCTATGCAATCAATTTACGTATTAGTTAATATTTAGTTTTATAATAGGATATAATAATTCGTATTAACATTTCATAATTTTAATAATTCATATTAAGGTAGGTTTTCGTGTGAATTTTGTGTAGATTTATGCCCCCACTTATTGGTTGTAATATATTATTCCTACAGTAACAGACCTTCTGCCTTCAATTCCTAAAAGTTCCTATTTCCTCCTAATCCAATTTGAAGCATTAATTCAAGTAATCATTTTAACTAGAGAAAGTTTCTATAATAAATATTTCCTAAGCTTGAATCACCTAGTTTTAATTGAAAGTCAATAATAAACAAAGTATTCCTTAAATTCCTCAATATATTAAAGCATCAATTCTTCCACCTAATATCTACACGCCCTACCCTATCACCTAATTGTTCCTTCATAAAAAAAAAATTATAACTGCCCAAAATTATAACAATGCAGAAATTAAAATCGTATTTGCCATACCTCCAACTCTGCAACAAACCTACAGTAGCTCTGCCTTCAGCTCCGACGACAGCTAAGAAGTCACCCCCACGCGGCCTCGAAGGCTCCAAAGGAATCAGCTCTCGATCCCTAAAGTTTAAATAACAAGCAGGATCAACTGTACTATGGAAATTATTCTAGGAACTTCCTAGCCGGTTCTCATCTATAAAGATATGTGGTAGTTATCACCAGTTAGTAGATTTTAAAAGATAAAACCGCACGCAAAACTTACGAAACGGATTTGAATGAAATTTTACACACAGATAGTTGATGACTTGGATTAGCACATAGGCTATTTATTATCCCGGGAAAATCTAGTGATCCAGCGGGATTCGCTTCTATAATGTTGCGGGTTGTACGTTGAAACTAGTTGATAATATTAATTCAGGTGCAGTAGTATTAGTATCTAACAATGGAATTCCTTCAAAATGACGAAGATGAAAAGTATAATTTAAAGTAGTTAAAGCACTTAAATCTATTCCTAATTAATAAGCTATTTAGCCAACATGCTTTTGAATTTGGTAATGCAAAGCCATTTCTTACTCCTATGAAAAATAAACAAACATAGCAATATCGGCCATTTGTAAGGTAAAGATGCAATAATGATAGTTCAAATGCATATGGTAAAAGTATAGTATAAACAATTAAAGCACATAAATCTATTCCTTGTTAGTTAATAAGCTATTTATCCAACATGCTTTTGGCATTGGATAATGCAAAGCCATTACTTATTCCTGTGAAAAATAAACAAACATAGCAATATTAGCCAATTGTAAGGTATAGATGCAATAATAAGTGTCTAGAGACAACGGGATTCCTCCAAATGCCGACGATAAAGGTATAATATAAAGTAATTAAGTCATTTATTTCTATTTCCTAGTTAAATAATAAATTGTCTTGCCAACATGTCCTGAAATTTGATAATATAAAGCCTTTTCTTTATATTATATGAAAATTAACAAACATAGCAATCTTAGTCACTTGCAAGGTATAGGTATAATAATAATAGTGTCTAAAGGCAATGGGTTTCCTTTAAATACCGATGATGAAAATCTATAAACATATAAATAAGTCCATAAATCCATTTCCTAATTAATTAATAAACTGTTATCCGTCAAGCACTGAAATTTGATAAAGTAAAGCCATTACTTAGTCTTGTA
Organism: Apodemia mormo; assembly: GCA_036924255.1. Classification (NCBI taxonomy): domain Eukaryota; kingdom Metazoa; phylum Arthropoda; class Insecta; order Lepidoptera; family Riodinidae; genus Apodemia; species Apodemia mormo. The sequence continues at coordinate 43,475,789 of JAUPFN010000001.1, read as the reverse complement.
TAGTTATACAAACTTAAATTGTAGTCTTGTATTGTTATACAAACTTAATTTAATTTAAATTGGAAAACTACATCACCTGTGTTGTTTAGAATTCCGATTTATCCTGCGTCTTGATTAGCAGCCCTGCTGCAAAACTGTAAGACAGCAATTGCTCCACAACCATTGCTCACATTTTTATGGAAAGAAAAGAACACTTAAATAACAAGATAAATTATGGTTTTATTTTCCTAAAATCAAAATAGACTTCCCTAATAATAATATCACACAATTTCTATAAAGCAAACAAGTCCACGTTTCTCCTATGTTATTAAACATATTTTCAACAGCTATTCCTTAAAATAAATAATTTCCTTTCTTCATACAACAAACATTCTTCACTCAGTCAAGGATCGATCCACCTTTACACAACATTTTGCACAATTTCATTCTTGTAAACCTAATCACATATTTATCGGTAATATGTTTATTAAAGTTGTATAGACAGCATTCAAAAGATTTACCTTCTAATAAAACTACATTCTACCAATACTGCTAGATTTAAATAAACCCAACGACTACCATATCAAATACGAAGTTGCACAAGTACATACGTAATCCCTGAATAAATCCCTATTCTACATACTCACGGTTTTTGATCAATAAAATTTTTACCAATCCCTTTTCCTCCTATCTTTTCTCACATTAAGAGTATTTATATTATTATTCACACTCCGGAATATCCCTGATATATCTATATTATTGTCTCAAACGAAGAATCTCTTTTATAACGCCCAGAACTTTCAAACAAATCCCCCGTTTTCTCTCCATTTTCCCATTTTTTTCCATCCTCTCATTATTTTTTCTATATCCTCCCAATTTTCTTTCCTGTCATTCCCTTTTTAAGGTTTTATATGTTTATATCTTAGGTCTTATATATTATTGAGAATTAGTTTTCTTTATTTATTTTCGTCTTTAATTCCATTGATATTATTTATTAAACATAATTCAGACATATTTTTAACACAAAAAAAATAGTATAGATTCTTATTATTTTCTTTTATTACACTAAACCTCTTAAGGGATAGATGAAGTCTGTTACAATTGCCCCCTAAATTTTATTATAAATGATTTGCCAACGATCATGTTATAATAAAATTTATCACTAATCCAACTTTCTAAGAAAGAAAGGAAAATGCGGTCACCCTACTCTCTTAACTGTGATAATAATAAGTTTTTCTTTAAACTAAATTAATTAAAACCAAAACCCGAAATATAACCTAATTCCCCATCTCATGAATCTCTGTGATTTAATTAATAAATAATTGTTAAAAGAAAATTGAAAGACCTTGGTTTTATCGTTATGACATTTTTATAAATTTATTTAAATTCGCGAAGCAGGAGTCGTAAGTTAAAATCTTATCTTTTTTTCAAATAGTCTGAATTTGGAACATTCGCTTTATTATTATGTTATCTATTCGTATATCAAATATCGTCCGTCCCTAATAAATATTCTAATTCCTTAATATTTAGCTAGTCCTGCACAACAACTCACACTAAGGACTATTTGTTCAGGTACAACCTTTATTTTGATTGACTGTGTTACGTAGTTATCAGGGCGATTGCTCAAATACGGAAGAATAACCCTGATCCCCTATAGTGCTGCATTCGCGCATCTCTTTGTGCCAAAGCGAAGCAAAGACTAACCCCTTTCTGAACTTGGCCTATTCACAATTTCAAACACTAATATGAAACAGTCAGCAGCCCCAATTTCAAGACATGGAAACTGAGTTTCCTACAGCGCGACGTACATAAGTATATACCCGTTTATCATGAAAAATACAAACGGTGACACGTCATTGGAAGTTTTTTTATTTTTTATTTTTTTTATTATTATTTTATTTTACCTACCCTTTTCAATTCTAACACATTTTTCCTTAAAATAAATGAAGTTGTCCTATTCCTCTTGTAAACCTACTATAACAACTTTTAACCCTTCAGTAAATACACAATTTTAGCTTTGTAACTATAATGAATTTGCATATATAAAGTGCCCTGATGATGCTTCTGTAAACGAAACCGGTTGGTAATAAATGATAATAGCTTTATTGTGAAACAACACAAGTGTATAAGTGATAAAATATTACACAATTTTAACTATTTTTTATTTAAAATTATTTACTAAATTATTTAGTATTTTTTTATTTTAGTATTTTTTATTTATTCAATGAGAGTAATATTTTAAATTTTAGTTAATATTTACTCTCTTTAAAACCCTTATATCATAAAATAATCCTATCTGCTCCTATATATATACCTACACCTATATACTTTCTCATACATATATACAATTGTCTAACTATACCTACGCAAATGTTTTTATCCTAAATATTCTTGTTGGAGTAACAACTGTTTTAAATGTAATATCCGACGACCCACAATCTACGACATAACCCCTTTTTAAACCAAGAAATATAAAAATTAAAGAGTTAGTGATTAATTCTTGCCCCCACTTAAGTTAAATAATTTTTTTTTTCCAACTATAAATTTACTTCTCAAAATCCCTATTTAGTTTCTGTCAACCTAAGCCAAACTATTTTAAAATTTCTACACTACCTATTACTTTCCTTCTCTATCTATAATTGTAATAGTATAACCCTAACTAATCCTACTCCTTAACTATCGGTATATAAATGATAAGCTCTTGTTAATCTGGTGTTGTGTAATAATATTTATAAAATTTATTTTATTTTATCAAATCATTTGTGTTTCCTAATATCAATCCTATTTTCCTTACGTAATCGACATAAAAGAACAGTTAAATCACTTTAATAAAAAAATTAACCTCCGAAAATTCTAAAATTTCCTATATTTAGTCGGCTAACTTTAGTAAAAATATTTAAAGTTCTATAGTATTTAAATATAAAGTAATATATTTAATCCTTTCTATATATTAAATTCGTTGAAATATTCTCCCTAATGCAAATGATGAAAATTGAACAAAATTGAACTATCAAATCTTAATTTATTCTCAAATTATGCATCTTAACAGTAATTTTAGTTACATCCCAAAACTTCTACAACTATCTCTTAAGTTCCTTTAGCTTTGTAGGTATACTATAATTTTGCAAACAATTTTGATAACTAAGGTATGGTTTACTTTATTAAGTTTGTGTATATAATTAATTTAATTGAATGCCTCTATTTAAAAATATGATAAATGCTTTGAATAGCTTGAATATCCTTATTTATTAGCATTAGGTTAATTGATAATCAGTCTAGGAAATTCTTTATTATTTGTTTATTTGGTATAGTTTATTTTTAGAAGGGTTTCGATTAAATTGATATTTATATTTTAGATATGATATTATGTAATTACGAATGATTAAGTATTTAGAAAATTTTACATTAAACATTGTTCTCTATTATCAATAACAGCTCTTGAATTAAATTACCCTTGAATTTCTAAATTATTGTAACCACATTTATTCATAATAAAAATGGTATGATATGTTACAACCGTTAGTTGCGAAAATGTTTTTTATAAGTGCACCTCTCCCTACAGATCGAAAAATAATGTGTAATAATGATTCTCATTTACTTACATAAGTATTAAATAAACTTTTTTTTTATAAGAATTCCGAAATTCCCAAATTATTTAATAATTGCATTCATCTTTAGAAGTAATAAATAACCGGATTTGAATGTACCTAGCTATCTATTTTAAAATTTTATCAAATACACTGATAAAAGGTATTAAAAGTCAGATTATTATCCTTATATTATTACATTTTAATTTATAATTAACAAATCATTTAGTTGTACCTCTGCCTACCGCTTTGGGGATACGGCGTGAAGATACTTTGAAATTTCATTTTAAGGAAAAGTAATCACTTTAAAAGTAAATGTTTATATATTTTACAGTTATACTATGTAATATGATTCAACAACATCGTTCAATTCAATTCATTTCATTTAAATAACCATAAAATAAATTTAAAAATATGTAATTTTATATATATTTAAAATGTTCAACTATAGGTTCGTATGTTATCTGCAGCTAATAGGTTTGTACACTAACATTAGATGGAAAATCTTGTAACCCTATTTCAAACCAAATAACAAGATTTTATTTACCTATTTTAATTTTATATAATGTCAGTATTTCTTCTTATTTATATTCAATTTAAATTTTCTATTTTAATTTTATTATTTACGCAAAATGACAACAACCATAACTGTTGATTATGACAACTTTATCAAGCTCAAGTTTCTGACGTATCCTTCAAATCATATTTATAACCATAATGTCATTAAAATTGAATTTAGGTCTCACCATTAAGGTTTTATATATATGTATATATTACCGCGATATGTTTTAACAACCCGAAACTAATAACAAAACTACATATTTTTTAATATTATGAGTAAAATTTAAAAGGATTAGCTCGTTTTTAAAACATAAATAATTTATCTCGCGTACTTTTATTTCTTAATTTAATTTTATAAAACATAAATCCACATGAAAATAATCCATAACAATATTATAAATTCTAAAATAACTATCTATATTAAACGCTATCACGGTCAAACCGCTGTGTCGGTTATGATGAAACTCTATATAGTAATAATTTAAAGTCTTCGAATGAACAAGTACATACTTCCATACTAATTTTATAAAAGCGGAAGTCTGTCTATCTGTTATCTATTCACGACTAAATCCCTGAACCGATTTTGATGAAATTTGGCTTGGGGATATTCGATTACTCAGAATCAACATAGATATAAAAGCGAAAATCTATCTGTTACCCTTTTACAACTATACGCCTGATCCGATTTTGATGAAATTTGGCTTGGGTATATATGAACACTCAGGATCAACATAGATATAAAAGCGAAGTCTATCTGTTACCTTTTTACATCTAAACACTTGACCCGATTTTGATGAAATTTAGCCTGGGTATATATATGAATATCTGTTTATCTTTCCTATAAGGGATAAACTCTTTAGATAAAACCAAATAAGAGACAAAGTTTATATGAAAACTATATACCTTACCTTAGCTACATGTTAATATACTTGTAGGTGAACTCTTATAACTATGTAAGTACAACACTTGAATCAATGTGCAATAAACTGCTGTGAATTACTTATCGTTTAATTTCGTTATAACACTATTGTAGGTTTCCTTTATTCAACTAAATAAAAGAGGTATTGATTTTGGATCACGCAAACTAAATCTATACATATAATAAGATCGTAGGAAAGTAAAACTGTACATTGAATATTTTTTAAAAGAATACTTGGGGCGTGATCTACAATCGATATCAAAGCTAAAAATATAGTTTTTAGAATTTTTGTCTGTTTGTCTGTTTATCTGTTTGTCTGTTTACCTGTTTGTCTGTTTGTCCGTATGTATGTCCGGGGCAAACTCAAAAAGTACTGCATGGATTACTTCAAACTTTGCATGAATATTACTAACAGGTTGGGTCAATATATAGGTTACATATTATCACGCTGTCACCTAGCGGCCAGGTGCTGTGCGGAGTAAACGAAGTCCGCGCGGACGAAGTCGCTGGCAACAGCTAGTTATTAAATAAATAAGTTACTACTAATTATTCGTGTATAACAAATTAGATTGAATAAAAATTCAAGATTGTTAGAACTAAAATTTAGCAATTCTTAAATTTAATTCGATAGCGTATAATTTTAAGGGTCTTAAGTATAATCATTGTAGTTTATTTATATTTTTTATAAATATTATGTTAAAGTTTAATTATCCTTTTTATTGAGAATATGTAATACTATTCGGAATTTTTATTATTATGTTTTTTTTTTTTTATATTTTTGTAATGAATAGACTCCTAACCACTGGACTGAACTAAAACACTTTAACCATTAGAAGCTACTCTATCCATAAAAGAGTCAACAAGAATTGATATAGGCTACTTACCCGACAGAGAAAAAGGAAGTAATGATTTTTAGTCATTTGGATGAAGATACGAGTAATTACTAGTTGATTTTGATTTTATGTCTAGATTAAAATTATGTTTATTGTACTTTAAGATCGTTCTCGATTAACTCATTTTAGTAAGTATTTATCTTTTGTCATGTTTTACCATGAATCAAAATATCTATTTAGAATTTGTTTTAATATTACTACAACCTAATATTTTGTATTATGAACTCAAATCATTCTACCCTTTCACACTAGCAATCAATACCAAGTTATCCATAAATTTAAGGTCTCTGCTCAAAAATATGTTTGTCTAGCTTAAATGTTTACCGAGATGAAATGTTTGAAGACCTTTGTCACACGTCACGGCTCCAAATTGTGACAAAACCTATGTTTTGTCATATAAGTCACAGATAATTTTTAATTTCAGAAATACTTTTCTTGTAATCTGATTAACTGTGTTCAAAATCATGTCCTGCGTCGCGGCACCAAATTGTAACAAACTCTCCCGAAGACCCTCTAAACTCACATTTTAAATATAACAAAATTGTCTGTTATATTTCGTTTATAAAGGAGTCAACAGAGTTATAATCATATTATCTGGCCAAATGATTCATCTAGTGTTAAATTGAGGACCTATTTGTGTTATATAGTTTCCCCATTCATTCTTTTCAAAGGTACACTTCATCTCTTATAAACAACCATACTTTATCAGGAAATGTATACTATAAATTGATTTAAAGGACTAAAATTTAATATATTGAAGATATTTGGCATAAGAGAGGGAGTAATATATTACATAAATACATAAATACTTAATAAAGATATTTGACTTTAAGGGAGGGAATAATATATTAAATATATACATAAAATACATAATAAAATATATAGCTTAAGAGAGCGATATGATGATATTAATAATTACATAGACTTCATCTAAAGGAAAGAAGTACGGTAGTATGGAATATATGGACATAATTATTGTAATATTTAGGTTGGGAGTTGTAAAGCACTTTAGTGCCGCAATTTTATTATTGTGGGATATGTAAGAGGCGCCGCCTCGCCTCACATGTGTGAATACCATGCCGGCTGAAGGCCATCCTAGCGTATTCCCCAGAAATATATTGAAACTAAAAGGAACTAAAGTCCTTAATCTCAAAGAGAAAATCAATATATTATGAAGAGCCAAGTTAATGGCAGGTAGGCATTACTATTGTGGGGTCACAAAGTGATAGCCATATAGTTTAATGTCCAAACTTGTGAATACATTGTTTGGAAGTTGATGAGTATAGGCATGACCAAGGTGCATCATTAATATTGAGCACAGCCAAAAGGCCAAATAATAAATATATTCCTCAAGTATACAATTAAGCATTGACTTGAAGTAAGCAAATGTTGATAAAAATATATACTGTTGCTATTTTTGTAACAAACAGTTTAATAAAATAATAAATAAATATTGGCATGACAAAGGTGCATCATTTGTATTGAGCACAGCCAAAAGGCCAAATAATAAATATGTTTCTCAAGTATACAATCAAGCATTGACTTGAAGTAAGTAAATGTTGATAAAATATATATACTGTTGTTATTCTAGTAACAAACAGTAACAAAATAATAAATAAATATTGGCATGACAAAGGTGCATCATTTGTATTGAGCACAGTCAAAAGGCCAAACAATGAATATAATTCTCAAGTATACGATTAAGCATTGACTTGATCAAAGTAAAATAATTAAAATAATATATAAAATACTCAAGTTTGAGATAGCATTGACTTGGAGTACATAAATGTTGATAAAGTATATACTGTTGTTATTTTAGTAACAAACAGTAACAAATTAATAAATAAATATTGGCATGACAAAGGTGCATCATTTGTATTGAGCACAGTCAAAAGGCCAAACAATGAATATAATTCTCAAGTATACGATTAAGCATTGACTTGATCAAAGTAAGTAAATGTTGATAAAAATATATACTGTTGTTATTCTAGTAACAAACAGTAACAAAATAATAAATAAATATTGGCATGACAAAGGTGCATCATTTGTATTGAGCACAGTCAAAAGGCCAAATAATAAATATATTTCTCAAGTATACAATTAAGCATTGACTTGAAGTAAGTAAATGTTGATAAAATTATATACTGTTGTTATTTTAGTAACAGCCAGTAATAATAAATATTGGCATGACAAAGGTGCATCATTTGTATTGAGCACAGTCAAAAAGCCAAATAATAAATATAATTCTCAAGTTTACAATTAAAGTTTGTGCAAGTTTGTTTTAACAATTACTTGACAAAACTAAGACAAGATAATATGTTGTCTTCAATCACAATACCGAAACATTAATAGCCGGTACGCGATAAATAAACATATATAAAAGTAATCATTGCTCGCAATGAACTTCAAATAGTCCAAATCATAAAAAATTCATAAGTAAAATCAATTAAGATAATCCTTATGACGAAAGTCAAATGAACTCAGGTTAATGTATAAAAATACATTAAAACAAGCAATTTAATATATCCAGCTCTGTGATGTAGCTCATACCTGGTTGAAGATTTGATTGGTTATGTAAATAGATCAACTTTGCTAGGCGTTAGATAGTTGGTGTTTATCTGGGTTAACCCTCTGAATACACTGTTTGCGGTAGGACTTATCCGAATACCACGCACTGGTAACGAGGAGATAACCATAACGACAACATTACATGTGTGTCTTTATATAGATATACACAATGCATGCGACATGCATACAACCCTGATGCCTTCGCAAAGCCGACACTACCTTGTGACGAAGGTATGGTCCAATCAAAAAGCCAAATAATTAAAATAAATTATTACTGAACGAGAAATTAACCTTTGTTCTAAAGATATTATAGTCAAATTTCCTCCTATAACCCTAATAATTTATAGTCACCACAAGCAATGAAATATTACTTATTAATCGAATTTGAAGTTATAGATGAAATTTAGTAAGATCTTTGAACTCTTTAATATTGTGATTGAATACTCAATACATCTTAGAATCCAAACAATTCGTCTTATACTCGTTTTCCAATGAAACTAAGTTATTTATATCTTCTCCTGACTATTAGAGTTTTATTACACTTATTTCAATTTCTTTTTAATCAAATTTCAGAATTTAATAAGGTCTGAACTTTTAGAAATCAACGCTTATTAGATCTATTGTTGCTTTAAGTGAACAGTATTATGAAACGTCTAGCCACCCGAATAATCATAAGTAAAGTTCATTTGTACAATCCTTATGATGTAGAGATTCAATCATGGAATCCAGGTTAATACATGAATATATACAGATAAACAATTTAGACAAATAACTCTAATTCTGTAAAATAGTTCATGTCTGAGATGATTAGATATGAAAATGGATCAACTTTGCTTGGCGGTATAGTTGGGTGTTTATCTGGGTTATCGCCCCAAACACCTTGCTCACGACAGAGGGGCATATTAACCGTGTGTCTGCACTGGTGAAGAGAAGATGACCATAATGACAACATTACATGTATGTCTTTATATAGATACACCCAGCACAACTTGTTGCCTTCGTAAAGTCGATATTCCCGTGAGATGAAGATGACATGATCTATTTACCAAGGTAAAAGGTAAAAATATCTAATCCAAAATTAGTAATTAACCTTAATTTCAGATTTATTTAGTAAACTTCCTATCTTACTAAAAGATCTGTTATGCACTGTCACTATAAACAATAATATTTCAATTATCCAAAAGAATTAATTTGATAAAGAAGTTTAATATTATAATTCCTATCCTCCTAAATCCCTATATAAATAATATAAAATAAGAATAAAATAAATAAATAATTAATTAAATTAAGTAAATAATTTATACAAAATATGGTTAAGTAAACATAATACGTTTGGACTAAAGTTCATTCATTCCTCTCTTGTACTCTAACTCCCTGAAGCTTTATTAAAGTCATTTAAGATTCTCGCTCCAAATTTAATTCAACAATTCAGTTCATATTAATTATTCCTTTGTTAGACATGAAGAGAGTAATTTGTATTAGTTTGTGATTATCTCGTTTAATATTTGTACTCGGTTTTAAATTTGATTGTAAATAAAATAATGTTTTATGAAGATTTGATTTTAAGAGACTGGCCTATGCAATCAATTTACGTATTAGTTAATATTTAGTTTTATAATAGGATATAATAATTCGTATTAACATTTCATAATTTTAATAATTCATATTAAGGTAGGTTTTCGTGTGAATTTTGTGTAGATTTATGCCCCCACTTATTGGTTGTAATATATTATTCCTACAGTAACAGACCTTCTGCCTTCAATTCCTAAAAGTTCCTATTTCCTCCTAATCCAATTTGAAGCATTAATTCAAGTAATCATTTTAACTAGAGAAAGTTTCTATAATAAATATTTCCTAAGCTTGAATCACCTAGTTTTAATTGAAAGTCAATAATAAACAAAGTATTCCTTAAATTCCTCAATATATTAAAGCATCAATTCTTCCACCTAATATCTACACGCCCTACCCTATCACCTAATTGTTCCTTCATAAAAAAAAAATTATAACTGCCCAAAATTATAACAATGCAGAAATTAAAATCGTATTTGCCATACCTCCAACTCTGCAACAAACCTACAGTAGCTCTGCCTTCAGCTCCGACGACAGCTAAGAAGTCACCCCCACGCGGCCTCGAAGGCTCCAAAGGAATCAGCTCTCGATCCCTAAAGTTTAAATAACAAGCAGGATCAACTGTACTATGGAAATTATTCTAGGAACTTCCTAGCCGGTTCTCATCTATAAAGATATGTGGTAGTTATCACCAGTTAGTAGATTTTAAAAGATAAAACCGCACGCAAAACTTACGAAACGGATTTGAATGAAATTTTACACACAGATAGTTGATGACTTGGATTAGCACATAGGCTATTTATTATCCCGGGAAAATCTAGTGATCCAGCGGGATTCGCTTCTATAATGTTGCGGGTTGTACGTTGAAACTAGTTGATAATATTAATTCAGGTGCAGTAGTATTAGTATCTAACAATGGAATTCCTTCAAAATGACGAAGATGAAAAGTATAATTTAAAGTAGTTAAAGCACTTAAATCTATTCCTAATTAATAAGCTATTTAGCCAACATGCTTTTGAATTTGGTAATGCAAAGCCATTTCTTACTCCTATGAAAAATAAACAAACATAGCAATATCGGCCATTTGTAAGGTAAAGATGCAATAATGATAGTTCAAATGCATATGGTAAAAGTATAGTATAAACAATTAAAGCACATAAATCTATTCCTTGTTAGTTAATAAGCTATTTATCCAACATGCTTTTGGCATTGGATAATGCAAAGCCATTACTTATTCCTGTGAAAAATAAACAAACATAGCAATATTAGCCAATTGTAAGGTATAGATGCAATAATAAGTGTCTAGAGACAACGGGATTCCTCCAAATGCCGACGATAAAGGTATAATATAAAGTAATTAAGTCATTTATTTCTATTTCCTAGTTAAATAATAAACTGTCTTGCCAACATGTCCTGAAATTTGATAATATAAAGCCTTTTCTTTATATTATATGAAAATTAACAAACATAGCAATCTTAGTCACTTGCAAGGTATAGGTATAATAATAATAGTGTCTAAAGGCAATGGGTTTCCTTTAAATACCGATGATGAAAATCTATAAACATATAATTAAGTCCATAAATCCATTTCCTAATTAATTAATAAACTGTTATCCGTCAAGCACTGAAATTTGATAAAGTAAAGCCATTACTTAGTCTTGTATAGTTATACAAACTTAAATTGTAGTCTTGTATTGTTATACAAACTTAATTTAATTTAAATTGGAAAACTACATCACCTGTGTTGTTTAGAATTCCGATTTATTCTGCGTCTTGATTAGCAGCCCTGCTGCAAAACTGTAAGACAGCAATTGCTCCACAACCATTGCTCACATTTTTATGGAAAGAAAAGAACACTTAAATAACAAGATAAATTATGGTTTTATTTTCCTAAAATCAAAATAGACTTCCCTAATAATAATATCACACAATTTCTATAAAGCAAACAAGTCCACGTTTCTCCTATGTTATTAAACATATTTTCAACAGCTATTCCTTAAAATAAATAATTTCCTTTCTTCATACAACAAACATTCTTCACTCAGTCAAGGATCGATCCACCTTTACACAACATTTTGCACAATTTCATTCTTGTAAACCTAATCACATATTTATCGGTAATATGTTTATTAAAGTTGTATAGACAGCATTCAAAAGATTTACCTTCTAATAAAACTACATTCTACCAATACTGCTAGATTTAAATAAACCCAACGACTACCATATCAAATACGAAGTTGCACAAGTACATACGTAATCCCTGAATAAATCCCTATTCTACATACTCACGGTTTTTGATCAATAAAATTTTTACCAATCCCTTTTCCTCCTATCTTTTCTCACATTAAGAGTATTTATATTATTATTCACACTCCGGAATATCCCTGATATATCTATATTATTGTCTCAAACGAAGAATCTCTTTTATAACGCCCAGAACTTTCAAACAAATCCCCCGTTTTCTCTCCATTTTCCCATTTTTTTCCATCCTCTCATTATTTTTTCTATATCCTCCCAATTTTCTTTCCTGTCATTCCCTTTTTAAGGTTTTATATGTTTATATCTTAGGTCTTATATATTATTGAGAATTAGTTTTCTTTATTTATTTTCGTCTTTAATTCCATTGATATTATTTATTAAACATAATTCAGACATATTTTTAACACAAAAAAAAATAGTATAGATTCTTATTATTTTCTTTTATTACACTAAACCTCTTAAGGGATAGATGAAGTCTGTTACAATATTATTCATATTATTTATTTGGGTATTGAGATTAATCTCGTTTTGATTAAGTTTATAAATTGTCGTATTAAAATTATTTATAGTAGATTTAATAACATGTATATTATCTCTCATTAAGTGAAATATTTCTGCCTCACTCTTTTTACAAGACTCAATTGCGGCATCGTATTTTCTAGCATCATCTGCGTCTAAGGTGCCAAAGAAAAACTTTAAGATTTCGCCTCCGAATTCCAAAGATCGTTTTACCTTGTTCGTTTGGCGATCCGAAATAATGTGAGATAAAGATTGTAATTTATTATAATTAGATAGAATTAGAACCTCGATAGGGCTAGATATGTCTTTACACGAGTTTAAATCTTGCGATTGGATTTTGTTACAAAGATTAAGAGTATCTTGTAATAGATTTGATATTTTATTAAGATAAGGTTCTAGCGAGACTAAATCAATGTGCGTTACAATTTTCCAGTAATCATTATAAAAATTTATGTATGTTATAGGTTCAAAATAGATACCAGGGCTATGAGATATAGGTATAATTTTCGATTCCGCGTGGCTGTGGCTTGTGCCATAACAGCATAATACCCTGAAAAGAGATATATGAAATAAGTTAAGATTTGGCAGGCTTTATCTCGTTAGTATGATGTTTAACATTCTTGCGACCTATTCGTAAAGTGACGTTATGTTTATTATGTACCTTTAATATCTTATAAGGCCCTTTCCATATGGGTGATAACGCTTTGCGAAGTCTGTGGTGTTGTTTTAAGTACACCATGTCGCCTGCTTTATATGTTATTTCACGTGAATTACTATCATAATATTGTTTTGATCTTTCTTTACTGTTGATAAGATTTTGAATAGCTTTTTCGCGGCTAAAACGCATTCTATACTGTAAAGCACGTATGTATTCGTTATAGGTAGTATTACTAGTACTTTCATACAAAGAACTCGGAATTGAGGGCTTGTAGCCGAATAATAATTCATGTGGCGTGTAATTTGTCGTACAGTGTGGAGTAGTGTTATAAGCTAGTATAGCTGTAAATAAATAACTATGCCAATCGTTTTGATTATCATTAACAAAAGATTTTAGGTACTCCTTTAAAGTAGCATGTGAGCGCTCTAAGGCTCCGTTTGTTTGAGGATGGTAAGGAGTCGTGAATAACGCTTTAATTTTTAGAATTTCTGTTAGCTGTTTAAATAAATCGGATGTGAATGATGTGCCTAAGTCCGTCAAAATAGTTTTAGGGAAACCAAATAGAGACATAAAATGTACAAGATTTCGGGCGATTTCGTCACTAGTTGCCGTGACCATCGGATAAGCACATGTAAATTTGGTAAGATCGTCTTGTAACGTTAAGATGAATTTAAATTGTTGAAAACCCGCGTCGGGCAGGGGACCTACGATGTCAAGAGCTAGTCTCTCGAACGGCCTAGTAGCGGTGGATGTGATCTCCATTGGAGCTTTGTTTGATTTTCTTAGGGGTTTGTTGATTTGGCAAAGTTTGCATTTTTTTACATAATCTTCAATGTCAGAGCGCATCCCTTTCCAATAATAACTTGCTTTAATACGTTTATACATGCGCTGTGAACCTGGGTGACCAGCGATAGGCGAGTCGTGGTTTTCTTTCAGTATTTTAGGCACTTCTACTGGAGTAGGATAGATTAATTGATTTTTATATATATGTATCTTGATATTCGTATTATGGAAAATATATGAAATCATGTTATAAATTTTAGTATAGGCTAATTTTGAGAACGGATCGGAGAAATCTGATATAGCAAGGTCTGTAATATTTTCGCAATCGATTAGGATATTCCTAAGTTGAATTAATAATTTATAAACGTCTTTAAAACGTGTCTCCTCGTAATGATGCACTTTGGTAAACAAGAAATAGTAATTTTTGTTTTTATTTTGAACATGTTTGATTGTAAAAGGCTCGCGTTCGGCATTAAGTAAATTATTAGCGTCATCAAGCTGAGATAGTATCTCCTCACAATGTGGAATAGAATTGTCAAAATCTAAAGAAATCGGACATGCGATAGTATTTAAATTAGAGAGGTGTAAACCTTGAATAGACTCTTCGATCTTGGTGTTTGAGATAGGAAGCTGATTGGTGAATTGATCTTTAAAATATTTTTCATAAGAGGAATTATTTAAATTGCTAACATTGATCGCGTTAACCGGGCATCGAGATAACGCATCTGCATTAGAGTTAAGGCGGCCTTGTTTATAAACGATCTCGTAGTCGTACTCTTCGAGTTTTAAGCGCCACCTGATGAGTCTGCTACCCGGATCTTTGACATTAAACAACCATACGAGTGGTCTATGATCCGTTATAATTTTGAACTTATTGCCATATAAATATGGTCTAAAAGTTTTTACCGCAAATAGAATGGCTAATAGCTCTTTTTCCGTTGTCGAGTAATTTCCCTCGGGTTTGTTTAAAGTTCGCGATGCATACGCTATCGGTTTGTCCTTTCCAATAGGACCTTGAGATAAGATTGCGCCTACGGCATAATTACTAGCATCGGTTGTGACATTGAAGGGTTGTGAGAAATCTGGGTATTGGAGAAGAGGAGCGGTAACACTAGTTTACACGGTTTTCATACCCCAGCTAAAAGTTATTATTTTATTATTCATTTGGGTAGAATTATCAAAAAAAAAAAAAAATTCTGTCACGTCTGGTTCAAGAAATATTTATTTACTTAACGGGAATACATAATTTTGATATTAATATAAAATAAAATTAAAAATGACTAATTTTTGCCTTCTTTTTATAGTCATTTGAATCAGTTTCTCTTATAATGGACCAACAATAATCCCCTAACATGTTTTCATCCCAAAATCCTTGATGTCGATCTTCAAAAACCTTTAAGTCTTGGTGGAAACGTTCCCCTTGTTCGTCACTCATACTTCCTAAGTTTTCAGGGAAAAAATTCAGATGCGAGTGCAGGAAATGAATCTTCAATGACATGTTTACTCCCATCTGTTGAAAATTTTTCAATAAATCGGTAACAATTTCTTCATAATTTTCACTTTTTTTATTTCCCAAAAAATCTTCCACAACCATTTTAAATGACTTCCAAGCAGATTGTTCATTAACAGATAAAAGGCTTTCAAACTGAGAATCTTTCATAATTTTACGAATTTGTGGGCCAACAAATATACCCTCTTTTAGTTTTCCCTCTGTAATGTTTGGAAAGATTTTTTGTAAATACCGGAAAGCATCACTGTTTTTGTCAAGCGCCTTCACAAAATTTTTCATGAGTCCCAATTTGATGTGTAAAGGGGGTAGAGTGATGTTACCGGGACAAACTGGATGTGGTAGATCTTTCGAATGTAAAATGGGCTTAGTAACAGACGGAACTTCAGCATATATAATACTTGCCTTATTTTTTTTATTATATCCCAATGTCTTCGTAACACAAAAGTAACAATCATTTTCATGATTACTAGGTTCTCTCCATAACATTGGTGAACCAAATGGAAGGTAAACGTTTTCTCCTGATGACCACTTGAGTAAGACGATTCTACAGCTTTCGCAAAACACATGAGGCACCCACTTTTTATCTTGATTTACAACAGGAAATCCAAAATAATGAAGATATGCACTTTTTAACGAATCTACAATGGGTCTTTTTTTTTTTTGAAAGTATAAACTGTCCACAAACATAACAAAAACGATCAGAACTTTGTTTACACTTTTTATTCGACATTTTCAATCAATCCAAAACAAGATAAATTGTCGTTTGAAGCGAACGAATAAACAATAAACTGTCGTCACCACGTTAGGTCGTTAAAAAAAAAACATTTGACTGCAGGAAAAAATTGTGACGTGATAAAATATTTCTGCTCATACTTTTAGGTTTAAGGAAGGTAGATGAACATATTTATATACATTTATTTCGGGGTATAAAAAAAAAGTTAAATTTTGTAAACTAGTGATAATTAATTTT
This sequence comes from Apodemia mormo, assembly GCA_036924255.1. Taxonomy (NCBI): domain Eukaryota; kingdom Metazoa; phylum Arthropoda; class Insecta; order Lepidoptera; family Riodinidae; genus Apodemia; species Apodemia mormo. Next base: position 43,459,014 of record JAUPFN010000001.1, on the reverse strand, counting down.
TCTTTTAAGAAATCGAACGCGTGTTGCTGTTCCGCGTTCCACTGAAAAATAGCATCCTTTTTTAATAAACAAGTAAGTGGCTTAGTTAGTTTGGCGAAATTTTCTATGAAGCGGCGATAATAGCCTATTAAACCTAGGAACGACTTTATTTCCTTAGGACTTTTAGGAACTGGGAATTGCGATACGGCCTTGACTTTTTCAGGATTTGGAGATACACCTTTGTCGGTAATAATATGGCCAAGGTAAGTAACTTCGTGTTTGAGGAACTCACACTTGTCGGGTTGGAGTTTAAGATTGAATTGACGGAATTTGTCGAATACAAGTTGTAGTTTTTTCATGTGATCTTGTAGATTTTGGCTATATATAATGCAATCGTCTAAATATATATAGCAATGTAGGCCTTGTAAACCTGATAGCACAGTGTTCATGAGCCTTTGGAAGGTAGCTGGGGCGTTTTTCAACTCAAAAGGCATTCTGGTGAACTCATAGTGTCCAGACATGCTCGAATTAGTACTTATGGTAAATCCTGTTTTTGGGGCGTCCTTGGAGCTTGTCATGATCTGATGGAACCCACTTTTTAGGTCTAAAGTACTAAAATATTTACAGTGACCAAGTTGGTCAAGGATGTCGGTGATGAGAGGCAGCGGATATGTTTCAGAAACGGTGACATCATTAAGGCGACGATAATCAATTACGATTCTCCACTTTTGCTTGCCTGAAGCGTCTTTCTTTTTCGGAACTACCCAAACTGGGGCGCTCCACGGCGAAATAGAAGGTCGGATGATATTTTGATCTAACATCTGTTTGATTTGCGTGTCGACATCCTCTTTGTGACACTCGGGAAACCGATAGGATTTTACGTGGATAGGAGGTGCGTCACCTGTGTTTATAGTGTGCTCTATAGCACTCGTAAAGGTTAACGGTTCGCCATCTATGTGAAAAATATCTGTGTATGACGAACAACATTGTAAAAGAGCTTTTCGCTCTTCGTCGTTTAGATGCGAACAGCGGATAAGGCTTAATACTTTATTAACACGATTAGATTTGGTAGTCGAAACGGAATTAATATTAAAACAGGGCATCGAATCGAAACACTAGCGTTCGAGTGGCGTTAAACTAACATGATAATCCTTGACTTCGATATCATTTTCGGTGGTGTTTAAGACGGAAAGATTTACTTTCTTGTTCGGTTTAATTTTTACCAAGCAATTAGCAACATAAACACCTTCGCATAAGGTGTGATTTAATACAAGAGCTTCATCGTTATGATATAACTCAGTCGAGTAATTTGATACAGTGCATTCGATAACGCCTTCGACACGGGCCGGAATGATATAAGTTGGCTGTGTATAAACAATAGGAATAGAATGATTTTTTATTGTCATGGATTTAGAAGAATAATTTATATTTGATTTAAAATAATTGCAAAAATCGCTACCGATGATACCATCATAATTATTTAAATTAATATTATTTTTTGTGACGTGAAATTAATATTTAAATATTTCGTTAGATACATTAAACTCCATTTGAAAGGTACCTAATGTTTCAACAGGATTTTCAGAGCTGTTGATACCTTTTAGCTTGACAATCTCGTTTGAAAGATTTGGAATTTGTAATAGACAAGACCCTTTTATAATACTGATAGACGATCCCGTATCGATAAGGAAACATAGTTTTCGCGACGCGTGTTTAGAATATAAGTAAGTATGGGGTAAAGACACCTTTTTGCTATAATCGTTAACTTCGTATATGAGTTTGGAATTGCGACTGGTATTTAAGTTAGATAGGTATAATTCATCCTCAATATTAGATTTATTATTTTGAAAACCTTTTTGGCAATTTATTTTGCCATTAGAAATAGGAAAATTAGGTTCGTTTAATTGAGACGGAGAATTAGAATAATTTAAGTTAGATTTAGATAAAATATCCTTAGATTTAGTGTTATGACACTTTTGGCAATCGTTTTTGCGTTTTAAAATAGTAAGACTCGGCTCTTTTGGCTGAGATATAGATTTAAATTTTTGGCAATTAGTTCTGCCATTAAAAATAGTAAGACTCGGCTCTTTTGGCTGAGATATAGATGTGGCAGAGTTAGTATGACTCGACACTTGTGGTTGAGATGTAGATATAGTAGAGTTAGTGTGACTCAACTCTTTTGGTTGAGATTTAGTAGAGTTAGTAAGACTCAACACCGCCTTTGGTTGAGATATCGATTTAGTAGAGTTTGTATGACTCAACACTTTTGGTTGAGATATAGATTTGGTAGAGTTAGTGTGACTCAACACCGCATTTGGTTGAGATATAGATTTAGTAGATTTAGTAAGACTCAACACCGCCTTTGGTTGAGATATAGATTTAGTAGAGTTTGTATGACTCAACACTTTTGGTTGAGATATAGATTTGGTAGAGTTTGTATGACTCAACACCGCCTTTGGTTGAGATATGGATTTAGTAGATTTAGTAAGACTCAACACCGCCTTTGGTTGAGATATAGATTTAGTAGATTTAGTAAGACTCAACACCGCCTTTGGTTGAGATATAGATTTAGTAGAGTTTGTATGACTCAACACTTTTGGTTGAGATATAAATTTGGTAGAGTTAGCAAGACTCAATACTTTTGGTTGAGATATAGATTTAGTAGAGTTAGCAAGACTCAACGCTTTTGGTTGAGATTTGAATTTAGTAGAGTTAGTATGAAAGTTGGAATGTGGCGTGTCGTTGTGATATTGATTGGATTTTGGCAGACACGGGACCAAAATCCTTTTTAGTTTAAATCATCGTGAACTTCATTCCCATAGTCATTTGATTCATTGTCACACACATGTACACCGGAATTATTAGAATTAGCAGTAGACGTAGCAGGTTGCGCGTTGCCAGCGTTTTCACGGCGTTTCATATTAAATTGACGCTTGCGACATTCTATAATCGTGTGACCAATGTGTTTACAATAGTTACATGTTTTTTCATAAAAATGGTTAGAGTTCGAGTTTAAATTATTTTGTGGATTAACGTGAAATAGTTTTCGAGAATATTTTGGCTCCTTATTTTTATAGCATTCAGAGGAGCTGTGCCCTACTTTATTACAGATAGAACACTGTTTTTGTAACCTAGAATTGATTTTGTATAAATTATATAATTTTTCCTCGTCAGTTGCGTATTGTATCGCATCACTGAGAGTAAGGGGATTTTTACACCGGACTATATTAGAAATTGAGGGGTTCAACCCTAATAAAAATGAATGTAATGCAAGGTCTTCCATGGCTGCTATTCGGCCAGGAAGTTCCTTCTCGTCGTTGCAACTATAGTGTATGTCTGACTGTATACGTGTAAGAATTTGTTCGACTCTGAGAGAATATTTTATAACGTCTTCATTTGGTAACTGTTAAGAGTGCTGTAAATCGGACAATAAATGTGTAGCGTGTTTTTTCTCCCCGAAAGTAGATCTGAGAAATGTTTTTAAATCTGCCCAATTTGAAAAAGTTTTTAAACTACATGCTACCTGTGCCTTGCCTTCTAATTGTGATATGATAAATTTACACAAAATAGTTTGTTGATCTGAACTAGCTAAGGACATTGCATTCTCGCAATTTGTGAGAAATGCAGGAAGTGATTCCCTGTCCCCACTATAGGTTTTGATAAATTTGGTTAAGAATGATAGTGTTATTTTTTCAGCCATTTCGTTTTTCTTAGATGATTCCGCCTTTAAAGACATTATTATGATATGCTGAACTTAATACACGACAAGAATATATATCAAAAACAAGTAAAATGTGTTATAGTAAACAGCGGCAATATTAAAATAGAAATAGTGTAAATATAAAATTAACTTAGATTTAGAGTTTGTAAGATTCAGAGTTAGTATGATTTAGAAAATTGCACTTTTTGATCACTTTTTAGAAGTAAAACTTTACGTTTTGATATTTTATAAATAGCACAAAACACTTACAATAGAACGCCAATACACATTTGTATGTCGAGACGTGGGAACCGGTGTCGCGTTGCGGCGATATTTCTTGTAATTAGAGCGAATGGTATTTTCCGTTTGATTTTTGTGGTGAGTTAGACCTGGTGATCCGACCGTCTGGAGCGGGCTCAGATGATGACCTGAGACTGACCGTCGTCCTGGTATGAAGTAGCTGGAGCGGGCTCAGATAGTATACTGAGACTGACCGTCGTCCTGGTATGTAGTAGCTGGAGCGGGCTCACGCTGCGGAGCGGAGGCTTACCGTCGTCCAAGTGTCTGATGCAGGCTTAACCTTGGGTCAAGTCTTACTGTCGATCAGAAGACAGCAGGTGGCTTAGGTTCAGGATACCAGCGTCTGCTCTATGACTCCACGTCGTCAGACTTCTCTGGTATCCCACTTCTGACACCAATTTGTTACGCGGCCGACCCTGTCTGTCTTTTTAAAAAAAAACTACCGGTTATACTAACTACCTTTATTGTACAATTACACAGCTTTAATTGGACTTCCCAAATATTAATCGCGTAAAGTACCGATCGCGGCGGCTTCCAGAATCTAACTGACTTACTGATGGTATAAAATAATTAATTAAAATTATCAATGTAGGAAAAATGCTGAATGCATGGAAAAATACAGTCTACGTAGAGGGATTGCTGATTAAGACCTAACTACCTTGTAATAAGGGTTGTAACAGTACGAAAACACTAAAGAGTAGCGTACTGTGAACACACACTTACTCTAACTAAAGATAATGCAGCTTATTTAGTCGGTTCTAGTTCGCTTCCGTCAATAGACTACTAATATACTGATGATATGGTGTTAATTATATTTTTATACTAAATTTTACCTTAAAATATTTTTGTTTATATATTTGTTATCTTTGATTGGCATAGGCTTGTTTAATGTCCTAGAAAATATTAAAATATATGATTTAAAAAATGCAAAAATACTGCTTACAAAAATCTTTTCCGTTAAGTAAACGCTACGGTATTGATAGATTGATCACCTTTTTGTAATACTATACCTAAAGGGATTGGGATTCAATTAGGCATGGACATTATTTTTAAAATAGACAGCGCGGCTGTTAAGCCCATTTTGGCTATAACAGTTATTTTTATAGGATAATTATACAGGGTTACTTTTAAGGTCCGGGAAAATTTTAAACATTCAAAATTTCATTTTTGTCCGACATAAACAATGAAACGCATGGATGTAATTTCAATTACGCAAAATTCGAACTAAAATATTGCCTTCAACTAAATTGAAAGTAATCAGGAAAAATGTACTTAGAGTGACCGATTACATAATAGTTACTATTGTTATTAATCTATATTTTTTATATATAATTATAGGTAAATGTAAAATTACACACTGCCTACTTTACAGAGTTCATTTCATGACTCTGTGCATCCAATTCATAAATTTAGTGGGATATTTTTAAACGAATATTTTTATATAGTAATATTTTTACAATAATAATAATCAATCAATTCCTAAGCTCTTAATTTTAAAATTTGGCCGGACCTTTAAAAGTAACCCCGTATGAGATAAATTTTCAGTTTCCCGAATACGTCAACTGTCAAACGATAGAAGTATGACGCCAACTATTTACTATTTTTAGGTCGCAGCTTAATTAGCGGTATAGTGTTATTTTCAAAGTAACATTATTATTTTGAACACTGAATATCGGCACTTGGTAAAACTCCATGTTAATTTGTGTTAATAGTATGTTACAAACACTTGTACTGTTTTACTTAGATTTTATTAATAAACACCAATCGGTTTTAAGACATCATCAGGGCAAGTAGTCGATACTCTATAGTAAAGATACTTTATAGTATCGACTTATTGCCCTGATGCGTTAAAACGCGAAACCGGTTGGTGTTTATTAATAAAATCTAATTAAAACAGTACAAGTGTTTGTAATATACTACTAACACAAATTAACGTTATTATTATTCAGTAGTTTTAGTGATCTTTTTAAATGTAGAATTAGGGAGACTTTAAATTGGTAGTCTAAGTGATACTTTTTAGTGGCAATAACAGTAACTTTTAACTGCATTTAATAAAATAAATAACGATTATTAATTGCTAAGAAGAATTTACCATGTTAATTGTTAAATGATGCACGCCTAGATTCAATGGCGTATCCATACTAATATAATGTCATGCAGTCCCGGCTAATTGCACTGCGTATATTCCGATATAATATTGTGATGACACATAAAGGCGAGGTATTTCGACGCGCGTCAATTCTATAGAAAGTGGGCGGCGCGGTATGTTCTAAAACCGCTGAAAAACGTGTTAATTTTCGGATAATTAAATATAGGACTTCAGCTGAAAATTAAAATTTAGCACATTCTTTTTTGTATTTACAACTAAATATCACCATATAACAATCATGTAGAAGATTAGAAATATTATTAACAAATTATTTGTTTTAGAGATTTATTAGCCTGTTTTTAGCATTTTATATGATCGAGTAACAGATTACATAATAGTTACTATTGTAACTATTGTTATACGATATACCCGAAGACATTTCTTAAATAATGTCTTCGGGTATATAGTATAATTTTTGTAAAATTGTTATTTAACAATCAATACAAAAAAACGTGATTTAGCAAATCGGTTTATCTCCATTTGTCGCGATGCCTCGCCTTAAACATTTAAATTGCAAGCACTTTCGCTGCTGCAACAGGAATTGTATATTCTATATTAATATTATAAATGCGAAAGTTTGGATGTTTGGATTGATTTTGTTGCTCAATGACATAAAAACTACTGAACGGATTTGATTGAAATTTTGCAAAGAGGTAGATAATGACCTGGGATAGCACATAGGGTTTCACCAAAAACTCTTTAAATGCAGCGAGCTGCACGCTGCAGCTAGTAATATTATAAATCCGAATGTTTGTATGGATGAATGGATATTTGTTAATCACGCAAAAACAACAGAACGAATTAGGATGAAATTTAGCACACGTATAGATGACCTAGTATAGCACATAAGCTACATTTTATCTCGGAAAAATTAGGTGATCCCGCGGGATTTGCAACAAACTTTTATAATGTAGCGGCCTGCACGTAGTTAGTTCAGTAATAAGTCCGTACTTACCGCCTTGTACCGCCTTGTACTACAAGTATTGTTATACTTATTTTAGGAACCAGGCTCTCGCTAAGAAAATTATTTATAATTCTTAATCATTATTATCCTAAAATTTGCCTAAAGATATTTGCTATTTAACGTTGATCTAATCACGTAGTAATGTAAGCAAACAAACGCTTGTCCCTGTCGGAAATCGTAACCGGGCTTTAACAATTGCGTACCCCGTGTTGGCCGGGCCTTCTTTAACGAATAGATCATTTGCCGTTTTGCGAGGATGTTTGTAAGAGGAGAAGGATTTGCTATACGAGTCACTATAGTGGCTTCTAGGTGGAGGAGTTCTGCATCGTGTCGCCCGGGTTTGGTACCACCGCCGTAACTATTCCTGCCACAATAGCGCCAGAGTTTGCCGTTGTCGTGTTCATAAGACGTGTACAGGCTAACTTACTCTCTAGGTAAAGTAGCCGGCTTATGCATGTGGCATTAAGGCACCGATACACGGATAGCAACGCACCATTAACACTTTTGTTGTCAATAGGCGATGGTTTTCTTTTTCCATCAGGATAACCATTAGCTTGATTGTTATCTTATGACTTAAAACAAGTCATTGGAACGGCCAAATATTTTCCACCACAGGATATTATTGTGAGTCATCAAAACTAGAGTATATGGCGTGATTATTACAAAACAATATTACGATAATTACGTCAATGCAATATGACATCAAATAGGTAAACACACGAACGGGATTTATGAATGAGATACTTATATGTACTTACGTTTGTAAACCAAAATTTTTCCTGTTTTGGACAGATAAAATAATGTTGTTCACTCAAGGAAAATAAACAACTCAATGAAAATAGTAGTAATAATATATTTAGGAATATGACTTTCAATTCACTGGAGTTTGTTGTAAGTAGCCCCTTGTCCTTTGGGGCAAAGTGGCTATATCCCTTGCTGTTTTCAACGTTGAATAACAACATTTTTTCCTCCTGTTGTGAAAATATTTCATTGGACATATAGTCTTTATATCTATATATATAAAAATCAATCCCTATTTTCCTTGGTCACGACATCACGCCTGAATGGCTGGACCAATTTCGGTATTTTTTTTGTTGTGTTTGTAATTGTAAGGAGAAGGTTCTTATAAAAGAAAATATTAAGAAAATTGCGCGGAAAATTAGAAAATTTAAGAATACTTAACTACCATATAAAGTTTAATGCAATTTTGGCTGCGTGGAAGGATAATCCCGTAGGGCGTAGACTTATATAAATTACGTGTCACGTTGTTTGTCCGCTATGGATTCCTAATATGAATGGCAAAACAACGTTTGCCGAGTCAGCTAGTTATTTGTAAATTCGTTTTGAAACTCGTGCCTCGTACAATGATTGTCTTGATGGTCTAGTAATCAAGCAGCTTAGATTAGAGGTGGTCGTTAAATCAATAAACTGTTTTTATTAACAGTTTTCGTCAATGAATTAACTGTTATTCTTTCACTTAAAAAGCTGTTAAAAATATAAACCTAATAAATTCTTCGCAGTCAACAAATAGACCGTGGTCCCAGGAACATAGTTCTTTTTATTAATAACAAGCTGTAGTCCGACACTTTAAAGTTTTCTTTCTTATCTATCTTTATTAGTTACCCGATCCAAAAACTTTAAAAAAAAAGGTAGAAAAGATGGTTGTCTCGTCAAAACGAATCTTTTCACAAAAATTCAGGTTGTTATTAATCAAAAAAAGTTTGTTCGTGGGACCATTGTCTAGAAGTGATTACGTTGAAAATATTAAAAGCTAATAAACGTCAATATTTTCGCAACTCGCAATAAGTTGACACAATATTGAAGCAATTATTAATTATTTAACCTCCTACGAGTTTAGTGCATAATTTTCAGTTTTCTGATAAAAACAAGTTGATTCCGGGATTCGGGACAGTCCGGGATTGGGTCGGGCAATTCAAAAATTTGTTTTTCAGTTTTACTTATATAAACAACGTTGCCCGGGATTGGAAAGTGTCCGTTTGACGATAGGCCTGCCACCTATCACATTGTGGGACTAAGTAGGTATCTTCGGCTAATCGTGTGTGCACTAGTTGTACCTACCTCCGCCTACATCTCGGGGATATGCGTGAAGACATTTTAAAGAAATAATAAAATTCAAAAGTAAAATACTGAATCACAATATTGCAATTATTTATTTTGTAAACACTATGTATAAATAGTAATTTCAACGCTTCTCAAATAGACCGGTCCCCAGCAGTAAACCTTGCTTGGCTGGGAAGATCTTCCTTTTCCACATTCTTGTCTGACGTCATCCACCTCTACTATTATGACGTCACTATGACAGTAGTTGGCACACTGGTTCTACCGCTAAGCTCTGCAGCAGTACCGACCAGCGGCGCCACACCTGCTTTTTGGAAATCGGTTGAAAATATTAGTGGTCATGGTGGCAGTGACAGGTTTAGCATTATCTCGCCGTTTACGAGATGCCGACCAGTAACGTCTATTCTTCAAAAATGCCTGAATCGACACAGCAGATATGATTGATTAAAACCGTACGGTACGGTATCTTTATTTTTGTTTTTAGGACTTTTGTGTTTTAATTAAAATTCAAAAGTACTTATTCCTGTGCATACAAAATTAGCTTAATTATAACATAAAGAGTGACGGCGTAAATTACTTTGAAACAACGTGCTTTCGGAGAGCATCAAGGATTTAGCTGTAATCTCGCAGAGATACGACTTTATGGGGAAAGTCAATAAATTCATTGTATAAAACAGAAGTAACGTTTATAGTTCCATAAATGTAGGACGGTCAACAAACCACTATCCTTTCTTAGCTACGCCTTGATAAAAATAAAATATTTATCTTTTATATATTATAAAGAAAAGCAGAAATGTTTTTCCTTTTTAAGATAATTGCACAGACTGAAGAATATAAAGAAGGACGGCGACACTCGGCCCATTTTTTTGTAATAACCAGCGGACGTGCAGATACCTATAAAATAATAAATATTTTAAATGTTTGATTAAAAGTATTTTTCCTAATTCAGTATAATATGTTTCAATAAATTTTATTGTAACCCGAAGTTGGCGTAGCTTGGGTAAGACCGAGTTCCCGTTTTCGAACGTATTTCATTCTTTTGGGAAAGTTATAAATCGTTATTATTATAGTTCCACAAGACAAGACTTAATTATAGAAAATTTACATCTATTGGAATCTATTCTCAAACAAAAAAGTGTCAAATAGTTTTTGAGATATTTGCAAGGCCCAAACCCCATTTTTTCAGTTAATTGATTTTAACTTTTGCAATTTTTTAAAGCAGCTCTTGAATCTATACAAAAATCGTTTACACGACATTCTGAATCTAATGACCTCTCGGGCGGAGAAAAAAGTTTGACTCAAAAGGCACTTGATAATTATTGTACATTCCCTAAAACGCCTAAGAAAGTGTTTACAAAATTTTTAACGAAAAACAAGTATCTTCACGCCCGTATCCCCGATGAGTTAGGCAAAGGTACAACGAGTGCACCCACGATTAGCCATAGATACTTGATCCCATAATGTGATATAGTCTGCTCGACAGGTTGAAAATGGTCTAAAATAGAGATACTGCTCTAAAATTATGTGCGATAGCTCATTGGATCCGGAATGACGTCTAGAAAAATGTGCTAAAAGCGTGTATTAGCACATAAACAATTAAAGATGAAAAAAAATGGCATTTCATTTTTTGCCAATATTTCATAATATATATAAAAAATTTCAAAAAAAGATTCAGAAAGCGGAGGAAATTTACAAGAAAAAATTCTTAGATCCCGGAACTCCATCGCCATTATTTACAATTTTAATTTAACGCTGAAAATGGATCTCCGCGCGACATTTTTAGGTTGCGCGCACGGCCTCAAAAGCGAGTACGACACATAAATTAATTTATTTAAGGTATTCAATATTCTTTTTTAAATTTGAAAAAATATGATATATTTTGAACACTATAAATAATTTATTTCCGTTGAAAATTTTACTTAAAATTAGTTTTTCAACAAGTTAAACGATTGTTAACTAATAAAATTTTCTCGTACTTCCGTCCTCTCCGTCTCGTACTTTTGGTCCGACTCAGGATTTGAATTTGGGACCGTACAATCGCACAGCTTAACCGCTAGATTAACAAGGGAGTTCTTTTATTTTTTTATGCTCTATTAGCACTATCCATCAACGATAATCTCATTTCGCTTTTGTTTGCGACGTTATACTAAAAAAGAGGACATTGGTTATTTTTTTCGGATAAAGCCTTTCATACGAGACACCATCTGTAATCGCGTGATTAATCGATGTCTTTATTCTATGGTTTAACGCAGGAAAGTAGTCGAGTAAAAACTCTAAGGGTACCTAACTGATGTTTGGCGTCGCAAATCTTATTGGAATTTGTAATTAAAGCATCGTCACGCACAGTTTCGGGGTAGGCAAAGTAAGCCGAACGTCTATAGAGTTTCCGGTTCACCGCGATTCACCGAATTGTCGGTTGGCTAGATAAGTGGTAATCCTCATTGGCTCACTTTATCGACATGTTAATGATTATCGACTATTGTTAGCGATAACCGGGGCTGACAGCTTTACGTGCTTATCTGAGGCAAGAGAGAGGCAATATATTACTCCGCCAGACTCCGAGTTGCTACTGAGGTTTTAGATTTTCGAAAAAAACCTCGAAAATAAACTCAATAATACTTCGATCTAACCCGGGACCTTATGATTTGAGCCGAATAGGCTACCCTCTAGACTACGAGAGAAAAATTATCAAACTCCCATACGACCATCAGCTAACACCAAAGTATCTTCACACCCGTATCCCTGAAGAGGTAGGTGCAACAAGTGAACCTATGATTAGCCGAAGATACTTACGGCCGCAGCAAGCAAATTAATTTTTACAAACACATAATCTGTGTTTAATTGATCATTTGCTTGTAAAGAATATGTTAATACAATTTAGCTGTTTGTTAAATTAATTTGCGTTTCGAAAACCGGCCGTTAGTCCCACAGTGTGATAGGTGGCAAGCCTGTCGCCAACTGGACACTTAACCAATCCCAGGCAACATTGTTTTAATCAGAAAGTTTCGCCGTGTTGGTCCCGGCCTCCTTTGTAGAATAGGCCAACTGCCGTTCTGCCAGGCAAGTCGTAAAAGGCGACCGATTGGCTATCGAGTCACTACCATCGTGGCTAGTAGGTGGTAGAGTTCTGCATTGTCTCGCCCGGGTCTGGTACCACCGCCTTACCTATTCCTGCCGCAATAGCGTCAGTGCTTGTCGCTGTCGTGTTCCGGTTTGGAGGGTAAGGTAGCCGGTAAACTTATGCATGTGGCATTATACCTCGCCACAAGATAGCAACGCACTGTTATATCCCCTGACTGTAGGCCAAAGGGCTTGCATCAGACCCCCGTCAACAAATCCCTCAAAAGTGCTTCATCAGCACTTTTGACCCTTATTCTATTCCCTAGTCCGCATCAGTTAGTCTCGGTCCAGATCCCTACCAGATCACTAGTCTTTCAATTCATCCTCTACTATTTCTTTACTATTTCTATTATAACTTGTGTTAATATAATATAACTTGTGTTAAGTGAATAAACGATTAAATAATTAAAAACTCTTTTTTAAAAACATAAATCTCGGGCCCAGTGTAACATTGGTGGCAGCTATAAGGGATCTCGAAACAGATCCTCGGAACGTCTCTGATACAAAACTCTAAAATCGTAGTGAAAAGTGAAAATTAAAAAGTGCTAAATTCGAGACTTTCTTAAGAGAAGAAAAGTTATCATACCTACTTATTTCTCTACGGCCGAGTGGAAATCATCTATATAAAAGAAAATCTACCATTTTCAAATTATCACAGAAATCCACCAAGAAATCATAATATCCATATCCGTGTAGTTACTAATTCATCAAATTCGTCGTTGGAGTCCGCATATCAACGCTGAAGCATGCAGGTGTTCCTTATCGCGTGAGTCTGGTTTTTTGTTTACAATATCAAATATCCGTACAGAAAGGGTTGTTCCACACTGTACCTTGTAGTAATAATTTATACAATATAATAATTCAAACTCTCATTTTAATTTACATTTTTTTCCTGTGTGTATTTTTTTTGTGTATCTTATTTTCTTTTGTGTGTGTAAATTTCATTTTGTGTGTATAAAATGTCGGAAGCTAAGACATCAAAGATGGCAAAGGAGACCCTTCAGGTTCCTCAAGACGCTTTATTACCCTCTGAATCCGAGGACGAGCGACCTCTCGATTCACAGAGGTCAACCAGGTCTAGAAAGGTAAACGCATGTACTGCCATGCCAGAATTAGACCTTAGCATATTATTAAAGTTCATTAAAACCTATGATGGCAGCAGAGAAACACTAAACTCTTTTATCATCAATTGTAACAATGCCTATGATCTTGCCACGCCTGCACAGAAACCAATTATATTCAAATTTATTTTATGCCAACTTCAGGGAAAAGCGGAAGTTGCTTGCTCAATCAAGGAGTTCCAAAATTGGGAACAACTAAAAGATTTTTTAAAGACGCAATTTAGCGAAAGGAAACATCACTCCCACCTTTTGATGGAACTCCAAGATAGCAAACAGCTTCCTAACGAAAATGTTAGCAAATTTTCTCTTCGTATTGAAACACATCTTTCACAATTACTCACAGAAATTTCGCTCACAAATTCTAAAGCTAAGGAATTACCAGGACGCATCGCTGCTATGGAAGAGCTAGCCTTACACCACTTTTTAATAGGTTTGCAACCTCGTATTTCAAATATAGTGAGATGTAAATCTCCAAAATCCCTAAACGAAGCAATCAATTATGCCATATCAGAAGAAAGGATACAAGAGACCCTGTATAAACGAAATTTACTGACAGACAACAGACCTAGAACTCGACCGAATCCTACTTTCCAAAGTCAACCATCAAGGCATCCCGTGCAAACACGTAACACTGAACCCTTTAAGAGACAATTTGCTCCTCGCGAAAATAATCCTTTGATATGTCGTTACTGTAAATTTCCGGGACATACTATAGAGAATTGCAAGAAGAGAGAATACAATAACTGGCACAAAAACTTCAACAATCAGCCTTCCTACCCGTCCGCTGCTCGAGTCAACTTTCTACCTAATCCTGAAGAAGAAGGCTATGATGAAATAGACAATAATCATTTAAACGAGTAATAGTCTCGCCTGAGTGTCGCACGAGACTTAAATCTAAAGTCGACACTGTTTCCAAACCCACTGTATCTGTCGCTGTATCTAAACCCACTGTATCCGTCGCTGTTTCCAAACCCACTGTATCTGTCGCTGTATCTAAACCCACTGTATCCGTCGCTGTTTCCAAACCCACTGTATCTGTCGCTGTATCTAAACCCACTGTATCCGTCGCTGTATCCAAACCCACTGTATCCACGGTTCCTGAATCCACTGAATCTAATGAATCAAAACTCGCTGTGCCCGCTAAATCTAGCCCCGCTGTATCCACTGTATCAAAATCCACCGAATCCACTGATCCCACTGTATCCAATACATTACAATCTGATCCCAAGCCATATCCAACATACGAAATTACTACCAATCCCACAAAAACTCTACTACCTCATATTTCTATTAAAACTCCCATCAACAATAATCCATTATCTCTCCTTATCGACTCAGGCTCAGCTGTAAGTCTAATAAAATATCCGTGTATCCAATCTCCACATATAAAACTCGAAAACGAACCTATCAAATTAAAAGGAATAGACCCCACTGATCAGTGTTCACGAACCATGGGACATTTCCAATTAAATTTATATATCTCGAAACGTCTTAGCATTTCTCATAAATTCCATGTCGTTAATAACATCAACCTGCCATACGACGGTATAATTGGCTCTGATTTACTTAATGAATTTGGCTGTAATATCGATTATACTCAAGCTGTGTTACATATACATGACACAGAAATTAAACTCAAATTCTCTGACCCTTCTTATATTATACATCCCAGGACAGAAATGGTTATTGAATGTTCTGTCCTTAACCCTGAGACGAAAGAAGGTTACATCTTGGATCAAAGCATAACTGACGAAGTAATAATAGCTAATTGCCTCACACGCGTCAAACCCAATAATCGCGTTAATATATCCGTCGTAAACATATCAAATTCTGCAGTGACGATAACTTCTAACCTTAACCTAAAAATTACCCCCATTGATAACGAAAATCATCTCCAAGAATCTCTTAATTATTCTATTAATCTCGTAAATCAAACTAAAGACAACGACTCCTATGACCGTACTAACACTGTTTTAAGCCAACTCCGAGTTACTCACCTGAACGACGAAGAAGTTAATGCTCTTTACGATGTTTGTTCAGAATATTCAGACATTTTTCATTTGCCAGGTGAAAAATTAACTTTTACTAATTCAATTAGGCATGACATTAAAACCAATACTGACGTACCTATACATACTAAATCATATCGTTTCCCTGAAATCCATAAAGAAGAGGTAAACAAGCAGATGAACGCGATGCTAGAACAAGGAATAATAGAGCCCTCTGTTTCCCCGTGGTCCTCACCTATCTGGGTGGTCCCCAAAAAACTGGATGCCTCTAATCAGCAAAAGTGGCGTGTAGTCATCGACTACCGTAAACTTAACGATGTTACGATAGGAGACACATATCCAATTCCACAAATTAATGAAATCCTTGACCAACTTGGCAATAGCAAGTACTTCTCCACACTGGATCTTGCTTCTGGCTTTCATCAAATCCCTCTGAATCCCGATGATGCATCCAAAACAGCTTTCAATATCCCTCAAGGCCATTACCAATTCACTCGTATGCCATTTGGGCTGAAAAATGCCCCGGCAACTTTTCAACGTCTAATGAATACCGCACTGTCCGGCTTACAAGGAATCCGCTGCTTTGTCTATCTTGATGACATAGTCATTTATTCCTACGATCTAAAATCCCAAATTCAAAACCTTTCCGAAGTCTTCAAGAAACTACGTCAATTCAATTTGAAACTCCAGCCTGATAAATGCGAGTTCTTAAGGCGTGAAGTCGCTTATCTGGGACACATCATTACTGAAAACGGAGTTAAACCAAATCCCGAAAAAATCAAAGCCGTGACACAGTTTCCTATTCCTAATTCCCCAAAAGACATAAAATCATTCCTAGGTCTCGTCTCTTACTATCGCCGCTTCATCCCTGAATTCTCAAAATTAGCTAAGCCTCTAACAAGTTTATTGAAAAAGGATATACCTTTCAAATGGGAAAATCCTCAACAACTTGCCTTTGACACATTAAAACATAAGTTAACCTCTGCTCCCATTCTATGCTATCCCGATTTTACTAAGCCATTTGTATTAACTTGTGATGCATCAAACCATGCAATCGGTGCTGTCCTGTCGCAGGGCCCGATCGGCCAAGATAAACCGATTGCATTCGGATCGCGAACCCTAAACAAAAGTGAGTGCAACTATAGTACCACAGAAAAGGAGTTATTGGCAATACTGTTTGGTTGCAAAACCTTCCGTCCCTATCTGTACGGGAGAAAATTCCAAATAATTACCGATCATCGACCTCTCCGATGGTTGTTTAATCATAAAGACCCGAGCAGTAAACTCCAAAGATGGCGGCTAAAACTTGAAGAATTTGAATACGAAATTATATACCGCAAAGGGAAATTAAACTCTGTCGCTGACGCACTCTCACGGTTCCCCGTTAATCCAGTAATTCCCAATCCTGATTCCACTGACGAAAATCAGTACGACCATGACAAGGACCTCATGGACCTACTAGTTTCCCCGGCGTCATTTAACGAAGATGAAATCGAACCATTCAACCCTTTAGCCGACCTTCCTCCTAATTCTCCTTTGGAAGAAAACACGGCACACCCTGAAACGCGACCTAATCCTGAACTTATCACCTTAGACGATCTGATACAAAATCCTGAACCACTGAATCTACCAAATCCTGAAACGCTGAACCCGACAAATCTCAAAACCCTGAATCCTACAAATCCTGAAACGACGAACCCTTCAAATCTTGATATGCCAAATCTCGATATGCCAAACCTACCAATCCCTGAAAAGCAAAATTCACCTAATCCTGAAACACTGAACCTTCCAAGCCCGGAAACGCAACGCTCTCCAAACTCTTCAGAAAATACAGACGCTGACTATTCTAATTTCCTAAAAAACCTTGCTAATAAGGACAATATTTATGACACTAATATCATAGAACACAACCAATCGTTGATGAAAACTCATTGCAAAACAATCGTTATACCCACATCATTAGACTTAGATGAATCTAATTTCTATACCCAGGAAATCTTAGGAAATCTCGAAAATCCTAAAGATATATTATATTCTGAAAAGCAATTGTATTCTTTTGAAAAGATAAGCGTAAAAGATAAAGATACTTACTTTATTTACACAAAGGTCCATCACTTCGACGTCACTACTTACCCGGAGATTTTCAAAACCCTGAAACAGATAAAAGACAATTTAATATTAGATAAAGAGACAAAAGAAATCGCGATCTCGGATTTTAAGAATCCTTTTGAAAATCTGTCGTTTACGAAAATATACAATATACTTACATTTTTATTTCACAAGACGAATATCACAATAAATGTATACCACAACAACATTATTTACCCAACCTTAACCGAAGTAAAAAAGATACTATACGATAATCACGACATCCCATCTGCTGGGCATCCCGGCTCCACAAGGATGTATAATAAAATTAGAGATCAATTCTACTGGAAAAATATGCGAAGCGACATCGAGCAATACGTAAGAAACTGTCCATTTTGCAAAACAAATAAAGCGTTCAGACAAATAAATAAGGCACCCATGCAGATTACTACCACTTCCAAATCTCCTTTTGAACGCATATCTTTAGACATAGTAGGCCCCCTTCCAGAGTCAGGTACCGCTAAGACAAAATACATCCTTACCCTCCAAGACGACCTGACTAAATACTCCACCGCATACCCCATCAGGAGCACAACTGCCGAAGAAACCACAGATTGTCTTCTACATTTCATTTCTCTATTCGGCATTCCAAAAACAATCCTCACAGACCAAGGTACCAATTTCACAGCGGAACTCTTCAAGGAGACCTGTTCTTTCCTAAAAATCAAACAACTTTGGTCATCTCCGTATCACCCTCAAACTCAAGGAGCGCTTGAACGCTCACATTCAACGCTAAAAGAATATTTAAAATCTTACGTTAACGATGAACAAACCAATTGGCCCCGTTATGTTTACACAGCTATGCTGGCTTATAATACCACTCCGCATTCAACTACCAATTTTTCTCCCCACGAACTTCTATTCGGGCATAAGCCATTTATTCCTAGCTCCATTTACGATTCATCTACTGTTACTTATTCGGATTACGTGAAAATGTTGCAAAACCGGCTCAAGTGTTGTAGAGATAAAGCAATTCAACATATAGAGAAATCAAAAGAAATTTCTAAGACTTACTATGACACACACACCCGACCTGTAACTTACAAAATCGGCGATTATGTGTTCTTAAAAAATCACCTTAGACTAAGGAAGTCCCTCTCTCCTATATGGAAGGGACCGTACAAGGTGGTCAAAATCAACGGCAGAAATTCTCTGACTCTTTTAATAAATCGCCGTCACGTCATTCACCACTTCGACGAAGTGAAGCTCGCCCGACGAGAGAGCTCCTAAGTCATGCTATTTCTACTTTTTTATTGTTTTACATATACAACCCCTTTACACTATTTAATTTTAATTTAAATTTTACACTTTTACTTACCCATATAGAATTAGTACATAAGGTCATTATTGTTTTATTTTCTTATTTTCAGTCTCGTTCTTTGCAATTACGTGTCTGCAATGGCAGCCCAAGATATCGTGCAAACTATACCGTCAAGCTCAGGCATTTACTTTGATTATATAGGTAAATTAAAAATTATCAATGGCCATCTAAATGTGTTAATGCCTATTGATATCTCACATATTCAACCTCATATCGAAAACATAAACTCTGTATTAGGAACTATAAGGTTCATGTGTAGGCAAATAGACAATTTAGAATGTCACAATATGTTAGAACCACTTACAGCTCGTTACCGTGATATAGAAAACCAATTTTCCTCTATTGCTCATCTTATAGATAACCGAATGAAACGTGCATGGTTTGCAGGAATCGGAAGCGTCTTTAAGCACATCTTTGGCGTTTTAGATGAAAATGATGCCTATAAATATGATAATGCCATAAGCACTGTACAGGATAATAGTAGAAAATTAGCTTCATTAATTAAAGAAAATATATTGGTTACTACTTCAACTATTTCAGTGTATAATGACACTATTCATAAATTAAAACTTAATGAAGATAGTTTGTCTGAAGCTATCGACAAGCTCACTATAAAATTCAAAAATTTGACAATTATTTCGAATAAATTAGCAACGTCTTTAGAAATTAGTTCAATTCTACATAGTTTAGAAACTTCTATACTTAGTGTATCTTTCCAATTGGAAGATATAATAAACGCTATCTTATTTTGTAATTCTAATATCTTACATCCCTCCATCATAACACCTTACCAATTATATCAAGAGCTTGCCAATAACTATAGACATATACCAAATAATTTAGAATTAGCTTTAAGTCTAGACATAAAATCTATTCATTCAATATTGAATATATCAACTTTAATATGTTATTATTTAAATCATAAAATTGTGTTTGTGTTAAAAATACCTCTTGTAACCTCGCAAGAATTTTATTTGTACCATAACATACCCTTACCTGTACCGCATCATGTAGAAAGACCAGACTCATTTAGCATTATAATACCCGCCAACAAATACACCGCTATTACCAAAGACAAAACACATTATACAAGCCTGGATTCTCTGGAAAAGTGTAAAAACGCCAATGTGTATGAATACATCTGCAAAATCATGAATGTTTACCCGCTGAGTGCAAACCCGTCATGTGAAAGTGAAATATTATCAAAAGTCTTAACAACTATACCAGTGCAGTGTAAAACAGATTTCCTACACGGACAGTTAGATGTGTGGAAACCTCTTATTAATAACCGCTGGATCTTCGTGCAATCTAAATCTACGAAATTATCCATAGATTGTATTAATTCCGAACTGATCGAAAAGAACATTGCCGGTACTGGCATCGTTACTATTCCAGTACATTGCACTGCCTACTGCAGAAGTACAAAACTTTATACTAGTGATAATGTGTTAAACATAACTTCACCTACGATGAGTTACTCTAACTTTAATTTAATTAATGATTCATGTTGTAATTTTGATAAGTTTAAAGAAACTGTCGATAATGCACCCCCTATGAATATTCAAAACATAGATTTAGAAAATATTAATTTTAAACAAAATATCTTCAATAAACCAATATTAAAAGAATTAGATAAAATTATTAACCAACCGCATATAATTAAATACGGGGTACATTATTCTGTTCTATCTATTATTTTAGTCCTAGTAATAATAAGTGTAATTATTTTCAATCTTTATATTAAATTGTACAGAAGGAAAAGTGATTCAAAACTTTTAAAAGTTTTAAAGAGTACAAATATTAAAGACCCAAGTGAAACAAATCAACTCTCAGAAATTAAGACTAACGAACAGACTATCGCTGATATCGAAATCTCTGCCCCTAAAATACGCACTAAGGTATAATTACACAAATATACTAAGCTTTGCCCGCGGCTTTGACCGCATAAAAAGTTTCCCTTCACATTTAATAAGGTATTATGTCTTTTCCTAAACTTCTTACTATCTCGATACTATACTGTATCAAAATCGATCAAGCATAAACCTTAACTAGTAGTTCACTGGTTCGCCAGGATCGATGTTGCCTATTTTATATATGTTATAACTCTGTATCTAATTTCACTGTTTCGATAGTTATAAGTTATAGTTGTAAATTGTGTTATAAAACTTCCAATCCTAATCATATCCTTTTAAAGACCAACGTCCCGCTACCTCGATCCCAATAAATTACTAATTCCTTCTTAATTTCCGTAAACTTCATCTCAACCCTGAAGTTTACTCTTGACCGGGGGGCTGTTATATCCCCTGACTGTAGGCCAAAGGGCTTGCATCAGACCCCCGTCAACAAATCCCTCAAAAGTGCTTCATCAGCACTTTTGACCCTTATTCTATTCCCTAGTCCGCATCAGTTAGTCTCGGTCCAGATCCCTACCAGATCACTAGTCTTTCAATTCATCCTCTACTATTTCTTTACTATTTCTATTATAACTTGTGTTAATATAATATAACTTGTGTTAAGTGAATAAACGATTAAATAATTAAAAACTCTTTTTTAAAAACATAAATTTCGGGCCCAGTGTAACAGCACCATTAACATCTTTGGTGTCTATAGGCGATGGTTGACTCTTTCCATCAGGAGACCCATCTGCTTGTTTGCTATCTTATGACATAAAATAAAAAAAAAAATAAAAAAAATAGAAAACTGAAAAAGCACATTTTTGATTTGCCCGATTTGGGAATCGAACCCGGCATTTCACGACTCAACACCGACACCAGACCACTAGACCACAGAGGAGATTGTTATCTAGGCTATCATCGGTTAAATCAATGTTGCAGATTTATGTGACTGACTTCCTTTAAAAAGCGATGAAGTAGCAGAATCTGGCAAAGAAAAATGTTTGTACTACCACCAGACAAGTAATTTACTTGAATATAATTCAATAGCAATTCAATATAGCAATATGAAAATTGGTTATGACTGTAGCCCGTGGGCGAGTTTCACGGTCGCCATTGTCAAGGTTTTCAATATAAAAGTTTATCTAAATCCTGATACATGGATTATTACACTTATTTTTAGAACCACTGGCATAAGCAGCCTTGTATTAAGTAGGTCGCTCTCAAATACGATGCAATCTAGTGTTATCGGGGCCTAGCTGAACGAGATTTAGGAGACTAAAAACAATTACTTTTTAAAGCGAAGATTTTCTTACTAAAAGATTATTATATTATGTAGGTTGAATTGTTTGTTAGACTACACAATCGGAGAAGCTCAATTCCTGATAGGGACAAGTTATTGCGTAATAAACACTATGGTAGTATTTCTGGGTTTGTGTATTTATTAAACACATTTCATTATTTCTATAAGTATGTATTGACTAACTCCCACATTACTGGCAATTAATGTGCTTAAATTTAAGATAAATTCGTAAAATTGATCTACGAGTTAAGAACATTAATTGCCGATGATATTTAAGGGTTCTTACCATAAATAAATATCAGTGGAAAAACTGCATGAGTTGATTTATCCCCCGAATAATAGTGATAGTGATTATTATTTTTGATACAGAAAAGTAGTTTTTTTTATTTGTGACTTGTATAAAGTTACGGTTGTGCTGTCGCAGTTTATTTATAAGGATTTTTAAGCTCTATAACTTTTCTGCAGAAATTGTTTATATAACTCTTATCGATCAACGCTTTCAAATGTTTTTTGTTGACTTGCTTCGAATTTATTACCACTAAATTTTTAAATTAGCTTACATAAAATAAATAATTTGATAGCAAAAATATGTAAGGCAGTTATATAATTAGTCATCAGTGAAATCTAATAATAGTCGCGGTGGTAGTTACATATTGATTCGTCTTTTACGAACAGATTATTAGGCAAATAGACAGCCTATAATTCAAAAGGCTCGTATCGACACGGAGGTATATTTTTGTGATGTTTAATATTTCCAACAATACAATTTATTCGGTAGACTACATCCACTTACTCGAGAACCCTCAAGTTAAATTATATTGGGACTGATGTAGACCCTGTAGACCGCTGAGAATGAGACCAACTTTTATTTGCGAACAAGTATAAAGATATAGAATTCTATTATGAAAGAAATTATTATTACTCATAAGTAAAGACGTGGTTTATATGGATATCCTGATTTCCGGAATAAAGTATATTTTTAATTTTGAGTCAATATTTTAATAATTTCTAAAACACTAATAAAATCAAATAGTGTAAAAGGGGAGAGAGAGTGGAGATCTAAAGTAGCTAGTTACCTACTTATTTTTTGTATTAAAATATAGAATTATAATATTAAACGTCTATAATCAACTATCAATAAATGAAAGTCACAATAATTATTGTTATAACTAATTTGGAGACATTATTATGTATCTAATTTTTGGAATTTCGAAAACAGGAGCGTAAAATTAACTAAGAATCCAACGTGTGATCACCTAATCTGCTTTTTGATTTATTACACGTAGTAGCTTCTAAATTTATTGTTTCTATGTACGGGTATTAACAAAACTAAACATTATGTATCTTTTGGGTTAAAAACTAGGTTTATTTCAAATGTCGAAAATCAAAATTTTACAAATTTGATCCCAGGATTTGATTACCGAAAAATAAGCTGGGATACTGAGATCCCATAATCTAATTCCCTATAAGCAACTTAGGGATTATGTTCCGAAGGTAATGGTGAAAGTTTGAGTCTGAAAGTCGGAAATACACGGGAGTATGAACTGAAGCACCGATAATACAGTGTACCCTATTCCACAGGCCAGTCTCTAACAAGTGCTTCTAGGTCCAGTCATTTGCGTTTATTTTGTAAAATACATTAAATAAATAAACAAAACATTACCGTTAAAATTACACGAATTGATCTAATACCAAAAATATTGGTGTTTGTCACCGATATTAATACATGAAAACACTTATAAATATTGAACACCACTGTGAAAAACTTATAAAAGTTCAGTTCAGTCAAAAAAGTAAGTATCGGGAATGAATGATTTGTTTGTGGTTTCAAATTCATATTTTTGTTGTTAGATTGACACAGATGTTTTCCATTTTGTCGCAGAATTTGAGTTGCATCTGTTAGTAAAATTAAATACAGCCTTTAGTTAAATATATCGTATTTATACTGTATTGGGAATTTCATAATGGACAAAAACATTTAACACAGAGTTTGATAAATGAAATTTTGTTTTCGGAATCATTGACAATGTTACAGAAGTTTTACGGTGAATCGACTTTATCATAAACAATTAGTGCATATGAGTGGTATAACGAGGGCGCGATAAACTACGCTCACACTTATCGCGCACAGATATCTTCATCATCGGTATCTTATCGTTACAATCATAATCAGATTTTATCACGCAGCGTACACGTGAATCTCTACTATATAAGATTAATGTGAAACCCAGTTTCATTACAGTTCAATAAACACATTTGTTAACCAATGTGTAACTGTCATTTAGTCGTCGTAATATTATTATACAAGCACAAGTGGTACAAATCTTTCAAAACCGGTCGAGATGTGATGGATTATATATCTAACTCTGGTAGGTCATTGAAGTTTTCAACTGAAGTTAACCTCACATACGCGAAAAGAAAAAATACTCATTCAAGCTTAAGAAAAATAGCCACTGAATTTTTGTGTCTCACCAGTCGATTCGTACTATTTTAAATAATCACTTGAGTATAAAACATGTTGCCACTCGGCTAGTTCCAAAAGACCTAAATTTTCTCCAAAAATTAATTGCATAAGAGTCACCGAGGACATGCTAAACGAGTCAATTTCTACCCAATATTCATGAAACGCATTGGTGACGAGACGTGAGTTTACGGTTTTGACCATGAAACAAAGAAAACAAGCGGAAGTGGGAAGTACAAACATTTGTATCAGGACCGCAATCGCCAAACTCACACATAAAATAAGCATTATTGCATATAAACTACTAATGCAAACATTGTTTCATTGGTCGTATTCATTTTAAACAACAATAATCCGAAACACACAAACAGAACATTTAAAATACACCAAACTGCATTACAATAAATTTTATTTTGCTACAAAAAAAAAAGAGTATTTACGCCCTTTTGTACTCTATTCAAAATAGACTCATCTATTTGTACAATAGTGAAACTATAATTTTAATAGTTTCGTTATTCTACAATAGATGGCAGTATTGATTTTTCCGTAGTTTTCAGTTGGTCATATTTGAGTAGAGAACTTTCTAGAACGATATACGTAATGACTGTCATTACGTATATCTTTCTAGAAAAATTAGGTCAACCTAAAATGAACTTTATATGTAAGATGTACGGCTGATTTTAGCTTGACTTTCTATTATATCATTAGAGATTATATTAAATCAGGAATTTTATTAAAATAAAATGAAAATTGCACTTTCGGATGATATGAAAAATCTCCATTTTTAATCATCTGCATTTTACTATCATTTCTGCATTCAAGGATGGCACAATACGGCACATTCAGTGTATAATAGATTTTCGCACGACGACTATCTCCTAAAGATATGGTAAGTATCACTAAGGCAATTTAGAGTAACAGCGCATAATAAAGCGCGCAGTGATGCACGCGGCACGCCACTTTTCACTTCCACTTGTTTTCTTTGTTTCATGGTTTTGACATACAAACTAGTCAACAAGCTTTGGAGTGGCGCCTTTCAACTGAACCGGAACCGATAAAACCACACAGTCGATCAAAAGTCAGTCATATTGGCGGATTTTTTCACTATCGCGGTGTTATGCACTCAATAATTCTTGCCAAAAGGTCAAAATGTAAACTAAGAATATTATTTATGTTACACGACGTTTAAGAGTGCAAATTTGACGAAAAAGTTCAAATTTGCGGAGAGAAAATTCGTGGGTTTTTGCTTCACGATAATGCAACTTCGCACAAGATCACTGTTGATGTTGACTGCTTTTTTTTGTTGATTTCATCAGATGAAACACAACAGATGTTTGTCTGTTTGTCTCTGTAGATTAGTGTGTAAGATGAGGTTCGTTCTGGACGCCCTGTCACAGCTAAAACCAGTGCCATCTTTGAAAAAGTGGAGCAAGATCGACATATTAATGGCTACACCATTGCTGAAGAACTGGATGTTGATCACAAAACAGTTTTACGTCATTTACGAAAGTCTGGGTACAAGAAAAAACTTGACATTTAGGTACCACATGATCTCACTGAGAGAAACCTAATGCAACGTGTTTAAATTTGCGATTGTTTGTTGAAACGTAACAATTCCGAACCATTTCTTAAACAGTTGATTACAGTGATGAAAAATGGGTGACTTACGATAAGTATGTGCGAAAAAGATCATGGTCGAAGCATGGATAAGCCCACAGACCGTGACAAAGCCGGCCTGACTCGGAACAAAGTGATGTTATGTGTATGGTAGGGTGGGAAAGGAATCGTCTACTCTGAGCTTTTGCCACCGGGTAATACTATTGATACTGACCTCTACTGTCAGCAACTGATGAGGTTAAAAAAAGGTATTGAGAAAAACCGGCCGGAGCTGATGAATAACAAGGCCAGACCGCACTCATTTATAGCTGCGCAGTAAGAATTGAGAGAGCTTGGCTGGAATATGTTGATGCATCCTCCGTATAGTCCTAATCTTGCTCCATCAGATTTCCACCTGTTTCAGTCATTGTAGAATTCTTTAGGAAGCATAAAGGTAACCTCAAAAGAACACTGTGAACACTACCTGTCAGATTTTTTAAATCAAAAATCTCAAAATTTCTGCAGGAATGGGATCATGGCACTACCCACAAGACGGCAAGAAATCATCGATCAAAAAGGCACAAACATATTATAAATAAATAAAAAATTATACCTGAAAAAATATTTCCCTTTTTATGAACTATATGAAAATACTTTTGCACAGACCTTATATTTCGACGGGTCCTACGTAAGTTGTCGTAACTTAAAAAAATATTGTTTTATTTATGAAAATGGCTCCATTTTTATAGATCTTTTAATAACTCGAAGAATCAAATTGAAACTTCTATTAAAAGTTGGCATTTTTTAATAGAAAGTTCAATTTTTTTTCTTCATATTATAAAAAAAAAAAACTATAAAAGTGGAGCAATTTTCATAAATAAAGCAAAAATCGCATTTTTTAAGTTACGACGACTTACGTAGGACCCGTCGATTTATTAATTTATTTCTAATGCATTTTTTTTGTAAATATTAGGTTTCTGCAGTCTTCTGCAATGTAAACTTTAATTATGCCAAATTTCATACTTCACCGTTCGCGTAATTGTCTTAAAAAGGGCCTAAAGTTTCTCCTTCACGTATTAATAATGTCAATCAAGTATTGATAATATATTATATTACCAGTACTTGATTGATATTTGTTCACAACATAGCTGTGGATCAGGAGAGTGGCATTTTTACTTTCGTTCCAAAGGAAATGGACAATCCACGTGTTGGTCCGGGACTCCTTTAAAGAACAGACTATCTGTCATTCTGCCAGGCAGTTCGTAAAAGGCAAACGATTGGCTACAAGATAGTCACTACCATCGTGGCTACTGGGTGGTAGAGTTCTGCAACGTCTCGTCCGGGTCTAGTATTTACCTATTCCTGTTGCATAGCGTCAGTGCTCGTCACTGTCGTGTTTTAGTTTGGAGCGATTTACCGACTTCGCGCCTAGACTCGTTAGTACATCGTGTCATATTATGCTAGTAGCTATATCTAGTGTCCTTCAGTATGTATAATCTTTAATCAGTCAGCCTGTATAATTTTATTATGACATAGGGGTTGAATTACTACCAAAAAATATTATTAGAGATTTGTAATATTTTTCGTATTTGTTTATCTCAGATTTACGGTAAAGATTCGATTGTCTCAAACGCAAGCCATTATAGCCAAGTATTTTTTCAAACGTTACATTTTTCACGATATCGTCCAATAAACTCGGGATTTGTAACGAGTCAATGGGAAAAAGACGTCTTAGGATACTGACGCAAACAAAACAGTGAGCGGGCGGATTTGTTTTGCGCAAATATCGTAAATTTCCAATACGCATACGTACAACAAATTAAATTGTTATATATTTTGGAGTTTTGCTATATGATTGTTAATGTGTTATTGTTAACTCATATGGTTGTTAATTTGTGGTAGTATTTTTAACTTTCTGCTAAAGAAAGATACAGATTACATCCCGATTATCGAAAATTAAGTTTTCATTAGATCTCCACGTTTTGAGTTCCTATGAAGCTTTTCCGACTATTTTCACGGTAATGTCAGTACCTCTGTATGTGTGTGTGTGTGTGCGCGTGTGGGCCCCGTTAAGTATTTGGCGTGAAGATATGTATGTATGTACTTATATGTTTATATTATCTAAAACTGACGAACAGTCTTAGAACAAATTTAAATGTTTAATGTTTGTCATCTAGGAACTGTTTGTACCAATTGGAAGATAAAAGTGTATTTTTTATTATTTTTGAACTTTAATGAATATTTCAAAAAAATACGAATTGGTCCAGCCGTGCTTGAGTTTAGCGCTTAGCAACATATCTGTTCATTTTTTATTTATATACCTAGATAGAAAGATAAAGCACTAAACAAGTTTTTTTTAATTTGATTTCAAGCTTTCGTCAAACAACACAAAATAAAGAAATAAACAAAATGTTTTGTTTAAAAAACCTAAAGTTACATGTTACAAAGATACTGTGTGTGTAAAAAAATACATTTTTAAATCTAAATTCTGCATTTATTTTAATTTGTATTTGAACCTTGCGATAACTAATATATGTGAAAAAATCTCATATCTCTGAATTTGCTGTTAATTTGCTAACCTATGATATCTATACATATCATAAAATAAAGGCCCCGCCGCGTCTGTCTGTCTGCTTGCAATGAATTCAAATAACACTGAACGGATTTTCATGCGATTTTCACCAATGGATGGAGGAATTCATTAGAAAGGTTTATGTGTATAATTTGTCAAAGTTTTCTGTAAGATATTACCCGTGCGAAGCTGGAGCGGGTCGCCTGTAAAACCATTTAATATACACAGAAATACAATAGGCAAGTGGAAACTTAGGAAACATTAGTATCTAATACAAAGCCGTCGCTAGCAAAAATAAAAGAATTAAGCAGTGAACACCCTCTCTTAATTAAAAAAAATTTCAAAATGACTGTTTTAGAAATTGCAAAACCCTTATCAAATTTACCTCTGTAAAACCGTTTTAATATACACAGAAATACAGGCAAGTGGAAACTTAGGAAACATTAGTATCTAATACAAAAACAAGTGTTCGCCCGGCGTCCGTAACGTGAGTTCGTGTATTGTTCCGCTCTTACGTTTCGAGAACAAGAGACATCACAATTGTTCTAGTTATTGGGCTTTTATCATTGAAAGGAGACAATGCGCTGCTAGGAGCATTTTTTGATAGAAGTAAAGTTCAAGTGACGGTTTCTGATGTGTGGCGTCCGCAATTGTCCTGAATATTTGATTAATTATTTTTCTTAATTTAATGTAGTCGTTTCTGAGCTCTAGTTGTCCGGGTTCGTTATTGGTCACATGAGGTCCTGGATTCGCTTCCAGGGTCGGGCAAATAAAAATATGTTTTTACAGTTTTCTGATAAAAACAACGATGCCCGGGATTGGAAGGTGCCCGGTTAGTGATATACTATTCGGGAATACATGCATGAAAATACTTAATTTACCTAATTTCCTCTGCTTTACATGTGTAATTAATAAAAACAACGATACTTTGGATATAATCTGAATTTTATGCAGTAACTAGCTGACCCGGCAGACATTGTTTTGTCATACGATTTACTTGTATTGAATATGTTGGTGGGGTACTTGAGAGAGGGGGATTGAGAAAAAAACTATCCTATCTTTTAAGTTGAACCAAACAGATCTACTGTTTTGTTCAACAAAATTTCATTGAAATCAGTTTAGTAGTTTCGGAGTCGGAGTACATATCTCAGTAAACAACGTGATAATTTATAAATATGGTCTAGTGGTCCGGTGTCGGAGTTGACCACATGAGGTCCCGGGCTCGATTCCTGGGTCGGGCAATTCAAAAATGTGTTTTTTCAGTTTTCTGATAAAAACAACGTTGCCTGGGATTGGAAAGTATATCGATAGGCTTGCCACCTATCACATTGTGGGACCAAGTATCTTCGGCTAATCGTGGGTGCACTTGTTGTACCTCTGCCTACCCTTTCGGGGATATGGGCGTGAAGATACTTTATATATATATATATATATATATATATATATATATATATATATATATATATATATATATATATATATATATATATATATATATATATATATATATATATATATATATATATATATATATATATATATATATATATATAAAGTATATATTTTAAGATTTTTTTAGTGGGGAACTTGAAGGGGGGAGAGGGGGCGGGGGTAATTGAGATAGAAACTATCCTATATATTTTTTTAAGTTGGACCAAACAGTAGATATATCATTGGTTGATAGATAAAACACAGTAAGTACAGTTTTGGGTGATTTTGAGTTATTTTTAGAAGATTTTCAGTAACATTGTATTATGTTATCAATTTAAATTCTATCTTGACCTGGAAAAGTTCCTGGACAAGTGATATTCACTGCTGGAACAAGGCACATGGAACACGGTTTGGAGGGTAAGGTAGCCGAAATACATATCTATGGAATTACACGCTGTCTCACGGATAATACCGCATCATTTACATATTTGATGTCTATGGGCGATGATTATCTCTTTTCATCAAGGGAGCCATCTGCTTACCATCCTATATATTAAAAATAAAATATCTTCACGCTCGTATCCGCCGTGTTGGTCCCGGCCTCCTTTGAAGAATAGGCCAACTGCTGTTCTGCCAGGCAGGTCGTAAAAGGCGACCGATTGGCTATCGAGTCACTACCATCGTGGCAACTAGGTGGTAGAGTTCAGCATTGTCTCGCCCGGGTCTGGTACCACCGCCTTACCTATTCCAGCCGCAATAGCGTCAGTGCTTGTCGCTGTCGTGTTCCGGTTTGGAGGGTAAGGTAGCCGGTAAACTTATGCATGTGGCATTAGACCTCGCCACGAGATAGCAACGCACCATTAACATCTTTGGTGTCTATAGGCGATGGTTGACTCTTTCCATCAGGAGACCCATCTGCTTGTTTGCTATCTTATGATATAAAAAAAAAAATCGTATCACCAAAGAGGTATACAGAAGTGCAACAAGCGTACCCACGATTAGCCGAAGATACTTATTTCCACGATGTGATAGGTGGGAAACCTATCGCCAACGCCCAACCGGGCACTGATCCAGTCCGGGGAATCGTTGTTTTTATCAGAAAACTGAAAAAAAAAACATTTTTAATACCCGACCCAGGACCTCATGAGGTCACCACCGAAACCGGACCACTAGACCTAAGGCGATTAAAAATATATCTGAAAAACTTGCGTAGGTATTTCACTAACTATATGCAGCCAAACTATTGTAAAAACTACTCTCAAAGCCCTTTTAAAGGTCTATAGTTATCTGATCATTCAGTTCGCTGAACTGAATTAACATTTTACACGGATCCCATCGAGCCTTAAAGCCGCAAATGTGGAAAATGTATTTTTATACATTTACCTTCCTCGCTCACAATTAGTACTTTATACATTTTTATTGCTTCTTGTATAAAAACGTGAAAATGAGATTTTATTTATTTTTTAAAAGGGATAATCTTTGGGAAATCTTCTTGGTAAATAATCTTTGGAAGAGATGTAAACATTTTTTAGTTCATAATAACGAGATAGATATTGAGAAACAGTTGGTTCTGTTGAGTGATAATGACTTAATTGGTTCTATTATTTAGTTTTTATGTATGCTTTCTTGCACGCTTCCGCGAAGCGAGGTAGTATTCTATGCTCGCTTTACCAAAATAAAGTTGTGTACTTTCTGAAGTGAAATATTTCTATTTTTTCCACTTTTAGACGTATGTGAAGAAATTGAGACCTCTGGAGTGGGTCTCAGATTGGGGTGAACAAAAGGGCATATCATTTAAACCCCAGACGCAAGCCTGGGCGTTAGCTACCAAAAAAAAAACCCTTTATCAAAGCTTGAAATCCCCGCTCACCATTTCAACATAAACATTTTAGCTGTCGAAATAGCAAGTGACGTCCAGTTCCGAAATCATTTGGAGGGTAAAGCTAAGTTAGCTTCAAAGAAACTGGGGAGTTGAATCGTGCAAGACGATATTTCACATCTGCTTAATCCTTATAAAGTGCAAGTTCGTACCTTTGGGTCGAAAAACCCCAGTATCAAACCCTCCAATTTGATAAAATTCAGCGTAGGCTTGTCGACAATCCCACTCTTACCAGCTATCTTAACCAATTAGTGTCCGTAGAGACATTAGATTTACTGTCTGTTTAATGGGGCGTTTTCTGGTGAGTTATTTAATTTAGAGCATGCATCCACGTTCCGCCATCTCACTACACGCAGTAGTGAGAAATTCCATCCAAACCATATTGACAATTGGTCATCCACGACTGTTCGATTGGCCCGTACCTTCTTTGAACGAACAGTCAAACTCAAAACAAAACAGCTTACCTCACCCAGCTTTTATGAGTAGCTTAGATATTGAAATTTGAAAATGATTGTCAACAAAATTCTTAGAAGCCGGCATCACATTGGCGACTAATGTTTTGTGTTGCAAATGTTCATGGGTAGAGTGGTCTTTGTATCCGGTGGCTCACTTGCTCGTATGTGTGTGGATACTATAAAAAGCAAAATAAAACCCTCATTTGATATTTCTAAGACGTTTCTTATATTTAATGAAAAAAAGGATTAATAAAAAAATCCGAGTCTGTTCGTTTGTCTGAATGTTCTTATTCTGATCTAGCGCGATTACGGCCGCAAACTTTTACATACCGTGATTTTTTTTTATTAGCTTCAGAAATACAGCACACAGTTTCCCACTGCAGATGGCTTTGTAATTCAGTGTCGTTTAGTTATAATTCTATACGTAAACTTGAACTTACCACTACCATCTTGACTACTAGGTGGTGGAATTCTGCAACGTCTCCCCCGGGTCTGGCACCACCGCCTTAACTATAGCGTCAATGCTCGTGTTGGAGAGTCGGTTTGAAGAGTAAGGTAGCTTGTGGAACACATAAATGTGGCACTAAGACCCGGCCATAAAGATAAAACACATCATTAACATCTTTGGTGTCTATAGGCGATTGTTGTCCCTTTCCATCAGGAGAGCCATTTGCTTCTTTGCTGTCTAATAAAGTTCCTCCTTGAGTATTCGTTTATATTGGTACTTGGTGCTCTCTCCTTACTCCGTAAGGCATCAGGCTTGAATATATACTTGTTAGTTACTCGTCGTAGAACTTTTATTATCGTTCATACAATGTAGTTACCGTAAGTCTCTAGAGACATAAATTTAAAATTCTAAACCTACAATATTGCTCATAAATTCTGAAACAACGAGGGAACAAAGTGAGAAACGTATAATTTTCGAGATAAATGAGTCTCGTCCGACAAACCCAATATCATAACAACTTTGATACTCCGAGTCTTAGTTAAATTGTGACACGTGGATACATGATGTTGAATAGAGATCATTGTTACAGGAAAATGTTTGTTTCTGATGAGTATATATTATTTGAGAATTCTTGCGCATTTTTTCATGACTAATTTTTGTTTTATGTACCGTGCGATAACAGGTGGTCTAGATGTTTATCCTTCGATAGCCCGCGCTGCTTAGCTTATAGCTGCACATGAATATGGCAGGATTAGGTTTGGTAACCTACAAACTCTACAGAACTTAAGGCCCTACTGACTTATTGTTCTTAAGTCCCTAGTGTACCTTGTACTCTAATCCTAACATAAATATATTACATAAATATACCAGGACGTCTGTACTATGCGACCCACGGGAATAGACGGGAGAAATAAGTCAGGTATGAGGTTTATTGGGGTTTTCTTGCTGCTAGCTTACCGTGAAGAAAAGAGGCAGGAAGTCAGGTTTAAAGGTATGTTAGGGTCTTCTCTCTATCGCCGGCCAGACTTATACGGCAACATTGTGATATTTGTACCTATATTCATCGAAGTCCGTTAGTGTGCGTATAAACGCATAGCGTATAAACGCTGACCAATAATTTGGGTGTAGTCGCTGAATTTGCGAGCCACTGCTTACTTTTGCATCTTTCTTGGTTAAGTAGATTGTCTATGAAGCTGCTACTATCTGTGTCTCTTGACTATACCTTTAATAGAGGTCAGCAATGGCGTCTATGCTAGGCCATTGTTCAGCTCTGAACACTACGTTTACCTAATAATTGCTCTTGCAGTTCGTCTATTTATAAGAAGACCTTAGCTTTTATAGCAAAAACATTACGTAGTATATTTTATAAAGTTGCAACTTTTTGGAACTAACCTTCTTACACTGTACTTAAATGTTAAGTTCCAATAACACAAGTTTTTTTTAAATAAATAAATATCATTGGACAAATTACACAAATTGATCTGACTCCAAAGTAAGCAAATTATATGCTTGTAGTATGGGTGTCAGTCAACGACACTATACATAGAAATACATATATAAATATATTTAATAAACACCCAAACCCAGAAATACAAACACAAATCTGTGCTCATCACACAAATGCCTGTCGCTGCCGGTAATCGAACCCGGACCCCATTAATTGCGTAGTCAGGGTCGTTAACCACTCGACTAACGGGGCGGTAAAAGTTAAACATTCTAAACTTGTATAACACTCCTCGTGACTTCTATTGTAGAACGAGGTTAGACAAGTGCGAACTAAACGAGGGATGTACAATTTTCGAGATTAATATGTCTTGTCTAACAAACACAATTAATTACAAAACTGAGACTCCCGATTTAATTTAATGTTCATTTTGTCGCATTAATTTATACTTTATAGTCAACATTACGTTTAAATGAAAGAGACAGATTGAATGCTATTTTAAATTCAATGAAACTGATTGTTTTTTTATATCTTAAGATAGCAAACAAGCAAGTGGTTCCTCTAATGGAAGGAGAAACCATCGTCTATAGACACTAAACATGGTAATGGTGCGTTGCTGACCGTGTGGCGGGACGCCAATACCACTAGAGTTCCGCAACGTCTTGCCCCGGTATTTGATACCACCGCCATACTTATTACGACCGCAATAGCGTCAATGCTTGTCATTGTCGCGTTCCGGAACATGCATAAATTACAATGACGCTTTTTTTGTGACAAGCTTTTGAAAGAGTGTTTTACTATTTTAGAATTAAGTTAATACTTTAAATTGTTAAGAAACAGAAACAATAGACCTTTAAATACAATTTTTTACTATAAATAATTTTATTAAGTGGTATTTGAATATTTTAGAAGACCAAATAGCCAAGAACAGGTGATCTGGACACGCGAAATAATGACGTTTTCAGTAGATTTTTGCGTTTTTTTGTTAATTAATTATAAGAAATGTTTTTCTTTTACTTGTTGATAGTTAAAAAAGTAATAATGGAATAGGAAAACATTGTTTTTCTTCATCGTAGTTATAACAGTAAAGAGAAAACTGCCTGGAACCGTATTATCCTCAACATTGAAGAATCACCCAAAAACAGGAATAGTTTTCAAATTTTTTCCACGATGATTGCAATTTTGGGGCATATTTCGTGCCTACCGGATGCCCCTCGGTACTCTTCGGTTAGGCCACACACTTTGAACGGATTGGACAGGTCATATTTCTCTCAAGGTAAGCTTGAATATGGTTCTTCGAAATTTGTCATCTTTATAATCATTCTCCTTATTCACTTTATCGTGGTAAATAATATGTTCATTGATTTTATTCATGGCTTTATTTATGTATCGAACTGCAAATAACTCCCCATAGATATTTATTAGCTGTATCTAATCTTTTAAGACAAATTTCGAGATGTTTTCTGGAATTCGTCATTATTGCTGACATCATTATCCTGAAAATGACTGTTGAGAATAATGATGTATGGGTTAGAATAATGATTTGCGGATTTTGAACAATGACAAACGTTGAGAATAATGACGTCAATACAATTATTAGCATATATAACCATTAAAATAAAGTAAGCTGGTACATCAATTGATTAATTTTTTTCGTAATGTCTCTGCAGTTGTTTTAGGAAAAAAATCAGCATGCCTGAAGTAAGGAATCCTATGAGAATCGTAAAGTCCAATATAAAATGTGTCAGAAACGGAGGTATCAACAAATGATTATTGATCTAGAACTGCTAGCCTTAGAACAAGTGAGAAGGCGACAGAATATAAAAAAAGAAAGAAAAGCGTAAACTGACGAGTATTGCTGCACCGCGCGATTTTCGCTTGCTAGGTTACGTCTAGTTATATAAGAACATATATAAAATAAGACTCGCTCATATCGAACAACGTTCATTTCAGCGGTCATTTGGGAGGAGAGGCTAACTTAGCCCCCAATAAGCTTGGTGTACTCAGCAGAGTAAAGCTTTATCCCAGTCCATCGCCTCCAACTTTACAAGACCCAAATTCGACCTCACATGGAGTACTGCTCCCACCTTTGGGCCGGAGCTCCTCAGTACTAGCTTCTTCCTCTTGATTGCATTCAACGTAGAGCTAATTCTAATTGGCTTGACTCTTTGGCGTTGCGCAGAGATGTAGGTTCGCTCTGCATCTTTTACCGCAATCATAATGGGGAGTGTTCCGACGAATTGTTCGGATTAATTCCTGCCGTTAAATTCCACCATCGGACATCGCGTCAAAATTTAAAGTTCCATCCTCACCACCTCGATGCCTGGAAAACCACAACAGTGCGCCTTTGTCGGCACTGTTTGCCTCGCACTACTCCTTTATGGAATCAATTACGACTTGGGGACCTTCAAGAAACGAGCTTACTCATTTTTAAAAAGCCAACAACGCATCTGCAAGACCCCTGGTATTGCAGATGTACAAAGGTACTGCTTTTACCATCAGGTGCAGTACCTTTGCTCATTGGCCCCCTCTACTATAAAATAAAACAATGGAAAGATTAATTAAGAAACTAAAAGACCAGCCGAAGCGAATCTTTCAGAATTGCCAACCCTTTAGGAGTAATTGCCCTTGCCAAACACATTAAATGTATCTCTTCCTATGCCATCGGCAACGACAATATCAGTTAGCGCATGGTGGCTTCACTGTTCCCCGTCCTAACATATATTATCAATTTTTCCTTTTTTTCTGGCACTTTTCCTTAAGCCTAGAAGACAGCTCACGTCATTCCTTTTTCTAAAGTCTCAGCTCCTACTAATTTCTCTAAATATCGCCCTATACCAATTCTTCCATATTTGTCCAAGATTTTGGACACGCAGTTTAGCCTTTACCTGCAGGATAGTAATTTGTTCAATCCGTATCAATCTGGTTTCCGTTCGGGGCACAGTACTGTTACTGCTATTGTTAAAGTCACTGATGACATAAGACATGCTATTGGTAATAAACAACCTACTTTATTGGTTTTCTTTGACTTCAGTAACGATTTTATCTCTGTGGACTTTGATGTGCTGCTTGGTACTCTTCGTTCGCTGAATCTTTCCCCTCAGTCTGTATCCTGGTTTGACTCATATCTCCGAGATCGTTCTCAATGTGTTCATTTCGAGGATTCTTTCTCAGGTTTTAGTAAATTAACAGTTGGTATTTCACAGGGGGGTGTTCTAGCTCCACTCCTATTTTTCGTGTTTATCAACACAATATCCAATGCCATGTCCTCCAGTTTTCATTCGTCATCATCATATGCGGATGCGGATCATATGCGGATGATCTGCAATCGTATCGTCCTTTCTCTGCTCCGGATGTTCTTGAGGCAATCAGCGCTATATATGAGGATCTGTCGCGTATTTACTCATGAGCGGAGTCATCTGGTTTATTAGTAAATCCCAAAAGTTACAGTTTTTAATTATAGGTAGTGCAAATGCTAATGTTCCTGATCTCGTATATAGCAGCAGTGTTATACTGTATAGCAAATCAGCTAAAAATTTAGGTCAAATTATAAGTGAAGATTTCCCTTGGAATGCTTATATATCAGAAGTATGCAAAAAAGTTCATTCCACCTTTCATGCTATCAAACGTTTGCAAAGATTTCTTCCTTTTAAGACTAGAGTTATTTTAGTGCAAACATAAATTTTTCCTTTATTAGATTATGCTGATATTTGCTATCTTGATATCACAGAAGAAGGCCTAAATAAACTCGAGCGTTTACAGAATGTAGGAATTCGCTTTGTTTTTGGTTTTAGAAGATTTGACCAGATTTCCAATTTCAGAACATAACTCACGTAGCTTCCTATTCGGGAGCGCAAAAACGCTCAGCAGGAACGCAGACGAGCTTTTCATCGATATTACAATCAAATCTAGTTGTTTTGATTGTAATATCGATGAAAAGTATATCCATAGGTATAATAAAAACCATATCCCAAATAATAACTGTAAGTACACTGAGAATATTAATCCAAATCCTGTCGTTTCATTATCTAGTACACATAAAGAAGAGAGCCGCGATCCAAATCTCAGAAAAACAAATATCCTTTCTTCCTATTTAACCAGTGTTATACTCTTAACAATGTTAAGTGTTATCTATTTCGATTTTATTTCTTTGAGCTGATAGTTATTAGTTAATATAATATGATGCAGGATATAACAATTGAAAAATAATAAAAATATTGTTATATTTTAATTATATACAAGAAGTTATATTTCTGTTCATCAATATGTAATTTTTTGATTAACATTATATTGTTAAATTATATTATTTACACAAGAATTTATGTTTGTGTTTATCAATGCGTGATTTTACGACTAAATATAATTATGTTGATTCTTAATATTTTGTTTTATTTCAATGATAAGTGCAATAAAACAGATATAAAATCATTATCCTCAACAAAAGTCATTTATCCTAATTAAATTGTCATTATCATCAAAAAGTTGTCATTGTCCTCAGCAAGCATATTTAAAATTTTCGAATATCTCCCTAAATATTAATAATACAAAGATGCCTCTTACACCGATATCAAAGATTTGAATCAAGTAACAGTTCTAGTACTGATCACTTGTTGTGCCACGAAGTTTTTATTTTTTTCACCAAATCATTGAAAATATATTACGATCGAAGAATGACCCTCTACTACTTGGTAGTCATAATGGTAGTGACACGTATTGCCAATCAGTCACCTCTTACGACGAAACGGCAGTTGGTCTATTCTTCAAAGGAGCCTGGACAAACAAGGGGGAATATATATATATATATATATATATGTATATATATATATATATATATATATATATATATATATATATATATATACATATTTATATCATAAGATAGCAAACAAGCAGGTGGTTCCTGTAATGGAAGGGGAAACCATCGTCTATAGACACCAAAGATGTTAATGGTGCTTTGCTATTTTGGGTCTTAATGCCATATACTTAAGCTTACCAGTTACCTTACCCTCCAAACCGGGACACAAAAGTGACAAGCACTGACTATTGCGGCCGGAATAGGTAAGTCAGTGCTACCAGATCCGGGCGAGACAATGCAGAACTTTACCACCTAGTACGTTTAATAGAACTATTTAATTACAGTAGTTACATTTTGTAATGTAACGGTTGAGTAAGTGTAAAGGATGAGTGTTTCAAAGCTTCGCCTGGAATTGGTAAACAAACTTAACCTTATCCTACCGCATTTAGCGTCAGTGATTGTACCTGTCGTGTTTCAATTTGGAGGGTAAGGTTACGAAAAGTTATGCGTAAGGATGATATATGCATTATTTTCATTATTCGTATACTATAGGTAATGGTTATTACTTTCCATTACGAAAGTCATCTTGTTTGCTATTGTATGGTATAAAAAACGTGGACAAATGCGTGTTGAATAGTGATGAATGTTACATTGAAAACATTTGTTTTAATTAGTTATTATTATCATTGAATGCAAGATGTTTGATCAATAATTATTATGCTTGAATAGAATACTGCTAATTATATTTATATGGAACACGGTCTTATAACAACTAGGTTTTAGCTAGCTTCACTTGTTTTTAACGATATTTTTCTATCCCGTTTGCACAGTATTATTTTTAATTGCAATAGTATCTTATGTCCTTGTCTGACCCCATTATATGAAATGAAATCTTGATACATTGATGTACCCCATTATATGAAAAGAAATCTTGATAATCGATTAATGCCGGGGTTAATCCTATACCTGATCAATGATTATTAACAGTAACCATTATTAAATACAATGCATTCCACAAGTTGTTGGAACATTTAGTAATTTGACGTTTATAACAGTTTTAGCTTACGCCCCGTAGAAAATCTTACTACTCGTAGTTAAAACGAGTCGTTGTACTGATATAAGAACCGAGCATTAGTAGTTAAAACATGTAAGCGTAACAAACAATAATTAAATTTGAATAATTAAACCGACTTCAAATATCTGTCTACTATACCCATATCCATATCCAAAACTTCTAAACATTGATATAAAAAACCATACCAATGGGTTTTTTATATCAATGCTTCTGAACCGATTTTTATGACACTTGGATTGTTCCCTAAGTTGGAATATACCTGATTTATTACAAAAAATAATGATTTTGATACGGCTTTTAGTTTTCGGGAAATATGATGACAAACAAATATAAACATAGAAACATATACACACAAAATTTACTACAAATTCTTGGACGCCTAAATTGATCATCATACTCAAATATTAGTCAATTCCAATAGAATTAAATTCATATATATCAAATTAACCACAGTTTTTTCGTCGGTTGACAATAAAGGAACTTGCTTTCTCATTTTATACACAGAGCTCCAGAAATAGTATCCACTTAATCGATACAACATCTGGGAATAACATTTATTGACTGTGCACAAAATAAATGAACCCAATAGTTTTAGGACAGAATAATTTTTACGGTTTTATAATTTTTACCCTGGCTGTAGCTAAACGTTGCCATGCCATGTTATGTGGCTGTAATTCATTTATTTTCAATCTAGTATCTACTATATTTGCTCAGTTAATGATATACCTGAGTCAATAATAACGTATTAACATTACAATATTAGTAAACTAATATTGCTTTTTTGAAAAATTGTGTTTTAATTTTTTATACGTCATAAGTTAGCACCAATCAGATGGCTCTACTGATGGAAAGAGAAAACCATCACCTATAGACACCAAATATGTTAATGGTGCGTTGCTATATTGTGGCTAGGTTTAATGCCACAAGCATAAGTTAACCGGCTACCTTACCCTCCAAACCGGAACACGACAGTGACAAGCACTGATGCTATTGCAGCAGGAATAGGTAAGGCGGTGGTACCAGACCCAGGCGAGACAATGCAGAACTCTACCACCTCGTAACCACGATGGTAGTGACTCGCATAGCCAATCGTTTACCTCTTACGAACTGCCTCGCGGAACTGCAGATGGTTTATTCTGCAAAGGGACTCCCTTCTGCCTGGACCAACACTGGGAAAAAAGCGTCGCTGCTTATACTAAGCAGGCTAAACATTAAATTAGCGATGCGACTCGAGACGTTTTTAATTCGAGTAACTCAAGTGTATGTATAACTTGTATATGAATCGATTGTGTTTGGACTTGAGTTATCTAGTGAGAAACGATGTAGGTTCCTCACTTTGTGCTTGGTTTTTAGTGAGCACTAACTAAAATCGTTATACTTCATTTGTCCTTGTACTCGTAGTAACATTACAATTATATTTCATGTCAGCAAGTATGAACCGACATGCGTGTTTAATAAGTGCATTCAAAAACCTTAATATAAAGGAATCGATTTCCCAAGATACTTTTTTAAA
Source organism: Apodemia mormo (assembly GCA_036924255.1). NCBI lineage: Eukaryota > Metazoa > Arthropoda > Insecta > Lepidoptera > Riodinidae > Apodemia > Apodemia mormo. Next base: position 43,417,260 of record JAUPFN010000001.1, on the reverse strand, counting down.
TCCTTGACTTGTGAAATCGATTCCTTTAAATCGATTTCGCAAGTCAAGGATTTAAAAAAGTGTCTTCACGCTCGCATCCCCGAAGAGGTAGGCATAGGTACAGGAAGTGTACTCACGATTAGCCGAAGCTACTTAGTCCCACAATGTTATTGGAGGCGAGCTTATCACCAACCGGGCATTTTCCAATCTCGGGCAACGTTGTTTTTATTATAAAAATGAAAAAACATATTTTTAATTGCCCGACACGGGAATCGAACCTGGGACCTCATGTGGTCAACATCGACACCAGACCGCTGGATCACAGCGGCGCTCGAGGTTTTAATTTTACTCAAATTGTAGAGAGTGTACCGAATTTGATTCGAAATTTTGAGTATAACTTAAACCATTTAATCCCGCTAGTGTCTCTATTACAAAATCCTGCCACATAGGATTGATAGGATTGACATTGGTTTATTATAATTGAATTATGATTGTTATAATATTGTTCTAATTTCAATTAAGTTGACATGTTTTTATTACTTGGTTTAATGTTTGTATATAATGAACTAGTATTATAACTTATATATTAGATGTACAAATTGTCTTCATGTAATTTGAATGTTATCTATTATTTAATAACTGACGTTCAAAAAGAGGTTACTATTAATCCTATTTTGAATAAAAAAGTTTTGACTTGACTTGACTTGACATAAATGTCTAGAAAGTATATGATGGTACAAGTCCGACTTAGTCGATTTTTTCACTTCTCACGTGGCCCATTTAAGGAAAAATATTGTGATATAACAAAGCGATTCTGTTGCTAATTGTTATTTGAGCACCTAAGGCGACTTGTTCAACTGAATTGAAGAATCTGCCCCTGTAAATATTATATAACATTTTATAAGACACGTGTCTTAGAAGTCAAGCTGACAAAACAAAAGATAGGTTTGTTAAGTAACAAAATCTAAGATTTCTCATATGAGACGAAGTAATTTGTAAAGTAATTTAACTTATTTTCCACTTGGAAATCGAGTTATTTAAAGTAATTCCTATATAAATCTCGGTAACTAACCACAATTTTATTGTATAAGGTCACACCTGTGCTATTTATTATAAACTTTATGCAAATATATTTGTATTTTTATATTTTTAACTTTCTGCTAATACGTATGTTAATAAGGAAGTTACTGATTTTGCTCCGATTTTCGAAAATCGAGTTTTCATCAGATCCACGTTTTGAGGTCCCAAGAATCTTTTCTATTTTCGCTATGACGTCAGTGTATCAGTATGTATGTATGTGTGTGTGCGTGCGTGCGTGTGTGTGTGTGTGTTTAGATGTTTGTTAATCACACTAAAATGTCGCAACGTGATGAAATTAGGCGTTAATTTATAATCTGGATTAGCACATTGGATACATTCAACTTTGGATTAACAAACAACAAATTGGATTAGATTCAACAAGAAAATTCATCATTTTCGACTTACTTAGGATTCACAAAAAGTTGATAATACGGTGGGCTGCGAGCTGCACTTGAAAAAAATTAGATACTAGGTACGATATACGATTTTTGTTTGAATGTATCAATCATTCAAACATTTAAAATTTCAGTGTAATAATATATTTTTAAATAACTTCCAGATTTATGTGCTAATTGAGTACAAAATCTAACCAGTTCTATTACTTGCAAAACAGCATCCAATGCCGTAAATTGCATCAAAATCGGTTTATCTGTTCAGGAGCTATCGTTGACGAAATATTTTGAAAAAGTGTTTTTCGACATAACTTCGACAATAGTCAACCAATCGTTTTATAATATTCTGTAATATTGTAGTAATTAAAGAAACTACGTCGAATGCCATTCAAAAATTTTCAAAATTTACAGATTCTTAAATAATAAAATTACGTTGTCCACAGCAAACTTACTTCATATTTTTGAAATAACTTTAGGCTAATATACCGATTTATTTAAAAATGTGGGCAGCCTTAAAATATTGTGTCAAATACTGTAAATGATTTAAAATCGAACGAAGGAACATTTTAGAAAAAGTTTTCCTCACATTTTTAACTTATCGATTATGTAGCTAATAAAGCAATTTAGAGCTCAAAAATTACGTTGCATGTAATTAAAAAGATCAAAACCGATCGTTATTTTGAAAATATACAGCTTCTTAAAACATTTAAATACTGCCGCTCTTACAAACTTTGTTTTGAAATCTTCGAGCTTAAAAATCTATGTTAAAGTATAGTTTTCCCTTCTTTGAGCTTAAGATACTTCAATTTACCGGGAAGTTTTAGGGATGGCCTGCAGTGACCCTGCAGTTTTTTTTAAATTACATATTGCACATGTTTATATTATAATTATCAGCTTGTAACCTAATTTTTGTTTCTCTTTATTACTTGGGGTTGACTGGTTTAGAATATCAAAGGGCATTAAGTCATTCATTTTACTATAATAGTGTAAAAATTTAAATAAATAAATTTTAATAAAACCTAAATTAAACCTAAATTAAAAATCCTTAAAAAGATCTTTTTATTTTCACGGTATTTTATTATAATTTTTATTTTCATAAATTACATTTTTTTTGTGGCAAAAATGATTTTGCAACCTACCAGTAGCGGATCCAGAGGGGGGTATCTAGGAGGCTCAAGCGCCCTCCTAACCTTAAACAATTTGATGGTTACCTTGATAAAGCCTAATTAACCTTAGCTTAATCAAGCCATCCTGCTAAACAATAAAATAATTCGCTGAATCCAGCCTCCTCAAACAAAAATTCACTATCCAGTGGATACTATCCACCACTGCAGCCTACCCCTTCCTTTAAACCGAAATGTTACAGCGACAAGCTATTGCGGAAAATAGGGTCAGGCGATGGTATTATTCCCAGGTAAGACGTTGCAAACTGTACCACCTATTCTTCAAAACGGGCCCCATCTAACAATGAAAAATCGATAAGTGTAGGGATCTCAGAAAATCTATCCTTTTATGGGAAAAGGGGACAAACAAGCAGTAGGCTTACCTGAAGGTACGTCATCATCGCCGCTCATGGACAACCACAACATCGAAGGTCCTGTGGCTGCGTTATTGGCCTTTTGTCTATCTAATAAGATGATTATTATACAGGTTGTCTCGTAAAAGATTCCATATGTCAAAAACTACTGAATCGATTTTGATGAAAGTTGAACTGTTCACTAAGTTGCAATTTTCTAATCGAAATCAAAATGAATATTTCGATATGGCTAGTAGTTTCTGAGACATTCGTGGACAAACATAAAACCTTTGTTTTTATGTTTTGTGTATGTATGTTTGTATAAACGTACAAACATACATACACGAAATATTCCTTTTCTAATAATTCTTCATTTGAAAATTATACATATTATATACTAGCTTTGCTCACGACTTCGTCCGCGAGGACTTGGTTTACTCCGCACAGCTCCTCGCCCGTAGGTGATAGCGTGATAATATGTAGCCTATGTGTTGACCCGACTTATTAGTAATATTCATGCAAAATTTGAAGTAAATCCATGCAGTACTTTTTGAGTGTACCCCGGACATACATACAGACAAACAGACAAAAATTCTAAAAACTATATTTTTGGCTTTGATATCGATTGTAGATCACGCCCCAAGTATTCTTTTAAAAAATATTCAATTTATGCAAAATTTGAAGTAAATCCATGCAGTACTTTTTGAGTGTACCCCGGACATACATACAGACAAACAGACAAAAATTCTAAAAACTGTATTTTTGGCTTTGATATCGATTGTAGATCACGCCCCAAGTATTCTTTTAAAAAAATATTCAATGTACAGTTTTGACTTTCCTACGATTTTATTATATGTATATATAGAAGATAAGCGGTGAACGCAGAGAGCGTCATGTCGTTTGGGGTCACGAAATACGGGTCAATTTTATTATCAAGACGTGCTAATAGATGTACGAGTATCAGTCATAGTCATAGCAAAACTGACATGTCTGTTTGAGTCTGTTTGTCTGTTTGACATGTCTACTTATTATTAGGGCGAACGAAGCGAGCCCTACACTAGGCCACTTTCTATGCACTTTTGTGGTACCTTTTACTGAAAAATTATCTCACTTTTAGGTTTGAGCTTTGACGTGGTAGTTTAAATTCATGTCTATATATGATATACCATTAAAGTACCATTTTATAAAAATTAAAAAAAAATAGGAGATACATGTATTAGAATTTTATTACCACTAACGCCATCTGTTATAAAATTAACGAGTTAAAATGCTCGAAAGTTATACTAGGCGACGATCTATCCCTGTTGTGGTATATTTTACTGAAAAAATATCGCACTTTTAGGTTTGAGCTTTGACGTGGAAGTTTTAATTCATTTAATTCATTTTCATTCACTTTATTTTAATAAAATATTAATCTATTAATACACTTGTACTTTTTAACTTCCCGGTACGTATGTAGATAAGGAAGTTATTGATTTTGCTCCGATTTTCAAAAATCGAGTTTTTACCAGATGTCCACATTTTGAGGTCCTACGAACCTTTTTCGACTATTTTCGTGATGACGTCAGTGTGTCTGTACTCTGTATGTATGTGTGTGTGTGTGTGTGTGTGTGTGTGTGTGTGTGTAAGCGTGTATGTAAACATCTCATAACTTTTGAACGATTGGACCAATCGAAACGCGGTTGATGGCATTCGATTGGATTCCACTTAACTTAGACTTCCTGAAAATTTGAACCAAATGGGCCGAAGGGATTTTGAGAAATTTTGAAAAAAAAAACAAAAAAAAAATTGACGAAACAGATTATTTTAATATAACTTTTAGATTAATATACCGATTGAGTACAAAAACTTATCAGCTCTATTCTTCGTCGTTTACTTCGAATGCATTTTAAAAACCAATATCGAATCTTATTTTCAAAAGTTACACCTTTTCAAATATTAAAACTCCGTTGTTTTTAGCAAACTTTAATATTTTTGAAATAACTTTCAGGCTAATATACCGATTGAATTCAAAATCTTATTAACTTTTTTCCTTATATATTAATAAAACATTTTTTGATTTCGAAAATCGATGTGAAACCAGGAACTTCCAGATTTTATATAAAAACTATTTATCTTAGCGAAATGTTAGAATGTGTTTTTATTTATAAGATCAACTTTCATTTTAAAACTCGTTTTTCCTTGAAAACTCTTTTACAAGAAAGCTACCATAAATAAAAATTGATTTCTACCAATATTAGATTTTAAAAGCGAAGTGGTGGCGCGAGATGGATCTGAGTTGCTACATATTATAGGTAGACCGTACTATATTATAGGTAGACCAGAAAATATGGTGTAAAATTTTAATAGATAACCTTTATGTTTGTTCTGTGTAGATAACATAGTTTTTAATAAATCAAGAAAATTTTAAAGAATTTTTCTTGTAAGTACCTACTAAAAGAATTTAGTTGTAGAAACATGTTTTTTATTTTGGTTTTATTTTATTTTCCTGCGCTCTGCTAGACCAAAGCCTGACGACGCCTTTGATGCGAATATAATGTTTCGTTAAAAATACGCTGGATTTTTTGTGGTTAAATAATTATAAAGTCCATACATTAAAAGATGTAATTCTCATAAAAATACTTTTCTAACAATATTACTAAGTAGTATAACTTTGCGAGTCCTTACAAAACTCTGCTTTTTGCTAGTTATAAAAGAAATAGCTTAGTATAGCACTTGAAACTTAACAGATACCTAGAGAAAGCATTGACACGACCTAAACTAATATTTACTAAGGCAATACACGGCGACCTTTAATTGTTGTTGTTCATTGCGTTGTTAGAGGCTGTATTCAATACTATTGCACATTGCAAACAGTTTAAATTGGAATTGTGCTTCTCAATCTTGTCCATATTTGTATTGCACTTTATACACAATTTATAATTCGTTTCCATAATTGTATTGCATTGTATACACAATTATTTAGAATAGAAATTTACGTTTCAATGTACGATATAAAATTTTCAGTATAGAATTGTGATTCTCAAGTTTTCCATAATTGTATTATTGATAAGTATACACAATTCAAAAGAAAAATTCTTTTTCAATGGACTAGATATAAAATTTCAAATTAGAATTGTGTTTCTCAAATTTATCCATAATTGCATTGTTATACACAATTTAGAATAGAAATTTATTTTTAATCCACTATACAAAAATGTTAGATTAATGAATCGGATACATAGTAGTTTTTAATGATTAACAAAAACTAAAATATTTGTTAGAAAAAATAAGGATTAATAATATTTTTAAGATTTAAAATTCGGCAAAAATAGACATTAAGTCACGTGATAGTAAATGCAAATCTGAAAGTGTTGCGTCACACCGTGGTAAAAAGTCATCTTGATGCCATTTTTACAGAAATCACAGAGTATTATGTTATGTAGATATTACCACGGTGTGATGTCATTTAGACGCTATGACAGCCCAGAGGGTTTTCGCTGTAAATTTTTTTTAAATTTCAATTTTAAAACGTGAAATTTTCATTATAAGTGTACATTATTTAATAAAAATAAATAGTTTTTTTAGTTAATATATTAAGGAAAATTAATAAACAGTTTTTCAAATTTAGTCAATAGTCTATTGTGCTTCTCAATCTTATCCATAAATTTCAGATTAGAATTGGGCATTGCGCTGTATAAACAATTTAGAACAGAACTCTACTTTTCAATTTTATTCACTATTCCCCGTATTATCCGAACCTGTTTTGAGGAATTGGCCAACATACTGTCAGTCGAGGTAAAAGGCGAGAGCAGGTTAATGAGTCGCTACCAACGTGATTATTGTGCCAGTTCTGCAGTATCTCATTCTGTTTTCCTACATTACCGATTCTTGCCACAATAACGTTATTAGTGCCAGTCATTGTCGTGTTCAAGAATCCAGAAGCCAGATATTTAGTGCTGGATAGTAGGTGCCCTTGCGAAGGCGGGCTTTTGTTGTCGTTGGTTTTGTTGGATTTGAATGACAAACTACACGCTTCGGCTTGAACTGATACCTAACGCAACTTGAATTTTTGGGTCCATATCCTTATCATCACACTAGCAAAAAGAATTGTTTTTAAAATTTTCTAAACTGCAAAATCTTTTATAATGCAGCAAACATTATTTTTTTCTGGGATAAAAAATATACTATGTCAGATCAGGTATAAAAAATATACTATGTCAGATCAGGTATAAAAAATATACTATGTCAGATCAGGTATAAAAAATATACTATGTCAGATCAGGTATAAAAAATATACTATGTCAATCCAAGTTACTATCCATCTGTGTGCCAAATTTCATCAAAATCGGCTAATTCATGTTGTGTAATTGAATAACAAACATCCATACATTCAAATATGCAAACTTTCCGTTTATAATATTAATACAAAATTATTCATTCATTATGTGTTAATTATTCAAATTTATAGATTACGTAATCATTTAACAACGAAAAATAAAAAAAAAATGTAAGCTCTTTTCTTAAACACGTTTCTATAAAAACATGCCATTAAATCAATTTTTTTTTGTATTTTTTTTTTATATTATAAGAGCGCAAACAAGCAGATGGGTCTCCTGATGGGAAGTGTCAACCATTTCCTATAGACACCAAAGCGTTACTATCTTGTAGCGAGATCTAATACCACATGCATAAGTTTACCGGCTACCTTATCCTCCAAACCGAAACACAGAAGTGACCAGCACTGACGCTATTGCGGCAATAATAGGCCGGGGTACCAGACCCGGACGAGACAATGCAGAACTCTACCACATAGTAGCCACGATGGTAGTGACTCGTATAGCCAATCGGTCGCCTTTTACGACCTGCCTGGCAGAACGGCAGTTGACCTATTCTATAAAGGAGCCCGGGACCATCACAGGGAAAACCATGGTTTGAATTACATATCTGTAAATCTAATCATCTCTGTAGTCTAGTGCTCCGGTGTAGGTGTTGTAGACCTCATATGGTAGGTCTCAAGTTCCATTCCCAAGTCGGGCAATTAAAAAAATGTTTTTTTTTTAAAGTTTTTTATAAATACGTTACCTGGGATTGGATAAGTGCCCGGTTAGCGATAAACTTGCCACCTATCACATTGTGTGACTAGGTATCTTAGGTTAATCGTAGGTGCAGTGGTTGTACCTCTGCCTACCTCTTTTTTGTGAATTTTATGGAGACAGGAGGGAAACTGGAGAGAAGGAAGAATGCCAGCTCGGCAGCTATAACTTATTCTTCATAAAAAGTTCTTTACGCGACAATTGATAAAAGAGCTTAGGGGCCGTCCATAAATTACGTCACACGTTGAGGGGGTGGGAGGGGGTAGACGAAGTGTGACATTGTGTGACAAGGGGTAGAGAGGGGTCCCAAATTTAGTGACATCACATTTTTTCAAAATATATTTTATATCTAAGTATCACAACACTGAATTTAAAAGCTATCTTTATAGGTATATAAAAAAAATCGAATAAGATCATTATTTCAATGTAAAATTGTAAAATATGTGCCATCACGTTAGGTGGGGGGGGGTCTCACAAATGTGGCTGCTGTGACAAGGACGGTGGAGGGGTCAAAAAATCAAGAAATTTGTGTGACGTAATTTATGCAAGGATTTGAAACGTTATAATTTCGATATATTTGCATCCTTGTGATTGGTTATGGTATATGATATTATGACGTTGTCTTCTAGCGCTAGTTGGTGAACCAATCACGAAACAGCATGAAACGCAGGGAACCAATCACGAAACAGCAAAAATATCGAAATCATAACGTTATAAATCCTTGAATTTATGTATTGTATTAATGTTAGGTGAGATTAACATTTATTCTGTTGATAACAGAATAAAGTAGTAATAAAAATTTACTTCTTTCTGAGATAAAACGCGATTTATGAGCCTTATGAACCGTAAGTGTGGAAAACAAAGTAAATATTCGTAAATTAAGTCGCCTGGAAATATCTTCGCATCGATAACTTTGGGTACCAACGAAATATGATCCTATTTACGTAAACAAAAAATAAATCAGATGAACTGATTCAATAATAATTGATCCTTTTAGTGACTACTGATTAGTGACTCCATTGCTTTTGCTGTTTCTGAAAGGCTATGTAATTGGCCATTTTGCGTTACTATTTAAAGATTCTGAAATTAGTTTTTGAAAAAAGCAACTGAAAAAAACAACAAAGAAAAATATCGACACGCGGGATTTGAACCTGCGACCATCTCCCTAAAGCCGTTTTGTTTTTAAAGTTTTTCCAGTTTCTCAAGCACGGGGTGAGTGCTATAACGCAAAAATAACTACATGCTCAAGTTTACCGGCTCTCTTACCCTCCAAACTGGAACACGACAGTAACAAGCTCTGACGCTATTGTAGTAAGAATAGGTAAGGCGGTTGGTACCAGACCCGGGCGAGACAATACAGAACTCTACCATCTAGTAGCCACGATGGTAGTGACTCGCATAGCCAATCGGTCGGCTTTTACGACCTACCTGGCAAAACGGCAGTTGGCTTATCCTTTAAAGGAGCCCGGATCAACATAGTAAATGGTGACATGGGAAGATTCCTGTCAAAGTCATCCCAATTGTAGTTATTATGTTTTGCTGTGCAAATGATGCCACTTTAAGTATGAAGGCGGTCTGATGATGAAGGTATGTGTCAAGGGTTTTCATTTTGAGTTATTTACTTGATTAGTAATCAAATCATGTATTAACTGTTGCCATGCTTTAAGGAAAACGAATATATTGCGTAAACTGTTGTTGAGTGGACAACATGTAACCTCAAGCAATAAAGATCAATTCAGTTAATTACATACACCAATACGTCGGATACTAAAATAGAATGCTACATCGTTGTCGCAATAAGGTCAGGCTAAGGGTCGACTTTTTATGTATTTTTAAGGAGCACAACCTACTGCGGTAATTTAGGTAGACTGCTAAAGATGGCGCTAGTGATCTGCATTTATTTACTTAATTTGATTCAGATTGTGAGGTCCCGGGTTGGGTAAAAGTGTTATTGAAGTTTTTCCTAGATTAAATAAGTTTAGTGGTTTTTGAGTTTATTCATTTCAAATTCCAATAATATATTCCCTATTTATAATATTAGCGCAGAATCTATATTTTTTATTTTTTTCGTTTCGAATTCGATGATAGTAGAAGTAGTACCCCTTAGACTACTAAAACAAATTAAAAAAAACATTACACACACTATTATAACAATTGTCAAGCAATTACTCATACATCTGAATCACGGTGTTGTGTAATATTGTGTTCGAGAAAATGCCAGGTACATATGCTCTCACAGAGATAACTCGTGATAAATGATCGGCTATTGATGTGTTACGAGTCCACACACTCAGATAACACTTGTTGAGCTTTGGAGTTAGTTTCGTACGCGTTTGTTTTACTAGTAACATGATGTTGCTTTTCTAATCGATGTGTTTCAGTGAAGTTTACGCTTAGTCATTCTTTATATATTTATAATTTATATAATCCCTATATGCCTTTATATATACTTGTTTATATTCTATAACTTTAGAACATTTTTAGTAATTTCAATACTTTGCAGTTTTCACGGATTACGAATTAAAAATTAAGAAAATAACGTAGAAAATCTATACATATAATAAAATCGTAGGAAAGTCAAAACTATACATTAAATATTTTTTTAAATAATACTTGGGGCGTTATCTACAATCGATATAGAAGCCAAAAATATAGTTTTTAGAATTTTTGTCTGTTTGTCTGTATATATGTCCGGGGTAAACTCAAAAAGTACTGTATGGATTTACTTCAAATTTTGCATGAATATTACTAACAGGTCGGGTCAACATATAAGTACGTGCGGACGAGGTTGCTGGCAACAGCTAGTATGGAATATGAAAAATTAACGATTATTGAACCTGTGTGCGTTTGATAGAATTTAATATTAACAACCTTAGAATATGTACTAAGAACATAGGTTAGCTAGGAATATGTGCTAAGTTGTTGTTGCAAATGTGCATGGGCCGCTGAGGCCTCTACTTAATATAAGTTACCCCTCTTGCTCGAATATCAGCTGATTCTATTAAAAATACTAAGTAGGTACACATTTCTGGTTAAAAGCTAATATAGAGAGTCTATCAGTCAGTTATATAACATAATTTAGTATTCTAAGTCTCCAAGTGCTGGTAATTTTATCACTACTAGCGGTCGCCCTGTATTCGAAATTCGACCATAGATTAAATATTAAAATCTCGTTTAAGTTTGACAAAAAACTTTAGCCGACAAGAAAATAGTATACATGTTTGTATACTATTATGTATGTCACATAAATGTACTGTGTATAATGTTTATTTTTATTAATTTAATGGATTTATTATTTATTCATACTAATCCATACTAATATTATAAATGCGAAAGTAACTCTGTCTGTCTGTCTGTCTGTCTGTCTGTCTGTCTGTCTGTCTGTCTGTCTGTTACGCTTTCACGCTTAAACCACTGAACCGAATTTGGTGAAATTTGGCATAAACTTAGATTAGACGTCGAGAAAGGACATAGGCTACTTTTTACCGCGGGAAAATATTTCGTTCCCACAGGAAATAAAATTAATCGACAGAAAGCGTAACGTAGTGCACATTAACTAGGTGTCGCTGCACGAAAATACATCGCGCTAACGTATTAAAACACATATAGATGTAATTAAATCGTTGAGATTAGACTTATATTTATTATGATTATGATACGAATATTTTATGTTTGTTTGTTCATTGAATGCGCTAGCCGCTAATTCAAGTCGGATTGAAAAATTTTTTTGTGTATGATTAATGATAGCTAGGAAAGTTAAAGGCTATCAAGCATTACGTTACAGTTATTCCTAGCGTAAAATGTTGATATTTGGTAAACTAAGTCGGAAGAAAAAGCGGTATCGAACGGCTGTATCCGCGTTGCTGGCTGGCGTAATGCTTAAGTACACGTAAGTACAATGTACTACAAATATATTGGTTTTTAGTAGATGCACAAAAAAGTCCGCGACACAATATATCTATCTCTTATAACAACAACACAATAAGGAATTTTGAGTCGAAAAATTATAGAAAATTTTCTATAATTTTTAATAAGGTGAATTTTGAGCAGTAGGATTATTTTACACAGGCATATTAATTCTTACTAACGAAAAGTACTTCATCAACACGAAGATCTTAGGAAGACAAACTTTGGCTCTTATACCATGTTATTTGGATGCATAGTTTAAAAAAAATGTAAAAGGAAAATAACTCAACAATAGTACCTAGGTATCGCCTCTGTGGTCTAGCGGTCCAGCGTTGGCGTTGACCACATGAGGTCTCGGGTTCGATTCCCGGGTCGGGCACAAAAAAAAGTGTTTTTTCAGTTTTCTGAGAAACACAAAGTTACCCGGGATTGGAAAGTGCCCGGTTGGCGATAGGCTTGCCACCTATCACATTTGTGGGACCAAGTATTTTCGGCTAATCGTGGGTGCACATGTACCTCTGCCTACGCCTTCGGGGATATGGGCGTGAAGATACTTTTTATTACCTAGGTGATTATCGAAAGGCTGTGCTAGATGCGGTGCGCTACTCTGACCGCCGAACGAGAACCGAACATTGCCGAGAAGAGCCGAACTGTGAGAGCGTTGGCTTTACTACACTTTTTAAGGTTCCATATTCAAAGTTTAAAACGGGACCCCATTACTAAGACACCACTGTCCGTCCGTGCGTTTGTACGTCTATCTATCTGTTCGTCACCAGGCTGTATCTCATGAACCATGATAGTTGAAATTTTCACAGATGATGTAGGTGTTTATGTTGCCGCTATAATAACTAAAACTAAAAAAAAGAATAAAATAAATATTTAAGGGTGACCACCATGCATTTGCATAAAATCACTTTAAAAATAAATAATTAAAATAAAATAAATATTAAGAAGGCTCCCATTCAACAAACGTGATTGTTTGCCGTTTTTTTATAGATTATGGTACGGAACCCTTAATGCGCGAGTTCGACTCGCAATTAGCCGGCTTTTTTAAGGTACATGAGTGGAATCATATACCTTTAACCTCTGAGGCCCGCGCGAAGTAAACGTGTGACCGGCTCCTTTCGTAATAGACTTCTTTGATACGGAACGTTGGATTTTCCTTCTTTGAAAAAAATCACTTTACTTTGTAGTAGTTGAATACTCTTATCTATTTTGTCTATTTTACGGTGTTGTTGAGGGATACATGATCGTTCGCTTTGGCCTGATATGTATCTAATTCGTTAGTAAGTAGGTGTAAGTACTGTATTTGTATAGCTACTTAATAAGGATTTGTAGTTACGATATTATTAAATCTTCCTTTAAATCTTCCCCATTGTGGAAAACTGTTTAATTCTTGAAGCTGTAGGTATACCAACATGAGCAGTCATTTAGGTAGAGGAAGCACAATTTTCCAAACAAGATCATATTGATTGGTTAGTGGTTACTTAGGGAAAGTTCCTGAATTAGGCTACAAAAAAATTTACATAGGTAAACCTTCGTGAAATCGTAACCAACATTAAAGACTTGATATTTAAGGTGTACCCGGAATTCGGATATGATAGATTTACCAAAAAAAAAATCAATTGATGTGTGTAAGGGCAATTTTGTCTGCGAGAAATGCAAGCGTTGACGCCATCTATATAAATAAATAAAATTGGGGTGTCTGTTTGTAATATTAAAATAACCGCTTTTTACTAAATGCATATGGATGTATACACGGTACGATTACCAAAACAACATTTTTTACAATTTTTGTCTGTCTGTCTGTCTGTCTGTTTCTTCCGGCTAATCTCTGGAACGACTGGACCGATTTTGACGGGACTTTCACTGGAAGATAGCTGATGTGATACCGAGTAACTAAGGCTATTTTTTTTAAATTTTTCCACGCGGACGAAGTCGCGGGCTCAGCTAGTATAATATATGCGAAAGTAACTCTGTCTGTCTGTCTGTCTGTTACGCTTTCACGGCCAAACCACTGAACCGATTTGGATAAAATTTGGTACAAATATAGTTTGAGACCCAAGAAAGGACATAGGATAGTTCTTATCCCGGAAATCCCACGGGAACGGGAACTATGCGGGTTTTAATTTTAGAACTTTTTCCACGCGAACGAAGTCGCGGGCACAGCAAGTATGTATATAAAAAGCAAAAGTGACTGACTGATGTATTAACGCACAGGCCAAACCCTTAAGGCTAGAAACTTGATATTTCACACACATATTTCTCTTTTAATGTAGGCATCCACTAAGGAAGGATCTTTCAAAATTCAACCCCGAAGGGGGTGAATTAGGGAATAAAATATTGTATGAAACTTTTTACTCCCTGGATATATTTGCATGAAATTTCGTATAAACTGAGCACAAAAAATAACGAATTACGTGTTTAAGCGTTAAAATAAGCGAAGTAGCTTATAAAGAAAGGTTAAATAAGTCCTAAAGTAAATATGCGCGAGCGAAGCCGCGGGTAACAGCTAGTATATTAGATTTTGTTAAAGAAATACGTTTAATAAAAGAAATACAAATTTTTATTCTAGCCTTGGATTACCTTTGAAGACGATGCCCAACGGTTGGAGCTTAAGACGGCTGAGTCTGAAACCTCCAAACAATTTTAGCGTTAACGAGCAAAAGGCTTTTTCTTCGCGGGTTGATCTAGCCAAATGCCCTATATTTATCAAATTGTCGAGACATATTGTTCTAAATACTTTTTATGTAAAAGGGTAGTTTATTTAGAGTTTGAACCCTATCCGACTTCTAGGTCTAGGCCCTACACCCGAAAAAAGAAGTCCTGGGCTTCGTCGACTGTCGGTTACATCAGAATTTAAAGATCAATTTGTTATTGGCAATTTGTATTAAACGATCGAGTTTATAAAATAACGATGCTCTTTGTATACAATTGACTGCGACGTATATGTAAGACCTAACTTATATAACCTAAGAAATGAAAATTAAATAATTAATAATTGCAATAGAAAAAAAATAATTTCAAGCAGAAATATCTTCAAATATGTCTAAACTTAGATCAACATTTTTATATTTTCATGCATCTACTTAGTGCTATCATCTATAGTATTATACTATATACTTATTATAAATGCGAAAGTAGCTCTGTCTGTCTGTCCCTTCTTCACGCCTAACCCACTGAACCGATTTGTATGAAATTTGGTAGGTACAAAAATAGTTTAAGACCAGGAAGGACATAGGATAGCTTTCATCCCACGAGAACTATGTGGGTAAAACCACGGGACATTTATTTTAGAAATTTTTCGACGCGGGCGAAGTCGAATAATGCTAACTAAAATGTTTTAATGAAATAGTTTTATTAATCTTTATTGATTCCCTTTTCAAACGAAAAACATTCTTTAAATGTATAAAACGAGTTTTCGTGAGAACACTTGCGAATTTCCTTAATAAAAATTGTTGTCTTTAATTCTCTAAATGTTTTGGGTAGCGCGTTGTAGGTCTTAATTATTATTGCATAGCAATTGTGTTTGTAGAGCGCGAACATTTGGCGAACTTTAATCTTTTGAATCCTTTGAATTAAAAATTCTGTTTTCGAAATCCGTTCTGGCACATAGGTGAAAATATTTTCTCACGAACAACATATATATATGTATATATATCCGCCACTTTATATATACATACATATAAAGTGGCGGATTTACACATTTGCCGCCAGTAGTCTATTACAGTTTTGCCGCCCCTACCAGCAAACAAGCAGGTGACTCTCCAGATAGAAAGAGACAACCAAAGATGTTGATTGTGGTTACTACATTGACGCTATTACTACAGGAATAGGGAAGGCGGTGTTACCAAACCCGGGCTCGATGGTAGTGAGATATTTCAACAACATTTCAAATAAATGGACCAATCATAATCAACCAGGCGAAATGCCGGGTAATAAATTCTTCGATGAAGTCCGGACCAACAAAAACAAATTTTTTTTCAATATTAGAATATTTTTGAGTTAAAAACTCAATCATTACTAGTAAAGCGGTGTGAGGTACACTTTGATATTACATAGTAATTACATCCGATATGTCTTTCGTTGTACTTACAGTTTAAAAACGCCGTATCCGAGTGATGTTAACAATATTTAAGTACTTACACAATGAAAGTTTTTAAATTATGTTTTTACCGGTTTTGTATTTGCAAAAATATCAATTAAATATTATTTATTAGTTTAGACTTTAGACTCTACAAACAAGGACATAAGGCATTAACCTTTTTGTGACTCAAGATATGTATATCTTTGAAAATTTTTAAAGCAAGCAACACTTCTCTCGCCCTAATAATTTGTCCCTGGTGTTTTTAGATCCTTATGAAATGCTATCCGATCCGGCAGTAATTTCTGAAATTGTCGACTCCTCAAAAGTGCCTATAAAGATTTATTTAATTTAGAGTAGAGAACAGTTACTTTTTTATTCAAAAACATTTAAAGAGCTTTATTCTTATAAGAAATTTACATTTCACTTAAATTGAGATACAATATCATACATTACTTAAATGTAGTACATTATTCACCGATGATTAATGTTAGTTTGTTTTGGTTTCGTAGACTGTGTTTAGTATTTTTTGTAATGGTAACATTTTTAGTATTTACAAGCACTTTTGACGGATGACAATTATATAACTACTACCAGGCTGAATCGCGGCCTCACGCTGAAAAGATCCGGCGGAAGAAACTCAGCGGGCATGACTTTTTTAACTTAACATTGTGTACCATTTTTAATAATTACAATAATTGTTAGGGATTGATATGAGGAGCAATCAATCCTAGGCTTTTTGTCCTTATTTCGAGAAGGAAGAATTTCTCAAAAACTATGATAGCAAAATTAAATTTAAGCCGAACGGTCTAATGAAACCACCAGGCAGTTGAAGTTAACACAAAAATTTAGACATCTGGTTGTGTTCAAGCTACGAACTTGGATTTGAATGCGGGAAGGAGGCTAACGCTTAAAGCGACTTCATATTAAGTCGCAAACAGCAAAGCAGCAGCGTAGCAGCAGCATGCAGCATTTAGACAATAGCTTGGCAGCAGTCAGGCAGCAACGCAGCAGAAGCATGGCAGCAATAAAGTAACAGAGAAGCACCACGGTGAAGGCGTCTCAGCAGCCTGACAGCAGCGTGGGAGTAGCGCGATAGCAGCATAACTGAATCGCGGCAGCAGCGTAGTAGGAGCACGTCAGCATCGCGATAAGTCATAATAACAATAAATAATAAATGCCGTCTTGTCACAACTATAAGCGGGGAACGTGCTTCTTATTACAACTATAGACGAACTTAAATTCGGGTAGCGCAATTCATTACAAAATGCATTCCAACAAAAGGATTCTAAAGAAACATCATTTTTGCCCCCTACTTTTCAGCAATACGGCAGTAACCATACTAGTGCCGCGCTGCATACAATCTGATGTCTCCTTGTTGTCTATGTATACACCTGTAATTTTAGTAAGAAATCAGAACAGCTACCAAATTATTGTATACTAGTAGTTATTCGCGACATCGTTCGCGTGACAAAAGATTATTACTTCTCTGCTCAGTCGGTAAATAAGTAGTCTGTTACTTCTGGATAATGTAGCTTTCTAAAGGTAAAAGAATTTTTAAAATCGGTCGAGTGGTTTTTGAGTTAAATTGTAACAAAAAAAATCTTTCCTCTTTATAATATTAAGAAATATAAAAACTTAGGGTAGCAGAAATTGAAAGTAAAAGGTGATATTAATTAACTTTGTTATTTTCGGCGAACTGTTTTGCGTGAAAACCATGATACCACCGAAAATAAACACGCCTGTTTAATAAATGGGTAAAACTTTTAAAGGTCCAGACACCAAAGAACACCCCAGTAGCACAATTATCCACCTACATCCACCACTTTAGCGGCAAACTTTCACCCACGTCAGCGGCAAACACAAAAATACACAATTATAATATATATATTATAATATATATATAATATTATAATATAAATATATATTATAATATATATAATATATTATAATATATATTATAATATATATAATATATTATAATATATATATATATATATATATAATAATAAACAAAAACCGAAGCATCTTCAGAAGAAACGAAATGTTCGTTACATCAGTTTATTATATATCCGTCTTTCTTTCTGGTGACATCGCGGAGGTCACAAAACATTTCGCGGAAAATAGAAAGTTTAATTAATTTCACATTTTAATTAATTTATGTATTTATTTATAAAACACATTATGCACGTTACACAAAATATAATTTCCAAGACATACATGTGTGAAGTAATCAAGTGATTACTTCACACATGATTATAGATTTCCCAAAGTAACGCCTACATCAATAAAAATTTAAAGTATTTTTTGGACAGGACAAAGTATGTCGCGTCAGGTTGTTTAAAAAACAGAATAATTGAGATAGTATAAAGATAAAAGCAGCCATGTTTGACCACCTGTATAAAATTAAATAAAACTTTACAGCTCTAGGCTTAACTTTGTATTTTGACATCAAAGCAACATTTAACTTATCCCACGTATAATTAAATTAAAATATTAATTCCACTCGCTTTGTTATATCACAACAAATATAAAATAAGTAAAACACTTATTACAAAAAACTTTATTTAAAATATTATTACAGTTTGCTTTTACCGCAACGTACATAATACATTAAAAATTATGTTCGGGATAATATGGTACAGCAAAATAGAAGCACCAATGTATAACGTGTAAAAAGAGTTTATCAATAAAAGCTCGTATATGGGTTTTCCAAGTTGTTTCAGATTTCAGTGAGTGAAATGTCGTCGCGAGGTGAAGCCGTGTCGAACAAAAGTTATGGGCTATAAAAGTTTTCGTGCAGTGAATATGTAGTCATGTGTTTGGACATTTGAATACCAATAAAATATGGACTCTAAACAAACAGATTATATAATATTTGTTTTTCCTCAACGATGTTGTTAGAGGTATGTGGTAGTATATTAGATATTGGTTATTACATACTTAATTTAGAGTTTTATATGTTGTTATCATACTTCAATATCGGAGATTAGCGATGTTCACATTTTTCATGTTGTTGGCTGTTTCCAAGGGCTGCATTTGTTTTGTATGTTAATCTTATATATAAAAATCAATCGCTGTTCGTTAGTCTCGCTAAAACTCGAGAACGGCTGAACTGATTTGATTAATTGTTGAAATCCAAGGAAAGTTTAAAAGGTGAGAAAATATAGAAAAAAAATTAGATTAGTTAAAAAGGTAGAACAGCGTTTGCCGGGTCAGCTAGTTTAAAATAAATTGTTTTATTGAGTACTAGCGACCAGCCTGCGGTTTCACCCGCGTAGCTTTTGTTCCCGTTGGAATATCGAAAAGGTTTATATACTAAAACCTTCCTCAAGAATCAATCTATTTATTAAAAAAACTGCATCAAAATTTGTTGCGTAATTTTAAAGATTTAAGCATACATAGGGACATAGGGAGATACGGAGAAAGCGACTTTGTTTTATACTATGTAGTGATTAGCAAACTTAACCACATCCTTAATAAAATTATTATTTTTTCAATGGACATTAAAACAATCAATATTAAGAGTAATATATTTGCCTGTTCGGTTTATATCATGAGGTCCTGGGTTCGATTCCCGGCTCAGGCAAAAGAGTTACTGAGATTTTTTCGAGGTTTCGAAAATCCAAAAATCTCAGTAACAGCTCGGAGTCTGGTGAGTGTTGTGTCGTCACCATTCGCGTGTCTCAGATGAGTACGTAAAACCCTCGGACCCGGTTATCCAGCTCATAAATTAGCGCTCAATTTGGACCAACTATTAAAAAAAACTATTGAGTGTAAATAAAAGACACATAATACACAATCCCACGTTATGGTCCAGACCCCTTTAGAAGAGTAAACTTTCCGCTATTCTGCGAGTCAGTTCATAAAAGTCGAACGTTTGATCAAACATGACTCTACTAACGTGACTACTAGGTGGTAGAGTTTTGCAACGTCTCGCCCGAAATCGGTACCACCACCTTACTTATTCCTGCTGCAATAACGTCAATGCTCGTCACTGTTATGTTCCGGTTTGGAAGGTAAGGTGCCATCTTGCCCCACGGATAGCAGTGCGCTGTTAATATATTTTCTGTATCTGGATCTTTCCATCAGAAGAACCATCTGCTTGTTTGATATCTATCTTTAATATAAAAAAAATAAGCAACAAAGAACAAATTAGTAGATTGATACGTCATTGAGCATTAAAAATTTTGTTTTCCTTGTACAACTGGAACAATAACATAAAATACTTTCCTGCATTAACTAGGAATGTTAGTGAGATTATTAATATATATTTTTATATTATTAGATAATAAACAAGCAGATGGGTCTCCTGTTGGAGAGAAAACATCGCCTATAGACACCAAAGATGGTAATGGTGCGTTGCTATTCGTATGGTGGCTGGCAATCAGTGTTGCCAGTGATAGGTAGTCAAATGCAACATGAGATAGCTCAAAAAGTAACATTTTCACGAGAAAAGTAACATTTCCTTAATTTATGCGAAAAAACGACATTAATACTACAAAATGACACTTTATTACACGAAAACTAAAAAGTTTTCTGTCTCTATTTATTATTATAATAAAATATTTGTATAAATAATTTACGTACAAATATCTGATCGGTAATCTTAAAAAAGAAAAACGTATGTAAGTTATATGTACATACCAAATAATTAAGAAATGTAGTTCAATAGCTACAGCTTACCATATATCTAACTAAACATAATTAATCAATTTATATATGTATAAGACAATTAATGCTAAAATAAACATATTTCAGTTGCAAACGCTGCTTTGTTGTTGAATTATTAATATCCTACATACTTTTAAATTAAAACTATATAAATACAACATTAACTAACAAATAACAAAATATCAAAAATCCAAAAAGTAACTTAAAAGTAACATTTAGAGCCGTGTAACATGGGAGTAACATGAGAGGGTCAAAAGTAACGTAAAATGTTACAAAAGTAACATTCTGGCAACACTGCTGGCAATGCCACATACATAAGTCTATCGGCTACCTTATCCTTCAAATCGTAACACGGTGACAAGCATAGACGCTATTGCGGCAGGAATAGGTAAGGTGGATATACCATGTACTCGAGCGAGACGTCGTGGAATTCTACCACCTAGTAGTCACGATGGTAGTGACGTGTATTCATAGTTAATCATGATAACAAGTTTTTTTTATATATCATAAGATAGCAAATAAGCAGATGGGTCTCCTGATGGAAAGGGTCAACCATCGCCTATAGACACCAAAGAAGTTAATGGTGCGTTGCTATCTTGTGGCAAGGTCTAATGGCACCTGCATAAGTTTACCGGCTACCTTACCCTCCAAATCGGACCACGACAGCGACAAACACTGTCACTATTGCGGCAGGAATCAGCAGTCTTTTACAACCTGCCTGGCAGAAGTGCAGTTGGCCTATTCTACAAAGGAGGGGGAATCCAACACGGGAGAAGATGGTGAAGCTCTTATCTCGGACGATGAGAGACGTCTCACCCGAGGTTGTGCCACTGTTTTAATTTTTACGGTTGCCAAAGCGTCAGTGATTTTCACTATCGTGTTTCGGTTTGGAGGGTTAGATACAGCTAGATCAATAATATATGGTATGTGTAAGCCACGCTAATTTCTTTCCATCGGAAAAGTCATCGCCTTGTTGCCTTGTTTTATATCATTAGATAGGAAATAAACAGATAGCTCTCCTGATGGAAAGAAAGAACCACCGCCTATATACACCAAAGATGTTAATGTTGTGTTGTTATCCATGTGGTAAGGTATCAATACCACATACATAAGTTTACCAGTTACCTTACCCTCCACACCAGAACACCTTAATGACAAGCATTGACGCTATTGCAGCAGGAATTGGTAAGGCGGTGGTACCATTTATCCAGGCGAGATTTTGCGGAAATCTATCACATATTTTTCACGATCGTAGTGTCACGTATTCCCAATCGTTAGTCTTTCAGAATGACAGTACTTTATAGTAGGGGAGCCCAAGAGGGGATTTTGGTATTAATCGAGCGCGTCAGATCAACATAGGAGGGAGTACCTCGCATACTGTTAAGGCTCCCCACCAAATATAAGCCCTTTCTGTAGAGAGGGGTAACTATGGCAGAAAAAAAAACAAAATTAAGATGACTTTGGCTTGTGGAAATTGTCAGATTATATTTTTTTCGTTATTCTTACATCATTTCCTATATAATAAAACAGAATTCAGACGCGCTCGAGAATGTCAAAACAACGTTTACTTTGCAACTTTGTAATTCTCCCACTCCCTCACGTTACACTTGAATTGGCAGATTTTCTAAATTTTAGGTGGAAATTAATCCGCCATACCTTAATCTGACGCGATTTATCTGTATTTTTTTTATCTGTAGTTTTTTCCCCACCATTAAAATGAAAAACTTTATATAACCTTTTATTTTTCCTATAATTTGATCTACAAAATCCAATAGGTTCCAACGACGCTCGAATAACTGCCCATTTAGCATCGTGGGCTCCCCTACTATCACTTCAAAGGAGGCTTGGGCCGATACGGGGCTGAAATTTGGCTGGAAATTGATACCTCATCATTATAACTTTATAAGAATTGATTTGTGAAAGTGTTAGTTGTAATACTTTAATCCTATTAAAAAATGTTGATTCAGTTAGCACTTATTTTGGTCTATCTATTCGGAAAAAAAATTTGGTGTAATTAAAGAGATAGTATACACGATCCCACAGTGTCGGTCCGAGCCCTTTTAGAAGAATAGACTATCTACTATTCTACCAGGCAGGTCGTAAAAGGCGACCGATTGGCTATACGAGTCGCTACCATTGTGACTACTAGGTGGTGGATTCTGCATTGTCTCGCCCGGGTCCGGTACCACCGCTTTTTAATACTTCAAGATGTTAATAAAATGCTACTGAGTATATAATTTGAGAAAAGAGAAAACTTTATTGCACTTTTTTGTCGTTCAGGGGATTGAACTCCATCCAATGATCTCTGTCGGGTAAATCTACCACTAGACCAAAATAATATCGATACTAATGAATAGATTTTTATTTATAACTGACTCACTCGAAAGAAATTATCTATTTCTAGCTATGAAATTAACCTATGTAAGTCCGGGCCCTTTGAAGAGTAGGCCATCTGCCATGCTGCCAGTTAATCCGTAAGATGTGGACGATATCCATGTCACTACCATCATGGGTAATAAGTGGTAGAGTTCTGCACAGTCTCGCCCAGGGCTGGCTACCATCGCCTTACCTATTCCTGCCGCAATATTACCAGTGCTTGTCGCTGTGGTGTTCCGATGGCATATCACCTAAAATTTGCGATCCGACAGCGATCAGCGATGCCTGTTAAATAAAAAATCATGAAAAACGTCGCCATTTGCTTGCTGATCGCTGGAGCACTTTTGGCGATGACTCAGCACCAAAAATATAATCAATCAATAATTTGAATAAAAATGTTTTGACTTTGACATTGAATATACAACGCTGTTATGTGTCTTGCAATAACTGTTAATTACGATAAATGCTCGTTGCGAGACATGTGATAATTCCACCGATTTGGCAAGGTATCCGGTTAATTTATGCATGTGGCATCAAGATAACGTCACAGGGCAAGCAACGCACCAGGTTTTTTTTAAATTTATTTTTTCCAAAACTTAGCCTAAGGTTTTTACAGTTTTTTTCATCTGCCAAACTGCATCGCAGTTTGTCGGTAGTAGTTCTCGTTTAATAGTGCATACATTACAGTAATTTTTCCGTCTAGTTTTATTTTATTAAACAACACACATATCTTATCAAAATCCACTCAGCCGTTACGAAGTTTACAATATAGTATTATTTTTTTTTCAACACACGCCCAACATACATATCGAAATCTGCTCAGCCGTTCTGGAGTTTGCAGCAGGCATAATAACCTACTACTTTCTTCATATTACTACCTAGTTTATATTGAACTTACAAGGATCTTACGTATTAACATTACATTTTACACCTTAACTTTACTACAAATATTACTCTTTTCGTTTTTATCACTATCATCATCATTATGGGCACAATGACAAGTAGTGTTTTTTTTAATATATTCTTTAAATGACTTTTTGAGCTGACACTTTTAATCAAGTGTTGTGGCATTATATAACGTTGGTACAATCCACCGCCTCGTACGCTTACCAAAGTAATTATTTACTTTAGGAATCACGTTTTTTTTTTATTAGACTGTCGAGATGGCTATCCATAGTCTCGCTCTACTTTATACTCCTTGCTTTCATATTGTTCTGTAATTATCCTTATTTTTTAATTTTTTATCTATTGGTACAATTTTACAAATTTTATATAGTTTTCCATAATCTCCATTACACTCTTTTTTTGATTTCTTATCGGCTAATATTTTTAATAATCTTAATTGTATTGCTTTAATTTTGTTTATATACGTCGGAAACGCTAGACCACAGATACCCAACCCGTATTCTATAGTGGCTTCTGCGAGTGCGTAGTACAACATATACATTATGCCTCTATCTATCATGGTTTGTAGATGGTACAGCTTACCCAGTATATTACGTAATTTTTTACAAAATTTGTCAATATGTAAGTTCCATACGAAGTTTCTATCTATTGTCAGTCCCAGATACTTGTATGATTTAACTTGTTCCAGATGTACACACCCACACTAATCTTAGTTAGTGTTTTTGTGTAAGCAATCGTATGTGTGACCTTTGATTAAGATGTCTGAGTTTTTCATTTTATTGTATGGTGAGGATATTAACATACATTTGGTTTTGCTCATATTTATTATAATGCCATTGTCATGTGCCCATTTTATAATATTATTCAAGTCTTTTTGCACTACTTTTTGTACAAATTTTAAATCTTTGTCACAGTACATTAGGCAGGTATCATCCGCATACATATATGTTTTACTTGATTGTACAACTCTGTTAATACTGTTAATGTGCATAATATATCCGACTGGCCCAAAAACTGAGCCGGTTGGGACTCCATGTTTAATTTTTCCTACATCACTGCTTGTTTCCCTTATACGTACCTTTATCTTTTTGTTCTTTAAATAGTTACTAAACCATGCTTTAGTAGGTCCTCTAATCCCACATTCTTCCATAGACTATCTCCTTCCTAAATTTCATCAAATTTGGTTCAGTGGCTTAGTCATGAAAGCGTAATAGACAGACTTTAAATTTTTTAATATTAGTTTAAAAAAAAGTATCTTCACGCCCGTATCCCCGAAAGGGTAGGCAGGGTACAACAAGTGCACCCACGATTAGCCGAAGATACTTGGTCCCACAAATGTGATAGGTGGCCTATCGCCAACCGGGCACTTTCCAACCCCGGGCAACTTTGTGTTTATCAGAAAACTGAAAAAATACTTTTTTTTAAGTGCCCGATCCGGGAATCAAACCCGGGATCTCATGTGGTCAACGCCAACGCTAGATCACTAGACCACAGAGGCGATAATTAATATTAGTTTATATAATAAAAGGCCACTTAGAGAACTCTATGCTTACGTAACTCGAGACAAATAGCTGGTTTTATTTATATAACCATTAGTTATTTAAGTTACTGACGATACAGAATCACCACTCTATTGTTACTGTATTTACGCAGAGTCGCTCGATGGTCACCACACCTAGAATAGGGTGTGACTTGCCGTCTACTACTTCTAAGACGTTTTAAAACATTTTATTTTTATCTTTGTACGTACATAATATACAAAATTCGATTTATCCACGTTTCCCAGTTAAAAGTAAATGATAAATAGAGTAGAAACCCCAGTTATGGCCTCTGTACAACTTGTGGCCATTTAAGGCGCGGAATGACTACGATTTAAAAACGTCGAATTCATTCACACTAATTTGACATTTACAACACGTTAAATAAGGTTAAAAATTGCAAAGCAAAGCAAACGAGAATATTTTATTAAACTGTAACTAGACTGCAAATAAACGTTTAATTTCCAGGATTTCCTTAGATAACTCAGAATATACGCATTAAATTCAATATTTGTCTGGTTAAAGTTTTAATAAAACTTTATTTCTATTATACTTTTTTTTTAAAAAACTTGTTGTTACCACTGAAAATACAGAGAATTTCGACGCCAAAGTTTTTTTTGTGAAGCAAATTACGATTTTTTATTGAAAATATTAAACAAATACTTAAAATTCTATTCGGTTAACATTTTTCTTAAGACCTTATTCTATACTCTGTATTTTTTGCATGGGATATTTTCCTTCGTACTCAAGCGTCAAAGAAACCCAGTTTTGTGAATGTTAAGCTAACACCGCGCCTTAATGTCATTTTTTCATAAAAATCAATGTATATGTATACGATATCATTATAATTTTTTTTTATATCATTATAAATTAATATCATAGGTTTTTGGGGTTCCGTATCTAGAAGGTAAAAACGGGACCATATTACTAAGACTCCGATGTCTGTCTGTCCGTCTGTCACCAGGCTGTATTTCATAAACCGTGATAGCTAAAACGCTGAAATTTCTACAAATTATGTATTTCCGTTGCCACTATAACAACAAATACTAAAAATATTTGTGTCCCCATATAATAAACGTGTTTTTTTTCGTTCGAGATTTTTTAACCAATCATTTTTTACCTTGTACAATATTTTTTAGTACTTAAAAAACTACGTCCAATGCAGTTTCAAAAATCAAAATGGAATCAAATTTTCAAAAGTTGCAGCTTTTTAAATACTAATATTTTGTTGTTTACGGAAAACTTATTTAAGATTTTTAAAATAATTTTCAGGTTAATATACCTACTGATTGACTTAAAAAATCTAATTAGTTTTCTACTCTAAAAAACTGCATCAAATATCATAAATTGGATCAAAATCGGAACGGGATTTAAAATTACAGATATAACATAAAATGATTTTTTAAATAAAGCGTAAATATATTTTGTAAAAAAGTAACCGAATATTTTATTCATGACTGTACAATATTTATTTTTATAATAAACCCTCGTCTCATGTATATTTTGTGTACAAAAAGTTCTGATGCTTCACATCTACAAATCGTCCCCTGACGGCTCAATTTTTTAACGCTACCCGGCGCTTTTCTGTCGCAAAAACGCTTTTTTAAATTCATTTATCGGACAAAGTTTCATCCCAAAGGTATAAAGGTACAATTTTTGTATATAGGACTACACTCGCTCGCTTCGCTGGCCGTAAATTAATTTATATGTCTATTGTCCCATTATTTGCGCAATCCCCCATGTTGGTCCGGGCTTCCTTTGAAGAATGGTCAATCTGCCGTTCTGCCAGACAGTTCATAAGGACAAACGATTGGCTATAAAGTCACTACCATCATGGCTACTAGGTGGTAGAGTCGGCATTGTCTCTTCCTGGTCTGGTACCACCGTCTATCTATTCCTGTTGAAACACCATCAGTTCTTGTTACTGTCGTGCTTTGGTTACCCTCTAGGGCAGTGGTTCTTAACCTTATACTGATGATGGACTACTTAAGAACACATCTGTCTTGCTACGGACCACCTACTGTTTAAAGGTGTATAATTATTAATATAAAATATAATATAGGTCTATAGCTGTAAACAAAGCTCCACCAGCGGACCACTTGTAATGCTTCCAGGGACCACCAGTGGTCCGCGGACCCCAGGTTAAGAACCACTGCTCTAGGGTAAAGCGGACGATTCACTAGACAGACATGCCCGCGGGAAAATCTGTCGACATTTCCTCCAAACTTTGCTACTATAGGTGCAAATGTCTGTTAAGTGTATTACCGACGCAGGCAGCAAGGCCTATAGTAACAAAATCCGGCGGACATGTCTGTCTAGTAAATTCCCCGCTCAAGCTAGCCGGTAAACCTATGGATGTGGCATTAAACCATCATCACAGGGATAGCAACGCACCATTTACATCTTGGGTGTCTATAGGCGATGGTAGTCTCTTTTTATCAGGAGAGCTATCTGTTTGTTTCCTATTGTGGCGCCGGTGGTAGCTACCGCTGAAAGGTCATAGTGATGGAACCAGCGGGCCAACTTATTGTCAGGTGACGTCATAACTGTGGAGGTTGATGACGTCACACAAGGACAATGTATCGCCTGGGGACCGAAGTCCATTTGAGAAGCGTTGAAATTTGTACATAGTGTGAACAAGGTATATAATTGTGATGTTACGATTCAGGATTTTATTTTTAATTTCATTTTTATCCATTGTTTACTATTTTTTCTGGTAGCGTTTGTAGATCGCTTGAACCGCTACACCTATCTGTCTATATATATAAAAATCAATTGTCGTTCGTTAGTCTCGCTAAAACTCGAGAACGGCTGAACCGATTTGACTAATTTTCGTATTGAATTAATTGTTGAAGTCCAGGGAAGGTTTAAAAGGTCAGAAAATATAGAAAAAAAAATAGTTAAAAAGGCAGAACACGTTTGCCAGGTCAGCTAGTCTTATGATATAAAAGATGTAGTCTATCAAACACATTACATTGAAATATATCAACATGTGAAAGAATACATAAAATTACGGAAGATAAACAAATCAGTGATATTTTTACGTGAAGTGTGCATGGTACTTACTGTTTCCCTAGCCATGTGTTTAAAAATGTTTTTTATTATAGTACAAAACTAGCTGTTACCCGCGGCTTCGCTCGCACATTTTCACTTTAGAACTTATTTAACCTTTATTTATAAGCTACTTTATTACTTTATTGTAAATCTCTACAAAGTCGGGCGGGTCGCTAGTATTGCATAAAAATAATATTTGCATATTCATCTTAGTTATTTATATACGATATTTTTACTATCAAAATTTAAGTAAAACACGTAAGAATAAAAATACCTATCGGTAACATACCGATCGAACAAACTAACGTAGTTATAAAAGAAACTTGTATTACTTAACCTAAATCTACTTTTGACAATATTATGTATACCGAACTATACCACAAACCTAAACAAATTATACCTATCTATTAGGATTGCTATATATGTAACACACCTATCTAACCAACTAACATAACTGTATTAAAAAACTATAAGGCAGTTAACCCTGCAGGTCATCCATGAAACTTCCCGCTAAATTGAGGTATTTTAAGCTCAAAGAAAAATTAATATACCTAAGCATATAGTTCTGATTTCAAAGAGTTCAAATATCAAACGTTTTATTTTTAAATGATAGTTATTCAGTGTTCGAAAAGCTGTATATTTTTTCGAAATGATGACCGACTTTGAGATTTCGAATAACATTCAACGCAATTTTTGAGCTCTAAATTATTTTATTAGGTAAAAATGTCTAAGAAATATATAAAAAAAAAAATTATATATTTCTTAGACATTTTTACCTAACGATACGATTTTAATTTTTGAAACTGCATTTGACGTGGTTTTTAGTACTAAAATAACGAAGAAGATCAAAAAATTATTGCTTCAAAAATTTGCCGGTCAAGCCGTTCAATAATTGTGAGATGTTTACATACACACAGAGAGACGTACATACATATTTTCGTACATACATACATACATACATACTAACGTCATCGTGAAAATAGTCGGAAAAGTCCTTTAACTCGATTTTCGAAAGTCGGGGTAAAATCAGTAGTTTCCTGATCTACATATTTAGCGGCAATTAGAAATCTGTAAATTGGTTGACCCTGCAGGCTATTTCTGAAACTTCCCGCTAAATTGAGGTATTTTAAACTCAAAGGAACAAAAGCTTAAGCAAAGAATTTTTTTAGAGTTCATTAATCTTAATTTTATTATAAATGATAGTCATTTAATTTTTGAAAAGAAAATCAAAACACATTTTTTCAAAAATTTTCGTTATTGGTGAATCCCAAATAAAACAACCGATTTTGATCTAATTGCGGTTTTTGACAAAGTTTTTAGAGAGAAAAGCTGATTCAATTTTTAAATCTATCGGTATACTAACCTGAAATTTATTAAAAAAAATATAAAGTAAGTTTGCTGGAAACACAAAATATTAATCTTTGAAAAGCTGTAATTTTTGAAAACTTGATTCGATTTTGATTTTTGAAACTGCATTAATCTAGTCCATCTAATGTATGAATGAAAGTCAGTGTAAAGTATTATGAGACATGCGCAGAATGTCTCATAATACTTAACTCCTTCACTTCGTCAATGTTAATTGACTTCACCTACTTCAGTAGTCCATTTAGTTCAGTTGATCATACCGTGGCCTTTGATTTCGTTTGGCATTTGGAATTCGTTCCCATTCAAGTACAGAATTGTTTATTCAACTATAAAATAATTACTACAGTATCTTTTGACTATACTTTTCAAAATCAATTACGTTTTTCGCCGTGTTAGTCCCGGCCTCCTTTGAAGAATAGGCCAACTGCCGTTCTGGCAGGCAGGTCGTAAAAGGCGACCGATTGGCTATCGAGCTACCATCGTGGCTACTAGGTGGTAGAGTTCTGCATTGTCTCGCCCGGGTCTGGTACCACCGCCTTACCTATTCCTGCCGCAATAGTGTCAGTGCTTGTCGCTGTCGTGTTTCGGTTTGGAGGGTAAAGTAGCCGGTAAACTTATGCATGTGGCATTAGACCTCACCACAAGATAGCAACGCACCATTAACACCTTTGGTGTCTATAGGCGATGGTTGACTCTTTCCATCAGGAGACTCATCTGCTTGTTTGCTATCTTATGATATAAAGAATAAAATAAAAAAAGATAAAAAAAACCCTAACTCTGTACCAAATTTCAGCTCTCTGAGTTTATGGGAAGTACTAGTTCTATTTTGATGATCATGAGTGAGTGAGTGTCGTAAATGCGAAATTTTGCTTTTGCTTAACTTCGGAACTAAATGACCTACAGACTTGAATTGGATATTAAGTATGTGATACTAGCTTACTAGATGACGAAAATTTCTGCGTTCTGGTCTTATCCAGAGGTTCTCAAATAGTGGCCTGAAAATGCGGCTAAATGGTTCCTGTAAAGGATGGTACGGCAGTGCTTGCTTCGCGCTCGACTTGGCGGGGGCACTACCGTGCCCCCAAATTTGTTAATAATATTTCTAATCTTCCACATGATTTTTATATGGTGATATTTAGTTTTAAATGAAAAAAGAATGTACTAAATTTAGGCTTTCAGCTGAAGTCCTATATTTATTAATCCGAAATTTGACACGTTTCTCAGCAGTTTCAGAACATGCTGCGCCGCCCATTTAATATAGAACTGTCGATGCGCGTCAAAATACCTCGCCTTAAGTAGGTACTAAAATATTGAAGAATGCCGAAAAATTATTGGTTAAAAAATTACTTAATTTTCGAAGAAACCATTTTTCTTAATTTCTTCAATTAATATGAAATTTCATCCAAATATGTCCAAGAAAAAAAAAATTTATACAATTTTTATTCCTCTATTTCGACCTCTTGGAGGTTAAATTTTGAACAATCATGTCTTAGTGGATTATTACGTCATAAGAGGAATACATGTGCAAAATTTCAAGTTTCTAGTCCTAAGGGTTTGGCCTGCACGTTTATGTAAAACTTTCATGCCCTATTTTACCCTGTAAGGGGCTGAATTTTGAAAAACGCTGAAATACATAACTCATGTTTTTTTTGCCATAACTAATTCATATTATTCATTATGAATATAATTGAAATATGAATATAATGAATAATATGAATTAGTTATGGCAAAAAAAACATGAGACGAAACGAAATTTTATGCACGTATGTCCAAAGAATATAAAGTTTCAAAGAAATTTCATCCCCTATTACACCTTACATTTTACACATTACATTATATGATTTAATTTTTAATAGTCCTTCCTTAGTGGATGCATATGTCATAGGAGGAATTTGTGTGTGAAATTTTAAGTTTCTTTACCTAAGGGTTTGGCTTGTGCGCTTATATATCCTATTATTTTTTTATTTTATCTTAGGCGTTGAATTTTGAAAAACGCTTAAATACATAACTCATTATTGTTGCTGTACTCAATTCATATGGAATATGCAAATATGTCAAAGTAATAAAAAGTTTTATACAAATGTTTTTTTTCTCTTTTTCACCCCTTTGGAGTTTGAACTTTGAAAAATCATTCCTTAGTGGACATTTACGTCATAACAGGGATAGGTGTGTGAAACCTTCAAGTTTCTAGCCCTAGAGGTTTGGCCTATACATTTATATAAAACTTTCATGCCCTATTTTCCTCTTTAAGGGGTGGAATTTTGGAAAACGCTGAAATACGTAACTCAATATTTTTACCATACTCAATTTATACGAAATTTCATGCAAATATGTATAAGGAATAAAATGTTTAAACCGTTTTCCCTTATTTCACCCCTTTGAGGATTGAATTTTTAATGATGCTTTGTTAGTGGATTCGTACGTCATAAGAGAAATACGTGTGCAAAATTTTAAGTATCTAACACTAATGGTTTGGCAACGGTTTGTGCGGTTATATAAAACTTTCATCCTCTATTATACCCTTTTAGAGATCGAATTTTGAAAAACGCTTAAACACGTAATTCATTATTTATTTTTTACTTAATTCTTACGAAATTTCATGCAAATACGTCCAGGAAATAAAAAGTTTCATACAAACTTTAATCCCCTTTTTCACCCCTTTCGGGGTTGAATTTTGAAAAATTCTTCCTTAGTGGCTGCCTACATCATATGCAAAATACCTGTGCCAAATTTCAAATTTCTAGCTCTAAGGGTTGGGCCTGTGCGTTGATACCTCAGTCAGTCACTTTTGCCTTTTATATATGTATAGATGAACTTATTATTAATGTATGTAGGTGATGATAGATGTGACGACAATCAAAATAGCGGTATGGACGAATCTGATTAAATATAGCCTTCTCATTTTCATTCCAATATTCAATTCATTCAAATACTTATTTATATGACATAAGTAATCATTGATGTTTACGTTTTATTAAAACTTTTTAACGAGCTATTACCAGCCATATCATTTATAAATACAACATTTATAAATCCAACTCGCATTTGCATATAGTTTTTACGATAATGTCATTTACATCACTATTGTAATGTGTCAAACCGGCCTTCACAGCTTGCCGCTACTTTAGTGATGCGTACCTATTAACCTTTTCTCTTGCCCATTACGAGATGCCCAGCACTAAGACAATTAATAAATTCTTTAAATAGCGGCCCGGACAACACGGAAGAATTGTAGATGAATAGAATTAGATAAAACACGCTATAAGTTTTTTGTTATTGAACATGAAATAAAGCAATTTATGTTGCAATAAATCCAAATTCAATCCCTGTAATCTAAGATCGCCATAACTTTTTTATATCAAAGAATCAGAAAACTATTATTGGATGTAGTATTTTAGCCACTTTTTTCCATAAAATGTCCAAGCATGTCGTAAACGGCGTTTTGTTATTTGTACATGGGACACACTAAAAGTTTTGCACTTCTAGCTAATCGGAACTATTTGAATTTCGAATGTTATATTTTTAAAATGTTGCAACCTTCTTAGTAATAAAAAAAAAAACAATTGGCGGGAAATGATTTGTCAATTGTTTTTTACGGCCGAATTTCGGCCACAGGCGTTCGCTAGTACTGTTAGTTACTCCTATTAAACCTACTTACTTGTTACTATATATATACATGGGGCACACTAAAAGTTTTGCACTTCTAGCTAATCGGAACTATTTGAATTTCGAATGTTATATTTTTAAAACGTTACAACCTTCTTAGTAATAAAAAAAACAATTGGCGGGAAATGATTTGTCAATTGCTTTTTAATCACACATCAAAGTTCTACGTACGCAACGAAAATGAAATTAAGTCGAAAAGATTTTAGAGCGATGATTTT
The DNA here is from genome assembly GCA_036924255.1 of Apodemia mormo. Lineage (NCBI taxonomy): Eukaryota > Metazoa > Arthropoda > Insecta > Lepidoptera > Riodinidae > Apodemia > Apodemia mormo. The sequence continues at coordinate 43,383,431 of JAUPFN010000001.1, read as the reverse complement.
TTATGATTTTAAAAGTTCTCTTTCTCCGCAAGACTGTGACGCTCGTCTTCAAAATGCTACGGGTCCCATCTGTACAATTCCACTTGAAGGTCAAAAGAGTGTTAATGCCGAGTGGTATTCTACCATTTGTTTACCCAAGGTGTTAGAAAAATTTCGTAAATGACGACCCAAAAGCCGCATTCTCATACACCATGATAACGCTTCTTCACACACGGCCAACAAAACAAAGTCATTTTTAGCTTCCGAAAAAGTACATATCGTCACTCGTCCTGCGCATAGCCCCGACCTAGCACCCTGTGATTTCTGTATTTTCCCCAAAATCAAAGATTTGATGAGAGGTTTTACTTTTACCAACTTCGAAGAGGCAGTGATAGTGTTCAATCAGTACGATTTAACGCTATCACTACCTCAGAACGATCAGCCTTCAGATCTGTGGTCCTCCTGTGTTAAAAAATGGTTCGATTGCATGAAAAAATGTTTAAAATATAAAGAAGATTATTTTGAAAAGCAATAAACATAATATTTTGGTTGTTTTTTTAAGTTACGCAAAACTTATAGTGTGACCTACATATAATATTGTATAGTCTTGGTAATATTCACAGAATATGAACAAAGCGTACTTTTTTAAGTCATAAGATAGCAAACGAGCAGATGGGTCTCCTGATGGAAAGAGTCAGCCATCGCCTATGGACACCAAATGTGGTCTAATGCCACAAGCATAAGTTTACCGGCTACCTTACCCTCCAAACCGGAACACGACAGTGATAAGCACTGACGCTATTGCGGCAGGAATAGGTAAGGCGGTGGTACCAGACCCGGGCGAGACAATGCGGAACCCTACCACCTAGTAGTCATGATGGTAGTGATTCGTATAGCCAGTCGGTCGCCTTTAACAACCTGCCCGGCAGAATGGCAGTTGGCCTATTTTTCAAAAGAGCCCGAGACCATCATGGGGCTTTTTTGGCATTAGATAAATAATAATCCACCGATTTGGCAATCTGTAACTAGTCCAATATTTTTCCCGAAAAATTATTTCTATTTCTTTCCTTTTCCTATTAATGTACCAGACTAATTCCATGTACAAGAAAAACATAAATTTTGGCGTTCAGTTTTTTCTTACACATTATGTATGAAAAATTTAGAACTGCAATAATTATTTTGAGGGTGGGCTAGTAACAGGTGTGTCAATAATAGCAGTGCCAGTTTTAAAGTTATATATTTTACTGATTGAAACACCCTCAAATTTATGTGTTACGCATCAATTTTACAAAAAAAAAAAACAAGAGCGACAATGCGTCAGATCAGGGCTGATCTGTCGCGTAGTTACCGTACGGAGCAGTTCTATGCTGTTTAGCTATAAAAATAGAAACTGTTATTCCTGTTTACACATTTCAATTCCTTCGCCACATTGTAAAATGCTGTCCGGGCCAAGCCGATGCTAGCCGGTCGGTTTGAATCGTAACTTTAACGGTGAAATTCAATTTATTTTTTGGATAACGATAATAAATTATGGTTTTTGGCTGTCACATTAGCGTTCACAAGCTACTTAAATTTAAATATTGATTGATATTTTAAGTATATTTCTCTTTGGCTTAATTTGAATAAAGTTGAATAAAAACATAAAAAAAGCAAGCGAATGACCTATTATGTAAATTCAGTACTTTAAATTCTGTCTTTGGGAGATTCCTTTTGCTTTTAATTTTCATTTTCGTAAATTAATTTCGCTGGTTTCATTAATTCGGATGGTAATTATTTTTCTATTTTTAAGTTTGCTTAACATTTTTTTTAATTCGATAAAATAGCAAACGAACAGATATTTTTCATGGTGGAAAGAGATAACCACCGCTTACACACATTAAACATGTTAATGTAATTATTGTACTGTAATTAGTAAATAAGTAATAGTACGTAACAAATAACCATTATTAACATATAAGTTAAATATATTTCAGTATTTATAAATGTATTTCTATGTATCAGTATCATTGACTAACACCCATAACACAAGTAAATAATTTGCTTATTTTGGGGTTAGATCAGTAAGTGTAATTTGTGCCGTGAATATTTATATGAAATATATAAGTATCTTAAATCTACAAACACACTAACAAAATGGATATTCATATCTGAAAAATAAAATAATATTATTATATTATTTCTAGCTGACCCGGCAAACGTTGTTCTGTTTGTATATACTCGGAAAACTAAGTGATTATAACGTATTTTTCAGTGTATTTTTAAAATTATGGTCATGGTATATCTTTTTAAAATTGTTATAGTGAGCATTTTAATTTGATACCCATTTTGCTATATTAAAAAAAATATTTTGAAACTTTAAACTATGGCGTCTCATAGTTGTCATTATTGTTTTTTCTAACATCATTTATTTAAGAACACTTGGATAATTAAGACGTATTTAAGGACATCTTAAATAAATTCGTTCAGTGGCTTGAAAAATATAAGGTAATAGAAAATATTACATGCATACATACAAGATATGCGCGAAATGCATAACCTTTCCTCTTGCAGACGGGTAAATATTTATACGTCCACGACGTTACGCGAGTTACCAACACTGAATGTCTACTATTACTACTAGAAGGTCACTGAGCGGCCTTGATGGAAACAGTATTGAAGGACACTAAACGACTAGGTCTCCCCTAATTATCTGAAGGTCTGACAGTTACAAGTACTAATGGACTCAATTAATTTGGAAATAAAAAATTATTGAAAACAAAAAACCCGACTGCATTATCTTGAAAAAAGATTCATTGCCTTTAATGAAAACTAAAAAGAAAGGAACAAGCCCAGCAGTCTAGAATCATGTTAGGTAATAATGAATAACTATACCATTGAAATAGTTCTATAACCGATGTACATATAAAACAATTCATGAATTTTAATTCATCACAGAACGATTAACAGTCGGGCCCATACAATTTCTAGCTATCAAAATTCACAAAGGGCCCCGACTGTTAATCGTTCTGTGATGAATTAAAATTCATGAATTGTTTATATGCATATCGATTCACATATTTGAGGTTCAGTCATGATAGGCTCTAATCTTTATCTAATCCTAATAAATCCATACCTAAACCCCTACTCAAGGGGGTCATGACCCCCATGATCCGCCCTTGATATCATAACTTTGAACGGCTAGACCGATCGAAATGCGGTTGATGGCATTCCGCATTCGATTGGATTCCACTCAACTTAGACTTCCTAAAAATTTAAACCATGTCGGCCCAGGAGATTTTGAGTAATTTTGAAAAAACCTAAACCGCAACTTTCAAATTTATGTTCCGATTAAGTACAAAAACTAATCAGCTCTATTCCTCAAAAAACTTAGTACTAAAAAAACTACGTCGAATGCCGCTTTAAAAATCGATATCGAATCTAATTTTCAAAAGTTTAAAATTACGTTGTTTTTAGCAAACTTATTTAATATGAAACTTATTTATAAAATAACTTTCAGGCTAATACATTGATTGACTTTAAAAATCTTATCCGCCCTTGTCCTTTAAAAACTGCCTCAAATACCGTTAATTGAATCAAAATCGATCGATTCGTCTGGGATAAGTCAATAACCAATATTTTTGAAAAAAAAAATTTTTTTTTGATACTTCTTCGAAATTTTATAACCTATCAATTATTTAGCTAAAGCAATATTTTAGATCTCAAAAATTAAGTTGAGTGCCATTCGAAAGATCAAAATGGAATATCGCTTCAAAAATACACAGCTTTTCAAAAATCAATATACTGCTAATTTTAACAAAATAGATGTTTAAACTGGAAACATCTATGCTTATAGTTTTTATTCTTTTGAGTTTCAAATACCTTAATGTAGCGGGAAGTTTCAGGGATGGCCTGCAGGGTTAATCGCCTACATATTTTTTTATATCATAAGGTAGCAAACAAGCAGATGGGTCTCCTGATGAAAAGAGTCAACCATCGTCTACAGACACCAAATATGGTTTTATTTCTGTGAATAATTTTATAGCTAACTTATTTATCGAACCGGAATACGACAGTGACAAGCACTGACCATGATGGTACCAACTCCGGGCGGGGCATCGCAGAAGTCTACTATCTAATAATCACGATGGTACTGACATGTTTTCCAATTATTCGGCTTTTACATATTGCCTGGCAGAAAGGCAGACGAAAAATTTTCAAAAACCTAACTATGTATTGTCTTACAATATTATCAGAATTTGGCTGAAAATCTTTTGAAGGAGATATATATTTGAGAGGGTAAATCATTCAGACTGGCTATTGGTCACGCGATGATCGGTCAATGTATCTAGCAATAAAGACTGAAAAATGGAGATAGATTGCTCGGCGCTCGCATCGAGAATGGCCTAGATTGACCTTTCTATTTTACCTTAAAACGGGACTTTAAGTTAATACATATTAATCAATCTATCTATATCTATATCTATCTATCTATATTAATATTATAAATGCGAAAGTTTGGATGTTTGGATGAATGTTTGTTACTCAATCACGAAAAAACTACTACACAGTTTTAAATGAAATTTGGCACAAAGTTAGATGATGATCTAGAAAATCATACAGGCTACTTTTTATCGCGGAAAAATATAGTGATCCGGCGGGATTCGCCAAAAACTTTAATAATACAGCGGGCTGCACGCTGCAGCTAGTATTTATCTAAATTTTTTTTTCTTCCTGATGGAAAGAGTCAACCATTGCCTATAGACATCAAAGATGTTAATGGTGCGTTGCTATCTTGTGGCGAGGTCTAATGCCACATGCATAAGTTTACCGGCTACCTTAGCCTCCAAACCGGAACACGACAGCGACAAGCACTGTCGCTATTGCGGCAGGAATAGGTAAGGCGGAGGTACCAGACCCGGGCGAGACAATGCAGAACTCTACCACCTAGTAGCCACGATGATAGTGACTCGACAGCCAATCGGTCGCCTTTTACGACCTGCCTGGCAGAACGGCAGTTGGCCTATTTTTCAAAATGTAAAAATGTTAAATGTAACATGTAGTGCGTTTTTAACAGTAATTAAATTAGATTTACTAACAAAATATATCATGCATGTTCCCCCGTGCTACTCCGGATTCCTTTTGAAGAATAGACCAACTGCCGTTCTACCAGGCAGGTCGTAAAAGGCGCTCGATTGACTATGCGTGTCATTACCATCGTGACTACTAGGTGGTAAAGTTTAAAGTAACGGACTGACTAAGGACAGGGACCTACTATCGAAATTTAAAGTATCGGAAAAAACCACAAAAGAAATCGTGACAGGTTGTTTTATGATAAAATCTTAGTAATCATATTATGATTCTTTAGCATTATTACGCTAATAAGGATTATGTAACGCAAAATTATGGAAAGAAGCGCCATAGCACAGCAGACGTTTTAAAATCTACGTGAGAAGAGATGAGTCTTGTAGAAATTAGAAAAATCTCGGATTGAAATAACTTGTGACATTTGTTTTGTTTGTCGATAATGTATCGAAAATATCGATCACGATGACAGGTGTAAGATTTTCCAAATATAGGTAAAATTTTACCTAATAAACGTTCAAGATATGCAAAAATATATAGTTATGCAAAAATTGTATAAATATACGTATTTGTGTGTTTAGAAACCGTCATTGTAAAACAAAAAGACAATGTGCGAGGAAATTTAAAGAACTTTTTTAAATTAGATACAAGTAGTATCGTAAAACAAAATTTTTAAATCAGATTGTAATATATGCGTTGTATAATGTGCGTTAATTATACGTATAAAACAATATTAAAATTACTATACTTTTGTACAAGCTCTGATATCGTAAAATACATATACGCTGCTAAATTTATTACCTAAAGGGGTGGGTTGGTTCTTAATTAATTGATCTATTGTGATTAACTGGGTATCAAATAATTGTACGCCTTTATATAGGTAAGTAATAAGTTTTGCATGTTATTATAATATTGTTAAATCTGACACAGGGCTTATAATTATGACGTGTAATATTTCACTGTTTTGATGTTTTAAATAGGATCAAATACTCAGGATTGTGTAGGTGCTTTTAGTCTTATACAATAAATGTTTGCGTCGCGTTGCGTTGTGAAAGCCTCATAGGCTTTCAGACAACGGCAGAAAAATGATCTCCCATTTTGGGATTATTTGTGAAGTTAATTGTATCAGTGTTGTAATCGCCTCTATGGTCTAGTGGTCCGATGCCGGTGTTGAGCACATGAGTTCGATCCAATCCCAAGCTCGATTTTCGGGTTCGATTGCCGGGTTGGTCAATAAAAAAATGTGTTTTTTCAGTTTTCTGATAAAACCAACGTTGCCCGGGATTGGTTTACTGCCAGATTGGCGATATGTGCAATCGTGGTTGCACTTGTTGTACCTCTGCCTACCTCTTTGGGGGCTACGTGAAGATATTTTTTAATTGTATCAGTTAATGTTGCTTATTTTATTTTAACTGTTAAACATGGTCGGTAAAAAAGACCTCAGCAATGTACCGACGGGAAAATATACGCTAAGGAAATCTTTAAAACTTAACAAAGAAAAATCTAATCCTGTCGAAGTATTTTCTTTGTTAAGTTTTTAAAATACTATTACTGTTACTGAGAGTAACTGACAGTTTAACTCTAAAGTTAAACTGTCAGTAAAGAATATTATGTCCTGAAAATGCTTTAAAAAGCGAAATCGGTCGATTAATTTAAAATTATTTGACAATATTTGTAGTGAATTTTTAGTAAAAGTGATTATAACCTATTGTGGACTAGTAATAATGGAATTTCACCAAGTGCCGATGATTGAAAGTGTAAAAAAAATACTATTACTGTTTCATGACGGATATAAAGAGCATTAGATGACACATCACTTAAGTTACGATGGCAAGAAGGCGAAGCCAAAGTTAAAGTTAGCGAAAATGTTGAATGTTGTAATTTACCTTAATTTCCTCCTGAAGTTTCTGCTAATTAGTACCCAATTGTATAAATTATTGTTGAAAACTTGATAAACTTGGCCAACGGTTAATTCTAAAGTGAGGATAACGATTTAGCTTTGGAATTTCCTCACGAATTGACCTCATTATTACTGAATCACGACTTATTTATGGTACAACCATATTTCCGGGTTGAAATTTGCGGTGGGATTGTCTATAACTTTTCTATACTTGTACGATTATAATATTTACGATACAAACTAGTGTGGTCGAAATTCGACCATAGGCTAAATAATTAAATATCTTTTAAGTGTAACAACAGGCTTTATCCCTCAAAAAGTAGTATTATCGTGTATGTTACATGAATGTAATATGTGTAATGATTATTTTTATTAATTTTATACAGGGCAATATTTACAGAAGTTACAGCAGTGGTGGGAACGAGAGGTGGGCCATTTCTCGTTCCCATTACTGTAACTTCTGTAAACCAGAATCAACAGCGGCAACCAACCTGATAACCACTGAGTTGCGAACTTAGCGTGTCCTGGGGGAAAATCTAAGCTGTCTTGGAACCCGCATCGAATTTAATTAGAAGAGTGTAGGAGGAATAGGAAAATACATCCAGTTTCCCTCCCTTTACAGCAGGAGACAGCGTAAAATAAAGCAAAAGAACTGCTAGGAAATGAGACGTTTACAATCAGGTTAAGCCTGATTGCTATTGTACCACAGTAGTTTAGGTATTTAAGGACCTACGAAAATGGCCTACTTAATTCTGCTTCCAGTAGTAGGTATGACAAAATAAGAATATGAGAATAATTTAGCTTTAAAATTACCATGACTAGTAAGGAACTGTGCAACACAATGATCTATTTCTATCCATGTTTTACTTAATCATTCCCGGACGCAGGGGAAAAAGTTATATAAATGCCGTCCTTTGGTTGAGCAGCACCAACGTGACTGCCATTTATTTATTAATTCACTAGCTGTTGCTCGCGACTTCGTCCGCGCGGGCTTTTTTTACTCCGCAGTTCTCCTCCCCCGTAGGTGATAGCGTGATTATATGTAGCCTATATGTTGACCCGACCTGTTAGTAATATTCATGCAAAATTTGAAGTAAATCCATGCAGTGCTTTTTGAGTTTACCCCGGACATACATACAGACAAACAGACAAACAGACATACAGACAAACAGACAAACAGACAAAAATTCTAAAAACTATATTTTTGGCTTCGATATCGATTATAGATCACGCCCCAAGTATTTTTTTTTTTTTTATAGTAGAGGGGGCAAACGAGCAGATGGTGCACCTGATGGTAAGTGATCACCGCCGCCCATGGACATCCGCAATACCGGGGGTATTGCAGCTGCGTTGCCGGCCTTTTAAGAATGAATAAGCTCGTTTCTTGAAGGTCCCTAAGTCGTATCCATTCGGAAACACCCCCGAGGGTAATAGATTCCACAAAGGAGTAATGCGAGGCAAAAGGTGTCGACAAAAGCGCACGGTTGTGGATTTCCAGACATCGAGGTGGTGAGGATGGAACTTTAAATTTTGACGCGATGTCCGATGGTGGAATTTAGCGGCAGGCATTAGTCCGAACAACTCGTCGGAACACTCCCCATGATAAATACGGTAAAAGATGCAGAGCGAGCCTACATCTCTGCGTAACGCCAAAGAGTCAAGCCGATTAGAAATAGCCTGGTCGTCGACGATTCGAATCGCTCTACGTTGAATGCGATCAAGAGGAAGAAGCTGGTACTGAGGAGCTCCGGCCCAGAGGTGAGAACAGTACTCCATGTGAGGTCAAATTTGGGCCTTGTAAAGTTGGAGGCGATGGGCTGGCATGAAGTACTGCTTTGCTCTACTGAGTACACCAAGCTTTTTGGAGGCTAGTTTAGCCTTCCCTTCCAAGTGACCGCGGAACTGAACGTTGTTTGATATGTCGACTCCCAGAATTCCAATACTGGCTGAGGCTGTCAGGAGAGTATTTTCGAACCGAGGTGATACGACAAAGGGTGTTTTTTTTGCGGTGAACGCACAGAGCTGCGTCTTTTTGGGGTTAAATGTAATAAGGTTTTGACGACCCCATTCTGAGACATCAGTTAGTTGATTCTCGAGTTCAGACACGAGCTTGATCCGGCCCTCTTCGACGTGTTCCCGAGAAATACCGCTACGGCCGGAGTATGTAGCATCAACAGTACTGTCGTCCGCATAGCAATGTATGTTACTAATTCGCAACATATCATTGATATGCAGAAGAAACAGAGTCGGTGATAGCACGCAGCCTTGGGGAACACCAGCATTGACAGGTTTAAGATCGGAGCATGCACCGTCGACTACGACCTTAATGCTCCGATCAGCCAAAAAACTGGTGATCCACTTGCATAGTTTCTCGGGAAGCCCATAGGAAGGCAGCTTTGAGAGAAGCGCTTTATGCCATACCCGATCGAAGGCCTTCGCTATGTCTAAACTAACTGCCAATGCCTCCCCCTTGGACTCAACTGCCTCCGCCCAACGATGTGTCAGGTATACTAGAAGATCACCAGCTGAGCGGCCACGACGGAAACCGTACTGACGGTCACTAATCAGCTGGTGCTCTTCTAAATACTTCAGGAGCTGACATTTTATAAGTGTCTCCATGACTTTGGAGAACAAGGAGGTTATGGCTATTGGCCGATAGTTTGACGGATTAGAGCGATCTCCTTTTTTAGGAATGGGATGCACTAAAGCTGTTTTCCATGAATTCGGTACCAAGCTGAGTGAATAGGAGAGCCGGAATAGGTGCGTCAATACTGGCGCCAACTCTGGAGCACATACTTTAAGCACAACAGGAGGGATGCCATCAGGCCCACTCGACTTGTGGATGTCCAAAGAAAGAAGTGCTTTACGCACAGCTGACTGCCGAAACTGCGGTTCTGGCATGGAACTATCACACTGCGGGATGGTAGGCGGTGTGTTCCCTCGGTCTTCCAGAGTCGAGTTGGCCGCAAAGAACGAGCCCAGAAGATCGGCTTTCTCCTTTGCGGTATGGGCCAGAGAGTCATCGTCTCTGTGCAAGGATGGAAATGAAGGCTGGGAGAAATTCCCTAAGACAGCCTTGGCGAGAGACCAGAACGCACGAGTGCCAGAAGGAAGGCGAACTAATTTCTCACCAATTCTGCCAATGTGTTCCGCTTTTGCCTTGGCGATAGCTCTTTTGAAGAATCTCGAGGACGAGTTATACTCCTTTCGTAATGCGCTAGTTTTTACATCACGAGATGCCGACGCAGCAGCCCAAGCTCGGTAGCAATCCTGCTTTCGGCGTAAAGCCGCTTTGCAGTGGCGACCAAACCAAGGCTGAGACTTGCCACCGATGGGCACCGCAGAAAACGGAATGAAAAGTTCCATGCCCTGCAGCACCACATCAGCGACAGAGTCAGCGACAGCATTCGGATCATCCAGCGAGAAGCACAACCGCCCCATGGGTAGGATGCAAAGAAAGACCGCATCCCGTCCCAATCTGCTGACCTATAGTGCCAAACGCGACGACAGCCTGCAAAGGGAGACCGTGATGGGCGCGTGACCGGCACTTTGCTCCGGATCAGGCAGTGGTCCGACGCGCCAAGTGGAGCGTCCACCGATACCTGGTAACGATCCGGGTCAGAGGTCAGCAGGAGATCCAACAGTGAAGGCGTATGGCCATCCACATCGGGAACACGCGTAGGCGAGGTTACCAATTGTGTTAGACCATACGCCAAGGCAAAATCGTAAACACACCTCCCCGCATGATCGGTGGTGCGAGAACAAAGCCATTCGGCGTGGTGGGCATTAAAATCGCCCAAGATCACGATCTCTGCGGAGGGGGTCTGCTCTAACACGGAATCCACAGCCGTTTGTAAGCGCTCAATGAGCCGGTCAATTTCAGTATTCCCGCTATGGGACCTGTATAGGCACGCGTAGCTGCGTGGATGGTCGTCGCAAGCTACGCGTAACCAGAGGATGGATAGGTCCTGACCTTCAAGTCTGCCGAGGCGCCGGTAACAAATATCTTCTCTGACGTATGCGCACACACCAGCCCGCGGTACAAAGGAATGTTCCAGTTTGTACCCCGGGTAGGAGAGGTAGGAAGTATCAGCCGGAGAAGATATCTGTGTCTCGGTCAAGAAGAGCAAAGCTGGCTTCGCCGTCTCGAGATGGTAGTGGACGGCGTTCAGGTTAGAATGAAGGCCCCTGATATTGCAGAAATCCACAGTAAGCGTGGTAGGGGGTGCCATGGTCTTCTTGCTCTGTTTGCCCCGGACAGAATTGTCTATGAGCGCAATTTTGCCCCCCCCCAGAATACGCAGGGCAGCCTGAGCATCCATGATCTGGCTGGAATCCAGAGCACGGACGCTCAGGGGGGGATTCTCCACTGCTGGTGCAAGTGGTACCCCCCTGGGGTAGTTTTTTCTTAAATAGCGCATTCATAGTGTGCGGGGGGGGGGGGTTAGGCCTCCGGGACTCTCACAAACCAGACGAAACACAGCAGCGGAGCTGCTACTTTACATCGGTGTCAAGTGAGAGAGTGGTATCTCCCCGGTCGTGCCGGCCTATTCAGTTGCAAATGCAGTATGGTACTACCACTAATTTGAAAAAAAAATATTTTTAAAAAAGTATATTTTAAAAAAAATATTCAATGTACAGTTTTGACTTTCCTACGATTTTATTATATGTATTGATTAGTAACATCCATCACGGGATTAAAAAGGTGACGTATTTTTGTTTGAGCTTGCTATTTGAAATTCTGGGCTAGTAAAGTTCTTAGAATAATCATACGTTGAGGCCCGACGCTGAATTTCTAAATCTAATGGAAAGACACCTGATAAAACGGGTAAGGCTTCAGAGCTTACAGTACGATATGCTTTATATGGAAATATTAAAGCCAAACGCTGATTTTGAAGTAATTTACGCCGGGTCGCACCACTTGTAACTTTATCAGCCCATACTGAACATGCATAAGTAATACAACCTAAATAAGTTGCGTTATAAATTATCTTTTAAGTGTTAAAGGTTAAACCCCACGTTGAGGTACATATGCCGGCAAAGGACAAGTAGTTCCGTTTAGCTTTTGCACTAATACAGTTAATAAGATTTATAAAAGTATATTTTACACTATTTATCGTCGGCACTTGGTGAAACTCCATTTGTAGTTTTGTTAATATACTTGTACTGTTTCACAAATTAGCCCTGAAGATGCCGTAAAAGGCGAAACCGGTTGGTGATATTAATTAAATTTAAAGTAATTTGTGAAACAGTACAAGTGTATTAACAAAACTACAAATTATAAAAGTATAGTTTTTCTCTAAAACTAAACCTAAATATGTTACGGACTCCTTTCTCTTTACTGTGCTATTATTTAATTTTATACTAGAAGACGATAGAAGTGAACCTTTTAGTATTAAGTAGAACGTTTTATGAAGTGTAAATTTCAAATGATTTCTGAATCCCTGTTGGATATCAAATTAAGACTAGTATAAGCCAGTGACTGTCTGTGTTCGTATGTTTGCTTGTATTATTAAAGCAACGTCGTCCGCGTAGCCTATAAGTGTGCATCCTTCAGGCAAGGCTAGTGAAAATAAATCGTCAAATGCTAAGTTCCATAGATATGGCGAAAGTACTGATCCCTGTGTGCAGCTCAGAGTAAGGCGTTTAGATGCAGCGTAATGCTCTAGCTGTAATTTAACCGTTTTCTAAATACGATTTAATTAGTTTATATATATATATATTAGAAGAGCAACCCCTTATTTTTAGTTTCAACAATAATATTATTAATTCTATGTAATAAGATTGATAGATTTGTCTATGTCTTGAGAAGACTAAGGGAAGTAGGAGACGCAAAAGCCTCCCTATTAGCATATCATGGATATGTCTCTTCTAATTTACAATATGGAATTCCTATTTGGGGAAATTCTGTTGAATTGGTACGAATTTTTAGAGTCCAAAAGAAATGTATTCGAGCAATATGTGGTGTTAATCAGTTACATTCCTGTAAACCACTTTTCAAGTCTCTTAAGGTACTTCCCTTACCATTTTGTATATTTTAGAGGTATGCGTATTTGTAAAAAACACCAAAAGTTATTTAAAACAAATGCTGAAGTCACTGGTAACTAGTTATTTAAAACAAATGCTGAAGTCACTGGTAACTCTAAATAGTAAGAAATTATATGTGCCTAACCAAAAATTAAATATTTTTACAAAAAATGTGTATTGTATGTCTATTATTATATACAATCATATTCCTGATAGTCTTAAATCATTGCCTGTAAATAAATTTCGCAAAAAGTTGTTTGATTTGCTGTTAGATAAAACTTATTATGATATTAAAGAATTTTTATCCGATAAAATTAAATGTTAATGGATAGAAATATAAGTTTGTTGAATTGTCCTTAAAAAAATTTCAATGTAGTAAAAATTTTGTAAATGGTGAACATTATGTAAATTATAAAAAAAAATAATTACTCAAAATATGAAACTTGTAATTATAAAAATAACTTTGTAATATGGAATCATCCTTGTATATTTATAACAAGAACATAAATTAGAGAAAAAAAGACCAGCCCGCTGAGTTTCTTCCGCCGGATCTTCTCAGTGTGTGGCCGCGTTCCGATCCGGTAGTAATTCTGAAAAATCGATACAATTTATAGTTTTAAATGTAATATTATATAATGATATTTTTTTTTAATATTTGCACACCATATATTGGTAGAATATGTCGGTAACTTAATTTATTTTTAACAACTTGTAACACCCATATTCTTGCAAATAAATATTTTCTTTCTTTCTTTCTTTCTTTCTTATGTATTTCTAAAAAGTATTATCACGCCCGGTTTCCCTTGCGGGATAGGCAGAGTAAACCGAACGTCTACAGACTTTCCAGTTCACCGCGATTCACCGGTTTGCCGATTGGCGAAATAAGTGGTGATCCTCATCGTCGCATTAACCGACATATTAACGATTATCGACTATTTCTAGCGATGACTGGGACCGACAGTTTAACATGGTCATCCGAGGCACGGAAGTGGTAATGCACCACTCCGCCAGACTCCGAGCTGCTACTGAGGATTACATTTTCAACAAAACCTCGTAAGAGCCTCAATAACACTGCCCGACCCGGGGATCGTACCCGGGGCCTCATGGTCTGAGCCGAATAGGCTACCTCTAGACCACGAGGCAGTCATATTTAATGTAATAAAAATATTAGATTTCTGCATGCCTCCGCAATTTAAACTTTAACTATGACAAATTTATTCAATTACTATTAAAACAATTATTATTAAAAAACAATAACTATTAAAACAATTATTTTTTTATATATTTTTCTTGTATCCAGTTACATATTTTCGGACTTTTTTATTTTTTTCAGGTGTAAGTATTATAATCTGGTTTTTCCCTAACGTTCAATAAATAAATAAACATACCGTTTATTTGGTTCGGAGAGTAATAAATAGCGTGTTATGAAATATAGGGCCAAGAAACTTTTTTAAATAATTTGACTTGATTTGACGATACCTTGCCCACCAGACACAGCATCGGGCTAAATATTGTTGGCTAATCGTGAATTCATTAGCTGGTGCAGCTGCTTGTCTTATTGGCATGAAAGTTTTAACATATTTTATTTCTCATGTCGGTCCGGTCCTCCTTTACTTTAAACTGGTTTCTCACGTTTACCACTAGGTGGCGCTGTACAAATAGACTATCTGTTATTCTCCGAGAAAGTTGTAAAGAGGTGAACGTTCACGTTATATCATGATGACTACAAGGTGGTAGAGTTCTATAACGTTTCGCCCGATTTAGTACCACTACCTTAACTATTACAGCCTCAATAACATCTATGCTTATCACTGTCGCTTCTGGTTTCGAGGATATGGTAGACGGTAAACTTATGCATAGTGTTGGGTATATTTATTTGTAAAATTAATATTATTTTAAATAGTGCTTGAATGTAATATTAATATTCGTTTATAGCATTTATCTCGCATAATGACATTAGAATTTATTGTTATCAGCATGTTATCAGAATACTGTACTACAATGGCGCCACTTCCGCAACATCGTGGAATGCTATGAAACAATTTTATATTAAATTATAAACTTCGAAGTGGTGCCATTTGAGTGCTAAGTGTGAGTTTTTCTTTTCGCATTCGATCGTGAGCGCGTTTCGAGTTTACTAGGAATTTATATGTGATTTGTACAGCGCCACCTAGTGGTAAACTGGTTTCTCACGTTTACCACTAGGTGGCGCTGTACAAATCACATACAAATTCCTAGTAAACTCCAAACGCGCTCACGATCGAATGCGAAAAGAAAAACTCACACTTAGCACTCTGATATGATCTGGTTGAAGTTGACATTTTTCAATCTACCCTACTTTTAATTATTGTAAAACTGTGGTACTATAAAATACTTTGTACCGGCCTACTTGGATTAGTGTTGCCAAACTATCGATAGTTCCGCCATCGATAGTTTTAATCTAAAAAAGCCTATACCATCGATACAACAATCGATTGTATCGATTTTATAGATACTACCAATTTAATCGATAATTTAGAAGAATACAAAACAATCTGCTAAGAGCAATTCTATCGATACTATCTATAGTATCGTGTTTCCTAATTAAAAAAATAATCAATACTATCGATAGTATCGATACTATTTAATGTCTAGGAAACAATAGTAGCGATTGAATTTACAGTATCGATACCATCGATTGTTTTGAACTATCGATTGTATGCTAATTTACGATAGTATCGATAGACTGATACTGTCGATACTATCGTTTCCTAGAAATTCAATAGTATCGATACTATCGATAGGATCGATACTTTTCTGACAGGGAGATACGATACTATCGATAGTATTAATAGTATTTTATTTTTCCAATAGTATTGTATCTTTTTGAACAATCGATAGTATCAATACTATCGATTTAATCGATACTATCGATTATAATATAGATAGTACTACTATCGGACTACTATCGATAGAATATCGATATCCTGTCGATAATCCACAATCGATCGGCAACACTAACTTGGATCATTCTGCTGTAAGTTGTGAGAGAATAAAATGTACGTCAAACTGTCTGCTGTTAAAAACGAACCTAACAATATGTAAAGTAATATGCATAAGTTCCCATCCAACAACAGAGGAAGAAGCAACGCACCATTAACACCATTGCCGTCTCTCCATCGGAAGAGGCAACTATTTGTTTGCTATTTAATAATAATGAAATTTAATAAAAAAACCGTAAATTTGTTGTATTGTACTTTCACATGTTACGAATAAATCGTACATTTATTCGTAGCACGCGACATATTTTGTTCTTTTGCAAATAATCTCGAATGATAAACTGGAAAGCTTTTCCAATCACTTTATATTGCGTTCTTCCTGCCTCACCTTATTACATTCATCTTGTTTGTTCAAGATGGTTTCAAATTCTCAATACAAAAAGAAATAAATCTTTTCTATATAAATAAAATCATTTTTATTTTATGGCTCTAGCCACAAAATTACATATTTTGGAGCCATGTATTTGTATTATATGTGACCCTCATCTATAAACTATGCATTCTACATATTATTATTACTATTTATTTTTGATTGTATAATTAATTATTAAATAAATGTATTAAATCGATGTATTTATTTATTTGATCATATATGAGTAAAATTTATGTAAAACTGCTAACTAAATTAAATTATAAAATATTTGTATTTCGTATTTTTGTATTTAATAAACTCTGAAACTACTGAATAATTCTTATAATTTTATTATATATAACTTAATAATTCTTTTACAATTAAAAATTACACTATCCAGTATTGACATGGGCTTCTCTTTTACCCGACTAAATAAGGGTGCGTAAAGGTTTTAGGTCACGTAAATGAAGTAACGAGTAATACCAATAATATGACTGTACCAGCTATCGATAGAAATCGGCGATAATCTTTATAACGTGCGATGCGATAGGGATCGGTGAATTGTTGTGAACTGGAAGGGCTATAGAATTTCTGTTTGCTATAGCCGACAGGAATCTGCGTGAAAAAATATCCAAATTCTCTAAAAAGTGATAATTTTTTGTAGCAAAGTCATGAATGTATGGTAAGTGTTGGAGATATTCCAGTTACATATTTTCTGATTAAGTGACCGTCTGTTTCGCATTGTGTGGTCTAACATTATCTTAAAGTAGCAATGGACTAAAGCAATTGGCCGATGATGGTTGTTTAACTGCTAGCTTTCCTTTTATGCCTTGTAATTTGACCGCCTCATCGGTCGAGTGGTAAGCGAACCTAATTACTAATTGGTGGAGCTCGGATAGATTCCCGACAGGGACAAACATTTGTGTGAGGCATAGATGTTAGTATTTCTGGACTTGACTGTTTATTATATATATAACAGTATTAAATATGTATTTCTATGTATTAGTATCGTTGACTAACATCCGTAACACAAGCAAATAATGTGCTTGCTTTGTGGTTAGATTAATTCATGTAATTAGTTAACTGATATTATTATTATAATTGGCTTAATTGTCTGACCAGATCTTAGGAAGCAGTAGTGGATTACTTTTTATTTTACTTATATAATAGCATGTAGGAGGATAGCAGGGTTTTCCGATGGAAAGAGACAACCATCTCCTATAGCCACTAAAGACGTAATAGTGCATCGCTATCCGTATCCGTATATATGTCGCGGTGAAATTGTCAATACCGTTAGATTACAATCTACCCAGGGAGCAATTCCGTTTCATTATAATTTAGCTAAGAGATATTTTAATTTAACTGCTAACCTAACCTAAGCAAATTAGGTAGATTATAATCTAACGGTATTGACAATTTCTCAGCGACATATTTATACTTTTTGCCGTATTGGTCCCGGCCTCCTTTGAAGAATAGTCCAACTGCCGTTCTGCCAGGCAGGTAAAAGGCGACCGATTGGCTGTCGAGTCACTACCATCGTGGCTACTAGGTGGTAGATTTCTGCATTGTCTCGCCCGGGTCTGGTACCACCGCCTTGCCTATTCCTGCCGCAATAGCGTCAGTGCTTGTCGCTATCGTGTTCCGGTTTGGAGGGTAAGGTAGCCGGTAAACTTATGCATGTGGCATTAGACCTCGCCACAAGATAGCAACGCACCATTAACATCTTTGGTGTCTATAGGCGATGGTTGACTCTTTCCATCAGGAGACCCATCTGCTTGTTTGCTATCTTATGATATAAAAAAAAACCTTTAATAACACTCGCTCGACCCGGAAATTGCTAACGGGAACTCATAATTGGGAACTATTTCTAGGTATTAGAGTTCTGCAATGTTTGTGCGGATTTTGGTAATATTATTAGGAACTATTTCTACGTAGTAGAGTTCTGCAGCGTTTGTCCCGGATTTTGGTAACATTAATAGGAACAATTTCTAGGTAGTAGAGTTCTGCAGTGTTTGTCCTGGATTTTGGTAACATCGTCTTAACTATTCCTGCTGCAATAGCGTGAGTGCTTGATGTCATATCGTGTTCTGGTTTGGAGGTTAAGCTACGATACAGATTGACCGACTCGCATTAGCTTGGCCAGGCCATTTTATAATACGGTAAAATGTGTAAACAGGAAACACAGTTCATATACATATTCCACGACGGATCCAGTCAGTTTCGTACGGACTCGAAACGTTAATGTAACGGAAGTATGAACTGTAACTCCAATTTACACCTTACTGTAAATGTTGTACGAGACGGGCCGATGCGAACCGGTAGGTCTGAATTATATCTACCTAAGGTGGCAGGTAAACTCACGTATATAGCATTACCATCTCGCAATACGCATATCAATGTACTATCAACATCTTTGGTGTCTATATGTTGTATTTTTCTATTAGGAGAGTCATCTGCTTGTTTGCTGTCTTATGATATAAAAAACTACTAGACAACGAACTAATTCGACGAAATAATAACAACATGCATGAGCTTCAGAAGCTTTTATAAGTTTATTTGAAATAACTATTAGGTTGCCTGAAGTAATGTAGAAGAGATTGCCCATTTGTATACCTTTGTTCCAGACAATATATTTCGCAATCCACACTGTTATGGTCTGAAGGTTTGTAATGCAAAGCAATAAATGTTGGTATCTAGGCGTTAACCTTTTAACTGTTATAATGGTCATTGCACAACGGCGGAGCGAGGAAAGCTAACTTGATTAAAGGTTTATACTCCATTTAAGCGTGAATTTGTAAAAGGATTATATCTGGTAACTCATATTATGTAGAATATTTCGCTCTGTAAAAAGTTGTTTGTGTGTTTTATACTATTAAATCTGTTCTTAGTTTGACAGGAGAAATCACTACATAGTATAAAACAAAGTCGCTTTCCGCTGTCTGTCCCTATGTATGCTTAGATCTTTAAAACTAAGCAACGGATTTCGATGTTTTTTTTCGTAATACATAGAGTGATTCAAAAGGAAGGTTTATATGTATAATAACATCCAATAGTAGAGAAATACTGTTATAAATATATTTAGCAAAACAATGTTTGCCGGGTAGCTATTAACCATAAACATGATTTAAATGTAATGAAACAGCAACAACCGAATACTACCTTGTGTGTCTCTGTGCCCTATGGGTCTAGGTCCCCTTTGAAGAATAGACAATCTGCTATTCCATCAAGCAGTCAGTAAAAGGCGACCGATTGGCTATGCATATCACTACCGTTGTGTCTTATAGGTTCCTGCCGCAATAGCATCAATTCTTGTCATTGTTGTATCCTTGTTGGAGGGTAAGTTAGCCAGTAGACTTATGTATGAAGCATTGTCATCTCAGCACAAGAATAGCAACGCTTTATTAACATCGTTGGTGTCTAGTGATAGGCGATGGCTGTCTCCTCCATCGGGAGAATTGCTGTCCTATTAAAAAAAACAATTGTAGCCTGTTTTTGATCTATTGAAGACAGTCTTTTTTTATAGAAGAGGGGGCAAACGAGCAAGAGGTGTACCCGATGGTAAGTGATCACAGCTGCCCATGGACATCTGCAATACCAGAGGTCTTGCAGTTGCGATGCTGGCCTTTTAAGAATGAGTAAGCTCTTTTCTTGAAGGTCCCTATGTCGTATCCGTTCGGAAATACTCCTGCCGGTAATTGGTTCCACAACAGAGTAGTGCGAGGTAAAAAGTGTCGGGAGAATCGCACAGTTGTGAATTTCCAGACATCGAGATGGTGAGGATGGAACTTCAAATTTTAACGCGATGTCCGATGGTGGAATTTTTTGTATCATAAGATAGCAAACATGCAGATGGTTCTCCTGATGGAACGAGAAACCATTGCCTACAGACACGAAAGACAAGAGATAGCAAATCCGTGTGGCGAAATGGCAATACCACATGCATAAGTCTACCGGCTATATTACCCTCCAAACCGAAATACGACTGTGACAAGCATTGACGCTGCTGTGGCAGGAATGGGTAAGGCAGTGGTATTAAATACCTAGGCGAGGCATTGTGGAACTCGGTGGTAGAGTTGTCACGATGGTAGTAATACGTATAGCAAATCGTGGCAGTTGATCTATTCTTCAAAGGAGTCCAGACTAACAAGGAAAAGAACAGTCTGTCATTAGCCTTAGAATGTTATTTGTCACGAAGATATATTATTGTCCGTTGTAAACTACACAAATCTCTTTCATGTTCAAAGTTTGCGACCAATGTCTTGCTATTAGTTGTTAAATATAATGTAGCATTGTAAAATTTTGTTGTTTTCGTGGTGCTTGTTATTGCCTACTTTATGTTATGATGGATAATAAAATGCACTATATAATAATATGTATTTATAAACATCAACTGTACTTAGTTATTATACAAGTGGTTAGTCACCCTGACTACGCAATCAATGACGCTTGGGTTCGATCCCCAGCAGTGATAAGCATAGATGCTTGTATTTCTGGGTTTAGTTTCTTAGAATATATTTCAGTATTTATATACGAGGTCTCAGAAAGAGCGCATACTATAAAACACATCAATTAGTATCTATATTATTACATATAATAAAATAGTAGGAAAGTCAATGTATGTCCGGGGTAAACTCAAAAAGTACTGCATGGATTCACTTCAAATTTTGCATGAATATTACTGACAGGTCGGGTCAACATATAGACTACATATTATCACGCTATCACCTACGGGGGAGGAACTGAGCGGAGTAAACGAAGTCCGCGCGAACGAAGTCGCGGGCAACAGCTAGATTTTAAATAAAACCATAAATTCGGCATGGAATATCTTTTTTATCCAAACATTCTTTTTTATGAATTCATTTATTCCAAGTGTCGCCTACACTTATGTACACAAGTATGTTTTTTTCGATATATTTTTGATTAAATATTTGTAAATTAAAAGATTTAAATATTTTAGGCCCTATTGCATAGGCTTAAGTTTATTTTTTCTTTATGTCAACTCTTTATGAAATGTGTCTATTATTTTTCTTTTTAATATTTATTTAAAAAAAACATATGTTAAACGTGGTTGCAATGGATTCAGTAGCTATTTCTTAACTGACTAGTTTTCGCTCTATTATATAATTCTGTGACACGCTATATATCTCTATATCACGGATTAAACTTTATACGCCTTTTTTATGACAATTTCTTAGGATATCAATGTCGCTTGCATTTACTCAGTGAAATACAGGGTTATTTATTTATTTAATACTTGACACACAGCACACTTAGGATAAAAAAATATAACATAAGTACAATGGGCGAGCTTATCTCTACTTAAAGAGATTTCTTCCAGCCAACCCGATAAAGGAGATAAAAAAAATTCAAATGAAGTAGACTTGGTGTACAAAAAAATAGATATTATGGTTACATAACTAAACTAAATATATATTAAAGAAAATACAAAAAAAATACAGACGATACAAGGTCATAATACTTACCGATGAAATAAAATTACTCCAGAGGTATCCATTAAGCCTTACCTTTTTATTCGACTCGATTAAATACCACAATCTGGCATATTTAAATTCTCTATCTATACAAATAAATAAAATTGGAGTGTCTGTTTGTAATATTAAAATAACCGGTTTTAACTTAATGCATATGGATATATACACGGTACACATACCAAAATAACACTTTTTACGATTTTTGTCTGACTGTCTGTTTATTCCGGCTAATCTCTGGAACGGCTGGGCCGATTTTGACGGGACTTTCATTGGTAGGTAGCTGATGTAATAAGGAGTAACTTAGTCTACTTTTTTTAGAAAACTCCACGCGGACGAAGTCGCGGGCACAGCTAGTGATATATCTAAGAGCGTTTCACATTTACATACATTTGCTCATATGAGCGGCTACGAATTTTGCGTCCACCACCGTGTCTATTAGTATTTGTGTGGTCTGTGATCTATGTATTAATATTGTTGACTAACACAAGCAAATAATTTGCTTTCTTTGGGGTTAGATTAATTCGTGTAATATGACCAGCGATATGGACCCGTGTTGGTCCCGGGCTCCTTTGAAAAATAGACCATATATTGAAGAGTAAGGTACCCGGTAAACTTATGCATGTGGCATTAGACTTCGCCACAAGATAGCAACACACTATTAACACCTTTGGTGTCTATAGGCGATGGTTGACTCTTTCCATCAGGAGACCCATCTGCTTGTTTGCTATCTTATAATTTAAAAAAAATATATTTTCAACCAATGAAAAATCTTTGAATAAGCTTATTTATTTATTAAAACTCTTTATTGCACAAAATATACAATAGGCGAACTTAACTTCTATGGACATTTTCTTCCAGTTAACCTTCATTTGTAGTAAACTTGTAACGGGCAGTGCATAAGAAAAGTGCTAAGGAAATAGGTACATAATTTTACAATTAATTAAACAAAGAAAATGAACGCTATTTTCTAAGTTGCTAATACGGGCAGATTAATCTATTTTCTAATATATACATATATACGTAAACATATATAAATAAATACATATAAAATATGCATGAACATACACAGTCAATATAATAAATAATAAATACATACAACCGAAATAATACACGATGTTAAAATAAAAATAATAATAATAATATTAGTTATGATAATAAATACACATATTATGATTCAGAGTTACTTAGAGCCATTTTGAATGTCTAAAAAATAATTAATAGATTTAAATATATTGAGTGCTTTTTTTTTATGTCATAAGATAGCAAACAAGCAGATGGGTCTCCTGATGGAAAGAGTCAACCATCGCCTATAGACACCAAAGATGTTAATGGTGCGTTGCTATCTTGTGGCGAGGTCTAATGCCACATGCGTAAGTTTACCGGCTACCTTACCCTCCAAACCGGAACACGACAGCGACAAGCACTGACGCTATTGCGGCAGGAATAGGTAAGGCGGTGGTACCAGACCCGGGCGAGACAATGCAGAACTCTACCACCTAGTAGCCACGATGGTAGTGACTCGATAGCCAATCGGTCGCCTTTTACGACCTGCCTGGCAGAACGGCAGTTGGCCTATTCTTCAAAGGAGGCCGGGACCAACACGGCGAAGCTTAAGCTTCTTAATTAGACGCGTATATATTTTTTACATTAGACCACGCATAACCTTTTACAGAGTAGTCTGATTTTGATAAGTCTTTTTTTATTGAAACGGGTATACGCCGAGGGTTGCCTCATTTTTTTCAAAAGTTTCGATCATAAGGGCACGTAAACTAGGGATGATTAATTGCTTACTCACTTATTTTAATGTATGATCAAGCATTACTATTTGCCGGTTTGATATCTATATTATACTAGCTATGATGCCCGGCTTCGCTCGGGAGTTGATATGAGATTACGTAGTAGTTGAAATATAATTGAGTATCTTTACGCCCATAACCCCGAAGGGGTAGTCAGAGGTACGACAAGTGCACCCACGATTAGCCGAAGATACTTGGTCCCACAAACGTGATAGGTGGCAAGCTTATCGTTTTTCAGTTTTCTCAGAAAACTGAAAAACACTTTTTTTAAAGTGCCCGACCCGGGAATTGAACCCGGGACCTCATGTGGTCAACGCCAACGCTGGACCACTAGACCACAGAGGCGATAAATATAACAAACGTAATTTAAGGCTTTATTGAAATTGATTTTTTGAATTTCGCGCCATTACTACACATGCTGCAGTTGCTCGCAGCGCCTTTCGAAATGCAACCCAAATAATCGCTGTTCTGAATGAAGTTCAAATACTCGACAACAGATGGCGCCACTGCACTTAATTTCCAAGTTCAAGGGTTGGAAAAGCCCTTATATCTTTAAAAACACGCCCTTTAGGTTAAAACGGGAACTTTCTTGTTCAAGGGGGGATAAAGGGCTATCACACTATATAAGTCCCTTTATTGTGCCGGGACTCCTTTTTAAATTTTATCGGCACGCACATTTTATCAACTTAGTTTTATCTATATATATATATATATATATATATATATATATATATATATATATATATATATATATATATATATATATATATATATATATATATATATATATATAAAATGAATCTCGGAATCGGCTCCAACGATTTTCATGAAATTTAATATATAGGGGGTTTCGGGGGCGATAAATCGATCTAGCTAGGAATCATTTTTAGAAAATGTAATTTTATTCGTGTTTTATCGATAGTAAACGTCCCAATTAAAACTGAAAAATATGACTCTTCCTGACATCTATTGGCGAATAATAATACTATTTTTGTA
Organism: Apodemia mormo; assembly: GCA_036924255.1. Lineage (NCBI taxonomy): Eukaryota > Metazoa > Arthropoda > Insecta > Lepidoptera > Riodinidae > Apodemia > Apodemia mormo. The sequence continues at coordinate 43,358,790 of JAUPFN010000001.1, read as the reverse complement.
TCGTAAGTTATTCCAGAGACAGTATTAAGTCAATGAGTATTTGCTTTGAGGTTAGACTAAGAAAATCAATTGTTTATTAATGTGAAAAACCGAGCAAAGCTCGGTCAACCAGATATTTATATCATTATATTATCATTATATATAATAATGATAATAAATAAATAAGATAAAACGTTGGACCCCTTTTTAAGACAATTGCGCGAACGATGGAGTATAAAATTTGGCACAGTTAAAGTTTACATTGGGGTGAATTGCAGAAACCTTATATTTTTATATAATATGCATTAGAAGTACATGAAATAAATAAAAATAAATATTATCCACTCTACATTTTTCTGACATACATGATATTATACACACATAGGTATCTAACATTATCTTTACGCCTAAAGTCAGTTCTCATACTTAGAAGAGATTTTATCGTTTAGTCCATGGTCGAATTTCGGCTACAGTCGGTCGAATTTCGAGTTGTTAGTTTTGTTTAATAGATATAATAATTATTATTATTTTAATGTAATTATTATTTAAAATATTTTGTTAAGAGTAAAATTCGAGATCTGGGTATATTAAATGTTTAAAACATTTTTAGATACCATAGAATGGCAAACAAGCAGATGGTTCCCCTGGTGAAAAGAGATAACTATCGCCTATAAATACCAAAGAAGTAAATCGCGGTTTGCCATCTATAAGGCGGGGTTGGTATGCAGCGTGCATAAGTTTACCGGCTACCTTACCTTCCAAACCGGAATGCGACAGTGAGTAGTGTTTTACATTGGTTCTTCAACTATCTCCATGTCAAATTTAGACACATAGATAGACAGACTTTCGCGTTAAGTAGTACGGATTAGGTACATGTAAATTTAATTAAAAATTGACAAAATCAATAGCAATAGTTTGCTTAAAATAATATTCACTGAACAAGTACGTTCAAAAAATTATATGAATTAATCTAACCCCAAAAAGAACAATTATTTGTTTGTATCAACGATATCAATACATTTATAAATACTGAAATATACATTTTAATAAACACCAAACCCAGAAAAAACATACATCTATGCTTATCACATCTTTTTTGCCACTATTAGGAATCGAACCCTAGACCCATTGATTGTGCAGCCAGTGTCGCATGTCCATTGTATAACCTAAACAACATTTTTAACATTTCTGTTTATCTGTCATTTTGTTTAAACGAGGTAGGCACTGGAACGGCTTAACCAATTTTAATAGAACTTTTTCTTAAGATTACTTTCGTTAAGATACTCTACCTTTCAGTGAAAGCTCCATGAAAATCGGTCCAGTTTGTAGGGCAAGACATAGGCTTCTTTTTACCTGAATGATCAAAAGGAATTATTGATTTTAGTTCTCGCGAACGAAGTCGCGAATAATAGCTAGTAAATAATAAAGTGGTTATTTTTTATTTCACTGGGTGATAAACAAACAGATGGCTCTTCTGATGAGATGCTAAAGATGTTAATGATGCGTTGCTATCCATGTAGCCAGGATATAATTGTATACGCGTAAGTGTAGCGGATACTTTACCCATAAAGTCCAAATACGTAAGGTATAAATGATCAGCATGAGGCAGATAGTTTTTTTCTTTATAAGAGGTCACACAATTACGTAGAATTATGACGGGGAATAATTTGTAAAGCAATTCATTTAAACCCAATGTTGTCAAATAATTTTTCTTTCTTGAATTACGTTCTGAAGATATAAAACCTTTTTTTTCCGAAGTATTAAGAATATTATTGGAAAAAACCCATTCGACATTGTGTACATAAATATGAAAACCGTAGAGGTCACTACGTCGTAGCTCATGACAAGGCTACGTCAATGTTTGAAATGTAGGTAACGCTTCCAGTGTATTAAGAAAGAGCTCGGTCATAAAATATATTTAGAATTTACCTTTATTACATATGGATTTCTGAGTTAATGTACAAAGTATTACACTGGAAAAATTGTTATTTTATAGCCAGGAAAATGAATATTTTACTGTAAATACTTGTAATATATATATATATATATATATATATATATATATATATATATATATATATATATATATATACATATATGTATACATATATGTATATATATATATATATATATATATATATATATATATATATATATATATATATAAGTAATATATTAATATACTAGTAATATATTTATCCGTATTCACTCGCCTCTTTGTGGACTACTTATTGTTTAGTCACAAATAATTCAATATTGAATGACGTATTAGGCATTCATTCTTTCAATTATTCATTCATTCATTCTTATTCATTCTTAAAAGGCCGGCAACGCAGCTGCAAGACCCCCGGTATTGCAGTTGTCCATGAGCGGCGGTGATCACTTAACATCAGGTGCACCACCTGCTCGTTTGCCCCCTCTGCTATAAAAAAAATCTTGATGTTCTTCAGTGCTTTTGAATAACCACTTGAAAACAAACAAAAAATTCTATACGACAGGATTTAACTTCATCCTTGCCTATAAAACTGAACTTCATGTCGTTTGGTTCAATGTTGTAAAATTCTTCTTTGCTTTGTGATTGATTCCATCCAAAACAAATTACGAATAAATAGGTCTACATCGATCGACGTGTTAGGCATACACTCTTGATGTTATTCAGTGCTTTTGAATAACCGCTTGAACAGAAAGAAAGACTTTTGCACAACCGGATTTAAACTCCGACCTTGCATCTAACTGACACACTCTATGCAACTGAGCAACTTGTCACTTGTTTCAATATGATGAAATGCATTTTCAACAGAATCGACGATAAAGGAGAATTTTGCAACATTGAAGCAAGTGACATGTAGATAGAGCGTTCCGGCCAGAGGTTCAAGTCGCAGGTTCAAGTCCTGTTATGTGGAAATTGTTCTTTGTTATTTTCAAAGTTTTTCCTAGCTCGGGATAAATGCTAAAACACGTATCTTTTAATAATAGCAAACAAGCAGATGACTATCATAATGAAAAGAAAAACCATCACCAAATATTTTAATGGTGTTTTGCTATCCGTGAGGCGGGATGGTTTTACCACATGCATAAATCTACCGGCTAAATTATCCTCCAAACCAAAACAGAACAGTGGCAAACGTTGACGCTGTTGTAGCAGGAATACTAAATACTCGGGCGAGACTTGCATATTCGTAACTTTACTGCTAGAGATTGAATTTGTACAGGTTTATGAAAGGTGCGATAGGTGTACCACCTATCACGTCCCGGGATATAATTCTGTTATCTAATTGTGGGTGCACTAGTTATATATCTGTCTAGCTTTCCGGGACTTGAGCATGTTTGAATTTACTCCTTACATGTTTTGTTCTACATTATAAAATTATCCAATCAATACATAGCTGTCTCGCATCCACTTGGATGTATATTGCGTCGCATTTACTCCTACAGCGAACCCTTTAAGTTTCCCGCTAGATGTTATAACTGTCAAAACTATCTGGCTATTGAAGAAATATCACTTAATAGTTACCACAGTAACAATATATAAAGTTTATGATTTAGACTATAAGGTACTCAAAACTAGATTAAAATTATTAGTATGTTATATGTATGTTTAGGGAGTCTAATACAGACACAGATTTTCGACGAAATAGGTTGCTATTTTATTACTCCTTGTTGGCCCGGGGTCCTTTGAAGAATAGGCCAACTGTCGTTCTGCCAGGTATGTCGTAAAAGACGACCGATTGGCTATACGAGTTACTACCATCGTAGCTACTATGTGGTAAGGTTCTGCATTGTGGCGCCCGAGTCTGGTACCACCGCCTTACCTATTCCTGCCGCAATAGCATCAATGTTTGTCATTGTCGTGTTCCGGTTTAGAGGGTAAGGAAGCCGGTAAACTTATGCATGTGGCATTAGACCTCTCTACAAGATAGTACAGCGCCATTAACATCTTTGATGTCTATAGGCGATGGTTGATTCTTTCCATCAGGAGACCTATCTTCTTGTTTGCTATCTTATGATATAAAACAATCCTCCTCTTTTACCTGTTACTTATCAAAGCCATGGTTATCTGTGGTAAGTTGCAGGTTTATAGTAGTTTATCATTCATACTTGTAAAAAACAAATGAGATGAGAAACCCATAGATTTACGAGTATAAATGTGTTCGTTAACACTAGACTGTTAATGTGATTTATTTTACAAAAAAACCGGATAACATTCTGGACAACTCGTGCATCGAATTCGGGACCTTGTCATTCGACCCGAATATTAAAATTTAAATAATCATTATTTAAATTATATCTAACATTATAACTACGTCATTTTAATTTAAGTTGCAAAAAACCTCTATTTTATACTTACAACAATTGTAAACAGTAATAATGATATGTATGTATAAATAATAAATAATAGTTTAAAAAAACTAAAAACACGCTTTTTATAGAAAACCAAACTAAAAAATAGGAAATAAATTTTAATAAATTTAAATTAAGAATAGTGTTAAAAATTTCAATAAATATAAATTAATAATAGTGTGAATAAAAAAAATATTTTAAAAAAAGCGTGGGGTGCATGGTCTCAATAGTTATAAATATTTTATTGACAGATATGAGTAGAGTGATTATCATTTTAATAATATCTTAAAAAGCACCCCACGCTTTTTTTTAAATAAAATATTTTTTTATTCACACTATTATTAATTTATATTTATTGAAATTTTTAACACTATTCTTAATTTAAATTTATTAAAATTTATTTCCTATTTTTTAGTTTGGTTTTCTATAAAAAGCGTGTTTTCAGTTTTTTTAAACTATTATTTATTTTCTACTTTTTAGTTTGGTTTATTTATAATAGCTAAATAAATAAAACAAGCTAAAAAGTAGAAAATAAACTATTATTTATTTTCTACTTTTTAGCTTGTTTTTTTAATTTTAAACTATTGCACGGCTCATGATGCGAAGCATCAGAAAGTGCTTTACGATCGAAAAATTTTTTTCGCCTCATTTTGACAACTATTTTTAGTATTATAGCCTTGTTAGATAACGGAATCAAGATATTTTGCATACTATTGTCGAGATAATTTAATGGAGATTAATTCTATACTTTCTAAAAATTGATTTAGTGCAACAGAAACGGAAAAAAATATTAAAATAGGTCAAAAAATTTTCCTGTCCGTCATGTATGAAACTCCAGAAACAATGTAACTTGTGAAAAAATCAATTATTTGAGTTAATTTTTTTTTAAATTCTAATCGACAATTGTAGGTCACCGAATGCAAATAGCTAATAAATTCAGTGTCGTTTAATTACAATTAATAAAAAACGAAAACTACAAGACTGTATATCTATATATATCCATGTAAAATTAACATGGATGGTGATCTATAAATATTATGTACATTTATTCTACCTAATTCCACACTATACGCACCTTACTCATTCACACCCAAACTCGCGTTCTTTAAGACGATGAAATTTCAGTTGTTCCTCCGGGGTAATCACCACTGTCCAAGTGGCTGAAACTTAGTTTCCGCTTCGGTAACTGATCGAGCGACACACTTCATCGGCCACTTTTACGAAGTGCAACTCGACATTCTCGAGGCAACTAACTTACCAGCATGCACTTACGATGTTCCTTACTACTCCTTCATTACCGTGCTCACGCAACCTAATTTCGCATTCTTACTCAAATACATCACTACTGCAACGCTACATGAAAACGTAACAGAGTAGAAGGATTATCATTGTGATAATATCTTAAAAAGTACCCCACGCTTTGTTTAAAATAAAATACATTTTTTTTATTTACACTATTATTAATTTATATTTATTGATTTTTTTTAAATCGGCTAAAGTTAATTATTGGAAATCAAAATTAACATCAAGTCCTGTCTTATCGACTCTAGAGAAAAATTATAAAAAAAATTAATTAAGTTTCTTACCTTATCGACTATAGATGAAAATTATATAAATTAACAAAAATCATATTTTGCAAATTGAAAAATTGAATAATTTTATCAAATTAGTGTATTGTCATCGGTTCTCGATAAATCTACAAAGTTTGAACGAAATCTGACCGTTTGAAGTGGGTCAAAATCGCGCCCAAAGAAGTCGGTTACAAACATACAAACATACAGGTGAAGCTAATAAAAAGCGTGTAACAAGGCTGACTACCAGAAACAAAACGAATCTCGTAAGTTACTATCCGTAAAAATTGTAGACTTTCGGAAACAGAACAGAATGGTAGACTACTGAATAATATATTAAAAATAAAGTCCGTCACCAAAACTACGAAAATATATGGGCGTGATCCAGCTAAAATATTTCCAGAGATGATTTGAAATAGGAAAGTGTTTCTTTTATTTTTCATGGCGCATGACAGCTAGTTCGTTTTAATTGGATATTTTAGAGTTCTTTGTGATGTTACCTTCTAGCGACGTATACCTACACTAAACTAGCAGACTTGAGTAAACACTCACGACAGCAGCTAAAAGATACAATATTATTTTAGTTTGTCAAGTGGTTTGACCGCCCCGCTTATGAAATAGTTCACAACGCTAACAACAAAGCCTGGGGAGCTGGGATTAATTTTTCGTTGTGATATAATAGTTAATATGTAAAATAAAGTAATACTTACTGGATTAAAATGTCTAAATGAAAATAACGTTTTAGCTCAGCTACTGAGGTGATATTTTTTTAGTTTATTTTATTTTAGTTACTCATCACTTTATTGAACACAAAATACATTTTTTAAAAAACAATATGTAACATGTATAAAGAGGGAACTTATCTCTGAATGAGACGATTACCAATAGCAATAAAAGTGAAACTTTTCGCACATATGTATTATATGACAACTAAGACTTTATAATACTCGTATAAGAAAGAAAAAACCTTACATAACTTCTTATAATGGCTTATAAACTAAAATAAGAGGTAATGATGCTCTTATATGAACTTTTAAACTAACGCGTTCTACTATCATTTTTAAAATGATTATATATATGTACGCTTTTCTGACCCGTTTATATATTTTTAAAAATGATGATCTTTCAATGGTTTCTTAAAAATATGAAGCCATTTACTATTGCGGATATTCCAGGGAAGAGTATTTTAATTTTCCGAAGTGAGATAGAGTTGAAAGTGAAGGAATCACTCTAATAATTAGAAGTTTAAAAAGGGAATTAAACTTTTTTTTTAAATTACAATATACCTCAACATGGGATCTACTATCTAAGTCAATGGAATATAGACAATCAAAGCGCTCACGGAGATATTCAGGAGAAATATAATCTCCTTCTTGATTATTAGGTTCTGCATTGTCTCGCCCGGGTTTGGTACCACCGCCTTACCTATTCTTGCCGCAATAGCGTCAATGCTTAACACTGCCGTGTTGAGGGTTCCGGTATGAAGGGTAATGTAGCCGGTGAACTTATGCATTTGGCATTAAGGCCCCTCCACAAGAATAGCATCGCACTGGTGTCAAAGGTGACATACATAATGATATACACACTCTAAGACATGAATGCTATTTTCTTTACGGCTAAAGTCAGCTGTCAAACTTAAAAGAGATTATACTGTTTAGTCTATGGCCGAATTTCGGCCACAGGTGATCGCTACTTGTAGATTAATGATAGAATTTTATATTGTTGTAATATAGTCAGACACCCCAGTGTAAGATCTGCTTTGGTGGAAAACTGAATTAGCAATTTCTTAAACTTTTTGACTTATAATTTTTTAAATTTCGTATGGAATTTTTGACTTTGATTTTTATTTAATCGAATTATATTGCAATTCTTTATACGAATTGTGTTTTACGATTGATATCTTTTTTTCTCAGTGATTTTAAAGTTAATTTTATACATTTTTTTAATATTTATACATTTTTTAAATATTTGTCATTTTTGTACACAAAGTTTTCTCTAGTTGGCTTTAACTTTCTGCGTTTTAGTTAAATGTATTTACAACCACTATATAACTTGTGTTTTTTTAATGACATTGACAAGTGTTGGTGTACATATATCGAAAAAAAATATAGACTACCTAGCGACCCGCCCCGGCTTCGAACGGGTGCAATTTAAGCGCACAAAATATTTTGACGACAAATCTTTGAAATTCTTGGCCTTTTTTACTATTATATATGTTTACTTTATTTCTATTATATTTTTTTTAAAAAACTTGTTGTTACCACTGAAAATACAGAGAATTTCGACGCCAAAGTTTTTTTTGTGAAGCAAATTACGATTTTTTATTGAAAATATTAAACAAATACTTAAAATTCTATTCGGTTAACATTTTTCTTAAGACCTTATTCTATACTCTGTATTTTTTGCATGGGATATTTTCCTTGGGTTTCTTCGTACTCAAGCGTCAAAGAAACCCAGTTTTGTGAATGTTGAGCTAACACCGCGCCTTAAAATAATAATAAAATTATGATGTTACACTTAAATTTTGACCATGGAGGGTATAATAAATTATTGTTTGAACACTTTTGCAATGAATCTACCTTAAGAATATTATAAAATTTATGCTACACTTTCCTTATCATTGCTGTATTTTAATAAGTCTAATATTGTTTCACTTTGCGCCCTCCAACTCGCTCTGAGATAATGTTATTAGAACTTCATACGAACACAATTACAACCTGAGGAAAATTCAATTGTATTCCTATGCCTTTATAATAGTATTTAGTACGTGTTGACAATTTTAAAACAAGGACAGTGAATCAATATAGGATCATAATTGCCTGCGTAATATTTTACTATATTTCATAAGATAGGAATCAAGCCGACGGCTCTAAAGCAGGACATATTCACTAGGATGTACTATGCGTTCCAACCAATGACGTGTATAATATACACGTCATTGGTTCCAACTCAGAATAGGACTGTCAGGACGTCGTATTGTTCCGCATCTTGCAAAAACTTTAGTGACGAGTATGGTGAGCAAAAAAAAAATACTTACAAAGAAATTAATTAAAATACATTGTGTTCTAATTGGTATATTTTCTATTCAGATTCCTATTCGCCCATGTTAACGTAAGGTGTAGAAATAATATAATAATATAAAAAGAGATTTATTTTTATAAACAAAGTACCTCGCCACAAGATAGCAATGCACCATTAACACCTTTGATGTCTATAAGCGATAGCTGACTCTTTCCATCAGGAGACCCGGCTGCTTGTTTGCTATCTTATAATATAAAAAAAAAAACTACTCCAAACGAAGCTGCCCGAGTCAGCTAACTAAACTCTTACATTTTATTAAAATACTTCAATTAATAATAGTTTTTGTCTTCTTAATCTTGTGATATAAAAAAAAAAATTTAATCTTGTGATATAAAAAAAACTCGTCAAATGACGTGTCAATCGGATTTTAAATCGTCCACACCACTTATAACTACTTTGTCGTCAACATCGTTGGTGTTTTTTTTTTATATCATAAGATAGCAAAGAAGCAGATGGGTCTCCTGCTGGAAAGAATCAACGATCGCCTATACACACCAAAGACGTTAATGGTGCGTTGCTATCTTGTGGCGAGGTCTAATGCCACATGCATAAGTTAGCCGGTAAACTTATTACGTTTACGTTAAACCTTACCCTCCAAACCGGAATACGACAGCGACAAGCACTGACGCTATTGCGGCAGGAATAGGTAAGGCGTTGGTACCAAACCCGGGCGAGACAATGCAGAACTCTACCACCTAGTAGCCACGATGTTAGTGACTCGATAGCCAATCAGTCGCCTTTTACGACCTGCCTGGCAGAACGGCAGTTGGCCTATTCTTCAAAGGAGGCCGGGACCAACACGGCGAAAATTTCTTTGTCGCATATACGAATTTTCTTTGTCGCATATAATCCATACTAATATTATAAATGCGAAAGTCTGTCTGTCTGTTACGCTTTCACGGCTTAACCGCTGGACCGATTTTCATGAAATTTGGCATGGAAGTAGTTGAAGAGCCGGGATCAAACATAAGCTATTTTTTTTTCAAAAATCAACCCTTAAAGGGTATGAAATACCTAAGGGATGAAATTTGTATGAAAAACTATATTGACTTCATGTTAATCTACTCGCGGGCTAAGCTACACGGGTCAGCTAGTATTACATAAATGTAAATTATTTACGTGTTTCAAATTACGTTTTAAATGATATTATTTAAATACGTACACTTAGGTATGTGTACGTAGTATGGTATGAAACACTAATATTATTATAAGCGAATTATACGAATGCTATTTGTTCTTTATTAAATCAGTCCTATTTTTTGAAAAAATGTTTTTTGGTGACATTAGTAATTTCATACTTGCGATATGAAGTTGACAAAGACTGCTATCCTATTCTTAATGCTGGGGCCATACTTGCGTCTATTGTCCCGAAGTTATATGCGCGCTAAGGCACATGCATTCCCAAATGTATGCGGAAAAAGCCGATAATAGCCGGTTACGTCTGCATTTATCGACATACATACACATGACTGGAACGCATAGACCTAATGCTGCATTCACACATTCGTATGAATAGCGAAACGAATGGCGAGGCGAACCACGAACATGCATGCGTAAACAGTGCGCTCAGCCGGTGAAAGCGTAACAGACAGACAGACACACTTTCGCATTTATAATATTAGTATGGATTATATGTGACAAAGAAAACAGATCGGAAAATTGGAATAATCTTCCCTGGAATATCCGTTATTCGCGTCGTGCCTCGCCTCGCGACTCGCGCGCTCGTACCGTATTTACACATTCGTACGAATAGCGAGGGCCAAATTTGTTCGGTACACCCTAGCGTGTAAGGCTTTAAAAGTCAGATAATCTTTTCTATAGCCTATACCAAAGAATAGCAGAAATAAGACGGTGGAATTCGAGCGTTATAGACTCGGATGGTACTGCATCAGAACTGATAAGGTGGTGCTATCAAACCTGGATAAGTCCTTGTACAACTCTATCGCTTGTAATTCCATTAATATTATAAATGCGTAAGCTTGTAAAGATTTTTTGGATGTTAAATAAATTATGATTATGAGATACGTATTTTAAAAAATCCGCAACTGTTTTATAAAATAATAATTTTGTTATTTTTTTAATTTAAATAATATTTTAAATCATGCAATAGCAAATAAGTAGATACCAAATCCCGAATGTGAGAAAACCACGAAGCCAGCATGTGTCATGTAGATTCGAACGTGTCGTGTATATGAGCGCCTATATAGTGTTTAAAAAACCCTGTCCCATCCGCAAAAGCATTGATTGGTAGCCTAATACAGTCAAATATATCCTACTAGCTGCGGTACCCTGCGCGCGTTTCTTCGCCATCGACTAAAATAATTTTGAAGGACACATTATTGTGGGCTCATGCATAAAATTATGTTTATAGGGTAAGACACATTACTAAAAATCATCAAACTATGCATTTCATCACATGATCAAATACATAGTTTACGAGTCATATGATAAAAAAAGAATCTTTCCTTATTCGTCGAGACACAGAGACCTTGTTTTATTGTATTGTTACATTACCCCACCCCTCTCTCTAAACATTACGAAAGAGTTAGCGATTTTTCTTAATGTATTCTAAATCGATAGTAAACGTAAATATTTCACCTGTTTAGTTTCTTATGTACATTAATTACTGTACGTTATTTTTTTGTTTATATATATATATATATATATGTATGTATATATATATATATATATATATATATATATATATATATATATATATATATATATATATATATATATATATACTGTTCCCCGCAACACAATGCCTAACAGATATGTAGTCTGTTGTTCTATTCTTTAAAAAGACCGGGTTAATTTATTACCCGGTCTTTTTAAAGAACTATATTAGATATTATTAATATATTAAAAAGGAGCGTAAATATATATTTATGTAAATATATAGTTATATAATTAACACGCTATATTTAGTTAAATATAACTTGTTTACAAAGTTTCATAAATTTAAATTGAATTTCAATTGCCGATGCTAAAATACTTTGAGTTATACATTAATAACATCATACATTATACATTAATAACATAATATTTTATTTATTTTTTATTGTCTATGATTCTTAATAAATTTTAAAACTTAAATTAGTAATATTTTCTTTATATCTGTGTCAGTTATGTTTTTTTTGTAACTTTAATTGGTGGTACACGCCCATCCAAAGAAACCTAGTCATTTTACTCTCAAAGGTTCCAGGACTATATTTGTTAGGAAACATAAACCCAGGCAGTTCGTTCCAAATCTTGGAGACTAGCACCTACTATTGACATTATGACATATACAGTCTTTTGTCAAACTTAAAAGGGATTTTATTGTTTATTCTATGGTAGTATTTCGGCCATAGGTCGAGCGCTAGTAAAATAAAATATTACGACTGATTACGACATTCAGAAACTGTATGATAAGAAGACAGCAGAATCCCAGACCAATGCTGTAAGTATACTTATAGCTTATTTCTTTATAATCTAAAGATATGATTTTTTAACCTTGTCGTGTCACGCGTGTGATAATTGTCTTGGCATCCGACAGGACACTGTGATAAAATATTGAAAACAAAATGAACAAGTAAACCTGAAATTACGGGCAACAAATTCCACAGTAAAATTTAACGTCTGGGCATTAAAAAACTATTTAAATGAGATTTACGAGGAAGATTACGGCGCGAATCCGTAAAGAAATAATAAATATGTCCGGGTATTAATGATAGACGATCTAATATATTATAAGGAAGGTAGTCTAGTTTGTGTTTAGATGTAAGAAGTAGACAAACAACATATGTTAACGATAAAGTATTGAAATGGAACACCTCAGGTTTCATACGGACTTTTTTGCTTTCTCTATACAACATTGGTGTATCTAGTTATTTGGGGGATTTGGAGAGGGGGGACGGGCTAAGCCTCTACTACAAAAAAATAATCGGTATCCCAATATCCTCGGGTGGGCACTCTGGGGTTGGCACGGCCCACCCGGCCCCCTTTCTATATATGTCTATGCTATACAGGTTTGACTGGTAAAAGATTGTAAATATTGAAGGAAGCGATAGTTAATGGTTTTATGTGACTGTGAAGAGAATATTGCTTTACTAGGTACCTAGTAAGTAAACCTTAACGAAATTAATGTAGTAATATTCAAAAATGTGGTCACCGAGTCTAGTCACGAGATCGGTAAATCGCTGTTTGAAAGCCATGTACTCTTATGCGCTGTGTACGAGTGTCTGTATTAAACATTTTTATTGGATGATTGGGGCAAAATTTAAGTATATTATTTATATATTCAGTATCAGAATCGAGTGCTGAACACGCTTATTCAATATGTACAATCTTTTACCAGTCAACTCGTATATTTAAATAATTGATATAATAAACAATTTTTAAACAATATACATTACCTGTACTATTGCGTCTTTGCTTTAATCTTGCTAAATCTTCCTCGCTTTGAACTTATTGACGGCAGTTTTACTGGCCAAATTTCCTTTAAATCCATCTTGTTGTTTTTGCGTGATTGAGTAACAAACATCCATCCATCCAAACATCCAAACTTTCGCTTACGTATTAATCTGTTAGATTAAATTAAGTGATTAATTGCTTCATTTAGGAGTTTTGGGTACAACTAGTTAACTTTCGTACGTTTTGGAACAATTAGACACCCCCCATAACAAAGCTATAGCTACGACCGTGCCGGTAGATACCAAAGATGTTTATGTTGCGTTGGCATATATGTGCTGGTACCAAGGAAGTTACATTCTACCCGGAATGTTCACACGCGCTTCAAAATCGTTCCGAAGAGTACGACAAGGGTGGAGTGTGTCTCTTTCTAATAAATAAATCGCCAATCGCTATATTATATAAGTGCGGCCATGCGTAGTTTGCAAATGACTACTATGTAATTCTACTAATTTGAGAAACAGTCTTTGCATTACATAAGTAACTACGTAATAATTAAAATAAGCACATTTTAGAACTCACTGTGTTAATTACAATACATTTTATGCTAATGTATTTATCGACGTATATGAATAAAAGGGATTTAACGATTATCGAATATATAAAAAACTACCATCAGATAGTTTTATTTACACTGGCAGTTGCAAGAAAGGGACAACATCCACTCTTGTCGTTGTCTTGCTCAGAACGTTTTTCCCCTCTGTTAACAGAGGGGAAACTTAAGTAAGAAACAAATGACAACTTTATTAGTAATGAAATAAAGTACATTTTTATTTTTCAAATATTGCTTCGTAATAATTCCAGTTATCGTATATAAGTTCCTTGGCTGGTACCGATTAAAAGCCACATAAATAAGAATATTCTTTAAAGGCATTGCTGGCCTCTAAAGAATGAATAAGCTCTTTTGATGTAGTATACACAAACACCCTACATGTAGTTGGTTCAACAGAAGAGTAGTGCTGAGTAAAAATGGTCTCTAGAATAATGCGGTTGTAGATTTTTTTATAGATTAAGACATTACTCCGCGGAATTTAATAATTCAAAAACAAAATTAAAATAATTATTTTGCAATTCCCGCGAAATCCTATATACATACATACATATCTTCACGCCAGATCCCTTACGAGGTAGGCAGACAGAACCGAGTACCATACATCACGGTCCTTGCAGGCTTGTCTCGCTTCCTCCACATTCATCACTCTCTTCAAACACACACGCCGGTTGCGAAGACTCTTGACACCACCTTCGGACAGTACTCGATCAATCTGATCGTGGTATGTCAATCTTGGTCTTCCCCGTTACCTACATCCTTCCACATTCGCATTGTATATCTGTTTTGTTAACCTTCCATCTACCATTCTTTTTACATGTCCGAACCAACGGAGCATGACCTTTCTCATCTTTACACTGACACTTTCTTTCAAACCTAACCTCTCTCTAACTTCCACATTATGAACCCGGTCCGCAAGTGTCACACCACATATTTTTGCATCATTACATCCTATATAATACAATTAGTGTAATCAGGGATGGATTTCCCTATAGCACAGCATCTCTATACTCTGTACCTATAGGCCGAGTAGGCTCAGGCCTAGGGCGGCAATTTGGTCGTTTTTTTTGTAGTAGTCGCGTCTTCTGTGAACCCACACGCCTACGTGTAAAAACTCAAAAATGTGTCCATATAGTAAGTATCCCCCAAAAAATTTACATGTATGGCGATTACGATTATTAGAAGTTTTGTTCTTCTAACTGGATCTTTCCTTACTAGTTTATTCCAAGTTCAATAGTTTCATTTTCATTTTGCTTTGCTAAAAACTACAGATAGTATAGGGTTATTTGGTTACAGTGAATAGAGGGCGGCAATCTTTTGTAGGCCTACGACAGCCAACGTATCAAATCCTCCTCTGACCGTAATACAACGAAAAAGAAAGTTTTTTTTTTATAAGATAGCGAACAAGCAGATGGGTCTCCTGATGGAAAGAGTAAACCATCGCCTATAGACACCAAAGGTGTTAATGGTGCGTTGCCATCTTGTGGCGAGGTCTAATGCCACATGCATATTTTTACCGGCTACCTTACCCTCCAAACCGGAACACGACAGTGACAAGCACTGACGCTATTGTGGCAGGAATAGACAAGGCGGTGGTACCAGACCCGGGCGAGATAATGCAGAACTCTACCACCTAGTAGCCACGATGGTATTGACTCGCATAGCCAATCGGTCGCCTTTTACGACCTGCCTGGCAGAACGGCAGTTGGTCTATTCTTCAAAGGAGCCCGGAACCAACACGGGGAAAAGACGTGTTAGAAATGAAACGACCTTACTGAAGGTTTGAAAGTTATAGGTGACCCCAGCGGAACAAGAGTCCATCAACTTGCACCACCCACGACAGTAGCCAGACAAAAACACATAGTATAATCGAGTGGTTAGCGAACCTAACAACGAATCGATGAAGCTTGGGTTCGATTCCCAACAGGGACAAACATTTCTTCATAGATGTTACGTAGATATTACGTAATACGAGTACAAACATCTATGAAGAAATGTTTGTACTCGTATTTCTGGGTCTAGCTGTGTATTACGTAATGCAACAGTATATTTTATATATGTATTTCGCTCGGCGTATCAAAATTCAAAGTCGAAATAGTGTATTCCTACAAAGGATGTTTTTATAATACTAACGGTTAATCGTGACTTCGCTCGTGTGACTAAAAATCATTACTTCCCTTTGCTTAGTCGGTTAAAGATAGGCAATGACATTCCTGTATAATGATAATGTAGCTTTCTGTAGGTGAAAGTATTTTTTAAATCAGTTAAGTAGTTTTTGATTAATCATAACAAAGAAAGAAAACAACTTTTCGTTTTTCGTGAACTTATCAGAGGGGCGACAGCCCAATGCCCTATATCACAGACCACATGAATACCGTTATACCTACTTATTATTTTACTGCGTTCCAAATCATGAAAGATAGGCTGATTTCAGTGTCACGCTGACCGTTCGCTGACGGACGGCACTGCTGGGTCAATCAATATGTATGTAGTCATAAAGTAGTGTTTTTGAGCTGCGCTGACCGCTCAGCGCTGACGGCCGTAGGCTACAGTGTGACACTAAAACCAGCCTTACATTGATTTTCTTATTAAGGCATTATATATCTATTATTATTGATAGTTATATATCATTATCTATACATATAATAAAATCGTAGGAAAGTCAAAACTGTACATTGAATATTTTTTTAAAAGAATACTTGGGGCGTGATCTACAATCGATATCGAAGACAAAAATATAGTTTTTAGAATTTTTGTTTGTTTGTTTGTCTGTATATCTGTTTGTCTGTTTGTCTATATGTATGCCCGGGGTAAACTCAAAAAGTACAGCATGGATTTACTTCAAATTTTGCATGAATATTACAACAGGTCGGGTCAATATATAGGCTACATATTATCACGCTATCACTTACGGGGGAGGGGCTGTGCGGAGTAAACGAAGTCCGCGCGAATGAAGTCGCTGGCAACAACTAGTTATTGACATATATGTATAGGATGTACATATAGGCATTATAGATATATATCAGATCTCAATAGACCGGGAAATTGTGACGTCAGAAGTCTATTATGGTTGTGGACATGACCATCGTACCCACGACGACGGTGGATCCGCTCCTGGTATTTCTATGTATAAGTATCGTTGACTAACACTCATGACACATGAAAATAATTTGCTTACCTTGGAGTTAGATCGATTTGTGTAATTTGTCCAGCAATATTATTATTAGGGCGAGCGAAGCTAGCCCTACACTAGGCCACTTACTATGCACTTTTGTGGTACATTTTAATGCAAAAGTATCGCATATTGAAGTTTGAGCTTTGATGTGGTAGTTTAAATTCATGTCTAGATATGATCTACCATTAAAATAAAATAAATCTACCATTAAATTAAAAAAAAAAACAGAATATACATGTTGTATTAAAATTTAGTTACTACTAACGCCATCTATTGTAAAACGTATGAGTTAAAATGCTAACGAAATCAGAAATCTTTCAAAAGCTTCACAAAAAAAAGCTTCACTTCGTTATCCAAGTAATTTCAGAAAAAATAAGTATCATCACGCCCAGTTCACTCGCGTGGTCGGCAGAGTAAACCGAATGTCTATAGACTTTCCAGTTCACCACGATTCAGAGGTTTGTCGTTTGGCGAAATAAGTGGTGATCCCCGTCGCCGCATTTTACTAACCTGATAACGATTATCGATAATTTTAGCGATAAACAGGACTGACGGCTCATCCGATACTCGAGAGTGGTAACTACCACCACTTCAGACCACAAGATGCTACTGAGATTTTCGGTTGTCAAGAAAAACCTCAAAAAAACTTCAATAACATTTTTGTCCGACCTGGGGATCGAACCGTCTTGAATTCGATACCCGGATCATGATCTCAGCGGAATAAGCTAACCACAATATCACGAGGCAGTTTTTAGGAGAATTGAAGCATCAAACATTGAATAAATAATTTATTTACCGGATTTGTTAAATATTAAAGAACGACCAAAGTTTTTACGCAATATTGAAATGGTTAAATATCTTCTGCCTAGAGGAAATAATGTGTATGGTAAAAGGATGCTACAATATACTTTACCCTTGTATCTGAATGAATTACCAACTGAGTTGCAATCGCTCTATTCGCAAAAAAAAACATTAAAATATAAATTATAAAAATACTATATTAATAACATAATTCAGTAAAACATAGTGATTATAATATACTCTTTGTAATTCATTAATAATATATTATCCACAGTCGACTCCACAGCTGCTGCCGGATAAACTTTAAAAGTTTTAGTGCATAGCTGTTTTTATCAATATATGTAATATGTGAAAGTTTTGGACAATAAATTTAAAAAAAAAATTAAATTTAATTAACATTAGTAAAGCAGAGTTGCAAACTTTTACAAACTAATTTCTTCTTCGGTTGACGACTTTCAGATATCAAAAAGAAATTTTAAATTTTACGCTATGCACAATATCAAAATTAAGCAGCCTAGATAATTTCAATGAAAAGGTACTGTTATATTCAGCTTTATTAGGGTTAATATTGACTTCAATACCTCATTTGTTCATTCACCGTTTATGAAAGAAGCTTTATTTGTCTCAATAACGAATCTCAGTCAACCTGCTTCATACCTTAATTTGGGACGCTTGTCCATTATTACTACTATATAAATCTGTAGCGCTTGTTTTTTCTCAGTCGGTCATTATGTCAGTTTATTCTTGACAAATTTCGTAATAAATATTTGTATCATCAGAGTCGACTTAATTTGTACCATTTTGAAAATATTTGCATGTATGTCTGTATGTCCCGTTACTACTAGAGAACGGCTTAAACGTCTAATGAAAATGAGTACACAGTGGAAACATGTAATTGTTCTACATACATACAGATAGACAGACTCACTGACATCATTTATACCATTTTTCAAAATGGTAAAATTCATGTCAAAGTCATAAAACGAATCTTCTCTCTCTGCATTTGACCAAAACATAGAATGTACGTATTTATTTGAATAGTATAGATTTATGACGCAAAACAAGTGGAGTTCTTATTTCTTTTGATATATGATGTATAAACAGACCCTGATTTATTTTGGATAGTAATATTGTCCGCGAAAATTTATAGGGCATTTTAGGACGCGAAAAAATTCACATGAAAAGGGTAATTCTAGAATTTCTTAATCTTATATATTTATGATACTTATTGAAATGGATAGAGGATGGTCGAAACGATTGATAGTCGTCGCCCAAAAAGCGATTCACTCATAGATAATGGTTCAAGCTATTCTTAGACCATTCTTGCCAACAAAACTCATTGTAAAGATGGAATTAAGAGATTTATGTGCTAGTACAAAAGATATCATTTGGACATAAAATCCAAATTTAATTTTAAGATAAGACAAGATAGTATATGTATATTGGTACCACATTTTTACATAAAATGTTACAGCAGACAATATATAATATACAATATTTATTAGTTTACAAGGAGAAACGAACAAGACAAAAACTAAAACAAGTAATAAAATGTAAACTTATACTACTTTTTTTTATAAGTGATGTGATACCAAAAGGATGCTCATCTCAGCATACGCTATAGCAGTATTTGCTATAACACTGATTTTCAGTGAGTCCTCTATGATGCGCCCACGAGACGGTCAAAAAAGGAAATTTAGTGCTTTGTTTTAGTGTTTATATATAAAAAGTATAAGTCGGTACATAAAAGTGTGTTAATATAATAATAAAAACATTGCATATATGAATAATAATAATAATAATATAATATTTTAATCTTAAATAAATAGTAACTTGGGAGGCCTTTGTACCCTATTTATAGTTTAATACTCGACATTTCGATCGACATTTTCTGTAATAGCCTATAATTACATGCTAGCTATTTGCCTCGGCTTCGGACGGGTGGTGTACATAATTAAAACAAATAAGACAAAATTCTCTGTTTACAGACAAAATGTTATACCACATGCAAAACTATACTAATTACCTACCTTATTCCTTATGATAGGATGCGACCGAAAGCGAATTTTGCCAATATATTCTAACATCCAGCTTTTGGGGTATCTAGAAGAGCACCAGCTGATTAGTGATCGTCGCTCAGCTGGTGATCGTTTAGTTCACCTAACGTACTGATGGGCGGAGGCTGCGGCGAACAAGGGGGAGGATCTGGCCGTTAGTTTGGACATAGCGAAGGCCTTTGGTCGGGTATGGTACAAAGCACTTCCTCTCCAAGCTCCCTTTTTATGGGCTTCCTGTGAAACTCTGCAATTGTATCACCAGTTTTTTGGCAGATCGGAGCATCAAGGTCGTTGTTGATGGCGCATGCTCTGAACTTAAACCCGTCAATGCTAGTGTTCCTCAGGGCTGTGTGCTATCACCTACACTGTTTTTTCTGCATATTTGTGACATGTTGCAATCAAGCAACATTCATTGCTATGCGGACGATAGTACGGATAATGCTTTGTACTCTGGCCGCAGTGGAGTTTCTCAACAACACGTCAACGAGTGCCGGAACCAACTTGTGTCGGAAATCGAAGCACAACTTTCTTTAGCCTCAAAGTGGGGTCGACTAAACTTAGTCCCAAGAAGACACAAGTTTGCTCGTTTTCCACTAAGAAATCTCCCTTTGTCATATCTCCTCGCTTCGAAAATACTTCCCTAACAGCCACGGCCAGTCTTGAAATTCTTGGAGTTGACATATCGAGCAACGTTCAGTTCCGTGGTCACTTGGAAGGCAAGGCCAAATTAGCTTAAAAAAAGCTGGGTGTTCTCAGCAGGGCCAGGCAGTACTTCACGCCAGCCCATCGCTTACAACTTTATAAGGCGCAAATCCGGCCTCATATGGAGTACTGCTCTCACTTGTGTGCGGGGGCTCCTCAGTACCAGCTCCTTCCTTTTGACCGCATTCAACGTAGAGCGACTCGAATCGTCAATAACAAGACTATTTCTGATCGGCTTGATTCTTCGAAATTGCGTAGAGATGTGGCTTCGCTCTGCATCTTCTGTCGGATCTATCATGGGGAGTGTTCGGAGGAACTTTTTGGATTAATTCCTGTCGCAGAATTTCACCATCGGACATCGTGACAAAATTCGAAATTACATCCTCACCATCTCGATGTCTGGAAATCCAACACTGCGATTCTCGAGGCACTTTTGCCTCGCACTATTCCTCTATATCAATTACCGGCAGGGATTTTTCCAAGCGGATACGACTTAAGGACCTTTAAGAAAAGAGCCTACTCTTTCTTAAAAGGCCGGTAACGCAACTGCAAATCTTCTGATAGTGTGGTTGTCCATAAGTGGCGATGTTCACTTACCTTCAGGTGAGTCTCCTGTTCGTTTGCCCCCTTTTCTATATAAAAAAGCTATAAATGCGTTTTTTTTTTTTTATTTTCAATGGAAATGTATTAAAAATTATCAAGCAAAATCTCTATTACCATTTTTCATAGTAAAACTGACAATTATTAATTTGTCAAAATATGCCTTTGTTAACACTATACTTATTAAGGACCTTGAGCAGCATCCGTACTTAAATCATGCTTGAACACTAGATTGACTCTAGAAAGCTTCTCTAAAATACCATTTTTCAAACACATACCATGGGATGAACTCGAAGACGGATATAGGTTCTCATTTTCATAGACAGGTATCCAAAGTGACTAACTAAAAACTACTCTAATGTTTCACAGATCTTAGTAGCAACAAAACGCTGTTACTCTAGCTTTGCAAAGGCAGCAAGTCAAAACGCTAATTGCATCAACCTTGTCTTAGCGAGGGCAGGGCTTTATAGACAGGGGCCGATCGCTCTGAAGTTAATTAAAAATGAAAAAAAGTAATAGCCTACTATTATTTATAGTGAAACCTATTGAAAAAGGAATAGTATGAGAGGAAAAATAAAATACAGGCAGTTTGAGTTTGGGGAGTGTGAGGGGGGGAGGGGTTTGAAGGGGGAAAAATAGTTTATTTAAATAAACTTTAATAAATAGTTTAAAATTATGATGAATAAATAATTTTCAAATTCGAGCTTTTAATTATTTTCCATTTTCTGCAAAAAATTTCCATGTGTTACAAATTTTTTGATATCATCAGAAAGTAGAGATTCCGAATAAAAAAACTAGTACCGACTTTTTAAAAACATCAGATATTTTGACGGATGAATGTTGATTTGAAATTGAAAGGTGATTGAAAATTATGATGTTTTTTTTAATATTCCGTCAAAATAAGGTGAAAAATAAATATTTTAAATAAAAAAATACAGTGTATTTAGGTATTAGGTTTTTATATAAAAATAAACTTTTTACTAAGTTTCGTGAAAAAAAAATTAGTTTTATAGGAAACAAAAATAAAATCAAATTTGTTGCACAATTTTGAACTTAAACATGTATGAAAAAAAAGCAAACACAAAAGTTGTAGATATTTTTCTTGTTGACAACTTTGCCTCAATAGGACTCGTCGTTATGCCGAAAATCGTGATTAACGGGTTTTTCCCCCTTCAAAGCTTTCTTCCCTTCCCGAACTCAAATCGCCCGTAATTTATTTTTCCTCTTATTTTGACTTTATTTTCTTCCTTTTTTGTTCTGCTATTATTTTCTTTTGTTTCAGAAATTATCTACCCTAGCCTAATAGTGACAACCTGTCACATTATTTTCATTTGAGAAAAAAAGTGTAGACACATAGCTAAGCTAAGACAATATTGGTACAATTGGTCGAAAGTCTCTTTAATCCAGTCGACAGTGTAGACGCTAAAATATCTCTCATTTTAGTATCTACAACATAGTTATAAATAAATAAATAATAGAAGGTAGACTAAAGGAAGATAATGTAGAGACCTCTACAATGTTAGCTTTCAATTAAATATTTAAATTTTTTTTTTGTTTTTGAAATTTTGCATTTGTGTTTTCAAAATGCAATTCTTTTTTTTTTTTTGCGAAAATTATAGATTTCTAAAATTACCCAAACCAAAACACAACAGTTACAAAATATATTGCCGCTATTGTGATAGAAATAGGTGAAGCGGTGATACCAAACCTAAGGGAGACTTTGGTCAGACGAGACTTTTGCAAGACGCTGCAGAAATCTACCACCTACCAGTTACGATAGTAGTCCCATTTCTGTCTAATCTTTCCCCTCTTACAAACTGTTTGGAAAAATGACATTGTGTGTTCTTACAAGTGGCCTGGACCAACACAGGGGTCTATTGATGTTTTATTCAATTCGCCTACTCCTCAAAACTAGCGTGATGGTTGTATTTTATTTATATTTACGCCATAATATCTTTGAATCCATTCGTTTCAGGTTAAGTAATTATTTACCCCTTAATTCTCCGCTTAGGTACGCGTCAAGTGTCACAGTTTTATGACACTTCCATAAAATTTTAATTAGCCCGATAATAATTAAATCGGGGCTAGCAGGTTAACGTACCTCCCTCGCTTTCAGGCGACGTTGAATATAACGAAATTTACTGTGTTGGGAACGACCGACGCATTAATATATTGTACACGTGTAATCGATTAAAAAATGTAATTAAAAACTGATTAGATTCTTGATATTAATAATTAGTGCAGTCATTTTGAAGGTTATCGCCTCTGTGGTCTAGCGGTCAGCGTTGGCGTTGACCACATGAGGTCCCGGGTTCGATTCCCGGGTCGGACACAAAAAAAGTGTTTTTTCAGTTTTCTGAGAAACATAAAGTTGCCCGGAATTGGAAAGTGCCCGGTTGGTGATAGGCTTGCCACCTATCACATTTGTGGGGCCAAGTATCTTCGGCTAATCGTGGGTGCACTTGTTGTACCTCTGCCTACCCTTTCGGGGATATGGGCGTGAAGATACTTTCATTTTGAAGGTTTACTTGGAAAGATTACCGGGAGATTTAAAAATTGGCAATTCTATAGATTTTGCCTTTTGGTAAGTTTATATATTTTTAGCCGACCCCAATTAAAATTTAAAGTTAAAGTACACTTTGCGGGGTTTGTACGCCAAAGCTATTGATCTTACAAAAAATATTAGAACATGATTTGTTGAAATTTTTCCAAGATAAATTAAAAGTTAAACGCCTAAGGGGCTGAAATAGAGGATGCTTGCTTGCCGTGATGCCATGACTCGCTAACGAAGTTACATGGCTCCATATGTATCTATCCATCCATCTATATATCCATACTATCAATACTAATACAATTGTGAAAGTCATGTCTATCTGTTACGCTTTAACCGCTGGATTTAGCTGTGAAAACAATTTAAACAATTAATTGTAATGAAATTTGGCAAAGGGATACTTAAAGAGGTGGGGTCAAATATAGGCTATTTAAAAAAACAATCCCTAATATTAAACAAACTTTCTGAAAAGGTGAAATTAATTAAATTTGCTATTATCCGCGAACTGTTCTATGTATCCTGCACGATGGCACCGAAAAGAAAAACGTTGGTTTAATAAATGGATAAGACTCGCCGATGGTCCGGATAAAAAGAAGACCCCAGCGGCACAATTATCCACCCACATCCACCACACTTGTACAACCACGTCTCACGTCGGCACCAATCACAAAAGCACACAATTTGTGTACGCACTCGTATCACGGACGATACATAGAATAGTTCACGGATAATAGCAAATTTAATTAATTTCACCTTTTTAATAATGGATTTTCCGCAAAGTAACGTCTGAATAAATAAAACTAAATTTCTGATATTGATGTCATGTTCATTTATTCGCACACTTACGGCCGGTTTCTGAAACGCAAATTAATTTTAACAAGCAATTAATCTGTGTTTATTATAATTTTTACAAGCAAATGATCTGTTAAATACAGTTTATTGCTTGTTAAAATTAATTTGTGTTTCTGAAACCGGCCGTTAGCAACGTGGAGCAACTATTGTTAACAAATCTATATTAATAATTTCGTCAAGGGTTACGGTAGACTCAATCGAAACCTTACCCGAATTATAAAGCGTAAAAAATAATAATTTTGAGTCGACAAGATATATCCGCAAGATTCGGATTGTCGAGTATTTTGTTAAAATAGTGATTAAAAATTCTAACGGTGCTGACAGATAAATCGGCCATATTTCTTTAAAGGTTACAAATATGTGGTGTAAATGGCGTGCTTAAAGTATCGTAAAACGGAGCGCAGATTATCGTAAAACTTATTTTCTCTTCGTTCATAAAAGAGTAGGTAGAAATTAAAAAATAGCACCACTGTAGTGTTGTCTTTATTAAACCAACATAATAGTTGAAAGAAGACGTCACTACAGTGTTGCTGTCTACTATTTGAGTTAGTATATAAGATTGCGTATTATGAGACTTTCGAGCGAAGGCGGGTTTTCATCTAGTATATTAAAAATAAGGCAGACAAAGTAGCGGGTATCGGTTAGTTTGTAAATAAATTAAAAGCTATTATAACATGAGAATTCTTAGAGCTTCTCATAAAATACTTGAAACATCACACAAAATAGTATTTTATTACACGATTCACGATTTTGGCTGAACAAAATTGTTATTATAACACATTATTTGACGTAAGTACTACAATTTACCTCGTCCGGCGGTATTTAATTAATCTACGGGGAAACATCTTCATAATTTAAACAATTTACACAAGATTTTTGGTTGAGTACCTAACAACAGAGGGTTTTGTTTTAACAATCTATGTTTACGAATGTTGTTTGCATGTAAGTTAAAAACAAAAACCTGATGAAAAAAGTTGACTCTCTCAACTGTGACAACTGTAACAGTATAGATAACATAAAGGGTTTTTCAATTGGCGCGGGTAGATTTGGCAGCCCGTGGCGGCCATTTTGTTTTGGTTACATCTGTCAAATCTTTTGTTTATTATTCAATTGTTTATGCCAAATCATCACGGTTCGTTAAAAAAAACGTTGCGCGCATTGCGCCCATTTTACAGTAGACGTGGTGGCCCTCCACAGTCGACTCTTTAACGTTTGGTGGCCAAATTTGAGACGACCGATTTAGTAATCAATTAGCCAACACCCGTACGTTCAAGGAACGCAAGATCGGTCGAGAACATCGCCGCGGTCCGTAAAAGTGTTCAGCAGAACCCGAGGCAGTCGATTCCTCGCCGTGCACAAGAACTCGACCTTTCGCAGACTTCAATTTGACGAATTTTGCTTCGGGATTTTGGCCTACACCTGTACAAGATCCAACTGAATCAGAAGCTCAAAGTTCATGACCATAGACAACGCCGTTTGTTCGCTGACTGGGCTTCAAATCGTTTGGAAGAGGACCCGCATTTTGGCCGAAAAATCATCTTTAGTGACGAGGCGCATTTTTGGATGAATGGCTGGGTTTCCTGTGGGGTTACTTGAAGTCGCAGCTCTATGCAAATTAACCACAATCGATCGACGCCTTAAAGGTGAACATAACACAGGCCATCGCTCATGATGTCACATTCCACACTTAATGGCATACATGGGCCTTTCAATTAAAAAATAAATTTGTTAATAACTCACACAGAGCTTTTTTTTTATTCCATTTCAACATCTACCCGCCCTTATTGAAAAACCCTTTAGTACACATGCTTACGGAATATCGTAAATTTCAGATAGAAAGGAAGGAATTGATACAGAAATATTAAATTAATAAATATGATCTAGAAGTTTATCTAAATATACTAGCGCAACCAACTTCTAAGATTGCAAAATCTTTAATTAACATATTTGACCGCCCCGTTGGTCGAGTGGTTAGCAACCCTGACTACGCAACCAACAGGGCTCGGGTTCGATCTTCGACGGGGACAAGCATTTGTGTGATGAGCATAAATGTTTGTAATTCTGTTTTTGGGTGTTTATTAAATATATTCTTGTATTTATTTATGTATTTCTATGTATTAGTATCTAGCTTAGTGATACCACACATCTAACTAAGATTCTAAACGTAATACGATCGGTCGAAAAAAATTAGTTCCGATAAAAAGAACCAGAGGACACTACTAGGACCATAATTTAATCCGCGGTTAATAATTTGTTCCGCGGTCATTTGGAAGGGAAGGCTAAACTAGCTTCCAAAAAGCTTGGTGTACTCAGTAGAGCAAAGCAGTACTTCATGCCAGCCCATCGCCTCCAACTTTACAAGGCCCAAATTCGACCTCACATGGAGTACTGTTCTCACCTCTGGGCCGGAGCTCCTCAGTACCAGCTTCTTCCTCTTGATCGCATTCAACGTAGAGCGGTTCGAATCGTCGACGACCAGGCTATTTCTAATCGGCTTGACTCTTTGGTGTTACGCAGAGATGTAGGCTCGCTCTGCATCTTTTACCGTATTTATCATGGGGAGTGTTCCGACGAGTTGTTCGGACTAATGCCTGCCGCTAAATTCCACCATCGGACATCGCGTCAAAATTTAAAGTTCCATCCTCACCACCTCGATGTCTGGAAATCCACAACCGTGCGCTTTTGTCGACACCTTTTGCCTCGCATTACTCCTTTGTGGAATCTATTACCCTCGGGGGTGTTTCCGAATGGATACGACTTAGGGACCTTCAAGAAACGAGCTTATTCATTCTTAAAAGGCCGGCAACGCAGCTGCAATACCCCCGGTATTGCGGATGTCCATGGGCGGCGGTGATCACTTACGATCAGGTGCACCATCTGCTCGTTTGCCCCCTCTACTATAAAAAAAAAAAAAAAAAAAAACACACACACACCTCAAGAATAATTTTAGAGATAAATATAACATGGAAGAAATTATGAACACACTCCGAAATATCCAAAAAGAGCTCGAAGCAGCGAAAAGGTGACTAAACAAGTAACGCAAAATATTAACGCAATGCTAGAAAAAAAGTTCAAAACTCTAGAAGAAAAATACGATAAACTCAAAATAAAAGAAGAAAATCTAGAGAAAAGAGTATACTATTTGGAGAAACAAGAAAGAAGGAGAAATATTGTATTTTTCGGAATAGAGGAAGATGAAACCTCGTACTCAAACTTGGAGAACTACATGGTAGATTTCATAAAAAAATATTTCGATATAGAAATAGAACGAAGAGATCTACAAGAAATCAAGAGAATTGGAAAAAAAGGGGAAAGACCTAGACCAATCATAGTTACTTTTTCCACTCTTGGCACAAAAATAAATATATTTAAACAGAAAAAATCACTGCTAGATACCATATATTATATAAAAGAAGATTACCCTCTACATATATTAGAAAAAAGAAAAGAATTACAGAATCAAGTAAAGATTGAAAAAGAAAAAAGAAATATTGCAATTATCAAATACGATAAACTTATAATATTAGACAAAAATATGAACACAACTAGCAACAATAAAAGAACGCTTCCAGTATCTCCGGAAAATAGTAAACACAGGCTAAAAAGAAAAACAAAACACAGGCACCTAAAAAAAGAATTTCCAGCTTATCAGAGGGAGTTATAAAGCCGGGAATGCTCAACTTTCTAACTACCAAGAGCTCAACTCAATCAAAACAGCAGGACAACCAGAACGAAAATATATAGCAACCACCGCCCTCCTCTCACACGCACAATAAACAAAAACCATTAGCAAAACATTAAAAGAAATCTTCCAAACCGATTGGTCACCGTGGAAGATCATGACCGAAACCTTCCAAAGAAACAAACAAAACGACCGGATAAACTCTACATAGTCACATACAATGTCAAAACACTCTCTTCATACAAGCGTTTACTGGAACTAAATGAAGAACTGAAAGAAATCAAATTCGATATAATTGGACAGCCCTATAGGAAAACGAAAATTAGGTAGACCTTACGCTAGATGGAAAGACAACATCATAATGATGTACACTGGTTACATATAGCCCAGTCCAGAGAGGACTGGATATCTTTGGAGGAGGCCTTCACCCGGAGAGGGGTTCTTGCAGATATATAAAAGCAAATGAACTAAACTTACCCTTAAATTTAAGTACATATATAAACAAAATTATGATTAGAATAAGATTTTATTTTTATTTTTCTTATTTATCTGCAAAGAAATAAAGGCTTTTTATTTTATTTTTATTATTATGTATTAGTATCGTTCATTAACACCCATAACACAAGCAAATAATTTGCTTACTTTGGGGTTAGATTAGTAAGTGTAATTTATCCCGTGAATATATATTTATATATTATTTCTGCATCAATAACACTTGTGATTAAAATTATTAGTTTAGGATATGATGGGATTAACATGTTGCTAAGGAACAAAATAACCTTAAAAATAGTGGTCCGGTGTCGGAGTTGACCACATAAGGTCCCAGATTCGATTCCCGGGTCGGGCAATTCAAAAATATGTTTTTTAGTTTTCTGACAAGAACAACGTTGCCCAGTATTGGAAAAACTGCTCGGTTGGCGATAGCCTTGCTGTCTATCACATTGTGGGACTTAGTATCTTCGGCAAATCGTGGGTGCACTTGTTGTGCCTCTGCCTACCTCTTCGGGGATACGGGCGTAAAGATACTTTCTTTACTTTTTTTTAGATTAAAAAATATAAGTTAAAAAATTTAATTCTGTTGTTTTAATTTTGTCTGTTTTATTAATAAATATAAATAAATAAATATAAATATTCACGGGACAAATTACTCTAACTGATCTAACCCCAAAGTAAGCAAATTATTTGCTTGTGTTTTGGGTGTTAGTCAATGATAGTAATACATAGAAATACACATATAAATACTAGAATATATTTAATAAACACCCAAACCCGGAAATACAAACATTTATCACTCACTCATCTCTCACACGATCACCACACAAATGCTTGTTCCCGTCGGGGATCGAACCCGAGCCCCGTCGATTGCGTAGTCAGGGTCACTAACCACTCGACCAACGGGGCGGCATAATATTCAAAGTCCTACAATTTTGTAGGTCTTTGATAATATTATTTTTATTTCTAAAAAATAATATACTGTAGCTTTCTATTGGTAAAAGAATATTTAAAATCAGTTTAAAGGTTTAGGTGTGACAGCCTAACAAACAAACTTATTTTTTGCATATATTATAATATTAGTTAGCTTATTATGAAACTAAGTATTATACAAAGTATTAAAATTTCTAAATATAACAATAGATTAAATATGGTATTGAAAATGTCGGGTACTCAGGAAATTGTCGGAAATGTAAGTGGACTGCTTGTTCACGAAGCGCGACGACGAAGGCGGATATTGTTCAGATTGTACCACCGGTAGTCGGTACTGAGGACACTTCTGTACACTTTTATTATCCTTCACTTTCGTTCACTGACCGCTATCATTGATTTTTTTTATATTTCTAAGCTGCTAAATTTTCCCTGTGTTGGTCCAGGCTTCCTTCAAGAAATAGTCCATCTGACGTTTTGCGAGGCAGTTCGTTAAAGGCGAATGATTTTCTATACGTATCACTACCATCGTGACTAAGTTGTGGTAAAGTTCTGTAACGTCCCGCCCGGTTATTTGGTACGAGGTTTGTCCGAGGCCCCTTTAAAGAATAAACCAACTGTCATTCTGCTAGGCAGTTCACAAAAGGCACATGATTAGTTGTAAGAATCACTACCATAGGTGGTAGAGTTCTGCAATGTTTCGTCCGGATATTTTGCACCACCATCTTAACTATTCCTGCCGCAATAGCGTTAATTATTTCCATTGTAGTGTTCCGGTTTGGAGGATAAAGTTGCCGGTAATCTTTTTTTATAGTATAAGATAGCAAACAAGCAGATGGGTCACCTGATGGAAAGAGTCAACCGTTGCATAAAGATACTAAAGGTGTTAATGATGCGTTGCTATCTTGTGCGAGGTCTAAAGCCACATGCATAAGTTCACCGGCTACCTTACCCTTCAAACCGAAACACGACATTGACAAGCACTGACGCTATTGCGGCAAGAATAGGTAAGGCGGTGGTTCCAGACCCGGGCGAGACAATACAGAACTCTACCACCTAGTAGCCACGATGGTAGTGACTCGTATAGTCAATCGGTCGCCTTTTACTACCTGCCTGGCAGAACAGTCGTTGGCCTATGCTTCAAAGAAGCCCGGGAACATCACAAACTTATGCATGTCGCATTAATATCCCGTCACACGGATAGCAACGCACCATAAACATACTTGGTGTCTACAGGCGATGCTTTCTCTTTCCATCTGGAGAGCCTGCTTGTTTGCTGTCTATTGATAAAAAAATTCGTTCACTGACCGCTGATCATTGGTTTTTTAACTTCTAAACTACTAGATTATTTTGTCCAGTTAGTAGGAGCAGCACTTGCCCGTTTTGAAGAACAGGCAATATGTTTTGTTGTCAGGTAGTTTGTAAAAAGTTAAACCTAAGTCCAAAGATTATATATTAATATGTGAAGGGAAAATATTATATCCCTTTTTAAGGAAATTGCGCGAACGTCGGAGTAAGAAATTTTTGTTTATTAATATTTTAAATGTATAATATTATATAATGATATTTTTTTAAATATTTGCACACCATATAGTGATAAAATATGTTGGTAACTTAATTAATTTTTAACAACTTGTAACATATTTTTGCAAATAAATATTTTCTTTCTTTCTTTCTTTAATTGATGGTAGATTTCTGAACGCATCCGATATATGTACCACAACGTATCATACGTCGTTTTCTTAGTAGAAGTGTAATCAGTAAACTTAAAAGCATGTAGCAACACATCCCTGCCACATGGATGACGACACTGCATTAAAATATTTTTTTACTTTCTTTCTACACACATACATACACACACTAATGCTCACACTAACTCACCATGGCCTAAAATTGTACCTAAAGATTCAGTAAATTCTTTGTTGTATTACTAATATTCAAATGTCGTAAATTTTTATTAGACTATGCACTTAAGCTTTGATTTTCTATTCCCGGCAGCAGCACCATGCCGTTATACGGTGGCCGACGCTGCATTGTAGACATCTGTCCACCCCTTTAGGGGATTTGTGGGGACCGGTTGTAGACCGCGCTGACGCAGACCTTACAAGTGAAGGCATTGTGAGACGCCACTTGCCAGCAGTGATGCCAATTTAGCGACTTTGTGACTAGATCTAGCGACATTTCGTCTTCTACAGCGGCTTAAATTATGTATCTTGCGACAAAAAAAATCTAGCGACTATTCTAACGACTTCTAGAGTTCAAATAAAAAAATAAATAGATATTTTAAGCTCCATAAAATATGTGAAGATCACAGCCCAGAAATCTATGTTCTCTATATTCAGAACTTCGTTCCGAAATTGGATATCATTCTGACAAGTCTATCTTTATCCCACTTGTAGCCTTTGAATGAGACAAATTCTAGTCAGAGTAACAAAAAAATATAGAAAAAAAGCTTTATTCATTTCATGAAAAACGACAATTTCATAGGTAAACACTTATTATTTATCTAAATTCGGAATTATTTATCTAATTTCGGAACGCTACCATAAATTCTTATAGCCGAGCCACACTGTTGGAAACAAGCTTCAACACGGGTGACCTTGGTAGAGTTCAGATGAATTTTAATTGCAAACAAGTATTTACACTGTTGTAAACCGCAGGTGGAGACCCATGTGGAGGGCTTGTTTCCAACAGTGTACAGCTCGGCTTTTATGCTTAGTCGGGATTCCCCCAATGCTGTACTTGTGTAAAGAGTAGGGGAATCTCGCGTGAATTTTTACGCTATTGTATATTTGAGACTTGAGTGCTCTGCCGAACACTCAGTTTTATGCACGGATTTAAACCGTTATAATTTCGATATATTTGCGTCGTTGTGATTGGTATATGACATTATGACCAAATACGAAACAGCTGAAACGCAGCGAACCAATCATGAAACAGCAAAAATATCGAAATAATAACGTTATGAATCCTTGGTAATTTTTGGGACCATTTAGCGACTTCTAGCGACTTTTGACTGTTGTCTGTAGTTAGCGACATCTAGCGACTTTTCAAGCTTACGCTAACGACTTTTTAACATATAGAGTTGGCAACACTGCTCGCCAGTCATCCGCGCGCCCTCGCGGGATATACCCATATACCAGTCTATGTAACTTATAATATATAAGTGTGACGCAATATAGAATATACACTGATTAATCCTACTCCTACCAATATTATAAATGTGAAAGAATGTTTGGATGGATGGATAGATGTTTGTTTTTCTTTCACGCAAAAACCGATTTGAATGTAATTTGACACACATATAGACAATGACTTGGTATAGCACATTTTTATCTCAGAAAAATAAATTTTTCCGGTGGGATTCAAGATAAACTATTATAATGCCGCTGCAAGGCACATATAGTGCACTCTACAGTTTAATCACTACCTAAAGCGACAAGTGAATTTCGAAGATTAAGTGAAAACATGCCATAATGCCCTAACCCTGACAGCAATGTAACCTACTAAAGGCGATTTAAAAAAAAAAACTTATTTTTAACTCCAGATCGTTAACTATCTGTTTGCCCAATTTTATCAAAGTCTATTAAGTGGTTTACCAATGAAAGCGTAATAAACAGAATTTCACATTTATAATTTTGGCATAAATACTAAAAAGCGTGTGCCATAAATCCATAAAAAATCCTTCGTTTGTGATTATCCTCTTCACTCCCTCACTCCCTCATTTACCTTTCTGAGTTTTTAAGCTCTTTTAATTTCATCGAATTTCAGATATGAGCAGCAATATCCAACCATTATTGCGTACAAGCGCAAAATTGAAGGGCTCTCACAATGAAAGTAATATTTTTATGAAATATATCCGTAAGCTTTTAAATAAACTCCAGGAAAGTTCTTGTAAAAACAATGGCTTTAATTTTTAGAGGCGCGTGTGTATCAGACATGGATAAATATTATTCATATAGATAACATCAAAAAATATTTTAGCAATTTGAGAATTTCGTTTTAACATTCCTCGTATTATTATTTTATTATTATACTAGCTGTTGCCCACGACTTCGTCCGCGCGGACTTCGTTTACTCTGCACAGCTCCTCCCCCGTAGGTGATAGCGTGATAATATGTAGCCTTCAATTATGTAGCCTGTTAATAATTCATGCAAAATTTGTAGTAAATCCTGTACTTTTTGAGTTTACCCCGGACATACATACAGACAAACAGACAAACAGACAAACAGATAAACAGACAAGCAGACAGAAATTCTAAAAACTATATTTTTGGCTTTGATATCGATTGTAGATCACGCCCCAAGTATTCTTTTAAAAAAATATTCACTGTACAGTTTTGACTTTCCTACGATTTTATTATATGTATAGATGTAAATTACCAACGCGTCGGTATGAATTTACCCCGTGTTGGTCCCGGCCTCTTTTGAAGAATAGGCTAACTGCCGTTCTGCCAGTCAGGTCGTAAAAGGTGACCGATTGGATATGCGAGTCACTACCATCATGGCTACTAAGTGGTATAGTTCAGCATTGGCTCGCCCGGGTCTAGTACCACCGCCTTATCTATTTCAGCCGCAATAGCATTAGTACTAGTCACTGACGTGTTCCAGTTTGGAGGATAAGATAGCCGGTGAACTTATGCATGTGTCATTAGACTCGTTAGAAGATAGCAACGCATCATTAACATTGGTGTCTATGGGCGATGTTTGACTCTTTCCATCAGGAGACCCACCTGCTTGCTATCTTATGATATAAAAAAAATCATATTCTCTGCTTAACTTATATTAGTGTAAATTAAGAAATTAATGTAAGTGGCTCTTCAAAGAAGGACAATACTTCTCAATTAGTCGACGACGGTCGGTGGGTGGTCGTCTGTCCATTTAATGATTAGCAACGGTCTCGATGGGGCGCTGTCGTCTAGTGGAAAACGGTAATTGATTCTTTATTAAATTTTGCAATATTTTACAGAACGCAGAGACATAGTAGCTTATTTCGTGATAACAAATTATTGTTATTTATGGGATCGAGAGTTGTCTTATCATTTTTCTCTGAATTGGACATTGCTAGCTAGCTACGAAATCATTGAATTATGAGTACTTAGTATTTAGAATTTGGCCATAGTTTTATAATAATCATCATAAATGATCGCTCTTTGGTTTGGATGGAGTAAACTGGATATATTATATATAACCGCCCCGTTTGTCGAGTGGTTAGTGACCCTGACTAAGAAAGCAACGGGGCTCGGGTTTGATCCCCGACGGGGACAAGCATTTGTGTGATGAGCATAAATGTTTGTATTTCCGGATTTGGGTGTTTATAGTAGGGGTGTATTTATAGTAGGGGAGCCCAAGACGCTAAATGGGTAGTTACTTGAGCGTCGTAGGGACCTATTGGATTTTGTAGATTAAATTATAGGAAAACTAAAAGGTTACATATTTTTTTTTTCATTTCAATGGTGAGGAAAAAACTACAAGTAAAAAAAATGTTTTAAGAAAATCTGTGCCATGGTAACACTAAATCTCGTCAGATGAAGGTATGGCGGGGTAATTTCCATCTAAAATTTGGAAAATCTGCCGATTCAAGTGTAGCGTAAGGGAGTGGGAGGATCACAAAGTTGCAAAGAAAACGTTGTTTTGACATTCTCGAGCGCGTCTGAATTCTGTTTTATTATATAGGAAATGATGTAAGAATAACGAAAAAAATATAATCTGACAATTTTCACAAGCCGAAGTAGTCTTAATAGGTATGTTAATCTGACGCGCTCGAGTAAATACCAAAATCCCCTCTTGGGCTCCCCTTCTATTATATATATATATATATATATATATATATATATATATATATATATATATACATACATATATATATATATATATATATATATATATATATATATACATATATATATATATATATATATATATATATATATATATATATATATATATATATATGTATGTATATATATGTATGTATTTCTATGTATTAGTATCGTTGACTAACACCTAACTACTAACACACAAGCAAATAATTTGTTTACTTTGGGGTTAGATCAGTCAGTGTAATTTGTCCCGTGAATATTTATATTTATTTATATTTTATAAGGCAATTTCTTAGGATGTCAATGTCGCTATCTTTTACACGGAGAAATACAGAGTTATAAGACTTACCGATGAAATAAAATCGCTCCAGAGTTATTCTATAAGCCTTAGCTTTTTATTAGACACGACGAAATAGTACAACATGCCATATTTCTATCTTTTTACGTTATAAAATGTCTACAAGCGTTTAAATATTTACATACATTTGCTCATATGAGAGGCTACGCATTTTATGGCCAACGCCGTATCTATTAGTATTTTTATGGTCTGTGAACAAGACAATAAAATCCCTTCTAAGTTTAATAAAGATTTTAACCATAAATAAAATAGCAGAGGCGGCGTAAGGCGTGGGCGACGTGGCCACAGCTAGGGTTGCCAGATGGTCGGAATTCGTCTGGATTGTCCCGACATTTCGTATGATGTACAGAGTCCCGAAAAAAACAAATATGTCCCGACAAAATTAAAATTTAAAATAATTTATTAAAAATCGATTCAATCGATCGATTGAATGCCGCGCGGTGTGACCGTGTGTCATCATGTCAAACGTCATGTCAAAACGAACGCAGCCCGCATTATTTATGAACAACGCTATCGGTCAGGGCAATCGGTCTGCTGTCAGGGCAGAGCAATCGGTTAGCGATCCGGGCAGAGCAATCGGTTAGCGATCCGGGCAGGGCCACCGCTCAGCGATCCGGGCAAGCCAAACAGCGGCCATCTTATGTCAGTTACTTGAGTGCGTGTATCAATGGTGCTGGTGGTCGTACGGCATCTATTATAAACTCTCTGTTTGTTCGTTTGACATTTTTTTACACTCCGCTGACACTTTTGTGTACACTCTGCTAACGAACATCAACAAACGCCGCCCGCCGCCCGCCGCCCGCAGCTCGCGTGCCCGCAGCCAACTCCTGTCCGTACCTACATCGGCCACTATGCATTCTTTGGTTGTGCTCGCACGGTCAGATCACACTCTATACAAAATATATTGAGACCGACAATGTTGTTCATACATGATGCGGGCTGCGTTCGCTTTTACCTGACCGCAGGCCAAAGAACGCATCCAGTGTGACAAATCCTTTACAGGTAAACACCACATGCTTATAATCATAGAATAATTACTCTATGCTTATAATATTACCTTTTTTTATTAAAACTAGCAAAAAGCAGAGTTTTGTAAGGGCTCGCAAAGTTATACTACCTAGTAATATTGATGGGAAAGTATTTTTATGATAATTATATGTTTTAATGTTTATAATGATTTAACCTAAAAAAATGCAGCGTATTTTTACACATTTTACATACACATACATATATAAAACATTTAGTTATCTCCTTAGTTAGTCTGCGGTTATAATTTATCTTGTCTTTAACAAATTGGCAAGGCAAAGAATAAACTAAACAGTAATTTGTTAATTAATTATTA
Source organism: Apodemia mormo (assembly GCA_036924255.1). NCBI lineage: Eukaryota > Metazoa > Arthropoda > Insecta > Lepidoptera > Riodinidae > Apodemia > Apodemia mormo. The sequence goes on along the minus strand of JAUPFN010000001.1, from coordinate 43,321,452 downwards.
ATTATCAATTAGTTTTCATACAACGTATACTATTTATTAATTAAACATTATATTAGAACGTTCAAGTATTTCATATTTTGCCTTTTCATACTAAAAAGTTTCATATTAGCGTACGTGATCTGACTGACACCGTTGAACCTTGTGTAACTTAATCTCACAAATTTAATACATACCTTAGGTAACAATCTACCCTTGGAATAATGCGAAAATGAAAAAATAGCAGAAGAGTAATAAATAGTAATAATAAGAATAGTCCAACTGCCGTTCTGTCAGGCAGGTCGTAAAAAGCGACCGGTTGTCTATATTTGCCACTACTAGGAGATACATCGTGACTACTAGGTGGTTGGGTTCCGCAATGTTTCGCCCGGGTAGTTGGTACCTATGGTGTCTATAGGCGATGGTTTTTTTTTCAATTAGAAGAGCAATCTGCTTGTTTGATATTTAATAATATAAAAAACTCTTATCGTTATTGTTGTTAATAACATTGTTTATTCCATTAGTCTGTTAAAGGATTTAATTTAATATTTATTCAAACCCTCAGGGTCAGTTAAAATTATGGAACATGTAAAGCGATCGAGAATGAACAAAAAACAACGGCAGACGATAGTAACTAGACGACGAGGCGACGAACTTATGCGACGAATAAAGTGTTTATTAGAGTTTTAAGTGATAAGTTGACATTATTGATAAACATACTTATGCATGTGGCATTGCTATCCCGCCACACGGATAGCAACGCACCATTGAAATCTTTGATGTCTATAGGCGATGATATATCTTTCCATCAGGAGATCCATGTGCTTGTGTGCTATCTTATGACATATAAAAACCATAGACTATACATATAAACAGACAAACATGTATGCTATATTTTTGTTAGAGGGCTTTTGGACAAGAATGTCGCTAAATTCATTAAAATAATAAAAAATAAATAAAATCGATTCACATTTCATTTCATTTACGCGGCCCCGTTCACGTTGATCCAGTGGTTAGCGACCCTGACTACACAATCGACGGGGCTCGGGTTCGATCCCCGATGGGGACAAGCATTTGTGTGATGAGCATATATGTTTGTATTTCCGAGTTTGGGTGTTTAGTAAATATATTCCACTATTTATATAAGTATTTTTATGTATTAGAATCGTTGACTAACACCCATAGATACATAACACAAGCAAATAATTTGCTTACTTTGAGGTTAGATCAGTAAGTATTATGTGTGCCGTGAATATTTATTTATATTTATCTATTATCTATTACTAGCTGTGCCCGCGACTTCGTCCGTGTGGAATATTTTTTTTAAAGTAGCCTAAGTTACTCCTTATTACATCAGCTATCTACCAGTGAAAGTCCCGTCAAAATCGGTTCAGCCGTTTGTCCTGTTTTTCTGTTTGTCTGTTTGTCCGTTTGTCCGTTTGTCCGTTTGTCCGTTTGTCCGTTTGTCCGTTTGTCCGTTTGTCCGTTTGTCCGTTTGTCCGTTTGTCCGTTTGTCCGTTTGTCCGTTTGTCCGTTTGTCCGTTTGTCCGTTTGTCCGTTTGTCCGTTTGTCCGTTTGTCCGTTTGTCCGTTTGTCCGTTTGTCCGTTTGTCCGTTTGTCCGTTTGTCCGTTTGTCCGTTTGTCCGTTTGTCCGTTTGTCCGTTTGTCCGTTTGTCCGTTTGTCCGTTTGTCCGTTTGTCCGTTTGTCCGTTTGTCCGTTTGTCCGTTTGTCCGTTTGTCCATTTGTCCGTTTGTCCGTTTGTATGTTTGTCTGTTTGTCTGTTTGTCTGTTTGTCTGTTTGTCTGTTTGTCTGTTGGTCTGTTGGTCTGTTTGTCTGTTTGTCTTTTGGTCTCTTGGTCTGTTTGTCTGTATGTCTGTTTGTTTGTTTGTCTGTCTGTTTGTCTGTATGTATGTCCGGGTTAAACTAAAAAAGTACTGCATGGATTTACTTTAAATTTTTCATGAATATTACTAACAGGTCGGGTCAACATATGGGCTACATATTATCACGCTATCACCTAAGGGGGAGGAGCGATGCGGAGTAAACGAAGTCCACGGGACGAAGTCGTGGGCAACAGCTAATATACAAATAAATAAAATTGGAGTGTCTGTTGGTAATATTAAAATAACCGCTTTTTACTAAATGCATATGGATGTAAACACAGTACATATACCAGAATAACATTTTTTTACAATTTTTGTCTGTCTGTCTGTTTGTTCCGGCTAATCTCGGGAACGGCTGGACCGATTTTGACGGGACTTTCACTGGCAGATAACTAATGTGATAATAAATAAATAAATAAATATTCACGGGACAAATTACACTTATTGATCTAACCCCAAATGTAAGCAAATTATTTGCTTGTGTTATGGGTGTTAGTCAACGATGCTAATACATAGAAATACATATATAAGTACTTTTACATACATAATAAACACCCAAACCCGGAAATACAAACATTTATGCTCATCACACAAATGATTGTCCCCGTCGGGGATCGAACCCGAGCCCCGTTGATTGCGTAGTCAGAGTCGCTAACCACTCGACCAACGGGGCGGTCAATAACTTAGGCTACTTTAATAATTAATAGCTTAGGCCACTTTTATTTTCGAAAATGTTCCACGCGGGCGAAGTCGCGGGCGCAGCTAGTCTATAATAATATTATAAAAAGAAAGGATTCATATGTTTGTAACGTATAAACTTAAGAACGACTGGACCGATCTTAAAAATTCTTTTAAATATAAAAAATGATGTGGTGTCGCGGGACACCAGGTAGGAACGAACTTCCTTCGGCTAAACGGCACTACTCGCTTGTGTACGCGACTGTCGCGCCTGCGCACGTCTCATTTAACGCTTTTATTCCACGCATTTTTCTTACGGTTTTACTATCACATTTTTTTTCAGTTCGGTCGCGCAGCAAAATCCCTATCCCCTCCAATAGTCCAGTAAAAAGTTTAACGAAACCATGATCTGACCAGTTTTGGCGCAATTAGTAAAAATGTCTTCATTAATACTTAAATAATGAAGAAATTTAATTTCTATTTTTTGTAGCTAAACTAAAGCAGATAACAAAAAAATGAAAAGGAACTTTTTTGTGTAGAATTTTTTTCTCTACAACTTTTACTTGAAACTTTTTTTTCTATTTCCTACCGTTAAGTTATTTAAAAAAAAGGCATTTTTCAACCCTTTTTTTAATTTTTTCTTCTCTTTCCCCTAAATTTAAATCAAAATTTCTTTCATAATATCATTATTTAAGTATTAATGAACACATTTTTACTTATTGCGCCAAAACTGGTCAGATCATGGTTTCGTTAAACTTTTTACTGGACTACAAGCCTGCCGTAAGGAACTTCGTTCCAAAAACCTACGAAAAACTAGAGTTTGATAAAGGCGTGCTTACTATAATTATAATATAATACGGCGCACGTGCATTTAACTACCTAATAACCCCAAACAACCTTTTCCGAAACTTTAGCTGTTTATAAACACTGTTACAAGTTTAAGATCTGTGAAATGTAAGGTTCAAATGAAATCTAGATCGTAAGATAATTTTGGTCACTAAATCAAATTCAATTAAAATAGCAATTTACTGAATGCTGAGACGTCGTAAGCAGCCTGTAACAGACAAATTACTTTTGTACGTCGTTATTGTTAAATATCATCCTCGTTTACATATACTTACATACATTTAATTAATAATAATAATAATAAATTCTTTATTTGTTTGAAATAGTTTACATTATGATGTTCTTATATTAATATTGCTTCACTTATTTCACCAGACAACTGGTATACAAATTTTTATTGCTGTTATTTTTAACATGCATTAAAGTAAACCTAGTAAATACATTTATTTGCATGTGAAGTGAGCATTATCCCAGACTGTAGTTTAGTGTTGCTAGTTTCTTGGAATAAAAATACGCGATTTGCCATATTTTTTTTATATCATAACATAGCAAACAAGCAGATGGCTTTCGTGATGGAAAGTGAAAGTATAGCCAATAGACACCAAAGATGTGAATGGTGCGTTGCTATCCGTGTGGCGGGATGGCAGTGCCACATGCATAAGTCTACAGCCTACCTCACCCTTTAAACCGGAACACGACTAACAAGCATTGACGCTATTGTGGCAGGAATAAGGAAGGCGGTGGTACCAAATACCCTGGCGAGGCGTTGCGGAACTCTGTGGTAGAACCACAAAGTAGTCACGATGGTAGTGATACGTATAGCCAATCAGTTGCCTTGTACGACCTGCCTGGCCGAACGGAAGTTGGTCTATTCTTCAAACGAACCCAGACCAACAATGGGAGGAATTTTTTTTATATAAACTTTAGTACTCTTAGGAAATACAGTGAAGATGATATCATTTCTTGTTACCTTTATTATTACTATTCGTTTTGGTCTCTTTAATTTTTATAACTTTTGAAATAATTTTAGAAATCGGAATAATTAACCTAATTTCTTTATGGCTCTTTTATGCTGAATATGGAAATAAATTAAATTATATTAAATTCAAATTTTAATAACAAAATTATGTCAAGTTGAATTAAATCATGAAATGTTCTTTTTAAGAAATCTCTGATTAGAGAAGTCATACATATCATACATATTATGTTATAATATATCGGTGTTTTTTTAAAAACACTAAGCTATCCTCTGGTCCTTTTTGCCGTTCTACACCACCAGCTACCATTGATCAATACGTTACATATGATACTTTTAAATGTACAATGTCCAATGTTGCAAATGTAATGCTGAAAACATAATTTTTAATTTTTTTTATATCATAAGATAGCAAACAAACAGACGGGTCTCCTGATGGAAAGAGTCAACCATCACCTATAGACACCAAAGGTGTTAATGGGGCGTTGCTATCTTGTGGCGAGGTAGGTAGACACATGCATAAGTTTACCGGCTATCTTACCCTCCGAACCGGAACAGGACAGCGATAAGCACTGACGCTATTGCGGCAGGAATAAGCAAGGCGGTGATACCAGACCCGGGCGAGACAATGCAGAACTCTACCACCTAGTAGCCACGATGGTAGTGACTTACATAGCCAATCGGTCGCCATTTACGACCTGCCTTGCACAGCGGCAGTTGGTCTATTCTTCAAAGGAGCCCGGAACTAACACGGGGAAAATTCAGTTTAATTAATTTTAGAAAGTAGGTACAACATTTTTGTTAATAAAAATATTTACATCTTATTTTACTTTTCGGGAAATACGTAAAATATGACTAATTAAATTACTTGATGTTCGCGAATTTGTACATGTTGGACTGTTTTCTATCTCGGTACAAAAGATATTCCCCAAAGAAATTATCGTTTTATCTAGTCGGTCACAGAATCCGTTTTATCATTGGATTCAGAGTCGGGGTGTGTTCGCTCGTGATTACGGTTAATGTAACGTGGCCGAAACGTTGACATTCGTAATTATGTTTCTAGACGACGCTTTTTGACCCGGAGGACATTTTGGATTAGGTATGCCGGAACATACACAACAAGAATGTGGAAAGTTGTAGATATATATATATATATATATATATACATATATATATATATATATATATATATATATATATATATATATATATATATATATATATATATATATATATATATATATATATATATATATAATGAATTCGATAGAAGGAAATCTCTAGGGGTCGTGATGTATGGCACTCGGTTCTTGTTGGTTATAATAGGTCTGTACATATGTATGAATAAATATACATAAGTATTAAAATTACTGGACATATTACAGAAATTGATCTAGTCCCAAATTAAGCAACTTATATAAATACTAAAGCGTAGAAATATACCTATATTATACCAGTGGTTGGTAGGGGGGCGTCCGTAAATTACGTAAGGTGTTTTTTAAATTTTCTCCCCCTCCCTCCCCCCCTGGTGAGATGTCGTGAGATTTTATTCAACCCCTCCCCCGCCCCCCAATCTCACATGAGATTTTTCAAAATGTGGGTTTCTTAAATATGCAAAGGCGTCGGATTGTTATTGTAAAAAGAAAGGAAAAAATTTGTTTCGTGCTTTTATTTACGACTAGTTAAGACGAGTAATCAATATTGCTGTGAGTTATAAGTGTAATAAAAAATTTAACAACAGAATACTTAAATCGTAACTACTGCGATTAAAAAAAGATTATTTTATTCTAACTCTGACAGTGGCGCGAAAACAAAAGACGGGCTACACTGTACTATAAATTCAGATTAAATTGAGCTATTTGGTATAAAACAAATATGGTGGTTTGACAGTCAGTAGTAATATATAACGTCGAAGTATGAATGAATTATTTTCTATCGAACTAATTAGTGAATGATCTCAATCGTATTCCGATTACGCTTAAGATTAAATCTTAAGCATGTACAATCTGGATAATATATCAAAATAGTATATTTTTTTGTTCCAATCAGAAAAAAAATTACGTGATATTTGCCGGGACCCCCCCTCTCTCCAACGTAAGATTAGATGAGATTTGACTCGACCCCCTCTCTCCCTTAAACATCTCACGTAATTTGTGGACACTCCCTAGCTTGCATTTAGGTACTTACACCCAGAAATACAGAGTTATAGTACTTACCGATGAAATAAAATCACTCTAGAGGTCATTTTTAAACCTTAGTCTTTTATTCGTCTCGATAAAACAGCACAATATTTATTTCTATTTTTTTACGATACGAGTATAATATAATATATGTTATATATTATTATCTACAAGCATTTGACAATAATATATTTATTCACTCATATGAGCAGCTCCACGTTCCCGCCCCACACCGTGTCTGTGGAATGGATGGATGAATGTTACTCAATCACGCAAAAGACAACTGAACGGATTTGGATGAAATTTGACACACAGATAGATGACATGGAATAGCACATTTTTTATATCATAAGTTAGCAAACAAGCAGATGGGTCTCCTGATGGAAAGAGTCAACCATCGCCTATAAACACCAAAGATGTTAATGGTGCGTTGCTATCTTGTGACGAGGTCTAATGCCACATGCATAAGTTTACCGGCTACGTTACCCTCCAAACCGGAACACGACAGCGACAAGCGCTGACGCTATTGCAGCAGGAATACGTAAGGCGGTGGTACCAGACCCGGGCGAGACAATGCAGAACTCTGCCACCTAGTAAATACATAGGCACTTTTTATCCCGGAAAATTTAGGTGATCCCACGGGATTCGCCAAAAACTTTTATAATGCAACGGACTGCACACTGTAGGTAATAAATAAATACTAAGAAAACATATAGTATAGGTATATAATATATAAACAAAACATTTGTATTTTTTAATTTTAGTATGTTCATAACGAATAAACTCAAAAACTACTAGACCTATTTTAATAATTATTTTAGCAGTAGAAAGCTTCACTATCCGGGACATAAACAACCTTTTTTCCGACTGTGCAAAAGGAAGTAATGATTTTGTTTCACGCTATCGAAGTCCCAATTAACAGCTATGAATATTATATGTGTAAAAGTCTGTTATGTATTCACGGCATTATCGCTGAACCAATTTAGATAAAGTTCGGCCAGAAGATGGTTCCAGACCTGAGGTCAAACAAACGTTACTTTTTTTTAAAAACCAACCCCTAAAGTGCTGCAGGGGATGAAAGTTTGTACGACATGTTACTCTGTTCGTGGGTGAAACTGCGCAGCGGATTCAGCTTGTACAAGATAATATATTTGCTCCACCATAACTTTAAAAATAGTAATTTTTGAGCCATTGTAACAAATGTCTATCTCCGTTTCCTGTTTACAATTACATGTCTTTAATGAATTTCTTTGATCAATCGTAACATAGGATTCTTAAACAATAAGGATTCTAAGAAAACATTTTCGGTGACGTTTGATTATCTAAGAAACAAAAAAAAAAAGAAAAGCGTAATTATTATTCTTCAAATAGACTTGAATCTGTGGTATTTTGTACAAAGTAATTAACTGATACATTTAGTCTCTTTACTGTTACTTACGACTTTGTTCCCGTATTCGATAAACGAAACTACTTATACTAAATCGGTTACAAAAGTTAAATCACTCGTGGATATTGTGGCTTTTAATAAGTAATTAAAAAACATTTCTGTAGCTTTTTCGTTTATTAGTTATGCTGCGGCCGCACTTGAATCTATCGTGATAAAGCTTCGCGCAGTGACACGATACGTGCAGATGCGATCGGCTATTATCGGCTATTGTCGCAAATATTCGGATTTCGGAGTGCGTGACCGCGCGCTACGTACCGCCAACCCCACGATAAGGCTATCGTGGGGTTGGCGGTACGTAGCGCGCTAAGATATCGCGCTGCGTGGTCCGACTAACATTGTCGGTTGTTCATTTCAACCGTTGTTTTCGATCAGTTCAGACGTATGCGGGTAATTGGGTAAAATTTTATACTTATTTCATAGATTATGAAGCTGAGTCCGTCTTACGGGATCCTAAAAATGTGAATTATAAACTAAAAACATTTTAGTAATTAATTGTTAACACACATGTAGAAGTAAAGAAAGTCGTCGTCTACACGTTTGAAAATAATTTCAGCCATCTTGGATTATTGCACGATAGTTTGTGCAAAATATCATTGCCGATAAAATGACCACTGTTTTTATCGCGATAACTTTTTAGTGTCAAATCGTTTAAAGCTTCGGCGCATATTACTTCGATGCGATAAACGCAAATAAACCAAGCATTACAAACAAACATATAAAAATACAAATAATCTATAATATATAGACCCGAGAAAGGACATAGAATAGATTTTATCGCGGAAATCCCACGGGAAAGAGAACTATGTGGATAAAACACAGGGACGTTTATTTTAGAATTTTCTTCACGCGGACGCAGTCGCGGGCACAGTTACTTTTTTCAAATATAAAAATACATGTATTCTATTTCATTCTCGGCGTATTGTCCTATTCATTTGTGTTTCTGTATTAGAAAGTTAAGAATAACCGTCATGTTTAGAAAGAGATACAACCATCGTGGTTAGTCAGGTCATTGCACAATGGTGGTGGTCGATGGTGGCGTCAGTTACTGTCGGAAGCTTGGTTATAAATGTAGCCATAGCGGCAAGTAACCTTAGTTAATAACGATTCGTGGTACGGAACCCTGGATATATGAGTCCGACTCGCCATTGGCCGATTCTCTAAATATGTTGTATGAAAATTTCATATACTGCTTAAATTCTAATAACTCTAACTCTAAATATTAAATATACTTCGACACGGTATAGAGATCTTTATCCCAAATTTAATAGCTGAAGCGTCGTCGGTGGCATTTGTGAAACTCAGACAGGCGTGTGTTGCGATCAAAGCCGCTAAAAAGATAAAAACGACCACCTGTATCAAAGGAAATATGAAATTGTTGAGGCGTGAATACTTTATATGTCACTTTAAATGTATGATACAAATAAAAATGGTATTTACGTATAAAGAGTATTCTGCTTCCAAACGTCCTTATAGTATGGGAGTCCACGACATTAAACCTAGTCCCATAAGACTACCGGATGGTATATACATAGTTAGATTTGCCGTTAATTGGAAAATACGAAATGGATATGCTGCAATGCGAAAAACCGGGTGGCGCTATTAGAAAAAAGAAAAAAGGAATGAAAAAAAATATCGATTTCTAGTACGATAAGACTACCGAATTTCATTTGTTCTTCGATATAGGGGAGGGGTAGGACTATACGAAAATGCGGTGCTGCATGTCCGCATCCTGGCCCTTATCAGTGGCAGCAGCATTATAAGTGATGCCTTGTACCCAGGTATCTGGTACTATCGGACTACCGAACGAACCAAAGCTCCTCTGAAAGATCATCAATTTCGGCGTTTCTACTCGTTTTTGTCAGCAATCGTCTGGTTTCTTTCGATTGGTACTGACTGAATACCCATGCCAAGATCAGATACGAATAATTTTACTGATCGGTGAATGTTTAGACGAATGAAATCGCATATTTTATGTAATATTGTTCGATTTTTCAACCGTTTTCATTAGGTTGATTTAATTTTATGTACTACTTAGGGATTTATAGGCTTCTGAAATCAACAAGAAACTCTTATAGTTTCATATGACCGTTCATCCTTCTGTCCGTCCATTCGTCCGCAGTTTAGCTCAGAGATTCTTAGTACTAGAAAGCTGTTTTCATTCGATTGTTTTAATTTTATGTACTACTTAGGGATTTATATGATTCTGAAAAAACAAGAAACCTTTATAGTTTCATATGACCGTCCATCCGTCAGTCCGTCTGTTCGTCTGCAGCTTAGCTCAGAGGTTCTTAGCACAAGAAAGGTGTAATTTGGCATTTATATCTATACATATTAGTCATGCCATCAAAATGGTAAAAAAAATCATAAAACATATATTTTTAGGGTACCCTCTACACGTAAAGTTTTCTCACAAACCTTGTAGTGTAAGGTATCGTTGTATAGGGTTCTTAAAAATATTGCGGGTTTTCACGACGATTTTTCAATTATGGGATCCCTTTGGAAGATATCAAGTTTTGAAATGCTAACTTTTGTTAGATTCGAGTGTCTTTCACCCCACCTCTGCCAGCTAGCTGCAACAGGTGTTTGTTCCTGGATTTGTGAAACAATTCGCGGTATTAAGATCTATATAAAAAAAAAATATTCAGGGGACAAATCACACTAACTGATCTAACCCCAAAGTAAGCAAATTATTTGCTTGTGTTATGGCTGTTAGTCAACGATACTAACATTATTATGCTTGAATATGTTTTAAATATATAAATAAATAATAATAATAATAAAATAGAAATACAAGATATATAAATACTGAAATATATTTAATAAACCTCCAAACACGGAAATACAAACATTTATGCTCATCACACAAATGCTTTTCCCCGTCAGGGATCGAACCCGAGCCCCTTTGATTGCGCAGTCAGGGTCACTAACCACTCGACCAACAGGGCGGCTTATTAGATAATATTTTAATGAAGTTAAAAGGATGTAATTAAGTGAGGCTAAATACGCTTTACAAGTTTACGAGTATTTGTCGGCCAATTGATAAAACATATTTGGATATTTTTTATAGGCTGTGAACCTGTAGTGCGGATATATCATTGACTTTAAATAGGTTCAATGTTCATAGTACGAAACGAGAACAAAAATGTTCTCCTCTTAGTCCACGTTATTGTGATGGGCAATTAAGAAGTCCAACATTGAGCGTGGCTCAACACACCTGACTTTTTTGCTGCAACAAGGATTTATGAAATTTTAGGGAAAAGTATAACTTGATGTGATAAAAGGTAGCCCTGTTTATTTTGTGCTCTATGCGCTATGGGCTCCATTTATTAGGAAAATCCTCAATTTGGTTTAGTAATATAGTTCGAAGAATTAGGTCCCGCTTACACTTTGGTTAACGTGAGTGCGAGTGTTTAATACAGGTGCTTAGTATTAAGCAAAAAACACGTGTTGATAACCGAATAATTAGTAATTAGCGTAGAAATCGTTATCAGTAATTAGTAATTGTAATTAGCGTACAATAGAATATCCCTCGGTATTGGTATCCTAAAAATATATGTTTTAATTTTTTTACCTACCGTTTTTGATGGCATGACTAATATGTATAGATATAAATGACAAATTACAACTTTCTAGTACTAAGAATCTCTCAACTATGCTCAGGACGGATGTATGGAGTGACGGAGTGACGGTCGTATGAAACTATAAAGGTTTCTTGTTTTTTCAGAACCCTATAAATCTCTAAGTAGTACATAAAATTAAAACAATGTAATGGAAACAGCTTTCTAGTACTAAGAATCTCTGAGCTAAGCTGCGGACGAACGGACGGACAGACGGATGGACGGTTAAATGAAACTATAAGAGTTTCTTGTTGATTTCAGAACCCTGTATATCCCTAAGTAGTACATAACATTAAACCAACCTAATGAAAACGATTGAAAAATCGAACAATATTACATAAAATATGCGATTTCATTCGTCTTAACATTCAACGATCAGTAAAATTATTCGTATCTGATCCTGACATGGGTATTCAATCAGTACCAATCGAAAGAAACCAGATCATTGCTGATAAAAAAGAGTAGAAGCGCCGATTTCAGCTGTGCAGTGGGCGACCTTCAATCGCTGCAGCAATCATCAGTAAAATTCAATGAACGATCAGTAAAATTATTCGTATCTGACCCTGACATGGGTATTCAATCAGTACCAATCGAAAGAAACTAGACCATTGCTGATAAAAACGAGTAGAAACGCCGATTTCAGCTGTGCAGTGGGCGACCTTCAATCGCTGCAGCAACCAACTCATCCACTGTTTCGAAGATGCAGCAGTGGTTTTTCTTATACAAATACTGATGATCTTTCAGATGAGCTTGGGTTCGTTCGGTAGTCCGATGGTACCAGATACCTAGGTACAAGGCGTCACTTATAATGCTGCTGCCACTATTAAGGGCCAGGATGCGGACATGCAGCACCGCATTTTCGTATAGTCACCTCTCCTTTTTCTTTTTTTTGATACCGCCACCCAGTTTTTCGCATTGCAGCATAGCCATTTCGTATTCTCCAATAAACGACAAATCTAACTATGTATATACCATCCGGTAGTCTTATGGGACTAGGTTTTGTGTCGTGGTGAAAGCAACCTTGAAAAAAGACATAAGTTTGACGCGACATTCAAGGCGCGACCCTATAATTAGTACTTCATGAGCGCGACATGAAAATAATATATTATGTTAATATTTTTTTGACCTCCCCGTTGGTCGAGTGGTATGCGACCCTGACTACGTAGTCAACGGGGCTCGGCTTCGATCCCCGACGGGGACAAACATTTGTGTAATGAGTATATATGTTGGATTTATGGGTTAGGGTAGTTATTTTCCAGGTAACGATATTTATATATGTATTTATATGTATTAGTATTATTGACTAATATCAATAATACAAGCAAATAATTTGCTCACCTAGGGTTAGATCAGTGTAAATTGTCAAGCGATATTTTTACTATTGTTTAATTAAAACAATATAATAGTAATTTAAAAATTCAAACCGATTTCAAATACCATCTACATTCATATCTCAAAAACTACTAAGCCGATTTTGATGAAACTTTCACTGTAATCTACGTTGGAATATATCTTATATAAATCATAAAGAATTATCTTAGTATGACTCTTAGCTTCGTAGAAATTCGCGAATAAACACAAATATACAAACAAACATACACTTACGTTACTTGGACACCTAAAAATATCATCACATTAAAATATCATCCAATTCCAACAATATTGTAAAAGTAGTAAGTATAGTATAGGAAATAGTCGCCTCTGTGGTCTAGTAGTCCAGCGTTGGCGTTGACCAATGAGGTCCCGAGTTCGATTCCCGATCCCCTGCTGGTAGACATCTGTTTCAGATATAAGCTTGCCCTTTGTACATGTTTTATGCTTTTTTTTTGTGTACAATAAAATATTAAATAAATAAATAAACAAATACCTCCTTGATAACCAACGTTGGTAACTTTTAGACCTAGACCTAGGTTTACAGGATAAAAAGCTTACGTAGGTATAAATCTGAGTACAAACATGCGTACCAAATGTTATCCATTTAAATCGCCTAGTTTTCTCCAGGGATAACCTCAATTCGTGTAATTTGTTCGTTGATATTAGTTTATTAAGTAAATGAACTGTCGTTAAGGGTCGCTTAACTAGTTTTTTATATCAGGGAAGTAAACAAGCAGACGGTTCTCGTAATGGGAAGAGAAACCACCGCCGGCAAATATGTTAATCGTGAGTCATACGTGTGAGGGAGTTGGAATGCTACATGTATAGGTTTATCGAATATTTATTCCTGCCGTAATAGTCAGTGCTTGTCATTGTCGTGTTCCGGTTTGAAAGGTAAGGTGGCCGGTAAACTTATGCAACTGCCGTTAAAATTGCGCCACGGATAGCAACGCACCATTAACATATTTGGTTGGCGATGTTTTTTTTTCTCCATCAGCAGTCTGCTATCTTATGGTATTAAAAAATACCAACTTTCCAAAACAGAACAGAACCCGTCAAGCACAGAGGTACGATTCACGTAACAAAACGTCAATCATGCTGAAGCTAGTTGCTATTTACTAGTATAGTTACATTGATAGCTCGTAAATAATTTATTATGTACTAGGTACTCATGTTCTTTCTCACAGCATCACGTAAGGTAAACTGTGACAGAATGCTTAATAGCATTAAGTTAGTATTTAAATAAATAAGTACATGTTTTTTTCGATGAAAAGTAACGATCATTACCCACAAAAATGATAATGACACATGGTCATCCGTTTGAAAAATAAATGTTCCAAGCATAAGTTTACCTTTTACGAGTCCTCCCTATAACTAGAAAAAACAATGCTTATAATGTAATGTACTTGCTTAGAAAGTTATATAGTTGATACGACAAGACGATTATAAATACATAACTAATAATAATAAAAGTAATAGATAAATACATAATAACAGATAAGATAATAGATAGCATCTATTAAAATCTGTTTATAAAAGTGACTTACATCTAAATAAAATTATAGAGACATATTAACATAATATTTTTATTCTTACAGGTTAAATCGAAAACTGCAATCAGGACGCCCCCTGGCGACCAAGAAAACCAAAGTAAGCAATGTCAACATTATTGTATATTATAAGTTGATTCGTGTTTATGTGTATAGGAGCCCTAAACGCTGGTGGCCGAGCCGAATAAACAAACCACTTGACCGTGAAGTAAGACAGTATCTTTTTATCATATCGTGCCTGTTGACCATGCTGACATTTTATTTTGCTGCCTGACAGAACGACAGCTGGCCTATTCTTCAAAGGAGCCCGAAACTAACACGGGGAAAAATGTGAATGTGTAAATGTGGAAAAACGTGGATGCGTAATTGTATCCGTGCGGTGGGATGGCAATGCCACATGCATAAGTCTACCGGTTATATTACTCTCGTAACCGGAACTCTACAATAACACATCCGGTTTCGATTTTTGTGGCATCTTCAGGGCTAAAGATGCTGTTATGTCGTAATATAGGTATAGTGGTGCTGCTGGTGACATAGGCTAAAAAAAGTGTTTTGTGCATTTTAACATAAATGTACAAATAAAAAAAGCCTATATTTGATCGCGTGTCCATCTACCACATTTCCCAATTGAATCAAAATCGGTTCAGCGATTTAGCCGTAAAAACCCGTTTTACGCCGTGTTGGTCCCGGCCTCCTTTGAAGAATAGGCCAACTGCTGTTCTGTCAGGCAGGTCGTAAAAGGTGACCGATTGGCTATCGAGTCACTACCATCGTGGCTACTAGGTGGTAGAGTTCTGCATTGTCTCGCCCGGGTCTGGTACCACCGCCTTACCTATTCCTGCCGCAATAGCGTCAGTGCTTGTCGCTGTCGTGTTCCGGTTTGGAGGGCAAGGTAGCCGGTAAACTTATGCATGTGGCATTAGACCTCACCACAAGATAGCAACGCACCATTAACATCTTTGGTGTCTATGGCGATGGTTGACTCTTCCCATCAGGAGACCCATCTGCCTATTTGCTATCTTATGATATAAAAAAAACGTAAATGACAGACAAACATATTTTCGCATTTATAATATACTAGCGACCAGCCTGCGGTTTCACCCGCGTAGCTTTTGTTCCCGTGGGAATATCGGAAAGGTTTATATACTAAAACCTTCCTCAAGAATCAATCTATCTACTACAAAACCGTACCAAAATCTGTTGCGTAGTTTTAAACATTTAATCATACGTAGGGAAAGACAAAGAAAGCGACTTTGTTTTCATTTTTGCGTGAAGGAGTATTATAAACATCCATCCATCCAAACATAAGTTTGCGTTTATAATACCTATTAGTAAGAATCATGGAGTGTGGATGTATTGAACTTTTTTATTTATAACAAAAAAGTACCTACCGCATTTATAATATCATAAAGATTATAGCTGTCGTAAATTTGCTTTGAATTAAGTGAAGCTCGAGTACAATATAAATATTGAATCGGGCGAAATAAAAATCTGGAAAATTCAATATAAATATTGAAATAGGGCGGAGAGCTATCCCTCGGGATCTCGGGAAATTTCGTAATATCATTTTATATGCCTCATGCTGCGGCCGCAATTGCGTTCATTGTCACAAAGATTCGCGCGATACATACAGATGTGACCGACTGTTATCGGCTATCATCGCAAACATTCGGACTTCATGTGCCTTTTCGCACGGTTGGCGGTACGTCAAATGGTTTTAGTGCTTATCTTCAGGACGATACACTCAGGTGCGGTCGAAGAGTCACTGACAAATTTGATCATTTTGACTTTTTTATCTATCTATCTGTATGTCTCGTTATAACTTGAAAACGGCTTGACCCATCTGGATGAAAATTGACACATAAGAACACGTGATAGCAAAAATATAAACTTTTTGATTCACTATTAGTCACAGGTTTGTTGGTTGGTAAGATGAGCGGTGATCCCCATTGCGATATTTTACCGATCCGATAACGATTGTATTGATCGATATACGAACGATAAGGGTTGAAAGCTTTACGTGCTTTTATACACGAAGTACTGGGGATGGAACACACCACCCGCCAGCTCCGAGCTACTATTAATACTCTAATTTTCGAGAAAAACCTCGAAAAAATCTCAAACCTAAATCTAAAACACTTGTGTCAATAAAACTTATAATAGCAAGGCTTAGTCTATGAGTAAGGCTTGCAATCAAGGAAGCAAGTTCCGAGTTTTGGCTTATATTACATACATACATACACACATTTTAAAAACACGTCTTCGCTAACATTTATTTACTTTTCTTTAATACAGAATTAGTGTTAAGATTTTTGAGGCAATCTCAAGCATTGAATATAAAGATTTTTTTCCGAGAAGGACTTGTTTTTGATTTATTTTCGCGATTAAATAACCTGCCTGGAGTACATTTATCTCATAAATTGCTAAATTCTACTAAATATTATAGAAAAGTTTGTTCATGTATTTGTGTGTTTGTAAGTTTTTGAAAACGCCGAAACTTGAAAAACTTGAAAGCGTTGAAACAAGTCGATGATTTGGATAAAATGTTATACATAGGTTGTCTATGTCCCAGAAAAAATACGTCGGCTACTTTTTAATTTTACTTACTTGATAACGATTATCGCTTAGAGGCCTCAAATTCCAGCTCAGGTAATTTCTTTTTAAATAAGTTTTTTTTTTATATTATTCTTAAACAAGCAGATTTGTCTCTTGATGGAAAGAGTCAATCATCCACTATAGACACCAGAGGTGTTAATGGTGCGTCGCTATCTTGTGGCGAGGTCTAATGCCACATGCATAAGTTTACCGGCTACCTTACCCTCCAAACCGGAACACGACAGCGACAAGCACTGACGCTATTGCGGCAGGAATAGGTAAGGCGGTGGTACCAGACTCGGGCGAGACAATGCAGAACTCTACCACCTAGTAGCCACGATGGTAGTGACTCGCATAGCCATTCGGTCGCCTTTTACGACCCGCCTGGCAAAACGGCAGTTGGTCTATTCTACAAAGGAGCCCGGAACCAACACGGGGAAAAAGTTAATTATTGTGGAAAATATAATTTGCATGCTTATATAAACTTAAACGTTCCGTTGTCCATATTGTTATAGCCTTGGATTAAACTGGATACGACATTCAATTAAATTTCTTAGGTTGTCTATATACTTGTATTTACACCGAGAAATAAAATCACTTCGGGAATATTGTTTAAACTTTGCTTCTTGTTCAAAACGGTAAGCACAAAGGCATGTTTCTATTTTGACACGATGTAATTAATATATCTACATCCGTTTGACACTTAGGGCCCTAACTCACCGGGAAGTCATGGCGACGTCGCCGACCAGCGTCTCCAAACAGTTTATACTGAAATATTTGGCAGTTAACTCACTTGGCGATGCAGCCAATTCGTAAAATTCAATACAAATTCTTTGGATACGTAGCCGCCGACGTCGCCATCGCGTCCCGGTGAGTCAGGGCCCTTAAGAACAAGCATTTGCTCATGTGAGTGACTACACATTCCTCGCATAAAACCATGTTTTTAACTTCCCGCTACGTATGTCGATAAAGAAGTTACTGATTTTGTCTCGATCAGTTTTCACCAGATCTCCACGTTTTGAGGTTCTAGGAACATTTTCAGACTATTTTCACGATGACATCAGTATGTATGTAAGTACGTGTGTCACCGCGGTGTGTGTGTGTAAGTAAACATCTCATTTCTTTTGAACAGCTGGACCGATCGAAACGCGGTTGGTGGCATTCGATTGGATTCCACTCAACTTAAACTTTCTGAAAATTTGAACCAAGCCAGCCCAGGAAATTTAGAGAAATTTTAAAAAAACCCCAAAAAATTTTTTTTGGTGAAACAGTATTTTTTTAAATATAACTTCCAGATTTATGTACCGATTGAGTACAAAAACTAATCAGCTTTATTCCTCAAAAAACTACGTCTAATGCATAAATTGCATCAAAATTGGTTTATCCGTTTGGGAGTAATCATTGACGAAAAATTTCAACATAACTTCAAAATTTTTCAACCAATAATTTTTTGGTATTCTTTGGAAATGAATCTTTTTGCCCAAACCAATGATTCGAATTTAATAGTTTTCTCGATTTTAACTTAATTACTTGGATTTTTTTATTTCTCTGATAACTATTATAACTTGGCCTATCACTTGTTTACGGCTTGACGTCGATTTACGGGACACCCGTATGTATATAATTATGTGTTGTTAAATGGTTGTAGTGTGTAACGTCTTTTTGTCTTAATTTAATCTATTTTAATGTATATTATTTAAAAAAAGCTTCAACTGTTTGTGTAATTGACGTGCAAAGGAGTAACTTTTCGCCTTACGTATTTATATATTGATCAGATTATAATATCTTTTGAAACTTTATGGTTTAAGCGATAAAATTGAAATTAAAGCTTTATATAATACTTCGCGAGCTTTAACTATAAGTTTGTCCGCGAAATATATTCATAAAGTTATAATAAATCATGAATATGCTAACGGTGTTGGAGTTTAGCGGATTTGTGCGTGTATAGAACGGTCACCAGCGTTATTTGAACTCTATAAATTTTCTAACTTAATAATACAAATAATCTAAGTTATTGCTTCAATATTTATTTATAATGGGATGGGATAGCAAACAAGAAAAATTCATCTCGAAATATTTGCTCATTTAAGAGAAATTGTGATACATTTTTTTATATCAAAGTATTGTAAACAAACAGATGTTTATTTTTTTAACTGCCCTCTAAGTACATATGTAGATAAGAAAGTTGCTGATTTTGTCCCGATTTTCGAAAATCGAGTATTAACGAGATTTCCAGGTTTTTAATTCCTAGATACGTTTTTTCGACTATTTTCACGATGAAGTCAGTATGTCTGTATGTATATGTGTGTATGTAAACGTCTCATACCTTTTGAACGGCTTTCGGCATTCGATTGGGTTGTACGCGATGGCATTAGATTTCTTGAAAATCTGAACCTGCCATATTGCACCTGTAAATTGCATTAAAATTGCTTTTTCCGTACAGGAGTTATTGTTGACGAAAAATATTGAAAAAAGTGTTTTTCGACATAACTTCGAAATTTTTCACCAAAGCGTTTTTTGATCTTCTACGATATTTTAGTTCTTTTCAAACTGCGTATAATGACGTTAAAGTATCCCATAAAAATATTCAATATAAGTGATTTGTATGGCAAAACAACGTTAGGCAGGTCAGCTATCATAAGATAGTAAACAAGCAGATGGCTCCACTGATGGCAAGAGTCAAGAGACAATCATCGCCTAAATTGCTATTCGTATGGAAGTGATAGAATGGCCAATACATAAGTTTACCGGCTACTTTACCCTCCAAAGCTATTGCGGCAGGAATAGGTAAAGCAGTGGTACCAAAAACTGGATGAGAATTTGCAGAACTCTACCATCTCAGAGTCACGCTAGTGATGGAAGTAGGTATAATACATTTAGTGTCACATTAGCCTTAGCTTTCATTTTTTGAAATTACTAACAGTAGACTAGTTGATCTATTCAACAAAAGAGACCTGCATCATGATTGATATGGGCATATTAAATGATATGTTTTGTTAAGTTAATTGAAAACTGATTATATGATTATAATACACTGACATTTACAGTTTCACCTACGAGTAGATTAATATGTTATCGATATAGTTTTTCATACACATTTTCGTCCCCTATTTTAGCAACTTAGGGAAAGACCAAGACTGACATACCATGATCAGATTGATCGAGTACTGTCCGAAGGTGTTGTCAAGTCTTCGCAACAGACGTGTGTGCATGAAGAGAGTGATGAATGTGGAGGAAGCGAGACAAGCCTGCAAGGATTGTGATGTATGGCACTCGGTTCTCTCTGCCTACCCCGTAAGGGATCTGGAGTGAAGATATGTATATATGTAGTATGTACTTTTACTACTAAGTGGTAGAGTTCCACAACGTCTCGCCCGGATATTTGGTACCACCGCCTTATCTATTCCTGCCGCAATAGCGTCAATGCTTGTTATTTTCGTGTTCCGGATTGGAGGGTAAGGTAGCTGGTAGACTTATGCATGTGGCATTGCTATTTCACCACCCGGATAGCAACGCATCATTAACATATTTGGTGTCTATATGCAATGGCTCCTCTTTCCAGCAGGAAAGCCGCCTATCTGCTTGTTTGCTATTTTATGTAATAAAAAAATGTAAGTTAGTTGCTAGAATTTTACTGCGTTTTAATTATGAAGCAAAATTTTTTTGACGATTTAACGACGCAACGAATCAACACAAGGTACACAGGTACACCGCGGTGTACCGTGTGTGTCCTATTTTACATGTAATTTGTATTAGCAATGTATTTCAATAACATATATTATATACCTACAACCTTAATTGAAAAGAACGCTTTATAGTGAGATACAACGGTTGTTTATTACCCTCTCGGGGATGTAAATGGTGTTACAGTAAAAATATTCGTTTAGTTAGAAACAATAGCTATAAATAAGAGGACTAAAACTTTGTTTTCTAAAACATCTAGCGACTCTTTGCCTACTGTTTTGTCTATATCTATGACATAATATAATTTTTTACAATGTTGATTGCTCCGTTGGTCGAGCGGTTAGCGATTTTGACGACGCAAGGGTATAAGCTTGATATAATATAACAGAAGGGATTTGATTGATTACCGGAATTATCTGGAAAAACTAGATTTAAGTATAAGTAGATTTACATATTTTTTACCTTTTAGATTTGAATATTCTTTTATGAAAATATAACACTTTTTTGTACATACTTTTCAATCGACTTCCTAAAAAGAAGGTTATTAATTCGACTGAATTGTATTTATGTTTGTTACCTTAGAACTTGGACAATTATTTATCCCGTGTTGTTATGAACTCCATTTGAAAAATAGACCCGCGGCTAGCGGGTTTTGTCTAGTTTTTTAACTTCTCGCTACGTATGTAGCGAGAAGTTAAAAAACTATAGTAATATAAGGAATTTGTTTGAAGTTTGCAACATTTTTTGTCACGATTTTCGATAATCGAGTTTTTACCACATCTCCACGGTTTGAGGTCTTAGGAAGCTTTTCCGACTAATTTCACGATGACATCAGTATGTCTGCATATATTTGTGTGTGTGTGTGTGTGTTTGTGTGTGTATGTGTATATATGTGTGTGTGCGTGTGTATGTAAACATCTCATAACTTTTGAAGGGCTGGACCGATCGAAACGCAGTTGATTGCATTCGATTGGATTCCACTCAACTTAGACTTTCTGAAAATTTGAAACAATTCAGTCCAGAAGGTTTTGAGATATTAAAAAAGTCATAAAAAAATTTGCGTAACAGTATTTTTTAATATAACCACCAAATTTATGTACCGATTGAGCACAAAATCTAATCAGCTCTGTTGTTCAAAAAACTGCGTCCAATGCATAAATTGCATCAAAACCGCTTTATCCGTTTCGGAGTTATCGTTGACGAAAAATTTTGAAAAAAGATTATTTTCGACCTAACTTTGAAATTTTTCAACCATTCATTTTTTGATCTACAATATTTTAGTACATAAAAAATACTATGCACGCCATTTAAAAAAACAAAATCGAATGTAATTTTTAAAAGTTACAGTTTTTCAAATATTAAAATTTACCGATTTATTTAAAAATCTAGTCAGCTTTTCTACTTAAAAAACTGCGTCAACTACCGTAAATCGGATTAAAATCGGTTGGTTTGTGTGGGATTTATCAAAGACGCAATTTTTGATGTTTCTTTGACATTTTTTAATCTATTGATTTTGTAGCTAAATAAAACAAATTGGAGCTCAAAAATAGCTATGAGCGCCATTCAAAAGATTAAAATCATCATCACTTCGAAAAATATACATCTTTTCGAACATTAAAATACTATCTTTTTAGAAACTTTTGATTTTTGAACTGTTTGAGTTTAAAAATTAATGCTTAGGTATATTTTTTGCTTCGTTGAGCTTTAAATACCTCAATTTAGCGGGAATTTTCAGGGTCAACAAATTCACATATTTTTTGTTTATATCTATAATAAAATACAATATTTACAATTCTGCCCGAACGAGACGTTGTATAAAATTACTCATAAAACAGAGAGTTTAATAATAATAATATCGCTGGACAAATTACACTGACTGATCTAACCCCAAAGTTTGACTAATACTCATAACACAAGCAAATATATTTATTTGCTTGTGTTATGAGTATTAGTCAACGATACTAATACATAGAAATACATACATAAATACTGGAATATATTTAATAAACACCCAAACCCAGAAATGCGAACATTTATGCTCATCGCACAAATTCTTTTCCCCATCGGGGATCGAACCCGAGCCCCGTCGATTGCGTAATCAGGGTCGCTAGCCACTCGACCAACGGGGCGTTGTCGAGTTGTTTCAGTATGTATGTATGTATTTCTTTTTATTCGTATCATTGAATTATTATATCCTTAACACAAGTTACGTTGATGTTAGCTCATTGGTGTAATTTGTCCAGCGATATCATTATAATTACCTGCGGTTCTACCAAGCAGTTCTTAAGAGGCGAACGATTATTAGCTATGCGAGTCACTACCATCGTGGCTGACTAGTGGTAGTGTTCTGTCTCGCCCGGGTCTGATACCACCACCTTACCTATTCCTGCCACAATAACGTCAGTGTTTGCCACTGCTGTGTTTCTAACTTGGAGGGCAAGTTAGCCCGTAGACTTATAAATGTGATATTAAGATTTCGCCACAAAGATAGCAACGCACCATTAACATCATTGGTGTCTATAGTCGATGGTTGTCTCTGTCGATCAAGAAAATGTGCTTGTTTGCTATGTTATGATAAATAAAATACAATTATTAACCGATTTGTAAAATCGGTTTCACAAATCGGTTAATAATTTTCACTTCATTACCCTTGTTGGGTTGGTCATAAATAAAAGAAAGTGTTAACTTTATGGCAGAAAAGATAATCTTTGCTTGATTTAGAAATAAGAATGTGCGCAAATGTTTGATTTGTTTCATGACTTCTAAGTATATTTCTTCTTAACTCACTATTAAAATATGTCCGTCGAATTTTAATATGGGCTTATTGTACATTAATTTGGTAACTTCAGCTGACATTATATATTCTTATAGCCGCCTTACCTATTCCTGCCGCAATAGCGTCAGTGCTTGTCGCTGTCGTGTTCCGGTTTGGAGGGTAAGGTAGCCGGTAAACTTATGCATGTGGCATTAGACCTCGCCACAAGATAGCAACGCACCATTAACATCTTTGGTGTCTATAGGCGATGGTTGACTCTTTCCATCAGGAGACCCATCTGCTTGTTTGCTATCTTATGATATAAAAAAAAATCTTCTTTGTGAAGATTTGATTGAGAATTTCAGAGAAACAGGATATTGGAAATCGGTTGTTGCAGTATTACTTGCATTTAAATTGTTATTTTATTATTATACTAGCTGTTGCCCACGACTTCGTCCGCGTGGATTTCGTTTACTGCGCACAGCACCTCTCCCGTAGGTGATAGCGTAATAATATGTAGCCTATATGTTGACCCGACCTGTTAGTAATATTCATGCAAAATTTGAAGTAAATCCATGCAGTACTTTTTGAGTTTACTCCGGATATAAATACTGACAAACAGACAAAAATTCTAAAAACTATATTTTTGGCTTCGATATCGATTGTAGATCACGCCTCAAGTATTCTTTTAAAAAATATTCAATGTACAGTTTTGACTTTTTTACGATTTTATTATATGAACCTATACATGATATATGTATACCTGATGGAAAACAGTTCTCACTGCCCACACACACCCACTGATATAAGTGCTATCAATACAATCTCGGCTTTCAAATGATATTGTTGACTTGCGTCTCATAAATCTCAATATTGAAGTTCTTCAAAGAAACCGTGCGAAACACTGTCACAAAATTTGACTGCTCTTAAAAACAAAATACAAGTAATTAAAATAACACCTTTTTCATCTAAGATACAAGACTTTTGAAAACATAATCCTCCCTTCGAACTTTACAGTTTGTTGAAAATATATTTCCTAAATTTGAAGCTAGTTTTTTATAAATTTTTATGGAATTCTATCGTATAGAATTTTGTTTCAATAAAAATTCCCAGCCGCATTCAATGCAACAATCCTACTTAGCCAAGAGGCTTATTACTAGATATATTTGTTAAGTTCTGTGGTAGCGACACTTTACATCATAGGAATATAAATCACAATGTTGTTCTAGACATTGTATAAAATTGCCCATAAAACAGAATTTAATAATAATAATATCGCTGGACAATTACACAAATCGATTTAATCCCAATATAAGCAAATTATTTGCTTGTGTTACGGGTGGGAGTCAACGATATTAATACGTAGAAATGCTTATATACTAATACTGTTATATATTATATAATAAACATCCAGACCTATATAGGTATACCAGAAATACAAACATCTATACTCATCACATAAATGTTTGTCACCGTCGGAAATCGAACCCGAGCCGCATCGATTCGTAGTCATGTTTGCTAAACACTCGACCAACGGGCGGACAATGTTAAAAGTTTAATGTACTCGCACTAAAGAAGCTATACTAAGAAAACTTATGCATGTGGCATTAGACCTCGCCACAAGATAGCAACGCACCATAAACATCTTTGGTGTCTATAGGCGATGGCTGACTCTTTCCATCAGGAGACCCATCTGCTTGTTTGCTATCTTGATATATAAAAAATAAAATTAAAAAAGTCGTGTTTCAATTTGTAAATACTCGCTGCAACGATGAAATAATAATAAATTGGATACTTTTTATCGTAAATATGATGATGTAATAATAGATTTAATTGCTGCGTTACTATCCGTAGTGGGATAAGTTTACCTTACCCTCCAAATGCGAACGGCACCTAGTAGTCACGACGTTAGTGACACCTACAGCCAATCGTTCATTTTTCGAAATGCCTGGCAGAATGGCAGATGGTCTATTCCAGGGCTGTCCAAGCCAGATACCATCCTGGGCTAATATGAATTACCAAAGACATTCGGAGGCCGCAAAGGCAACTCACTTTTCAAATAGGAAAACACTCAAATACAAATACAGTTAAGAAAAAATCCATACTAATATTATAAATGCGAAAGTAACTCTGTCTGTCTGTCTGTCTGTCTGTCTGTCTGTTACGCTTTCACGGCCAAACCACTGAACCGATTTGGATAAAATTTGGAACAAATATAGTTTGAGACCCAAGAAAGGACATAGGATAGTTTTTATCCCGGAAATCCCACGGGAACGGGAACTATGCGAGTTTTTATTTTAGAATTTTTTCCACGCGAACGAAGTCGCGGGCACAGCTAGTATTAAATAAAACATAATTCTGTAAAAGGCGAGCTTATCTAGTAGTGAGATTTCTTACATCGAAGAAGAAGAAGGCGCACGAAGAAGACAGTAAATTGTTAAGTATGCTGCGGTAGATTAAAAACACCTCTCTCTTCGGACCAACCGGCGAATATTCATCTAAGAAAAAATCTTGTTTTTCCAGAATCCTGTGAAACAAACATATTACGTGTAAACAAAATACTCTGACGGTTTCAATAAGAGACAAATACTTTAGTAAACACATCTGTTGATGACAGATTAGGACAGATGGATGAATAGTTGGATTAAGATTGTTTTGGTTGGGCTTTTATTTTCTATACGCAAAATATTCTAGATACGTGGATTATATAAAATGAAATATAACTTTGTTTATACCCATTCATTAAATGGAATACGCCTTTTAAAGTAAGTACCTGGATGACCGTATTTTTAACTTTAGATAAGGAAGTTACTGATTTTGCTCCGATTTTCGAAAATCGAGTTTTCACCAGATCTCCACGTTTTGAGGAAGACCTCAAAAAATGGAGATCTGGTGAAAATAGTCGGTAAAGGTTCCTAAGAAGGAACCTTTACCGACTATTTTCAAGATGACATCAGTATGTATGTATGTGTGTGTGTATTTGTGTTTTATGTTTATGTGTTGTAACACCTCATAACTTTTGAACGGCTGGACTGATCGAAACGCGGTTAATACATTCGATTGGATTCCGCTCAACTTAGACTTTCTTAAAATAAGAACCAAGTCGGCGTAGGAGATTTAGAAAAATTTTAAAAACCTTAGGAAAATTTTAGGCGAAACAGTATTTTTTTAATATTTATGTACCGATTGTACTCAAAAACGAATTAGCTCCATTCCTCAAAAAACTATGTCTAATGCATAAATTGCATCAAAATCGGTTTTTTCATTTGGGAGTAATCGTTGACGACATGAGAAAACTGTTTTTTCGACATAACTTCGAACTTTTTCAACCAGTAATTTTTTGGTATTCTACGATATTTTAGTACTAAAAAAATTACGTCGAATGTCGTTTCAAAAATCAATATCGAATCTAATTTTTAAAAGTTACAGCTTTTCAAATATTAAAATTACGTTATTTTTAGCAAACTTCCATACTAATTACTAATTTACTAATTTTACTAATTTACTAATAATATTATAAATGGGAAAGTCGTATGTCTGTCTGTCTGTCTGTTAGCCTTTCAATGCTAAACCGCTAGACCGATTTTCGTGAAATTTTGCATGGAAATAGTTGGAAGATCTGGGGTCAAATATAGGCTAATTTTTTTCAAATATCAACCCCTAAAGGGCTGAAATAGGGGATGAAATTTGTATGAAAATCTATATCGACGACATGTTATGACTCGCGGGCGCAGCTGCGCGGGTCAGCTAGTACTTAATATTTTTTAAATAACTTTCAGGCTATAGACTTGAAAATCTTATTAGCTTTTCTTCTTTAAAAACTGCGTCAAATGCCGTTAATTGGATTAAAATCGGTCATTTATTGGGTGGATTTATTAATATAAATCCATTAATGACGAAAATTTCTAAAAAAATGTTTTTGATACTGCTTCATAATTTTTCAAACTATTGATTATTTAGGTAAAGAAATATTTTGAATCTCAAAAATTGAGTTGAATGCTATTCGAAAGATCAAAATCGATTATCGTTTCCAAAATATTCAGTTTTTAAAAAATCAATATACCTACTGACATCATTTAACAAAATAGATGTTTTTCAGTTCAAACATAATAATCTATGCTCATAGTTCTTACTCTTTTGAGCTTAAAATACCTTTATTTAGCGGGAAGTTTAGCCTGCAGGGTAAACTGTTTACAGATTTTTTATGTCATAAAATAGCAGATAGGTCTATAGACACTAAAGGTATTAATGTTGCGTTGCTATCTTGTGGCGAGGTCTATATAATGACACATGCATAAGTTTACCGGCTACGTTACCCTTTAAACCGGAACACGACAGTGACAAGCACTGACGCTATTGCAGCAGGAATAGGTAAGGCGGTGGTACCAGACCCGGGCGAGACTATGCAGAACTCTACCACCTACTCGTAGAAGCCACAATAGTATAGTCAATCGGTCGCCTTTTATGACCTGTCTGGCAGCATAGCAGTTGACCTATTCTTCAAAGGAGCCTGAGATCAATACGGGGGAAAATGGCTTCTTATTAATAAAAAAAAATCCTAGGACCACTGCCTATTATCCTCCAAACCGAAACACAGCACTGACAAACACCGACGTCATTGAAACACGAAGTCCGCATCTGTATTCTATCCAGTCGATACATTGAAAAAATCTACCACCTACTTAATAGTCACGTTATTAGTGACAGTTTTTAGTGCTAGCCTTCCCTCGCCTTTTACGAGATGCCTAGCAGTAAGTCAGCTGGTCCAATCTTCAAAAACGGCTCGAAATAAACACGTGAGAATTTATTTAGCATTCCATTTAAAAATTTGACGAGCGTATACCGATCAGTACCGATACAATGCTGGCGTGTGTGCCAAATATATACACCTGATTTACGATAATATAAAATTTACTTTTAGTTTGTATTGCTTCGCAAACTATCGGATGACGTTATCTGAAAACGGCTCCTTTTACCATTTTTTTGTACGATACGATTGCAGAAGATATCACATAATTTTATTGACAACATGGATTAGATCATTTGTTTGCAAGTTTGAAGCAAAAACTTTGAACCCGTTAAAAACATTTACGCGAACGGTAGAGTATGAAATTAAGCACGATTAAAGTTTTTATTGCATTTGAAACCTAACACTTTTAAGTATTAGATTTCAAATGCAATGGAAACTTAAATTAATGAAAATAATCATTACACACACTAAAATCATTAAACGTACATAATAATACACACATGTAGATATACTATATTTTTTCTTTAGGGATAAAGGTCTGATGCGA